>BTHU01000016.1:75644612-76244612 GCA_036184795.1 Tokudaia tokunoshimensis
TCACTTAAGGCTAGATTCACTAGATTTGAGTTCCATCTTCTTTGAACCAATCCATGGCCAGTCACCTTTAACCCGTGGTCATTGTGACCTGGTTTCTGAGTACAACTTTTCATTTAGATTCAGAGGGAGTCAAACTAGACGACTGCTGGTTTGAGGGATTTCAGAGACCTGCTTGGACACCTCCACTGGTGGCCCCAGAAGGTTCCAGAGAACTTCCTGCTGTGATAAAGACAAATTCCCCCATAGTCCTCTCCCAGTACAGAGGAGGTGGTGGCTGTGCAAGCTGAAAAGGAGTGAGGGGTCACCAGGGAGCGGTGCACACCTTAATCCCAGAACTCAGGAAGCAGAGGAAGGCAGAACTCTGTATTGTGTGAAGCCACAAATACAAAGCAAGTCTCAGGACAGCCGTGGCTACACAGAGAAACCCTGTCTCAAAAAAAAAAAAAAAAAAAACAAAAAAAAACCCCAAAAAAACCCCAAAAAACCCAAGAGATAGATAGATAGATAGATAGATAGATAGATAGATAGATAGATAGATAGATAGATAGATACAGATAGACAGAGAGGTATGATGGGAATTAGAGGAGAAATAGACTTTGAAAGTTGTACAGGAGAGAGATGAACAGGACAGACCAGAAACAAGAGGGAAGGAGGTTCTGGGGGATGCTAGAGGATCAATGATCAGTCATGTGAGTTAAATACCAGGCCAGATTACTTCAAGTGGAAAAAAATCAGGCACATTGGTTTGGCCTTGTATTTTTTTTTTAAATACTATTTGGTACTAAATTGAGTAAACACAGATAATTTTCAGGTAATAAATGAGGTTAAATATTTATGTTACATTCTGGTCAAAGGGTAAGTCAGACAGGAAAAGGAGGGAAATGTTGGGGTCAGAGTTAGGGAATTTCCTGTTTAGACAGAATGGTGTCTGACTACTTGGAGACAGTTGATCCTTGGGAGGACAGGAAGTCTGGGAGGCCTGCTGGACAAGACCCTAAATTTACTCTGCTCAGATACAACCCCAAACCACCCACCTCTCAAGAGACTTCTGGTTCTTTTTTCCTAGAAATGGCTGTGTTCAGAGCATTGAGGCCGAGAGAGTGATTTAAAAGAAAGTCTGAACAACCCTCCAAAAGCTTGTATTTATGTCAAACCTTTCCCTCAGGAAAAACCGCAACAGAGAAAGGACACCATCAGGTTCTTACCATCAGGTAAGAACCTTCTCCCCCAGAACCTTCCTTCTCTCCCCTCTTCCAAAGAAGGAAGCGTCATCCCTGGTCACAGCTCCTGTGATGTGGACCGTTAGGAGCTCACACTCAACTCTCTGCTCCCAGTTTCGAGTGTCAAGCCTTCACTGGAAGGATGGATGTTTGCTTTCTTGACATCATCCATGTTAGGACTCAAGCAGGCTCTATGGTTCCCAGAAATCTCTAGCAAAGAAAACCCTTAACTATCTTTGAAACTTTACCAAAGCGCTAATCTAGACACATAGGGAGTTCTTGATATCTAACATAATTCTCTTCAGCTGTACCTGAGCTTGACTCTTTTTGCTTCTGTTTTTAGTTGGCACAAAGAACAGGTAACTTGCCTTCATGTTCCCTACTTTAAGGAGTATCTGGAATTTGGTGGTCAGATTTTGTGTGGGTGCATATACCTCTATTTGTGTATTATGTATGTTTCTAGGGATTTAACTCAGGACCTTGTTCATGGTAAGCAATACTCTGCCACTGAGCCATATCCTTTGAATAACTTATACAGTATTTTTTTAAAAGTCATATTCATTCACCTTCTCCAAGTCCCCCCAAATTGTCCCTGTCTTCCTGCCCATTCAACTTCATGTCCTTTCTTCCCCTTCCAAATAACCCTCCCTAAATGAAAAACAAGACAAAAATGACAAAAGACACCAAACCATAACAAAAGAAAGTACACACACACACACATTAAAAAACAAAACAGAACAAAATAAAACAAAACATGGAGTCAGTTTTGCATCACTCCTGAACATGAGGCCTGCCCTAGGAATATGGTTGATTTACCCTGTATCATTTCCTGGAAAGAACTGGCTCTCTTCTTTCTCAGCAGCTATCAGTAACAGGGTGCTTCCTGGTTAGGGGTGGGTCTTAGTTCTCCCGTTACCTCCTCCAGGCTGAGATTTTGTCTGTCATGTAGGTCTTTGTCATATAGATCTTTTGTATGCTCTCAGAGGCTCTCCAAGCTCACATATGTATCAGGCCTGGCCTGTCTGGAATATGCTGCTCCCTCTGTCTCTTACAATCTTCCTGTACCCTCTTCCATGAAGATCCTCAAGCCGAGGAGAAGGGCTTCATACAGATATTCCATTTAGAGCTGACTCCAGCTTTTTTTGCCCCCTGGATGATTTTTTTAAAATGTAATTGTTTTACCTTGTAAATCAGAAAG
Source organism: Tokudaia tokunoshimensis (assembly GCA_036184795.1). Taxonomy (NCBI): domain Eukaryota; kingdom Metazoa; phylum Chordata; class Mammalia; order Rodentia; family Muridae; genus Tokudaia; species Tokudaia tokunoshimensis. Next base: position 75,647,031 of record BTHU01000016.1, read on the forward strand.
GTAGGCTTTCCTGAAGCTGATGGAGAAGCAATTCCTGCAAAACAGCTGTTAGAAGAGACTTGCACAGGTGAGTCAATGACGCAGCAGTTCTTGGTTTTGAACTCCCAGCCTAGGTAACATAGAGTTTACAGATCAGTTATGGCATGGTCCCTGTCATGAAGGGGCTTTTGGAAGATGGCAAAACATACAAGCCCCAAAACAAAATTTCAACTTAACAGCCACGAGCAAATCCTTGATAATCCGTAGTATTGCTAGGAGAGCATAATCATGATACTAATATAATCATGATATTAATAGCAATGGTAGCTGACTTTTGTGAAGTGTTGGCTAGGTGCAAGAGACCTTTCATCAGTGTGCTTCCTGCTTTTGAGAGAAGCTGCGATTTTGTCCCACCAAGGAGGAGAACGAGTCATAGAGACATTGAAAACTTGCCTCACTCCACACAGGAGAAGGCAGAAGAATTTAGAATGTGAATCCAGATAATTTAATATCAGAATATAAATGATTGTCTTTTAGAATTTAATTTAATTAAAAATTTAAATCGATTCATTTTGCTTTTTACATGTGTGAGTAGTGCCTTGTCTGCATGCATGTGTGCCCACCACGTGTGCACACTACTTTAAGAAGTCAGAAGAGGGCATTGGATCCCCTGGAACTGTTGATACAGATGGTTATGAATCTCCATGTGGTGCTGGGAACTAAACTTATGTCTTCTCCAAGAACAGTAAGCGCTCTTACTGCAGACCCATCTCTCTAGACCTATGATTAAGTCTTAAAGGGATTAAAAACAATTTTCATCATTACGTGGAGGTAGATTCCAACATTTGTAAAATATCCAATGGAATCGTAAAGAAAGTAGAAGACCATTTACATGCCAAACTCTTTGCAATTGTAAAGCAGGGCTACTGTACCTTCTTAAACTTAAGTAGGGACTAAAGAGAATCCTCTAGTTTATGTTTAGAGGTATCTGAAACTCTCCTGAGTCAGAATGCAGTGGAGAGAGCTGGAAGTTGGAAGACTAGTCTTTGCATTGCTAGAGGCACCTAGATAAATCACTTCCCCAGTAGACTTTGTCTCCATTTGGAAATGAAGGAATATGGGACTTAATCTTTAGGTCCTATTCATCTTCAAACACTGTAGTTTGTATCCCTTTTGTGTAAAAAGACTCCATAGGGCACTAAATGACTCAGTTCAGCTCAGAATAAAGCATGACCAAAAGGTTTTTTTTGTTGAAGCCAGATGTGCTGCAATCACATCCTTGTAATACTAGGACCTGAGGTCAGCCTGGTCTACAGGCTGGGACACTGCCATTTAGGATGCTTATTTATTTAAGTTGCCACTAGGGAGGATAAGGAGGGGTACCTGTGAGTACCGGCAGGGAGAAGGTGGAGTAAAACATGTGCAGAAGGTGCTGAGGTCACTCACACCCACCTGCCTTATCGATGACTTTCTAAGTCACCTGGTTGGGTTGAGGACTATCCTTAGCCATGTGTCATGGAACCAGTTGGAATGTGTTCAGTTTCAACTCATAAAACATTTTCCTGAAACTTGGGATGGTAGCTCATTCCTGCAATGTTAGGATGTGGGAGGCTGCAACAGGATTGCTAAGAGTCTGAGGGCAGCCTGAGAACAGAGTGAGCCTGGGTATCAAACAAACAAGCCAGCAAACCAACAAACAACCAGACAAAACACCCCACAGAAGTCCTACTGCATGACCAGCTTTAGGACAAGTGTTCACACGGACTCCAGTACACTGGTTCTCCTCTGTGCATTGGGTTTGGCACAGAGTTTGACTTTTTCTTATGGATTTGAGATGGTTTAATATAAACAGCCATGGTTACATGCCTCTTTGTTCTTGTTCACCCTCAAGACAAACCACTATCTACAAGATGGGCTATTTAACTTGAGGTGCCCTTTATTTAACAAAAATATGAAGAGTTTCTAGAAGTTAAAACTCCAATATTAAATTATATGGCCCTAGTAACTTTTGGGGTTATGTGTGACTACACTAGTCACAACCTGTGAAGTTGACCCTTGCCCAAATCAAAATTATTGTTGGTTCTTGGAACAACTCTTATGGTAAATTGATGGGAACATCTGGTTGGTTTGACTATCTGGAGCCACCCCTCAGAGTTGTACGGAGGCCACCTTCTACCCAATCTATAAGTACTCCATGGTAAAGACAGTGAGGCAAGCTGTTCATCCTCGCTGTGTATCAGTGGCTCTGTGCATGCTTTGGGGGTAGATGGATCAGAGAGTATCTCCTTGCCTGTGTGTGGCTAGAATGGACAAATGGTTTGCCAGAGGCTCAGGGATTTGAAACATGTCCTCCAGTTGGTGGTGCTGTTTGGGAAAGTGTAGAACCTTTAGGATGTGGAAACTTGCTGGAGGTAGTATGCTACTGGAGGTGGGCTTCAAGAGTTTATAGCTTCACCTCACTTCCTGCTCACCATCTCGGCTTCCGGTGTTAAGCTTCCTGCTCTGATGGCCCATTGCCATGCATTTCTTGCCATTATGGAGACCAGATTAGTCAGGTTCTCAAAAGAAACAGAATTGATAGAATGAATCTCTCTCTATAAACTTTATTAAAGTGGTTTATAGGTTGTGATCCAGCCAGTCCCAGCAATAGCTGTCTACTGCGGGAAAGTCCAAGAGTCCAGTGATTTTGCTGCACATGATCCTTGATGTCTTAGCTGGTCTTCAGTACTTCAAAACCCAGAAGTAGCCTATGATACCAGAGAAGTGATTGAGGGCAAACAAGCTTCTTTCTTCCTAATCCTTCATGTATGCTGCCAGCCAGAATGTGTGGCCCAGATTTAGGGTGAGTTTTCCCACCTCAAAGGATCCAGTTTACTAAAAATCATTCTTCACAGGTGTGCCCAGTGATTTGAGTTTTTAGTTAATTCAGATGTGGTCAAGCTGACAGCCAAGAACAGCCACCACAGACACTCTTCTGGGACCACCAGCCAAAAGAAACACTTTCTACCCGAAGTTGCTTCTATCATGGTATTTTATCACAGTAACAAAAAGTGAGTAATATACCGCCAGAGGAGCATTCAGATGGCTTCCATCACTTCGCTTTCCATCTTTCCCCTCTGAGCCAGGCTTGACTAGGCTTCCTTCTGCTGAGCAGCACAAAGCATGGACTTCAGTTAGTGTGGTATCATGGAAAGAACTTGAATTTACACGAAAAAGACTGGAATCAACCTCATCACTTTGTTCCCACTAGCGCTACCATTTTGAACATACATCTTGCTTTCTCTGGGATCAATTTCTTTTCTTTAAAGACAAACATGCCTGTAGTTCCCATTACATAGAGCTGATGACAGTCATCTTGGCTTGTATACGTGAAAATGCTTGTCAGCATGGTTATGATATGAAAGGATTACTGGTAGTTATTTTTACTTTTGGGGACCTTAGCATTTGTGGGCTTTAACATTTTGAGTGCTTATATGCAAATCTCCTTGAGATTTTAAGTGAGCAACCAAAGAATGGGAAGTGAAAGGGGAGATAAACAAGAGAGGTGGATTTGGGAAGGTGCTGAAAAGACTTTTGAAAAGTAAGAGCTGTGTGATAGGTATTACATACAGAAAACAGACCTACTGGTCCATACAACAGTTTCAATGGAAAATCATCACAAGCCCTTTCTAACATGCAAACTCACTGGGTCTCCCCCATTGTGTTTCTGCCTTTATCACACCTTCCTCTTCTCATCATCCAAATATCCCTCCACTCCTTTAGGGTCTCCTTTATTATTTCAGTGGTGCCCTGGCTCCTATGTCCTGGAAAGAATTACCAAGCACTAAGAGTCAAGAATGGAGAGAACAGAGCTAAGTTTCAACAGGTGCCCAGAACTCAGACTTTCCTCCTACCCAAGACCCAAGCATCCATCATTGCTGACAGTTGTTTGCATGAGGAGGTCTTTTCCAAGTCTGGAAATCCCAGGTGCTCCAACAGGAGGGCAGTTTGCCTACAGCACATTCACACATCTAGATGCTTATCTTGACACGTGCACCTGCAGCTCTGAACACATCTGTACATAAATTAGACATGCCCATTATACCCAAAGCTGGTTATTCCAACAGCATATCCCATCATGCCTCAGTCTCTTTGCTTTGCTTATGACCACACTGAAAAATGAAAGCATGTTTTCCACCATCTCACAGAAAGACACACTAATGGACAATGTCAAAGACTTGGTTCTGATGAGATGTTGGTTCTTAACTGTCTAGAAGGAGGGACTAAATATGTTCCTTTGTTCTTCTAGTTCCAGTTAGTGTTCATTAAAACAACCCCAGGAATGGATTTATAAATGAGTCCTCAGAAGGATTGCTAAAGCAGACTTGGTACTCTCCTTGGGCCATCTGGTCTACCAGTTGTGGTATGGCAATTTGGTAAAACATTATAATCAGGAAGGTATTTTGTTTGATAATGACACACAGAATTTCCCAAGAGTGTGGCTATGGTCTAATCAAACATGACCTGTCCTTGTCTAAGCAAGCAGTGGATCTGAGCTCCAAGCTATGCCAGCTGGGCGTTCTTTGCCAGAACTTAGTGGAGGGTAATCAGCAGGGTGAGTGGGCTCCTGAGATTAGTGGTCTTTCTTTTGCTCCCAGATAACCAGATCTTCTCTGGATCCAGCTATTTCAACCCTTGGAGTTTTTCTTCTAGTCTTGAAAACCACCTACACCATCCCAGAAGGCCATTTCCATTTTCCAAATAGATCTTGTTTATGTTTGTGTAGTTGGTCTATTTTCTCAAGTCTCCCATGTCATTTTTCAAAAACTCCCAATCAAAGAAACTCATATAAATTTATGATCCTTAAATTGTGCCCAGGCAAGAATACTCCCACCCATAACTCAACCAGTCATTCTTATATTAGATTTCTTTTTAAACAATTGATTTTAAGCTCTGTGATCATTTCTCCAATGCAAACCAGTTAAGTCCAACCAGAGTGGGTTTCTTTATCAGGATGACAATAGACACACATGTCTCACAACTAGATTCTCCCCCCGCCCTGCCACCAGGGGTCTGGACTCCTGGGGCACAAAACAACCAGGCATCCCATTCCCACAAGGTGCTAGTGTTATGTTGGGGGAAGTCTAGGACCTGGTCAAAAGGTCCAGGAAGGTTCTTCCAGGAGATAATGTCAAGGCATAACTAGAAGATCAAGAGAGTTAACCAAGTAAATACCATTGTAGTGTTCTTTCTGCCTCTCTCTGACTCATCACATTGGTTGATTATCTGAAGTACCTTCACTTTTGGTTAACATGTGACAGTGTCAGGAAGCAGTAGCTTGCCTTCCCTCTCACAGACGTCCTCACTGATAGACCAGCACACTGTATATGCTAAAGGAGTTCTGAAGAACCACGTTAATTTGGTGCACTGCATTTTAACTAACTCTATTTTTGATATCACATTAACTATGATTTCCCTTTTCAAATCAACCACAAAGCATTCCTTTACTGCCTGTCTGCTGAGAGTATCATCTTCTTAAGTATCTTTGTCACAGTTGCCTGGATTGTCACCGATGAGGTCATTCTCCTCAAGTTCTTGCAGCTCTGGTTGAAGTCCACAAGACTTGTGGGGTCACTGGCTGTCCTGCTTTAGGCCTCTTGCAATGAAATGTAGCTTGGTTTGAGGGGGCAGAGAAGACAAAAACATTGTCTGATTTTTTGGGGGATGATTTTTCTATGGAGGGATAATGTTTCTGTTCCGCCTCTCCCTTTTCCATCACCCGTTCCAAATTCCATGATCTCAGGAGTGGGTACTAGTTGTTTCAGAGGGTTGGACAAGGCAAAGGAGGGTGTAAGGCAACAGTGACTGCCATTTTTGCCCTCACTACCCACATTATTGTACATCTATTAGGCTCATAGAAGGCTCACTGAGTACCTTCTCAAAGCGATCTCCCTCCATCTCCAAAGAACCTTAGGAGGTAGATACTATTATTAAGCCCATTATACAGATGAGGAAAATGGGCTTAGAAAGGTTACAATTTGGATTCTTAGTTATATATCTGTGAATCAGGGTGGGTAAGGACTTGAAGCCAGGCACTCTCAGCAAGGGCATCTCCATAGCTCCAGCTTGCTTATTTTGAGTGTACTGAATTAGCACAGGGCTGAGGTCCTTGGTATGAGCATCTTGGGACCATATTCATCCTATAGATATAGTGAGTTATCTTTTTTGGGGTGGTGGTGGTGGTGATCTTTCATATGTAAATAATTTTTCTTCTTCCTTCTTCTTCCTCTTTTTCTTCCTCTTTCCCTCCATCCTTTCTTTACTTCTTTTCTTTCTTTCTTTCTTTTTTTCTTTTTTCTCTTTCTTTTTTCTTTCTTTCTTTCTCCTCTTCCTCCTCTTTTTTTTTTACTATGTGGCCCAGGCTCACCCAGAACTCTCTCTATAGATCAGGATGGCCTCAAGTTTTAGATTCTTCTGCCTCCACCTCCTGAGTGCTGGGATTATTGGCATAAGCCCAGTATAAAGCCTTATTTTTATCTGTTTTTTCTCTCTCTCTTAGGTACACAGAATCTTAGGCATTCCCATCTCACACAGAGCTGTTGTTCTCTTTTTCAGTTATGGTTTGTGCAGTGTTTTCTCAAACCCTGGGAAAAATCTTTCCCAATCGCACTGGGAAAATACTCTGCCAAGTTCTCTTCAAATGACCACCTGCCGTGCCAAGCTCTTTACAGACCTAGAACCATGTGGAGGTGGGGGGTGCTTTCTGCAGCTCTGCCTTATGTGAGTTTTCTGGGCACCTTGGCCACAGCCCTGCCAGCCATTGGGTAGGTTCCTCCCTGCCCCCACAGATGAGCACGCTCCCAAGTGAATTCAGGCCTTGCTCTGAGTAGGTAGAATTTTTGAGCAGAGGTCTAGCTCTGACGTGAAAAGGCATATGCTGTTCATAGTTCCAGCTTTGGTCATTGCCAGGGCGATTTCTAACGCAGAAAGTCTTCTCTTTCTCAGCAAGATCACAGGATTGTGGTGTTGGTCTTAGGTTCACTTTTAGTGAGAACTTGTTTAACTTTCTCATTTCCCAAATGAAATGGAGGCCTAAGAAAAGTTAGATATTTAACGAAGCTCATGGAGTTGGCAGTGCTCAGTATCATTTGGGAATACTGCTGCATGCAGAAGCTAATCAAGAGTTCCAAAAGAGCCCCACAGAAGGAGGTTTGGGTTACTAGGTTGTGAGACTTCAACCCCACAGGTTGTGAGAGAGAGGGATGAATTGAGTCCTAAGAACCTTGCTTATCAAACAGGCTCTGGGATAATTCAGTGTATCCATCTTTCATATGAATGATACGTTCACTTGCTTAGTATCTTACCAAGGATACTAGGCAGATGGAACCTTCAGGGGCAGGAGATATAGCTAAATGATGAAATACTTGCTTAGTGTTTGTAAAGTCATGAATTCATAATGTTAACACATACACACAGAGGCACGCATGCCTGCATACACACATGCATACAGTGTTGGGGAGTTTTTGGGGAACTAGTAAGCCTTCCTAGTCCTGAGATTGCTCCAAAGGAGGCTGGAGGTTACGATGCCACATAGTGACATTGCAGTATGATTTGTAGGTGGCTGGGGATAGAGAGTATAGTCCCCTGAACTCTGTTTATGCCCTCAAATTCTTAAAACCACTGTAAGTTGGGACTCAATCCTGGGCCCAGAGATGTTTCTTCACTATTGTTTTTTAATGGGGGTGAACTGCCTCTGCCCAGATCACTAGAGTCATTGATGGTCACTGAACTTTCCAGCCCGCAGAAGTTGATCGTGCTGGAAACTATCTCCAGGGAGGCAAACAGTCCTTCTGGAGCCCCATGGTTTGGTTTCCTTAGGCTTAGGCTGTCCTTCCTCCTTGGGGCAGTGTTAATTCCTCTCTTCATTGTAAGTCATCAGTAGACAGGAATAGGATGCTCAGGGATCGATTAAACATTTCTTGATCACACACCACAGAACAGAACTGTTCTTAAGTGGCACTGAGATGTACCAGGCAGGGACTCCATTTTTTAAGCTGTGGATTCATACACACTGCTATAGGTTTTTCATTGGATCACCTTTTCATTATGTCCCCACCTTTTCTCTACTAAACACAGGATTCCATTACAGACTTGGTTCCCAGGCAGTCTGGTTGTTCTTGGGAGTCTCCATCACTCACAGGTCCTGTCTTCCCAGAGAGTTGCTCTGGGAACTATGCTTGTCAGAGTCTCCCCAAGTTCAAGAGAAGTCCAGGTGCTGCGGCCAAGCCGACAGTCCCCGGAGGCAGCCTTGAGCACATGCAGGGTATCTCAAAAGTTAACATGCCTCCCACCCTAAGTCTTCATTTGCCCTGTTCACTTTATTCTTCTCTGAGGCAACCCTGGAGTTTTCCAGCTCTCGCTGTCTGTCATGTGGTCTTGCAACAGACTGAATACAGAGGCAGTAAGAATGAGCACCCAGCTGTCTTCCATCAAACTGAAATAAAAGAAATTTGCAAAAAAAAAATGTGGAACAATGTCACACTTCTCACTAAATTCTTTAAAAAACGTAGTTTTTGCAACAAGTCAAATCAACCTCATATGTTAATTGATAACATTAGAATTTCTCTGAAATGAACTGATAAATAGTAAAACGCTTTCTCAGTATTAATTTCCAATGTAGTATATATCGACAGTCATAATGCACCTGAATAAAAGTTCTTTAGACGTGTGTGTCCATGAACATGTGTGTGTTACTGGAGACTGAGTTAGAGGCACATGCATCCTAGGCAAGTGCATTCCTTTGTGCTATATTCTTAACTACATGTTTTCCTTTTTGGAGACAGGGCCTCCATCAATTGACTTGGATGGTCTGTATAGCTCAGGCTGCCCTTGAATTTGTAATCTTCCTGCCTCAGCCTCCAAAGTAGCTGGGACTACAGACCTGTACTACCAAGCATGGCTACTTTTTAGAATTTTAAAAGAAAAGTTTGACAACCACAGTCTAGTCCGGTGACAGCTGCTGGCCATGTAAGTGACTCAAATTAGGCCAGTCAGATTAGATTAAGAAAGAATTTCCATTCCCTGTCATGGTAGCGCTTTCTCTTGTTTTCTCTTAGTGGAAATGAAAGCTTTAGTTAGCACTGCCTGTTGCAACCATGAGTGTTAACACAGGCACAGTGGATAAAGGGGTGGTGTTAAATGGTTTGAATGTGAAATGTTCCCTTTAGGCTTATGCCTTTAAACACTTAGTTTCCAGCTGGTGACACTGTGTTGACTCTTGACGATGGGGGCCCAGCTGTCATATGTAGGCCAGTGGGAAAACCTAGACAGTAATAGATTGGTCCCAGTTCTGGCCAGACTTTTTGTTTCTTGGTCCGTTGACATGAAAGAACCCCAGCTATAGCCTCCCAGTACCATGAACTGTACTACACCTTTTCCATTATAATAGATTGGCCCCTCTCAAACAGCAAGCCCAAATAAATCCTTCATTAGGCTGCTTCTGTCAGGTCTTCTGTCATAGTGATGAGACTATTAATTAATGCTAGCAGAAAGAGAAATGATTACTGGGCATTGAGGTATCACCAGCCTGCCCATGTTCTATGATCTAAAGCTATCCCATCTCTGCTCTTCTAGCATCATGAACAAGTTACTCTCTCATCTAGCTGGAGTTGGATTCTCCATGACTTCCCTTAGGGTCTCCCTAGCTGATGTGACATTTTAGGAAGCAAGGGTTGACATGGCCTTGTTGGTCCCAAACGTTGGAGGATATATTTACTGTTGTGTATAATCTATAATCAACTATATTAGATGAGCCACAGAGGCCTCTCCAAGGTCAAAGAATCACAGGGAAGGAAGAAAGGGGACGTGACAAAGAGGAGGTGTCAAGTGTGTACTGTGGAGGCCTCTTTACATTCCGATATAAGGTGGATCATGCAGACAGTATGGGAGATAGACTAGGAAACGTGGGTGCTGATGTGCTCTAGGCCTTGTTGGTCTTCTGGCAGCTGGGATCCAGCAGTACCAGCCCCTCCCCATCCCCATCCTCCAGTATCCCCCACTTTGCTGTAGAGCTATCTCCTTTGTATAGCAAACCATCCACATGTCTTGGGATGGCTGGATTTATGGAAGGTTTGCTCCCTGCCTGGCAAGTGGGGGAACTCGGTTTCACAGTCCTGGGAAAGAGAAGCTGTCACACTGGAGGTTCATACTGCCAACTTGAGAAGCTAAAGGAGACGTCATGGAGCAGAGTCCTTTACTGTCCCTCAGGAAAATGTTCCGGTTACCTTTGCTTTCTGATGACAATTGTGTTGCCTTCTGCCTTGCTGCTTTTTTTTTCAGAACTATCAAAGGATCTTGTGGGTAAATTGAGCTGGGGTGAGGTGGATATAAACAGTATAGAATCAGGTTGGTGCCTGTTAAAACTAGTCTCCTGACCTATTGAATCAGTTTCCTTCTCTTTTGGATGTGAATTTGGTGTCAAGGGGTTGCCACTAAGGCCTCTGGCAATAGCAACCTGTGCCATGACTGAGCTGTGAGTATGCACATTTACAGATACGTCTTAATTTGGAAATCATGAGAGGCCAGAAAACCAAAAGAAAACTTAGTTTTCATTTTTGTCTTGATAGGCAGTAAGTCCTAAGGGGAAGCAGAAAGTGAATCTGGGAACCTTAAAGGTTCTGGACTTTTCTTTAGCAAATTGCAAGAAAAACACAAAAGCATCTCTTGCTAGATGAAGAGTAACACTGAAAAGAAACCACTTGAATTTTTCAAAACATGACACAAAACACATTAGACTTGGGATAAGACCCTGGAGAAAATTTATATTGAAGTTAGGATCATCAAAAAGAATTTAATCTTCCCAGTTCTGGAACAAAGCCAAGGTTATATTTAGCAATATATGAAGCCAGTTAAAGCAGAAAATTCGATGACCATAGGTGTTAGCATCTATTTTCATTTTGCTGTATTATGTTTTTCATATTTAAACAATGTCTCAAGAAATTATTTCTATTCTAGTTTAAAGAAGTCACAGGGAATAGTAAAAATCATTTTCTAATCTTCATTATTTACTCCTTTGCTCCCAGGGGTCCTGGAAGCCAAAGAGTATTAGTGAATTAGAAGAAAACCATGGATAATTACTCTCTCAGCCTCCGGGGCACCATAAGTTGCTTTTCATTGTAAGAATGCTGAGAAGTTGCCACAAAATTAAACCAATTAGGATAATAAGGAGAGAGGGAGAAGATTGAATTTATTTCTATCTGATTTAACTTATTAATTTCTCAGGGGAAAGGGATTTTCCTGACATTGGCCTCTGTGTTTTAACCTACGAACCCCTCAAGACATGTCAGAAATTTGATTCCTCTCTCTCTCTCTCTCTCTCTCTCTCTCTCTCTCTCTCTCTCTCTCTCTCTCTGTGGGGTTAAAGTCTCTGTCTTTGGGAAGGAAGTTTGAAGGATGGCAGTCAGTGAACAAGTTAGTCAATACATTTGTTTGAAGCCTCCATTATAGCTACTCACGGTTGTACACATCTGTGACTCAGTATTTGGGAAGCTGAGCAGAACTGTCAGTCAAGATCAGTCTGGCCTGTCTGAATCTATCTATCTACCTATCTATCTATCTATCTATCTATCTATCTATCTATCTATCTATCTATCTATCTATCTATCTGTTCATCTATCTATGTGTGTATTTTATATGTATATGCCTGTCTCAAAAATAAAAACAAAACAAAAAACCAATAAAGAATTATAGGAAAAGCTGAATATGAGTACACAATTGCATTTCAACACTGGGAGACCAAGATAAGAGGTTCATAAATCTGAGGCCAGTCAAAGCTACACAGCAAATCTATGTCTCACAAATGCAGAAGGAAAGAAAAAAAGAAAAGAAAAATATTCTTCTTTTTGCCTAGCATCGGCAGAATCCAGTGCGAATAAAGCAGAGCTCCTGGCCTATAAAAGCTGATATTTCAGAAGGGCAAAAAAGATACTAAACACACAAGGAAATTCATCAATATGTTAGTCAACAAGTGATGCAGGAAAGGATGGAATACAGAAAAGAGGCAGAAATCAGCTCCCAGACTGGGGGTGTGATCCAGTTGGTTGAGAGCTTGCCTAGCATTTATGAAGCTCTGGGTTTAATCCCCAGCATTGCATAAACCAGATGTAGGACCCACACCTGTAATCTCTACACTTGGGAAGTAGAATCAAGAATTTGATGTCATCCTTGTCTATACTGAGTGTATCTGAGAGATGTCCTTGTGTGGTGAGGTGAGGCTGGGGAGGAAGGTAGTGTTCTTTCTTGCCCCTCTTCCTCATTCCCACTTCACTGTGGCCTGTGCAACCACCATCTTCCATACCCCTTCTCTGCCTGATGACCAGGAGAGGCTCCCCATTGACAAAACTGTCAGAGAAGAATTGATTGAGTTCGTAGGCCTACTAAGTTGTCAGTTTTGATGAAACGAGAGATTACTGGCTTCTCATGCCCAGCCCCATAGGAAATAAGGCTTTAGAGCAGGCTTAGGGTTTGGTCCCATCACAGTGATCTTGCTGAGTCACTCAGCTCTTCCCACTGCAGCCAATGGGAACCTGCATCTACGGGTAGGCTGATAGGAATAGGAGATATGTAATGTCATGGGTGAACTGGAAGGGATGGAGATTACAATTAAAGAATTACTCTGCAGCCCAGAGCCCCATGAGAGTTGGCCCCTCTGCTGCACTTACTATGGAGCCGCAGTCCCAGAGGGCTGGGGGTCCACATGCTTTAGCTCCGTCTCTATAAGTTCAATGGGCATTTCATATTGTCTTCCCTCTCCTCGTAATTCCTGTCCCAATCAGAGTCTTGAATGGTGATTCTAATTGTTAGCTCTTAAGCCCCACTCCAAGTCTTTGCTGCAATGTGGTTTTCAGAAGGGGGAGCCTATTGAAACCGGAGCAGGTGCTGAGCAAGGCAGGGCACTAGCCTGTCATCCCAACCAAGCGCCGATTACGCCATCTCCACTCAGCCTTGGGCCTCTTTCCAGCCACTCTCCGGTACTGTACATGAAGGACGGTTGAAGATCCACTGTCAATTTTCCTTTACTGCTTCTGCACTCAGGGTGTGTGTCCTCAGGCAATATTTGATCAGGATCAGGCTGGTTTCATCTGTCCAAGGTTTGGAGGAAAAGTTGATTGAGAGAGATTGTGTTCTGACTCCAAGCTTTAAGGGAAAGGCAGTCATGGCAGGCTTTGCTCATTTTTTTTCTCCTCATTTTAAGCTGCCATACTAAACATGGATCTTGACATATAGTAGGCACATGGTAAATATTTATTAAGTAAACAAGTAAATGCATAAAAGTAGAACTGAGAGAGGAGCCTTTGGCACTGTATATCAGGCACATTCATTTAAGCCCGTGTTTGCTTAACAAATGCTAATAACGCTTGCTATGTTCTAAGAGCTTCACAAATATTAACTTGTTCAACTCTCATAATTGCTTGATGAGATATGCGCTATTATTAATCCCATTAAAAACACAGGCTCAGAGAAATCATGTTACTTGCCAAGGTCACACAGTCATGAAGTGGTAGAGCTAGGTGTGTGTGGGGGTGGGCTACGCTTACTCTCTTGAGCTACCCAGAGAATTACTGGTTACCAATTTGGTGTCCTGGGAACATCTTGAATGTTGATCTGTAGTGAGTGCAAGGTGTGTAGGGCTTCCCCTTACAACCCCTCTGTCTCCTGCTCTGGGATCCCTTCTAGTCTCTCCTAGATAACACCTGCCCAGGTATTTTCTACCTTGTTCCTCTTCCAGCACAGATGGGCTATTCTGGTCTCTCAGATATCCCATAAGTCTTAGCAGCACAGATGAATTCCACAGTAGGGATGTGGCTGAGAGCATCACCTTTCTGCTTGGTTTAGAACAGATCTGGGGACACTGCCAGCCTTGACTGTTACAGCTTTCCCTAAGAAACTGCTGGAGAGACCTCAGTAACACAGAGTATATTGTTTCCGGATGCCCTATAGGGTCCAATGGGCACTCTCTTCTTGGCTGGTGTATTTGAGGGAAATGGATCCCTGGTAAAGTCAGATGGAAAGACAGCTCTGAGAAAACTCTGGGGCCCCAAGAAGCAGGCTCTGGAAGGCTGGCTTCTTATAGGTACAGCCAGGATAATTTGCAAAACCCAACACAACAACAAAACAAAACAAACCACTAGAGACTGCTGACATTCTCACAGATCACAGAGGGCTGCCCGCAAAAGTGGCAGGATGGAGGTGGGTGGGGAGGAACTAGGGACAGAAAGGGTTAAACTCTTCCTTCAGAGTGCTTCCCATCCATCCCCCTGCCTCTAAGCACTGTAGCATTTCCCAAGCTAAGACCAGAAAGGTCTTCTGATACTTAACTACTGTTCTTCTGCTTTAAGATTATGGAAGTCTAGCCCCTTCTCTCACATAGGGGAAAAATCCAACTTCATGTAGATTTGCTGCAAATAACAAAAAGTTCCCATGAGATTAGGGGTTGAGGCTTTCTGCAGGGAAGCAAGAGCACCCTGAGGTTATAGCAGCCCCTGCAGTGCCGGACTTTTCTCTTTATGAGTCTCAAAGCTACATCCCCCGCTCATCTCTTCAGATCATAGCTTTTTCTTCAACTAGTTTTTTTTTCCTCCCTCCCTCTGGTATTTACATGAACTGGTTGAACCCATCACATGGTGACTGTGTTTATATTTTCAGAAGCACCACCCGGGGAAGTTCTGTTTGCATAGAGGTCACCCCATCTACTGGGCTTGGCTGCAGCCCCACACTGGGGTTTCAGTAGCAGAAGCTGAGTGCATGCCAAGGCTCCCTCCCTTGTTCTGTCTTTATTGTTCTCTCTCTGCTTTTTTTCTAGGCTCTCCAGGACTTCTAAAGAGAAGGAAGAAGAGGAGGAGGAGGCGGAGGAAGAGGAGGAGGAGGAAGAGGAGGAGGAGGAGGAGGAAGAGGAGGAGGAGGAGAAAGAAAAAGAAGAGGAAGAGGAGGAGAAAGAGGAAGAGGAGGAGGAGGAGGAGGAAGAAGAAGAGGAAGAAGAAGAAGAAGAAGAAGAAGAAGAAGAAGAAGAAGAAGAAGAAGAAGAAGAAGAAGCAGCAGCAGCAGCAGCAGCAGCAGCAGCAGACTGGGTATCTTAGTGACGAAACACTATGACTAAAAGCAACTTGGGAAGGAAAGAGTTTATTTCAGCTTACAAGGCTCAGGTCACCCATCCAACACTGGGGAAAGTCAGGGCGGGGACTCAAGGTGGTAACTGAAGCAGGGGCCATAAAGAATGCTGCTCACTCACTTTCTCCTAATGGCTCACTCGGCCTGCTTTCTTATAGCCCCAGGATCTGCCCAGAGGTGGCACCACTCACAATGGGCTCGGCTCTCTCACATCAATCATCAGTCAAGAAAATGCTCTATGGGCCAATCCCAAGGAGGCATTTTCCCAATTAAGATTCCTTTCCCTCAGATGACCCTAGCTTGAGCCAAGTACAAAAACTAGCCAGCACATTGAGTGATGGAAGGTTCATTGTCTTCCCACCCTCTCTTCAACCTAGCCCATATCCCAAGCCTTGCAGTCCCTTTCTTAGACTCTCACTCATTGAGGTTTGGTCTCTTGCCATGTATTATAATGCTAAATTCTGTACCTGAAGGTCTAGGCCTATGAGTATCTTCTCAGGTTTACAAGGTTTTGTTGTGCAAACTTTGTTCCTTAATTTAAAACTATTGGTTAAATAAAATTAGCTACAACCAGTTACTGGAGGGATTAGAGGTAGGTGGGTTTTGAGTTACCTGGTTGGGGGTGGAGAAGCGAGAGGAAGGAGGAAGAACAAGAGGCGAAGAGGAGGCCATCTTGAGAGGAGATGGACTATGAGCACATGGCCAAGAGAACAGCAAGTATTTGGGGTGTACGGCTGAGGAGGTATCCATGCCAGCAGTTAGAAAAGTAGATTAGGGGTTACCCTCCAGTAATTGTCAAAGCCAAATAAAATAACCATAGTCTGAGTCTCATTTATTTGTAAGCTAGTCGGTGATAAGTTTAAATTGGTTCTACAACATTTGCTGGAACCTAAACTTTGATAGAAGAACAGATAAACCCACCCTGGGACCCATGGGTAGCTGCTACTAGGCTGGTTGGGTTTAGAATCAGGCTGCTGTGTGGTTGACCTCTTCACGGGGCTGAGGATTCAGGAGGATCAAGGCCATGGACTTGGCAGATGAATGGAGATGGACATTCATACAAATGAAGATGGAATCAAGCCTTCTCCGACTGCTCACCATGTGGCCTTGGACAATACCTCTGAAGGTTGGCTTTATCATCTTGAATGAATATAGTAGTTAGTCCCTTATGATTGCCAGGAGGAATAACCTAGGGTAGAGGTATAAAGTGTTGAAGGATGCTGCTACTGTGGCTGATAAAACTGTGGTAGAAGCAAGAACTGGAAACCTTCCCATCCTTGAGTCACACCTCGGAGTGGTGTTTGTCAACCGTTTTTCATTGCTGTTCCCATGAAGAGCCTTTGTAGATACCTTCTCTTCTTCCCTTGGTATTCCATTTCTGTGAGTTGTGACACTTCAGAGACCCACAGTCACTGTAATTCCTCAGATTTTAATTTTTTTTTATCCTCTATGTGGTTAGTGTCAACTGTCAACTTGAAAGAATCTAGAATCATCAGTTAAACAGGCCTCTGGACATGCCTGTGGGGGATTATCTTAATTGAGGTAGAAGAGCTGCCCACGGTGGGTGGTAGCATTCGCTGATTGCATCCCAAACTGTATAAAATGGGCAAAGTGAGGCAAACACTAATTAGTTGAGTTGCTTTTTATCAGAGCATTTTATCACAGTGCTGGAATAAGAAACCAAGATCCTGGTTCACAACAGCACTGCCCCATTGGGAATTGAGTAGTGGGAGACCCTGCTCGCTGGGGAATCTGCAGGTGATTGATCTTTAGCCTTTGGTTAGACAGAGAGGTAACAAACCGCAGTATAGCCCTGGCTCTCCACAGAAGATAGGCCAAAGACATTGAATGCTGGCCTAATAATGGGTAACCACAAAGGCAGGTTATTTGATTATCCCTGTTGAAGGTTCATTTTAGATAAGTTTAAATTGGTTCTACAACATTTGCTGGTCCCTAAACTTTGATAAAAGAACAGATGAACCCACCCTGGGAACCCACCCTGGGATAGCTCTCGATGTCAAGAGAACCACAGATAAGGCACATGGGCTGGAGCCTTTTCTTCTCCTTGTGTCTGAGATTGTGTGGTGGCTGCGTGGGTTGCTTTACCTGAGATGGGAAAACAGGATGGACTTAGGAAAGTGAGACCAGTTTGAATGGGAGGGAGAGAGGTATTAATGACACAGAGACAGGTGTCTGAGGTCATGTGCTTGGTCTGAGTTCAAGTGACTTGGTGGGAAGGCAAGGCAGCTTCATTGTTAACTTGACTAGATTAAGAAACACCCAGTGAATCCCACCTTTCAGTGTCTCTGTGAGATTGTCTCTAGAAAGATTTAGCTGATTGGGAAAGACCTGCCCAGAGTATGGATGGTGGCATCCTGTGGACTGGGGTACCAGACTTTATGAAAGAGGAAAAAGAAGAATTTCAGCTAATATTAGACATTACTCCCCTTTTTAATGCTTGTTTATTGAGATATGAGCAAGCAGCCACCATACACTCTCACTACCAGAGAGCTACCCACTGTCATGCCTTGTCTATCACAATGATTGGTACCTTCTTCAACTGTGAGACTAGGCCCATCCTTCCTCCCTTAAGTTGTTTCTCATTGGGAATTTGAACACAGAGACTAGAGCAGTAACTAAGGTTATGGGCCACATTGCACAGTCAGTCTACTGTGGGAAGGCGCCCCCAAGGGGATATAGTATGTGATTCTGCATGGAGAGCCCTTGGGAAAAGGTAGGATAACCATCTTCATAGTTGATTACAAAGTAGTCAAAAAAGCCATTCTTTTTTTGGTTTTTCCTAGTTCTTCAATAGAGATTTGCATGTCACCACAACTTAGTGTGTTAAGTTGGTGGTAGCCAAGGAGTAGAGGAGAGAGAGAGAGAAAGAGAGAGAGAGAGAGAGAGAGAGAGAGAGAGAGAGAGAGAGAGAGAGAGAGAGAGAGAGAGAGAGAGAAAGAGAGATTATTGTTTCTTTTCTGGCAGATAGTGGTAGTGATCTTTTGGCAGAGCATGGTTCCAAACACTTGGGGTGACCAGAGGGTGGACCCTGGTAAGGCCTGCAGCAGTGTATACTGTGAAGACTCATATAAAGAAGAATTCATGTCATTGTTTAGTTTTGTTTTGTAGAGACATCTCACTTGGTAGCTCAGGCTGGCCTGGAATTTATAGCAATCTTCCTTCTGTATTGGGATTATGGGTGTGTATCTCCACACAGGGCTAAAACAACATTTGATTAAGTCCTAAACATTCCTACCTAGGCCTGAGAGGGGATATGGAATCTGAGGAGGACTCTTGAGGGACAGTCCTTTTAGCTGAAGCTTGTAGGTTGGAAGGCAAGCAAGTGCTTAGATTTCTGTCATTGTTTTAAATAAAAATAAGGTTTTATTCCCCCCTTAGGTTGTCTCAGTAATGGTGTACTTAGGTCCTTTTTGGTTCTGACATACTGTAGAATTTATTTGAGATGTTCTTTTAAAAAATAAAATCATTATCATTACTATTCATTATTATTATTGTTGTTGTGGTGGTGGTGGTGATGGTAGTGGTGGTGTGTGCCATGAAACACAGGTGGAAGTCACAGGAAACCCTTCAGGAATGGGCCCTCTTTCTCTCCAGTGTCTTTCAGGGGTTACATTCAAATTGCCAGGCTTGCATGTCATATGTCTGTGCTTTACCCTGTTGAGTTGTATCACTGGGCCTGTCTGAGGGACTCTTCAGGCAGCCATGGCATGGTGTGTGGAGGAGATTGGGAGAGAGCAAGAAAGTGTTTGCATTTCTGGTTCTTCCAGCAGCAGACATTTTGTGGGCTGTCCACAGTGTCACTCATCTAGAAAAGCTCAAACATCTCACATTGTCAGGGTGTCAATGCTGTTGGTTTTCCTTTCTTCTCCACAAGTTTCCCTCCTAAGAGGCCTCTTTTGCCACAATCCTCCCCCTGTGTATGAGTATCATGTGGTGTCAGCTCTACCTTTGCAACCAGGGCAACCTTTGCAGGAAATACTCCCCATGCCAAGTGGAAGGGTGTGAGGAAGGCAATGGCTTGGCAAGGATCCTGGAGCTTGACACACAATATAATTGTGAGGGGGAATGACATTGAGAACCAGAGGACATGGGGTTGGAGAGATGGCTCAGTGGTTAAGAACACTAGCTGCTCTTCCAGAGGTCCTGAGTTCAATTTCCAGCACTCACATGGTGTCTCACAACCATCTGTAATGGGATGTGAGTCTTTTTTCTGGCCTGTGGGTGTACCTGCAGATAGAGCACTCACAGACATTAAAACAAAACAGCCGAACAACCTCAAGCTCACCAGCGGCTGCAGCCTCAACTCTGGCTTGACTTGGCTGATTACTTTAGTCAGCTGACAATCTAGGCGTCTTCATCAGAAAAGGAAGCAATTTCTATGACAACCATCGAGGTTTTTCTTCGTCTATCAATATGTGTAGTATTCAGTTTTCTGCTGCTATCATAAAACAGCCAAGACTTGTTACTTTATAAACAATAACAACAATAAAAACAACAACAACAACAACAAATGCTTCTTTATTTCATAGTTCTAGAGAATGAAGAGCACGACACTCTCATTATGTGGTTCTTCTGAAGCTGTTCCTCCTACATCAAAATGTGGCAGATGGTGGGTGACAGGAGGCGATAGGAAGCCAAGGATGAGGGAGGGGCCAACTTTGCTCTATATGTAACTTTCTAGGGGACTAACCTGAGCTCTGAAAGAACTAGATTAAACCTGTTTTAGTGTGGCACCCCCGTTGACCTACTTACCTTCCAGGAGACTCCATCGTTAAAGATTCTAGCAGTTCAACACCACAGCATTGGAGACCACACTTCCAGCATGTGAGCTTTTAGAAGCAAAAGCACATCTAAACACAGCAATATGCTGCACCTTTTAAGAAATTAGTTGAAAGAGTCAAGTCCTTGTCCTTATAGCAGGTATGTCTCATTTGCCAACCTCTCAGGGCTTGGAAGACACCGCACCTTTTGAAATTGTGGTACCCATTGTTCTGTGAGCAAGGAATAGCACTGATCTTTACTGGGCCTCTTACTATAATGCTTCTCTATTACTTTGTGTTCCCATCCACAACCCCTGGATCATCTGCTTATCCACAGTTAGGAAGACAATTCCCTGTGGGAAGTTGGGTAAAGGAAGACCCTGATAACTCAATTACTGGTAACTGACTCAGGAAGGGCTCTCCATAAAACTTAGAGGAAGAATGCCAACTACTGATGGCACCAGTCCATCCTTCTAATTAGTTTTGTAAAACTGTAAAATAAAAAATTCTCAATTCTTCTCTCAGCACTACAGGTATCTTTCTCCAGAGAGAAATGCCTTGCATGTCCACCCTGTTAGCATTTTTGGTTCCATAACATATGTCTTCACCCTTGGGTTCTAAACACCACAGCAAGATTGTGTCAAAGCAAGAAGTGGATTGTCCCATGAAGTCCTATATGGCTGGATGTTTTCTCTTTTCCCATCCAGTTGCTGGTAGCTGATATCTCTATGGAGACTGGAGAGTGAGAAAGGGTGGGCTTCTCTCCATCTTGGTCTTTATAAGTTCATCCCAGTCTCATGGACTGTAGAAGAGGTATTGAATGGCAGGATGTGTTAGCCCTCCAGTCTAAGACTGGAAGAGTTCTCTCTTCAGAGACCTTCTCTATAGTTTTGACCATCACCTCTCCAGCAGTCATTCTCTCAACAAAGCAATACCTGCCCCACCCAAGAACACCTTTCCCTTATCTAGGCAACATGCTCTTCTGCACATGTATTTTGGCATCACACTATAGAGAACAGGAAGATAGAAGGTGAGTTCTGGCAGAAACAATACACTAACCAAGCCTTAAAGAAGGGTAAGATTGAAAAAAAATTTTTTAGGACTCCTTCAGTGCAACCCACTTGGAACATGCCCAGATCAGAGAAAGCAAGGTAGAGAGACTATGCATGTTCAGGACACAGTATGGGATGGTTCTGGGATATGGGATCATCTATGAGTTTGTTTTACAGAAGAAACTGGGACTTGAAGGACCGATCCATTAAGCATTGTCAAACACTAAGTGCTTTTGTTAGGAGTCACATATGTATCTCTTGGCATCTTGGAAGAACTGACCATAATTTACCCCAGACAGAAAGATCCAGGAACTTTCATCGTTTATAATTTACCTTACCAGTCAGCAAAAATGTCCATACAGCTTCAGTTTTCATTGCTCTTATTTTATTTGGACCATAAAGCAAGAGAAAAGACTGCCTTCTGTGTTGCATTTGGACATGGCCTCGAAGGAGCTCAAACCAGGTGACTTCAGTCTTCCCTTCCTGGCCATGAATCATACTGAAGGTTTTCAACATTCTGTTCGTGAATTGGGCTTCATCTTAGAAGAAACCTCCAAAGGAAGAATGTGTGTGATGAGGAGAAACGTGAATACGGTGAGATGCAAAAGAGGCGGCCCTGCCCTGGAGAATGTGTGGACTATAGGTAATGAGACATAAGACAGGAGGAGACATAAGAAAATCCTACCCAAGACGCAATCACCCGCATCCTACCTTCAGTTTCTTAAGAGATTCCAAATCCTTTGCAGGGTGTGGTTGTTGGAAGTAGGGCAGGTGGTGTACCTCCTGGTTACCAGACTTGAATTATACATTCTCATTTTTGAATGGAGCATCCATGGTGGATCTTCTGGTTCCATCCCTATTTCCTTTGCCTCTGATTTTTTTTTTTGGAAAAACAACACATCATCTCATGTATCTTAGGTTAGCCTTGAACTTGTCATGTAGCCTAGGGTGTCTTCAAACTTCTGATCCACCTGTCTATCTCCCCAGTGCTGGGATCATAGGTATGCATCATTTTGTCTGGTTTATATAGACTTAGATATCAAACCCAGGGCTTTCTATAATATACTAGGCAAACACTCTACCAACTGAGCCACATCTCCACGGCATCTCTGACTTTCTCATGTACATAAACATGAGTAGGCACATACACATTTACACACTTACTCTCTTCTAATTTAAGCTGTGATGAGACAGAGTGGCACCTCTGGGTGGGGGAACCTATCCAAAGGTACTGTGTAAAGGCCAGTCAGGTGGTCTCAACCTTCTTCTAGTCACCTGAGATACCAGGAACCCATTGGCTGCTGAATTAGATATGGGAGAACTGCAGAAGACACTGGCGAATTTCTCTCTTCTTCTTCTTCTTCTTCTTCTTCTCCTCCTCCTCCTCCTCCTAATCTAATCTGAGGGAACAAAGAAGAGAGTGCTAAAATCCTCCTGCCTTTGACTCCACTCTGAGGATTCTGTTAGGGGAGGGCAGGTGGGAAGATTCCTAAAGAGGGTGGTGTCAAAGTTGTTGAAACTCAGCCAACATGGCTACCACTCTCTTTCTCAGGACTTAGTGTTACACTGACTTCATAATAGAACCCCTGCCTTTCCTGGTTCTGGGCCAGAGGACTATCTCCAAATTTGTCTGTGACTCCTGCCATGTCACCTCTCCTCAGAGCCACAACAGTGTAGTGGCTGGGACTCAGGGGTAGGAGATACCCTCTCCTATCTGAGTTCTTTTTACAGGCTAATCATT
The DNA here is from genome assembly GCA_036184795.1 of Tokudaia tokunoshimensis. NCBI lineage: Eukaryota > Metazoa > Chordata > Mammalia > Rodentia > Muridae > Tokudaia > Tokudaia tokunoshimensis. Next base: position 75,669,728 of record BTHU01000016.1, read on the forward strand.
CCAATGACCAGTCTCTTCCCTGGCCTACAGACATTCTAAATGCCTGGTTTCCTGTACTTACGTGCTTAGTGATCTGAGCAAGGAGGCCAGATTCTTGATCCATTTGCAAAAACCATCTATCCTCGCTCAGGTCTGTAGCCCTTGGCTGCTGTTCCTGTGCTTGGCAGTGACTTTTGTTACTATGTGTGGCCAGTTGCAATGGCAACGATAGCTAATGTTTACAGAGCACTTGATAGGCATCAGGTGCTTTCTGAGCAATCCCTGTGCTAACTCAGCCTTCAGCTCTGCTCCTCAGGGGCAGTTATATATTAGCTATTTTGCAGATGAAGAGGCTGAGAAGCTCTTGCCCAAGGTCCCTTAAGCCAAGAACGAGCAGAGACTGCTTCTGAATGCAAGCAATATGACTCCAGAGGCCACTGAACCCTGTACTTCCAGAGCTACTATTGTTCTGAGAGAGTGGGGATGACTCAAGGGAACAGGACCCCAGGATTTGGAAGGCAGTTCTCCAACATGACAGGGAGGAAAGGGGCTTGGAGGCTTTGCTGGTATACCAAGTCACCATCTTGAAGCAGTCACATTGCTCCTCTGTCCTCTGTATGTCCCCAGTAACCAGTGTGAAGCCCAACTCCAAGCAGAGGAGGCTTGGCTGATTGGCTGCCTTATTGGGTTATTAAGTCCTTGCTACAAAGAGTTCTTAGCATTCATAAAGGGGTAGGAGGTCTGTCTGATGTACTTTGTACAAAAGAAGCTGTCTGTGCAGGATGCTCCTGCTGTTATGAATGATAAGAAGAGTTCACAGTCTCAGCTTCCAGGTTGGACCAAACAAGAATATACACCGGTGTTGGTGGGTGGACCTGTGAACACAGTGGAACCTTGAGAGCTTGTCAAATTACTGTAAACATGGATGCTTACATCTGGCTTTCTTTTTGCCTGTGCCAGCTTTCACCCCGAACTAGCTGGACTCCATCAAAGGGATCATGGCTGTAAGCAAAGCAACTCTTTTTCAATTTCAGCTGGCATGAGAGCAAACACATCGTCCTGGAGGCACACCCAGCTTGCCAACTCCAGACTATGGCAAGTAATGTCCAGGGCTCTAGCCTGGACAAGCAGGGCATTCTGGGTATTGACATGCAAATACCCAGGGTACAGTGTGTGTAGGAGGGCAGGAACATTGTCTACAAGGTTAGGCATTCCCCATGAGATCCTCAATCTCTCTCTAAGGCAGTGGCTTAAGGCAAGGATAGCCTGGTAATGGTGGAGCACACCAGTGATCCCAGCACTCAAGAGGTTTGAGGCAGGAGAATCTCAGAGGTTTAAAGTTATCCTTGGTTACATACTGAATTTGAGATCAGCCTAGGCTACAGGAGACCCTGCCTCCAAAATAAAGGGTGGAGGGGGAGGGAGCGTGGGCCGGGAGAGCAGAGTTCCAAGAAAAGAGAAGAGAAAGTGAGCCACAGTGAAAACCAGCTGCTAAGAAACAGCGTTGGCTCATGTTGATGCTTGAGAATGGACTTGGCTAGCGGTCAGATGAAGCCTTGGCTGCCCAGGGTGCCCATCAGAAAGTTACCCCTTCCCTCTTCAGCTGCTAGCATCCTGGGGGAGCTCTGCAGGCACAATCTGAGCCTCGTTCTATTCCTGCCTCACTAGTACCCAGCATCTTGGTGGCATTCTCTTGGCTTCCCAATGACCTGTGTCCAACTCATCCCTTATGTCTCTGTCAGCAGCCTCAAGGTGTGCTGTGCCCAGTAGACCAATGACATACAGTCCGGTGGGCACATTTGGCGACCTTCTCAAGACAACTCCTGCAATCTTGTTGCTGCCCCAAATATGGCTTTTGACTCAGTTATCCAGTGGGTCTGCTTCAGGGAGAATAGGCCAATCGCTTGATCAACACCTTAATCTCAGTGGTGTTGTATGATCACTTGTTGATTCTTGTCATCTGGAAGAGGAGGGGCAGAAAGATAAGGGGTGGGGATTGGGGCCAAGGACTTTCGTTTCATTGTCACAAATTCTCTAGTGGGTCTTTTCATTGACAGCCCTTGTGGGCAGGGGCTGTAGTACGATGATAGAGTGCTTGCTTGGAATGCTCAAGGATCTGGGCTCCATCCCCAGCTCTGCCACATACAAACATATTTAAAATTTTAAAAGCAAAGCAAAGCAAAACAACTCATCTATAGTCCTGAGTCCTCTGCTGGAGCTGTGCTCAAATGGCAGTGTGATGAGGGGAGGGGGGACTCTCTGAGTCGATGGCCTGCCCAGTCTGTAATGAGGCTCAGCAATCCTACCCACAATCCCTCAGCTGATGCCGGTCACCTGACTGGAGACTGGAAATGTAGAGCCTTGGGAGTTAGGGTTCGTTAGGGAGCTAGATCAGGAGTCTTCAGTGTGCGGGTTGAGACCCCTTTGTAGGTCCAATGACCCTTTCACTGGGGTTGTCTAAGGCCATCAGAAAACACAGATGTTTACATTATGATTCACAGCCGTATCAAAATTACAGTTATGAAGTAGCAACACAAATTTTATGGTTGGGTGGGGGTTACCACAACATAAAGAACTGTATTGAAGGATCAAAGCATTAGAAAGGTTGAGAACCATTGAAATAGATGGTCTTGAGCACAGACACTTAGGCCACTGTCTTTAGTGTCAGGAAGCCTAGAATGGAAAGGTCATCCCTACCACTCAGTGGGGTGCTCACAAGAGAGGACCGACTTCCATAACGTGTCCTTTAGAGAAGCTGTTGACTACTGTGGTTAATGGTACACAGTTAATTGATGAAGCAGGTGCTCAAACCCAGGCCAGTGTACCATGTGATTGTGAGTTGGATACTTGCTTTCTGGGCTCCTGGTTCCCCATCTGCACCTTGATGCTAGTGGTACTGGGCAGGGTGATTGTTTAAATAAACGCTTCACACAGAATGTCTCAGTCATTAATGCAAAGGATCCCAGGGTTGTTAGGTCTTGCTCGATCCTGCCATGGAAGCTGGGATGAAGAGGTTAAACTGAGCAATTCCTATCACTAAGGGGTGTCTCACTGGTTTTAGGAGAGACAGCATGGTGGCTTTCCTTCATAAAGGTAATGTCCAGAGGGGAATGAATGCTTTGTCTTAGTGTGTTAGTGAGTTTGGGGATTGGTGGCCCCAGAGATGTATGTGCTGTGAGGGGAGGATTGAGAGGCTAGAGAACTGGAAGAGGCCGTGGCCAGGGCTAAGCAGGGGGCTGACAGTAAGCACCAAGGCAGTAGAGGGGCTGTTCCCCTGCCCTCAGAATGATGGGAGACACAGCAGAGGACAAGGAGACATTAGCTGGGCCATGGGAAATGTGTCTGCTATTGAGCCTGCGCATCTGAGTTTGATTCCCAGGTTTTTACATAGTGAAAGGAGAGGATCAGCTTCTATAACTTGTCCTTTGATTATTCTCTGACTTCTATATATGTGTGGCACAGCACGTTTCTCACACCCCTCATCCAAAATAAACAATGAATCAAGTAAATAAATAAATGGGAGACACACACACACACACACACACACACACACACACACACACACACACAGAGAGAGAGAGAGAGAGAGAGAGAGAGAGAGAGAGAGACAGAGACAGAGAGAGAGACAGAGAGACAGAGAGAGAGACAGAGAGACAGAGAGAGACACGGGGAGAGAGAGAGAGACAGAGAGAGAGAGACAGAGAGAGAGAAACAGAGAGAGAGACACGGGGAGAGAGAGAGAGAGAGAGAGAGAGAGAGAGAGAGAGAGAGTCAGTCTCTGAAGGAAGAGATGAGGAAAACAGAACAAAACAAACCTTGCTTTTGGCTTGCAGACAGTAATTGGGTCTTCTTGGCGACCTCCAATCGTGCCCTTTGCTTGCCCGATACCAACCTCTGCATGTTGTCACTTTCGAAGCCCCCAAGTCATGCTCTTGCAGTGGGATGAGCTGCAGGAAGATGGTGTGTCATATCCATCTGTTGAAATCTTCTGGACTCTGCTCTGCCTCTCCCCACCACCTCGTTCTTTTCCTTCTCCACCCCCTTTGGTCTGCTCCTATTTCTTCTAGTGCTAAACAGAGTCCAAACCTCCTCCATCTGCTTGGGAGGCCCACCTTCCCCACCTCCAGCCCACCTTTGTCCTGTGGACAGCCCTTGAGTGCTTCTTTGCTGTCCCTGTGTACACTTCATTTCCTTCCTATAACAAACAGGCTTCTCTTTACCCCTGGCCTCAGGGGTAAGCAAATGTTTATTTCTTTCTCCTCCATGTCAGATACAGATGGATTGTTAGATTCCCTATCCTATGGAAGACACAGTGTGTGGCCATCAGCGCTATTCTCCACAGAGAGAGGTTTACCTTTTTAGATGCTGCTGGGGACCTGCTTCGGATAACGAGATACGGATGGAAGTGATGATTGCCACTTGCTTTTAGAAGGTTTAAGAGCAGGTGTGGGGCTTGTCATACTTGTTCCATTCTGTTCTATCGCCAACACTGACAATGTCTGAGCTGATGGGTATTTCCATCAGCCCAGGGGCCTGGAAGGGTCAGCGTGTGCATTGCAGTACCTACATAGAGAAGGTGGCAGAAAGCTAACCTGGACTTTTAATGTTGTAGACCATACCCTGCATGAATATCATGTATCATGACTAATACACCTACCAGGACATTGGTTCCATAGACTCCATTATTGGCAGGGATCATCATTCTCTGACGATAAAGCCCTAGATTTCTGTTCACCGTAAGATGCTATCTGAGGAGAAAGATGGTGATCAGGGTAAAACAGACCTGGTGCCCAATAGGCTTGCTGATGTGTGACTCAGACAACACTGGAAGTTGTTGTCCAAAGACCTGAGGAGGCAGAGGCAGCTTACAGGTTGTCCTTGGAGGGTAGCAACAAGCTTTGCCTGTTCTGGTTCATTTCCCACTTTCCTGCATTGTCTGTGCAGTCTTTCTTTAGCTCTCAGACTGTACCAGGACACTTTACTAGTGGGAAGTCATTTTGGGAACGGAAAATTTGTGCTTTTGTAGGGCTTGGAGCGGATGGAAACAGTCATCCATGTGGCTGGACCACAGTGGAGGAAGAAGCATAGGAAGGTGATGAATGCAACCATCTCAGCATCCTAGGGTGCTCCACAATTACATCCATTTTGAATCCATCTCTTGCAGTCATTCATCGGAATCAACACATATGGAGGGTTGTAGGCACAGAGCTCAATGCTGCGAATTTGAAGGTAGTTAGGCTGTGACTTCAGTTCTCCAGGAATACTCAGGCAGATATGGAAGTCTTTTACATTTACTTATTTGTATGTGTGTGTGTGTGTGTGTGTGTGTGTTGGGGTGGGACATGACCATACGAAAGAATGTGTATGGAAATCAGAGGACTACCTGCAGGAAGTAATTTTCTTCTCCCACCAGGTAGGTTCCAAGGATAGAACTCAGATTCTCAAACTTGGTGGCAGGGACCTCGGTGAGCCATCTTGCTGGCTCTAGAGAAATCCTTAAACAGGGGTGTACTACTGAGACTTCCGATATCCGCAGGTGAGCGGACTTGAAGCTGTAAGAATGTACAAAGCTCCTGAGTTGGTATGGATCCGCGGACATGAAGAACTGACTCATTTCTAGCCAAGTCTAAGAGCAGCAACTTTCCTTGCCTGCTACGAGAATTTGAAATGTTCTCCTAATGGTCAGCAGAAAACACTGGGAGTCTGAGACCTCAGAGCTCCTTCAAGAGAAAGCTGCTGGTCTTCATAAACAGAGCCCTGCTGTTTGCATGGTGTGTTATTAGAGGAAGGAAGGTTGATTTGTTTATTTATTTTTAGAGCAGGTTTCAAAATAAACTTTGACTGCTGGAGATGTCAAAGACATCCACAGGCAGGCGAATCCGGAGAGCACTGAGCCACATCTGCCCAGCCTGCTTCCGAAAGATGACAGATCTGTTGATACACAACAGCCAGGTGCAGACCTGCGTAGCACAGGGTGAAATTAACATTTTTTAATTTGTTTTTTTTTTTTTAACTTTGGATTTTGAGACAGGGTCTCACTGTGTAGCTTGGCTAGCCTGGAACCTGCTATATAAAACTTGTGGCAATTCTCTTACATCTGCCTCCTTGGCAAAAGAGATGTGGAATCTATTTGGACTCTGTCTTTCTCCTTAAATTTTCTCTTCTCTTCCTCCCTAATTCGCCGCCCCTTCTTAAAAAAGTTTGGAGTGAGACTTATAGGTTAAAGTTTTGTTACCAGACCCAGAAGACCTTGCTTGACAATTAGGGAGGCTTTGGCTCACAGAGGCATACCACCAAGCCAGGAACCTCTTTCAGCTTCTGTCTCTGCCAGTCTGTTCTGGTCTGAGCCGGTCAGGCTTACACAGACTTTGTACAGGGGCCAAAGAGGGACTGGACAGCCTATTCCTTTGGGGCTGGTGGCTCCATCTCCAAATTAGGGGCTCAGTGAATATCTTTCCAAGAAGGCAAGCTTGGGTTTTGGTTTTAGATGGACTCGGGTGTTTGAGGAGGAGAAAACCATTTTGTTTTTTCAAAGCACACAAAAGCAGGCTGGGTAAGCTGGGAGCTAAGGAAGTGAAGATGATTCAGGTTTGTTCTCAGCCCAGAGTCTCACCATTTTAAGATAAGAGGCAAGCCAGTAAAATGACTGTACTGCCAATCCGGGCTCACTTTCCCCAGGGAGGCCAGCTGGACTTTCATCAGAGTCATGGGATATTTGGTCTCAGTGTTCTAAATATAGGCCGGGCTCTGGGGTGAGACGGCCCTGGGCTTGGCTGCTCATCTCTTCAGCAACACCTTCTTCTGTAGGTTCAGGCCTGTGGAGTAACATGAAGGCTGTTTCCAAAGGATGGCATCACATGATTGCCGGAGCCTCCAATTCACTATGTAGCTAAATACGACCTTCAACTTCTAAGCCTCCTGGCTCCGCCTTTGACGGGATCATCATGTGCTACGATGCCTGGTTTCACGTGGTGTTGGGGATTGGAATCAGAGCTTCCTTCATGTTAGTCAGGCGTTTTACTAACTAACCTGCATTCTTGTCCACTCTTTCTTTTTTCTTTTTCTTTATTGCTTTTTTTTTAAAGTAAGACTTTAGCTAAAGAGTGCATTTTGCAATGAATTTTAATGTTTCAATATGCAACACTATTTTGTTTCTTTTGAAACAAGACCTTGTAGTCCAGTGGACTTGTAATCTGTGGTCTCAGATTCCATATCTTCCCCCTTATCCTCCTGAGTGTGGAGATTATGGCCATGAGGAACCATACCTAGTCGTTATGGAATGGTTTTTAAGAAGATAGCTTGAAACACTGAAAACCTAAAAAATAGACTAAATTGAAAATGAGGGGTGTGGGGAGCTAATCCTGTTGTGGCAGCGAAAGCCCCTAAAGTCAGAGCAGGAGTTCAAGGCCATCTTCAGCTACAAAGTGAGTTCAAGGCTAGCCTGAGATATTTGAAATATTATCTCAAAAAAAAAAAGAAACTAATGAATAGTCAATAATCATGGGAGATCTAAATAAATCACAATATACCTCTACAATGGGATGCCCAACAGCTATGCAAGGTCATGCTGAAGAAGGTATACATAAATCCCAGGAGATGACAGAGAAAAGGGGACTGGAGCCATAGCCATCCATCCAGATTTTACTCAGGCCTATTGTTATAGGGGACAGAGAACTAGATGCCAAACTGGACTTAGTCTTGACTACAATAGAGAAAAATGTGGTTTGTAACCTAGCAACCAGAGTGGGATTCTGGCTAACACTTGCCTGGGGGCTGGGGAGATAATTCAGTGAGCCTGAGCTCAAGTCCTCAGACCAAATGTAAAGCTGGCAGCAGTAGCAAGAGTCCATGAATGGAGCGCTCCTCTGATGAGATACAAAGCAGAGACAGAGAATCCCTGGATGCTTTGGGGACAGCCAGCTTGGCCTGTGCAGAAGAACAACAAAGATGCCCTGTCTCAAACCATGTGGGAAGTGAGGACTGGCATCCAAGGCTACCCTGTGACTTCTACATGCATGCAGAAGCATATGGGCATCATGCTCTATCATATACAGACACATATATCCCACCCTCCATCATATACAGTGAAGACACTTGCCTGAAGTAGGCCATGGTGGTTGAATGTCAAAGACGCTCTAGTACTTTGGTTAACTATGAAGACTCTGGGCTTCTTTCTGAGCTGACTTAGATTCTTGGTGGAGATGGGCCATATAGGCCCAGAAAGGAGTGAGGACAAGGTTAAGGTTTCTGAATTTATAGTATCTTGACTAAAAGTCTATGAAGAAGGATGTTCTGGTCAAAACCTTCATCTGCTGTTTCTACAACACCAAAGCAGGGCAGATATTGGTAGATACAATGTGTTTCTGATTATGTTAAAATATTTATAGGCAGAAATGTACAAACCAGGAGGGTCTTGTATTCTTTTTTCTTTTATAATTAAAAATATATTAACTACATATGTTTGAGAGGTGGAAAATTCTTCACTCTGACTTTTAGGGTCACACTTATTTAAGTTTTGTTGAAATTTTGCATCCCTTAAAGCAAAAGTTAATAGTCTTTATAGACCACTACTTGAAGAAGGGCCATTAGCTCTTGCTGTGTGTTTGTGTGTGTGTGTGTGTGTGTGTGTGTATGTGTGTGTGTGTAAAGGGAGTGGTGGTAGTAAGCTTTGGCAAAAGGAATGCTGAAACGGTGCTGTTCCTCATAATGACTATGGCATGAACACAGTTCAGTTGCCTGGTCTCAAATAGAAATAATTGGGCATCTCACCCTGTGATCCAGTTTATATAGCACCTGCCATTTTCTCTTAGAGAGAATTCCTCATGAGCACAGGGATGGTGGGGGTGCTATATAATATATATTTATGAGATCATTTAGGGTAGAAACAGGGTAAAGCTAGCTATGACCCTCAACTGTCCCTATGAGCAGGGGCATCCCAAGAAACATACAACGAACCATTATTTTAGCCCTTTAGGAAAGAATTTAGAAGGAAATAATCTTTATAGAATCATTAAAACAACCTTCAAGAGATGATATGGGCAGGTAGCAACAAAAATCTCAAGTGAAGTTAGTAGGGTTGGGCTGCGCTCTTAAGTTGACAGTTTCCAACCTTTTTGTATTGGTAGCATCCTGCTGAAGTCTTACTGAATCCTGGTATGACTCGAGTTTAAGACAGTGCTTAGTGGCTCAGGATCCTTAGGGCTCAGGATCTTTTCAAAACATCTCCACCTAGTATATGATTTTCAACCTGTGGGTCAGGACCCTTTGGAAGGGATTAAAAGACCCTTTTGTAGGGGGTCCCCTAAGATAATCAGAAAACACAGATATTTACACTATGATTCATAACAGTAGCAAAATTACAGTTATAAAATAGCAAAGGAATAATTTCATGGTTAGGGTTCACTACAACATGAGGAACTGTATTAAAGGGACAAAGCACCAGGAAGGTTGAGAACCACTGGTCTAGTAAGTAAGAAAGCATTCACTTATCCCATGACTCCCTGGGGGTACCTTTCAGTGTTCTGATTCTTATTTATATGAGTACACTATAGATGTCTTCAGACACCAGAAATGTGCATTGGATCTCATTACAGATGGTTGTGAGCCACCATGTAGTTGCTGGGATTTGAACTCAGGACCTCTGGAAGAGCAGTCTGTGCTCTTAGCGGCTGAGCCATCTCTCCAGCCCCTGATTCTTATTAATAGAACAGCTAATCACTCTGACCTCCAGGGAGGACTCCTATGGTCTACTGAACATGTCGTCTTTGGAACTCATCTCTGTCCTCTTACCTATGTCAGGAGGACTCTCTTCCAAGCTGAGTTGCTTAATGCAACCATTCAAGGAGTCACGTGACTGTCACTGCTCCCTTTAGTTGCAACGGAATTTGAGAGCATGCCTTTAGATTGAAGACTGTCTTGGGATGCTTGGGAGTGGGGGTAGGGTGTTGGTTGGGCATGAGTCTCCAGCCTGTGCTGATAGTGAGGTTGGTGGCCCTTGCCAGTGTCTGCTCATGGAATTGTGACACGGGGCTGCCGGCTGAGGTGACACTTTTTATGTTTCTGCAGAGCAAACGTTTGTTAAATGATTGAGGTATTCATGGTGGTCTCATGGTGAGTAGATATTTTCTTTGCTTCTTTTTCTGAAGACCTTTGGGTGATTGACAGTTCATCAATTCTTCTACTCAACTTCCATTATAAAATGAGAAAGTGGTTAGGTGAGGAATGCTTTGGGTCATCCCTGCGATCGCAGAACTGCCTGAGAAGGTTTTTTTTCTTTTTCTGAGATACCTAGCAAAATTAGTTTTCTCCAATGGAATCTTACTGAGTATATTAACCACACGTCAGAGTCATTAACCAACAAAACGAACTCAGTGGTATTTTTGTAGACTTTTTGTCTCATATTGCTTTGGTTGGATATTTTTTTTTATCTTAGTGGTATTTTGCTTGTATATTTTTGTTTTTGTTTTTGTGGGTATTCTCTATGTGTGTATTTTTTTTAAAATATCTTATTTATTTATTTTATATGTATGACGAGTATACTGTAGCTGTCTTCAGACACACCAGAAGAGTACATTGGACCCCATTACAGATGGTTGTGAGCCACAATGTGGTTGCTGGGATTTGAACTCAGGACCTCTGAAGGAGCAGTCAGTGCTCTTAACCGCTGAGCCGTTTCTCCAGCCCCTGTGTTTCTTTTTTTTAAATTTTTTGTTTTGTTTGTTTTTTAGAGAGAGAGGGAATAGAGTTGGGTAGGTAGGGAGGATCTGGGCAGATCTGGGAGAAGGGAAAATCATGATCAGAATATATTGAATGACAATATCTTTCCAATTAAAATATTACGCAAAAAGATTTTTTTGTATTTTTATAATTTGTGTAAGCTTTTTGGTACACTTATTTATTTTATAATTTGATTCCTTGAAACAGGTCTTAAGTAGTTCAGACTGGCTTCAGATTCCATATGAAAACAAGGCTAGCCTGGAATTTGATCTTTAGTTTCTACCTCTTGAGTGCTGGCGTTATAAATGTGCACTACTATGACTGGACCCTGTTTTTTGTTTTCTTGAAACAGGGTCTTTATTTTGTAGTCCTGGCTGGTTTGTAGCTCACTTGTAGTCCAGGCTGGCATTGATCATAAGGCAATCCTCCTGCCTCAGACTTCAAGAGCTCGTACTGTAGCCATAAACCGCTGGCTATTCCTGGTGAGTATAATCATTTTTACTAAAGAACTTAAAAGTAAATAAAATAATCAGGTGGCTTCTGAGATACATGATAGGCCAATAAGATAAAACTACAGATCAAAAGGGCCAAAGGACTAATTGTCATATGCAGGTCTCAAGGAAGTCAAAAAATGTTTGACTGTAAATACGGTTTCTGTTTGTGAGAGTCTCCTTTTTTGGAGAGTGGCTTGTCAAGTAGTCTTGAACTCACAATGTGTGTGAAAATAATCTTGAACTCCTAATTCTCCTAAACCCAGAAAACTTCTACCGTGTCGGGGTTTTGTAGGCTTAGATTTTTTTATGCCTACTTTAATAAGGTTTTTAAACACTTCAATCCCCCTTCTAGCCCATGGTCCAAAGGAAGGGGAGAAAATATGGTAACTAGGACAAGGGGATGCAGACCTATTTAGAGGTAGTTTCTGGGGGTGATTCCAATCTCTGTCATGATACCAACAGTCCAGTTCAGTAGGATACCAAACATGAATCAGCAGTGATGGCATGATCTAGCAGAAACTGCCAGGCTTTCCCCAAATTGGCACTGGTCAGTGGGAGTGACCAGGACTAGCAGGGACACTAGAAGAAGTTCCCTGCTGTGTAGCTCTCGACAAAGAGAAGATCAGCACAAAGACATGAGACCAATGAAGCATTGCAAAACCAGCTATGCAAGCCTGCCATCACTGTCTGCCGAGTCCTGTTTGTACTCTCTCCAACCATCAAGTGATCTCCCATGGCTCTTGTCTCAGCAAAACACCGTGTGAGTTGGCTTCATCACGAGAGTGTGTATCACGTGACTCAATCAGAAACTTTCACTTGAGGTTTTTATGAGATTCTTTTTTGAATCTCCGCCAGCAAGGACAAAGAGTCCCTATCTCTGCTTATGTTTCCTTAATTTTTTTTGTCTGAGTTGGTTCCAGAAACCGGGAGCTACACAGCAGGAGGATTGCTTCAAGAGCAGCTTGGACTACATAGCCTGAACCTGTCTTAACATCTCCTAGAAGCCTCCCCACCCCCAGTTTCCCCCTATAGTCTTATCTTTGTATCCTACTTCAAGGTAAGGGAGATTTAGTTGGTGGAGACCATCAGAAGAATCCTGTAAGTTAGAAAATGTTGTTGTCATAGTTTCATGCCAAAGTCTAACTTGAGGTAAAATAATGGATGGAAAAATATTAATAAAAAAATGTGTGTGTGCTCATGTACCCACATATACACAGGAGGAGTGTTTCATATGCTTGTATTTGCACATTAGTGAGACAATATGTTGATGCTAATTGTGGTAGTTTGAATGAAAATGACTTATATAGGCTCATAGGAATGACACTGTTAGGAGGTGTGGCCTTGTTAGAGTAGATATAGCCTTGATGGAGTAGGTGTTGCATCATTAAAGGAAGTATCCATTGGGGGTGGAATTTAGTGCCTCAGAAGTTCAAGCCAGGCCTAGTGGGTCACTCTCTCTTCATGCAGCCTGCTGATCCAGAATTAGAACTCTCAGCTCATTCTTTTCATGCTTTCTGCCATGACAATAATGGACTAAACCTCTGAACTGTGTAAGCCAACCCGAATTAAATGTTTTCCTTTATAAGAGTTGCTGTGGGGGCTGGAGAGATGGCTCAGCGGTTAAGAGCACTGACTGTTCTTTGAAAGGTCCCAAGTTCAAATCCCAGCAGCCACATGGTGGCTCACAACCATTCATAATGAGATCTGATGCCCTCTTCTGGTGTGTCTGAAGTGTATTTAGATATAATAATAAATCAATCATTAAAAAAATAAAAATAAATAAAAAAGAGTTGCTGTGGTCATGCTGTCTCTCCACAGCAATAAAACCCTAACTAAGACATTGATGCTCTGATATATAGGCTCTCTAGGCTGTGAACTTCACTGAGGTAGGACAGTCTGGATGGAGTGGAATGCATACATTGTGAGCACTGGAGACATTCTCTGGGGGATTCTGATTCATTCCTTTGAGGGGATTGACATTCCTCTTTTGCTTCTTCAGGATCCTTCAGGATTCCTCTTGATCACATCTCTGGATTGCTTTCGTCCTCACCAGAGCCCACTGTTCTCTAGCTCATTATTAGAGAGACAAAAAATGCCCCCTGACTGGTAGGCTAACGAGCCACCACATGTCTGATTGTGCAGAGAGAGCTCCAGCTGCAAGAGAGGCATCTCACACTAATTTCTCTGAATTCCAGCCCTGGTGGGTACTCATACTTTAAATCTGTGGACTTGGGGCTGGTTGGACCGAGACTCCTTGATGATGAAGGTGCCACCTGGTGGGGGAGGAGCATATCAAGAGCCACTTTGGAGAAGAGTTTTTAAAGGTGCCTCATTAAACATGCAATTATTATAGGACCGAGGTATTTGCTCATGGACAGTTACCACAGAAGAAGGAAGACTCAATTAGATACCAACGTAATTGTTGATAAGATCTCCCCACCCCACCCCGCTAAACCTGAAAGCAACCCAGAAGTCCTTCAACAGGTGAATGGCTAACCTGACGGCCATCCATTCACATGATAGAGTAATATTACTAAGCCATCAAAAAGAATAAACTGCAGACTGCTACTTGGGCTAATCCCTAGTGAACTATGCTAAATGAACGGCACCCTCCTTTAAGAGAGGACTGAAGATCAAACCTAGGGCCTCCTGCCTGCCAGGCAAGCCCTATACCACTGAGAGACAGTCCCAGCCCAGCAAATGAGCACCCTCAAAAGGTCACATGGGATTCTATTCATAATAACAAAAATATCAACTCGTAGAAATAGAGACTAGGGATGAAGGAGTGGGTGTGTGGGAGGATCGTGGATGTAGCTGTGGGAGGGAAGGGAGGGATCTGATGCTGGAAATAGTCTTCATCACAATAAACAGCAGCATCCTAGCTGTGACACCGTGAGACACAGTTTCAAAAGACCTTCTCACTGGGAGGAAACTGGACAAAACCACAAGGGTCTGGCTTATCATTTTTTTTTTTCACGACTGCATGTAAATCTGCAATTTGCTCAAAATACAAACTGTCATTAGAGGGGAAAAGATTGGACTTTACAGAGGCATCCCTGGTCTTGGAGTGATGATTCTGTACCATACGGGTTCAAGTTAATGTAAGAAAGAACAGGTCCTTTCCTCAGTTTTGAATGTGAGCAATGAATTCATTTCCTCTAAGGCCCTGAAGGTTTTTCTTGTTCTTGTTTTGCTTTTGGAAGGGTTTCTAGTTCAGATAGTTAAGGATGACTTTGGACTTCTGATCCCACTGCCCCTCTCTCTTGAGTGCTGGGATTAGAGGCTGGCTCTGCTACACAGGGTTTAATGACGTACTGGGGGTTAAACCCAGGGTCTCAGGAGTGTGAGGCACAGACTCTACATCCCCAGCCCCCCCCCCCCCCCGCGAAGTTATTTTTAGCATAGTGGTATCAGGTTGATGACCCTCCACAGATGCTTTCCCCAATAGAGAGCACCCCTCTGTGAGACTCCCTGAGTTCTCTTTTGTGCTGTCTGTGTCCTACCTTTCTTCCCAAGGTGTCATAATCTTTACCAGGCAAAAGGCAGCCATGGTCTGCAAGATGCTGAGTCTAGAAAGTCAGAGAAGGGTGACCGAAGGGTGCAGCTGCCTTTCTTCCCACCTTTCTCTCCCCTCCCCCTCCCGCAGCCACGCGCAGCCTGGGGTGGGATGCTGGGTCAGGGGTGGCGTTGGGGTGGAACACTTAGGTCAGCAGCTCCAAGCTGATTCTGTCTGGCTCCACGGTTGGCTTTGCTCAGGCCGGAGCTGTCAACTCTGCCCTTTAAAAACTGAGCAACAAAGGGGAAAAGAAAAGGGGGAGGGGGGACACAGACAGGGTGGGCGCTGGGGGGGTGGGTGGGAGTGGGGAGGGCAGAGCCGAAGAACAGGTGGGGACTACTTTAGCAAGAAGGCCTGACTCAGCCCTTTCCTTTCAAGGACTTTTCTAAAGCGCTGTTTGTTTTAGTTCCCCAGGGGAGTGGGCGTGAGGCTTGGCCGGGAGGAGAGAGCCGGTGTCCACTGGACTCCAGACACCTCTCTTCCTGGGGACGGGGTTAGGGACCTCCGCGGATGGACTCCGGTCCGGGTGGGCTCTGTTTTCTCAGTCGCTGGGCTTCTGTCTAGGAAACATGGGATCGTAGAGATTGGAGGGAACAGTGAGATTCAGAAACATCCGCGAGTTGTATATGATCCCTCTACTCCATCCGTGAAATAATAACGTAAGGAGTCTTGAAAAAAACGTGCCCGTGCCTTCTGGGTTGGTTATTGCAGCACAATTTGATCTTTTCAGACCGGAGTTCGGAGTTCCCCGTTATATTCACTCACAGAGCAGAGCTTGGGCTTGCAGCTGTCTCCTGGCAAACCACATCCACAAGAAGGCCCCCTTATGCCCCTCCCCCACCTAGTATTTGGTGTTAGGGGCTCTCAAAAAAATCCCACTAGGTAGAGCCATGGTGGGTGTGGTCAGCGGTGTACAGGGCAGGGTAGGGGCCTTCTGGGGAGGGGTGGAGAATTTTTTGTTTGTTTGTTTAAGTAATTATAAATGAAAGCTGATTTCGATGGTTTCAAAATGTTTAGCCTTACCAGGCCACTCTCAGTATCTAGGGATCAATGAAGCAGTTGTAGGATTTGATTGATTTCTCCGGAGGGAGTCAGGCTCCACCTGAACTCAAGTTTAGAATAGTTTTGGTCTTCAAGGCAAAGCAGCGCTTAAAGCAGCAGAAGTGTAAGGAGGACAGTCAGTCTTGAATTTGCTGGCTTGCTCCAAGCGAGTGCAGCCTGCTAGCCTGTCTCTTTAAAGCAGGTTGGTCTCCAGCTCTCCGCTCTGTGTTGGCTTTTTCCTTTCTCTCTCCATAACTGCTGCTTCTGCCTTCCCCCTGCTGCCTAGAAGAAGCTTAGCCAGCCTACCCCTGAGCTTGTCTTGGGTCAGGGGTCAGGGGTCAGGGGTTAGGGGTCAGGGTGCCATGCATTCTCTGTACACAGAACCCAGGGCAGAGGCAGGTGTAGATGATTATTAATAATCTGCTGACTTTGATGCATGAAAAGGGAGGGGAGGGCGAGAGCCAACCAGCAATATTTTACCTGCTTGTTTTGCTGAATGTCAGACCAGAGTCAAAAGATAAAATGCCCATGGTTTTCTATTTTTGACTAGATTTGTAATCCATGCAGAGAAAGAAATGTTCTCTCACGAGGGTGCATTGGAACTAACGCCTAGTCTAATCACTCTACCTTAGCAACACACAAAGGACACGGAACACTTAATCAGCCCTGTGGTGACTTGGCCAAGTAACTTTTCTCTTCTGTTGTTAAAAGACAGACAGGCTGGGTGAAATGACAGGTTCCTCTGTTTTTTGTTTTTTGTGGTTTTTTTTCCCTCACTTCTGAGCTACTGATGATTCAATTATTATATCATTATATGAGATCTATGTTGTGGGATATTTGTGATTAGACTCTTTAAGAATAGTATTTTATATTCTAAAGTTTTAAAATCAGAAGCTTTGGTCTGGAGTGGTAGAGTACCTGTCCAGCATTCGGGAAGCCCTACGTTCAATCTCCAGTAACACATTCAAAAACACGCTCTTGATCGCAGGCGCCCACCTTATTATCCATCAATGCACAAGATAACCAGTGTTTACCATATAGAGTTTACTTAATTCCAAGCAGGAAACAACTACAGTTATTATCACGACTACTCGGGGCTCATTCCTCTTTGAAACTACTACATACACAGTCTTCTTTGCCCTCATCCAAACCCGTGTGCAGTACATTGTAAGACAGAGATAGCTATGGTCCACTTTCAGTGTGAGGTGTGATTAGAGTTCAGAGTCACTGCAGGAGCCTAGCTGTCTGCTGGCGCCTGCTTATCTCATACGCTGAGAGTTAGAAAGTTTCAGGGAGTCTGTTACTTAACTGAGATGGGAAAGGGATTTGAGAGTTTTTTTTTTTTTTAAAAAACACCATCATGGGCTGGACACGGTGGCACATGGCTTTTATCCCAGCACTTAGAAAACAGAGGCAAGTGGGCCTATGTGACTTCAAGGCTAACCTGGTCTGCATACGTTTCAGCACAGCCAGGAACGCACACACAGTGAGACCCTGTCTCAAAAACAGAACAGAACAAATCAAATACCATCGTCTCCTCTCCTGTCAGGTCAGCATCCCAATGACCCCCCCCTTTAAAACTTTCCTCTATGCCTGTATCCCTACCCCCCATTTTTGCAGAATTGTATGATAAAGACTGACTTGCTTCCATTAGCCTTCTGAATTTGTTATTGTCCCTTTCTAACATACATTACTATCTCTAATGTTGCACCAATTGGTTGATTAATTAATTAATTATACTAGAATCAGGAAAGTTCAGTAACTTGTTCCAAGCCACACAACTGATAGAAAATCATAGAGTTGGGATTTGAACTCAGATCTAGCTCACCCAAGACCCCTATCCTTTGTCTCTCAATGATGCTTCCTAGACACAAAAGTTTACTATTCTCTTTGGTTTGTTGGCCTTTCTCTTGGTTTGTCTTTCTCTCCTTTGCCTTCTGGCATCTAAGGATGAACTTCCACAATAAGGCTGATGGAACAGCACGATAAAATGACCAAAGACAGAGACAAGGGCTTCTTCAACTTTACCCACTTGGAACCCCTCAAGAAATTCATGAAATGTGGGCATGCAGAAATGGGGTGTCTTTTGCCCCTTAGTTCTGTTTAATTTCTCCAGTTGTCCTGCAGGCTTCCAGAGGAAGATAAATGGCTCCAAGGAGACTGGGCAGTTTCCCCAGGTTCTTGCAGCGCCAATGATCACTGTTTACTTCCTTCCTTCAGCGCAGTTAGCGAGAGGAAGTACTTTCTCCTCACTGGTTCCTGCCCAGCACAGCTTATTGTCATCTTCTACCTGCAGATCAGCTCCAGAAGTAAAAATGCAGCTGTCACAAATGTCGTTTATAGTTCTTTCCCCATGCTCCCCTGCCTTTGTCACTGAGTGGTGGTTACAAGAGTTAACTTCTTTATTACAGTTGGTAGTCAGAGTATGCAAGTGACAATAGAGTTACAGTAGACATTAAGGAACAGGGCTTCGGAACAGAGATAGAATGAGTAAGTTAGATTTCTGCATGGGGTGACGGGAGCCTGAGCCTGATACTGGTGATGTCATTTATGCCTTCCCTGGGAGTTGAAACAGGTTGTTGAGCTAGTGGGAGACAGATGCATTCACCAGTGGAGGGAATCAACAGGTCACCTTGTTCTCATGAGACACTGGCTTTGGAACTCACACCCCACAGAAGGTGCTTCGCTGCAACCATGATTTGTACCCCAAGTGGTTGTCTCGTTGATGGAAGGCGCTATGGCCGAGCACTGATTGATTCTCAGAGTTGAGAAACAGTGTCTGAGACATCTCTCTTCACCCAGGCTGCTTAGTCCTTGTCCTGCCCACTGCTGTCATCCCCTCTATCTCTGACTGCCCTACCCTTCCCCTCTTTACAGATGGCCTGATGGATGGGAAGCAGCGGGCATAACTGAGCTTGTGCTTTTTAATAAAAGACCTAAAAGTAAATTTGGTGGTTCCTAGTATTCTCATTTACTCAAAGGAAAGACGTATTTGACCCCTACTGACAATGAGAACAAGATTTATTTTTTTCAGTATATAGTGCCTGCATACCAAAGCAAGTAATAAGAATGGATTTAACACACTGTCTTAGATTGTTCTCCATCCACCAATCCATCCATCCATCCATCCATCCATCCATCCATCCATCCATCCACTGTCATCTATTCATCCACTCATTCACAGCATCTACCCATCTGACTGTCTACCTCCCAATCTTTCCATTTACATATGGAAGTATTCCATTCATCACCCACTCACCTACCCACCCACCCACCCAGCAAACCACTTATCCACTTACAACACCTACCAAGCCATCCATCTATTTATCCACTCACCAATATATCTACCCATCCTTTATGTAAGCATGAGTGTGTTCATTCATTCATTCACTCACCATTTATCCATCTATCATCAATCCATTTGCTCACCTACCTATTATCTACTCATCCATCATCTATCCAGCTACCATCCATTTAAACATCCATTTATCCAACACATCATTCATTTATTCATCCACCCATCTATCCACCCATACAACCAACCTTCCTTCCTTCCTTCCTTCCTCTCTCCCATCATCCTTCTTCCATCATTGCTCTATTTACCCCCCACTTATTAATCTACCTACTTGTCCATTATCCATTCCCTTTGGCAGGCTGGCTGTGGCCATCTACCTTTGGACAGGACCGGAGGAGGGCCTAAGTAGAAGTTGTGAAGTTGCCCATAATCTCCAAGGAGCTTCAAGCACACCTATGCAGTCATCCTGTCTAGAATATGCTTGACTGGGGAAAGTGGGTGGGGCCACAGAATGTCCCCCTTTCTCTCTCCTCTCACCAAAGTTATCTTTGTAGACTCTGCCTAGTCCTGCCTCTATTTTCTCTCTAGACATTTTTGAACTCTTGAAGAATGCCTCACACACAGAGGCACAGAGGTGTGCCTCAGAGGTTAGTCCCTTGCAGTCAACACCACCTTCCAGTGCCTGTCTTGGCTCCCTGCCATAGTGCCTCAGACTTTACAAATGTTTAAGGGGCAACTATATTCTCCCTGGCTGCCGACAGGGTCTTCCAGAGGATGGCCTGACTGCTCTGCAGGTTAGATGGCTCTGACAAAAATCCTTAAAGAGGGTGTTCAGAGTTTTTTCAGAGAGCTGTGTGGGTCTGGGGATTAGGACTCCTCACCATGGGAGGCTTTGGTGTGGAGACCCACAATAGACGTGGACAGGGACAAAGATGGGGTGGGTAAGGAGAATGTTACAGACAGATGCACAAGTCTATCCTTCAATGCTATGAGTTCTGCTTGGTGCCAAGGCTTCATCTCAAGAGTCTTGCCTGCTTGCCCGACTACAAAGAGTCCAAGAAAACCGTTCCCACCACCAGCCTGCTTTTGATGCCAGCTGCATTCATCTGTCAGGGAAAAGGAGGCCAAGTGTTAGCCTTGGGCCTACAGGTCCCCCACCAGCA
Source organism: Tokudaia tokunoshimensis (assembly GCA_036184795.1). Taxonomy (NCBI): domain Eukaryota; kingdom Metazoa; phylum Chordata; class Mammalia; order Rodentia; family Muridae; genus Tokudaia; species Tokudaia tokunoshimensis. The sequence goes on from BTHU01000016.1 coordinate 75,689,972, forward strand.
GCTACATGTCATCAGTAGGCTCCTCCTGCTTTCTGGCATCTTGGACCTGTGGTCTCTCCCCACCCTCCTTATCCCAGATGATGAAGGTTTTGCTCAGTGACTGACAACATTGTTAGTACAGGAATTTCCCCGAGATCCAGGCTTATCATTGCTGTTGTTTTTGTTGTTATTGAGACAGACTTTAGCTGCGTAAACACAGATGGCCCCTTAAGCACTGAGTTTGCAGGTGTGTGCCGCTGCACCCAGCAAAGGAAAGCATTCACCTATGGCTTGGGTGGGTCTGGCTTCCTCAAGCTGGAGTATTTCCAAGCAAGCGCTTTCATTTTTTCATTTCTGCAGTCCTACAGATGGAACCATGGGTCTCGTGCGTGGTGCACAGTCATGTTGCCACTGAGTCACATTCCCAGTCCTCGGGGCTCAGAGATGAGGGGTGGAGCAAGAGGGCAGTGGTTATAAGGTCTGTGACACCAGAATCACCTCTATCTCAGGGTCCTTGGATGCTCTGGATAATCTGTGAAGTATCTGTTAATTTCTTTAGAGGACTTGGAAAAAAAAGTCCAAGACTATCTAGAGAAATAAGAACAGTTTAACTTTACCCCCCCACCCCCAAGAAAAAGATATGCAAAGTGAGGATGAGCCTGCAGATGTCTATGGGCCCCTCGTGCCTAGCTTCAAGCTCTCAGCCGGCGCCCTGGTACTGTGTCTGGATGGTAGCTTTAGTTCTTGCCTGATGTGCTTTTGGAAAACAGTGATGGTGATAACACCTTTAGAGTCATGGAGACTTTTAGATGGTGCTGCAAAGATACTCAGGATAGGGGAGTCTAAAAATAGTTCCCAGGGAGGGCTCCTGAGGCCATCTCCCCTGTTTTCCCTATCCGTATTGGACAGAGCAGCTGAGTACAGTCATCCTCATGGAGCAGGAATGAAGATGCTGTGTGGTGAGCTGGGAAAGGGTCCAGAGACGGGACCTAGAGGTGATGCAATGGCTGAGAAATAGAGCTAGAGGCCAGGTCAATTGAAGGGATGCAGTGCCCCATGGGGAGCAGGGGTGAGGGGGTGCAGTGCCCCATGGGGGCAGGGGTGAGGGGGTGCAGTGCTCCATGGGGAGCAGGGTGAGGGAAAAGATGTCCATGGTGATGACATCGAAGCACCCTCTGTGGCTGTTCTCTCACCCTGGAGAGGATAGAGAGTGAAGGTTTCACCTTGGCTGTGCTCTTGCGACTAGACCATGACTTCCTGCATGCCAACCTCCCGGAATGGACAGCTAGGCTTCAAATGGTCAGGACATTGGCCCTATGTGGGTTTGAGTGAGGAAGACTGACAGTTACTGCTGTGAGCAGATCACAAAACCCTCAGAACCTGGAAGAATGACTCATGAGACAGCTGGCTCTGGGGACAGTTCAGAGCAGGTGGAGGCCTACCTGGTTTCCATCAATCACCCACTGTTACACCGGGTCATGTAAGAAGGAACAGAGGCAGGCTGGGTGGGTAGAAAAGGCTTTCTGTAGAGGAAAGGACTAGTTAATTCTATCCATGGACTCAACAGCTTTGCATGAACGGATTATTCCTTCAGTATTAGGAATTAATAGCCAGAAAAAAAAAACCAGGCAAAAAGAGATTGACCCACCTTAGCATGTTTTTTAGTGTAGAGTTTGTTGGGACTTGAACCTGGGTGTGTCTGACTCCCCATAATTGGGAGGGAAATGGGCAAAATTACAGTTAGCTCTTTTTTTTCTGTCAACTGTCCTCAATGAAAGTCAGGGACCATCCTCAGATCACTGTCCTGGGCAATTTTTGTCAACTCGATATAAGTTAGAGTTAACTCGGGAAACTATCTCTGTCAGATTGCCTGTTGGCCAGTCAGTAGGGCACTTCCTTGATTAATGACTGAGGTGGGAGGGGGCTGTGCCACCCAGGGCAGGTGATCCCTGGTGCTATCAGAGAACAGAATGAACAAGCCTAGAGGACGCACCAGGGAACAGCACTCCTTTGTGGTCTCTCTTTTACTTTATCTCTAGATTTCTGCCTTGACTTCCTGCCTTGGCTTCACTTTATGATGGGCTGTAACCTGTATGTCGAATAGCCAAATAAACCCCTCCTTCCCCTTTTGGCCTGTGTTTTGTCACAGCAATAGAAACCAAATTAGGACCCTCACGCTGGCCACTGACTCTTGCAGTCTCTAAGTTCTGAGAAAGCCCGTGGAGGGGTTGATCCTGCCCATGGCTCAGCCTGATTTGGAGCATCCCTGTAGTCTCTCCTTGGCTTAGAGCAGAAAGATGCATCCCCCCCCCCCCCCGCCCCAAGCCCAGATTTTCACTGGGTATCTGGTTGCCCCAGTCTGGAATCTGAGCCGGTCCATTTTTCCACTGGAACAGTCCAGCCTGGCGAGGGAGCGCCTCTGACAAGTCTGTGAATGGGCTCAGAGGAGTGGGTGCCGGGCTCAGGTGAGCTGCACAGGGTGGGGCGCGGGGAGGAGACTGCTGGCTAGAAACTGACCTCCTCTTGTCTGGCTGCCCCCTTCTCAGCTCTCTCTGCTTGGGAACCGCGGAGAGGCTGCGCTCCTTTCCCTGCCTGCTGAACGGTGGGAATTTGCTTCGGCGGTAGATTATATTTTCCCCGAGATGGTTTGAATTACCTCCCCGTCCTTTCACTTAATTAGGCCGAGGCTGGTGTCTATTGTGTCCAGCAGGCCTTCCTGCATGAATAAATAGTAACATGTTTGTTTTCTTTTAGGTGGGGTTCATTTTTAAAACGGTGGATTGGCAAAAAGAGGAGAGAGCATGGGGGACATTGTGAAGTCATGGGATAAGAGGTTAGAGGCAAAGCTTTACCTCCCTGAGCCACCTCAGTAACTCTTTCCTCTCCGTGTTGTACAACGTATTCAGAATCCCCTCTGTTCTCACGTGTACCTAGCTAGTGTCTGTCTGTCTGTCTGTCCTTTGTCTCTTGTACTTCTCCTGGGAATCCAGGCACTTCCTACTTCCTCACTGCTTGCCTAACTTTATACCTGCTCATTTTACTGTACTTTTCCACTTGACCCTTCACCCCTCTGCCCTGTTCCTCTCTAGCCCTTGGCTTCCCCAAGCAACAGGGACCTTGATAAATAAATCACAATACAGTCTTGCCATGAAATACTATGCAGCCAAGAAAAAAGAAAGAACTCACAGATCTTAGAATTGCCTTCCAAGAGACACTATAAAAAAGTAAGCAATAAAAACCACTTGTACTTCTAAAAAAAAGACTTTTAAACCTATGTACATGGCATTTCTGGAAACATCGGAAAGATCTCTGAATAATGATTGTTTCTAGAGAAAGCAAGTGGAGGCTGGATTTAGAGAGATCTACACACACACATGTTTTAGACATTTACATCTCTCTCTCTCTCTCTCTCTCGTGTGTGTGTGTGTGTGTGTGTGTGTTATCGTGACAGGCATGTATAGGGAGGTCAAAGGACAACTTTTGGGAGTTTGTTGTCTCCTTCTACTGTGTGGGTTCTAGCCCAGGTTGTCAGGCTCGGCAGTGAGAATCTTTACCCCTTAATTCATCTCGCTGGTCCTTTTTATATTGAATTTTTATAGTATGTTTTGGTTGCTATTTGTAATTTTAAATTGTTAAAGATTTTTTTTTACCACGTTTGTAACCAAGGCTGATTTATAAGATGAAAATATGAAATTTGAAGATAATGCTACAAGAGAGTACATGCTTAGTTAACCCCATGGCGAAACAGTGATTGAGAGCTGGCTTCGAGGATTCAGGTTTATGTTATAGTCCCACCAACCAGCCAGGGTACAACTGTTGGCAATCGACTTTATCTTTCTAAACCTCAGTTTCCCCATCTGTGAAATGGGATGGGAACAACTGCTACTCTCTGAGATATGTGAAGCTTATACTTTGCCAAGAAGACTGTTGCTTAAGAATGTCACTAAGTGGACTTGCTTTAACGTCTCTACAAAACTCCATACGAGATGCTTCTTCAGTGGGTCATATAAGGCAATTCTATGAGCAAGTGTTCCAATCCTTTTTTACAAAGTGTCAGAGTCACTGAGAAGAGCTCTGCATCAGAGGTAGGTAGGAAAGTCCACCACGGAGTTTCCTAGACGCTGAGTTTTGAGTGCCTTGGGAACTGCTAAGGCTGCCCTGCGAGGCCACTCCCTCTAATCTTGGGCATCACTGAGGGCTGAGTGAGTGGAGGAAGCATGGAGAATATAGCTGAGGCCATTAGTACAGTCAGGATTGGGATGTGTCCTCTACAGGGAGATGAAGGGTGACAAAGAGACTGCCATCGAGTTATTTAGGACCTTGGAGAGTGCAGCAGGCACTTCAGAGTTATTTCTATGAGCAACGGTGTGTGTGTGTGTGTGTGTGTGTGTGTGTGTGTGTGTGTGTGTGTGTGTAGATGGGACAAAAGCAGTAGTTCTCAACTGTGGGTCACGACCCCTTTGAGGGTTGAACGACCCTTTCACAGGGGTCGCCTAAGACTTATTGGGAAACACGGATAGTCACATTATGATTCGTAACAGTAGTAACAGTTCAGTTATGAAGTAGCAATGAAAATAATCTTATGGTTGGGGGTCACCAGAACATGAGGAACTGTATTAAAGGATCCATGGCATTAGGAAGGTTGAAAGCCAGTGGACTAAGGAATGTCTGAGGCTTCTAGCATTGTCACAGTGGCCTGCAAATCTAGGGGTACAAAACCACCATTTGTCATGATCAGAAGTTCCGTGTGTCAGGAACTTGGACTTGTTAGGGTGTGGCTGCAGAGGCTTGTCTCTGTTCCCCAGGGTCTTGTGGTACCTCAGTGGCTGCTTCTGGGCTCCCCTGAGGCTGCTTCTGTGTTTACATGCACCTCTGGCAGGCAGCTGAGCCTTTGACTGGGTCTCTCTGTCAGGACACAGCATCCGGGGTTCACCAGGCATGGTAGACGCGCTCTATGGGTAAGCCAGCCAAGGTGGCCAGAAGACTATAGAGTAAAGCATTTCCTCAGACAGTTTTGGAGGTCTGGCAGCAGCTTATCTACAGATCCTCTCATCAGAGCAATCACAAGGTCTTGTCTGAGTGGAAGGGCAGAGAACACAGAGATCACTCCTCAATGGAGGAGCAGTGGTGTCAGAGACCCTGGGAACATTTTTGCAAAATGTGGTCTGCTGCAAAGAAGGGTGCGGGGAAAGCCAGGTGCTGTGAACGAGCAAATATTTGTCAGAATTTGCTGTGTGGTAGACGCCGACATAAGGGACACAGAGATGAGCAAAACTAGACATAATTTGAACTTCTTAGGGATGACAACTGGAGGAGCAGACACTGACCTGCCACACCTGCAGTGTAGACTCTGCTGTGGTAGGTCCTTGAGTGGATCTTGGGACTATGAGTTCTTAGGCTCTTGATTTTGTAGTCAGAGTGGAGGAAAGGTTTCCCTGAGGTTATCTGAGCTGAGAAGAAAGGAATGTAGAAGGTGAGTAAGCAGCGTCAAATGAAGAAGGTGGCCTCTCCACTCCCAGGTCCCAAGACAAGATGGCATCATACTGAATGAGTGTCATCTTGGGTGGGGAGGAGCACGATGGCAGAGCTCAGTGCATCTATTCCATCATTAACTAGATTCCTTCTCTCTCCTGTGTTTGTAACATCTGGTTGACCATACTTTCCTGCAAAAAGCCATAGCTTTGCACCAGACAAATGAAGTCTCCCTATCTGGCTCCAGCCTCAAACAGGGGGTTCATAGATCAATAGAAGTTAGCAGCTGATATGGGAGTCACTCTACAGTAATCTGGAAAGTTAATCTTGGGATCCAAGCAATATATCTACCTCATTGCTTCTCCTTGCTGGACTTGGGTGTGTATGTGTGTGGGGGGGGGAATCAAAGAAAGCATTGACATCATCACTATGGAAATCAAATGGAGAATATTTATAGCTAGGGATGTCTTAGAAGGAAAGTCCATCTTGACCAAGTTGGTCTTAGAACCATGAAGATATTTTGATATTATTGCTACTAGCAATGGTTCAGGAGATAGAAACTGACTTGGGTGGGTCCCAAAGGTGAGAAAAGATTCCAGGTACCTTCCAAAGCCCCGCAACGAGCCCAGCTGATTGTCCAATACACATAGCACCTGACTAGGTCTCTGCAGATGTCTCCTCTACCTGCTGTCTGTGTAGCAAACAAAGAGAGAGTGTAGCACTTAGTAAACATCTCCACAAAGATCGTCAAGGCTTTCTGGTTGTGCAACTTGCCTTTTCTGTTGACAGCAATGACAGGGACTCAACTGCTCCCAACTGCAGTTCTTGTTCATTCAAAAGCAGCCACAGCGTTTGGGAGTTTACAGTTTTCAATAGCAGTTTGATTCAGTGACGTAGTCAGCGTTATGTTGCTTACAGAAGTTTGCTTGAGTCTCTCACTCCTAAGAAGCATCGGTCTTCATTTACTGGTACTTGGATACCTTTATTTGAAGTGTCCTGGGTAGAGAACTGAAGATTCTTTCCATGTCCTGAGATAATGTTTGCTGTCCCTCCCTTCCTCTTTGAGAAAGGAGTGTCTGAAAGGTCACCCCAACCTCTGTCAGGCATAAAAGGAAGAACATACCAATTCTCTCTGCTTTTTCTCTTTCCTGAAGAGAGTGTCCAGCTTCACCAGCATGTCAGGTCAGTGCTGTGGCCACTCTCGTTTGATCATCTCTACCATAGTTGGGCACAGAATGTCTTTAATGTGGTCCTCTTCTTCCCAGATACTCAGTGTTCCATTTGTGATCAGCTCCATGACACTGGTCTTCAGAGGGTCTTCCCATAGAGACATGCTGTTCCACCAAAACCTGGCAATATGCTCCAGGATCTGAAGGGCAAAGTGACCACGGCAGCTCATGTTTTCTCAGCCAACCTCAATCCACATAGGACACAAATAGGCACCTTTCTTTAAACTTTTCACAAATCTTGAGTGCTTCCTGCTGTTGGTGCTGGATGGAGCTGGGTTCTATTATGACTGTCCCTGCTTCCCCAGTTTCTCATTCAGTGTGTTCATTTGCACCAACTCCATGCTGGTGCCAGGAACACCACTCTCATCCCAGAGCACAAGGCATGCACGGATCCCTTAGCAGGACCACACATTGATCCTGGGCCATGCCAGGCTAGTAATCCTTCAGCATATTTTACAAGGATAACTTTCAAGCCAGAATAGCAGTATGTATTTATTTCACATATAGACAAGGTTCTTTTGCTTAGGATGAAATCGGACCATTTGAAGGCAGAACTGATAGTCATCTCCTGAAGAGAGAGGAGACAGTGGAAAAAGAGGCTTTCTGTAACTGCCATTGACTGAGAGCTGAAAAGACTGGGACTTCCCAAGATAGTAGGAGGGGTAGGATGCCCTTCCTACTCAACACATCAGAGCCCAAAGCACCTAGGAGAACATCGAGGGCTCTAATGTACTATGAGGAGTTTGTAGCCAGAGAATGATGCCCAGATAGAAAACTAGAAAGCAACCCTAATCAGACCATTGGCTTGATTAAGTCTGATGATCCTGTTTCCACATAAGCACAGGTTCTGATTATAGAGTATTGGGACTTTAATCTTTAGTACTTTGGGGTAAGGATGTAATTCAATCCACTGTCCATGAAGGAATGACTGCTTCAAGGCACATATGTATTAACTGACATGACTGGGGGATGTGACCCCGAAAGATGACAGCATGAGGCAAAACATTCTATCTGAGCTGAGCAGCAAAGATAGGAAGACATGGGGAAGATTCCAGACCCAGGAGAAAGACTAGACATTCTTGGGATCCCTACTAGTTTGCAAACAGCACATTAGATGTTATGTGAATTCCCTTATTTGTTAGATGCTGTATGAACAATTGCACACTGTCATGACTGCCCCCATCTTGTAGAGAAAACACAATATGAGTTAGGAAGCAACTGTCACAAAGCAAGATGTCAGCATGGTTCCATGGTAGGGACAAGAATCCAGACCAGTACCCCATGTTTAGTGATTCACCTAAAGCAATGGAGTGGCACTGAACTTACTCACAGGTGGAAGGATGTTTGGATGATCAGGCATGCATTTAGTTGTGCCCAATACCATTGCAAAATGAAGGGACCCTACTCCACCATGAATGTGATTAAGAGCCAGGCATTTGAGAAAGGTCTTGAGACCTTTCTAGGAGACATACCTCTGGGCAAGTCTTTACCTTTGAATCTCCAGGGAAAGTTGCTCACAGCCGTGGTGGCTGAGACTATGGGATTATAGCTCATTGTTGAAATTGCCTTCCTCAGAGTCCTTATGTTGGGGCAAGCCTTTCTCTCATGAGAAATGGACCTATCTATTTCCTCTGTGGCCATAAAGAAACTATGATCTTAAGGGAATTGGGAGGGCCAAAAAGTCAAGACTCAGTCACTTCTGTGCTTTGTCCATGTGTCCATCCCCATCTACGACCTCCAATGTCCTTATAAATAGTAGGTGAAATGAATGCACCATTTAAGCACCTCCTGGATGTGGTGGAATGTAGTCTCTCTGCCTCAGGCTCTAGATGTGAAATGTTCTCCCACTCCTTATGTATTGAAGGCTTGTTCCCCAGTGCAGTGTTCAGAAGTGGGGATTCTGGGAAATGACTGGATCCTGAGGGTGCCGACTTAATGGATGAATCCATCAATGAATTCATAATTGAATAGCATTATTGCAAGGTGGTGGGAACTAGGAGGCAGGGCCTAGTTGGAGGACAAAATGTCGCTGGATGTGATAGTTGGTCTTATCTGTCAGCTTGACTGGACTGAGAATCACCTAGGAGACATACCTCTGGGCAAGTTAGTTTCTGAGAGCCTCCCAGAGAGGTTTAACCCAGAAAGAAAATGATATGACTTTGAATGTGGGTGGTATTTTCCATGGATTAGAGACTCAGGCTCAATAAGAAGGGAAAGGGGAAGAAGCCAGCTGATCACCAGCATTAATTTCTTTTGCTTCCTGACTGAAGACCCATTACTGGTTGCCGCACAGTTCAGTCAGCACAGCTAGACCTGTACTTCCCGTCATGATGGACATGTCTCCTCAACTGTGAGCCAAAGCACATTTCCTTCCTTACGTTGCTCTTGCTGGGAATTCTGGCACTGAAGTGAGAAAAGTAATTCAGACACTGGGTGTGCCCTTGAAGGATGTACCTTGTCTCTGGTGTCCCATCTTTGTGTCACCTTCTAAAGGACAAGAAGGAAGATCCAGGCATGGTGGTAGATACCAAGAGGCCAGCTTTCCTCTCCTCTACACTGTTCCGCTGTTCTGGTGTTTCAAGTCTTGCCTCTAGCTGGGTGTGGGGGGGAGAGAAGAAGAAGAAGGAGGAGGAGGAGGAGGAAGAGGAGGAGGAAGAGGAGGAAGAGGAGGAGGAAGCAGCAGCAGCAGCCGTTTCTCTAGATTGTTGTTGGTCTTAAGTATTTTTTGTCACTGAAATGAAAAACTACATGTAACACAAATACCACGCTGCTTCAGCCTGCGTGCTCCCTCCTACTGTGTCAGATTTGCCCCTCAGTTTTCTTATGCAGACATTGACATAATACTTACCTCATAGGGTTGAGGTGTTGTTGACTGAGGCTGCAGACATGTCTGTTAATATCAGAGTGCTGTATACATGGAAGTTATTGAATCAGAGCGGTACATTTAGGACTCTTCTTAGAGTTAAGTGAGACCGTATTTCTCTATCACTTTTTCTCTCCCAGATGGAACCTTCCTGATCAGTAGCTCTCAACGTTCCTAATGCTGAGACCCTTTAATACAGTTCCTCATGTTGTGGTAACCACCACCTATAAAATTATTTTGGTTGCTACTTCTATAATTTTGCAACTGTTATGAATTATAATCCAAATATCTGTGTTTTACAATGCTCTTAGGCAACCCCCATGAAAGGGTCATTGATCTCCAAAGGGGTCAAAACCCACAGGTTGAGAACCGCTGCTCTAGACCAGTTGATAAGCTATGGTCTATGAGTAAAATATTCCCAACCTTCTGTTTTGTATAGTATGTGAAGGAAAGGGTGATTTTTACTTTTTTATTTTTAACATTAATATTTTAAATTTATATTGATGTGTGTGTATGTGTGTGTGCGTGTGTGTGTGTGTAAGAGAGAGAGAGAGGTCCTCTGCAAGAACAGTTAAGTACTCTTAATCACTGAACCAGCCCCAACTTTTACATTTAGACCATTGACAAGAAGACTAGCATTTAATGGCACATGGAAATAATATGAAATTCAAATGTACACATCCATAAATATAGAGTGTATAGAATATAGAATGCAGTCATACACACTGGTGATGCCTCTGGCTACTTTTGTCCTGGTCATTTACTGTATGTGGCTCCTGTGCACTGCACCAGGATAGCAAAACAAGGCGAGTAGAACTTCCAGTAAACCCCAGTCCTGTGGCATCATATAGACTGTGTCCATGGCTCTCAACTGTGATAAGTTCCTGCAGACCTGGTTTCTATAAGGACATCAGTCAGATCTGTTCTTGCTTTGGCAGTGCTGACAAAATCCTTAAGAGAGAGCCCTTGTGCCCAAGGCAAAGAGAAGGCCCCATCCTCTTAGGATAGCTGCAGCTGTCTGAGGCCAGAGCCACAAATCCCACCCTGCCTGCCTCACTGCACTAGAGTTATTGAAGTTGCCTGTGTGTCAGCTGGCAGAGGGCTTTGCCTGCTGACAGGTCTCCCATTTAAATATAATCACCTTTTTATATCCTCGGAGCTCTCTGAATGCCTCTCCCCACCCAGAGCTTTCCCTGATGACTGAAAAGAGCTAATCCAACAAATGGCATTATCTCCTCTGAATGGACCCCGTTTATCACCTGGACAAGCCCAGAAACTTCAACCCCAAGCTTCTCTTTGTTGTAGTAACAGGTGCTCCGGAAGGGAGTGCGGGTGGGAGGGGAAGGATGTGCTTAGCACCGGAAAGGGGAGAAGAAGGAGGCTGTGGAATGCTCTTTAGGGGAGACCTTTAGAAAGGAAGTCAGCTTCACTTGGCCAGAATCGGCAGGAGCAGAGTTCCTGCAGCCCTTGGAGTGGCAGGTGTCAGTCACAATGATCTTGCACTGTTCTGGAAAGTGTTTCGTGGCTGAACTGACTGTTCTAGAAAATTAATGTTTCCTAACCTATAAAAATTTGAGGGAAGATCGATTTTTCTTGTTTTCAAATTCTTTATGTGAAAATTAGTATGCCTTAAGCCAGTTGAGTGACCAGAAAAGACAAAAGAAAAAGAAAAGAAAGAGGACTAGCCAGGCACGGTAGTGCACACCTGTAATCCCAGCACTTGGTTGGTGGAGGCATGAGGATCAGGGGTTCAAAACCAGCCTTGGCTATAGGAGGTTTTGTCTCCAAAACAAACCCATAAAACTCCAGAAATTTAAAAAAAAATAGAAAGAATGAAATAGGAAGAAGGGAAGAAGGAAGGTCTAAAGAGAGGAAAAATAAATTCATGAAAGAGTTGCTTTATTATTAATTTATCCATCCATCCATCCATCCATCCATCCATCCATCCACCCACCCACCCACCCACCCACCCACCTACCCATCCATCCATCCATCCATCCATCCATCCATCCATCCATCCATCCATCCATCCATCCATCCATCTATCTATCTATCTATCTATCTATCTATCTATCTATCTATCTATCTATCTATCTATTTGTGGGGGGATTGAACCCAGGACTTCGCGCATGCTAGGCAAATGTTCTGCCATGCCGCGTGTGATCCTGCATGGCTTTCTAATTGCTTTATTTGCAATGTCTTTCCCCCCATAAAGTGTGTTGCTTTTTAAGAAAAAGGACCCAGGTTATAGTAGCATGATTACTCACAAGTAGCCGAATTGGCATAAAACTGCTGAGGCTCAAGAGGAATTAACCAGGCTAACAGTGAGCAGAGTAGTGCCCCTTCAGGGACAACTGGGGACCCAAAAGAGATGGAGGCTAGGAATCACTGATCTTTATGCTGTTTCTGTCTATCTATGCACTGGTCTTTCTGACATCTTTATCTCAGGGAAGACCTGCCCTTTTCTCCTCAGGCTGAATTCAGGAAGTCTCAAGGAAGCACTGGCTTGCCTTGGCACATGTGCTCATCTTGTAGTCTGGGAAACAACATTTGAGAGTTGGTAGTTTTTAGTAGAATACAACTGGTGTTGAATGAGAGGAAGATGTCCCTGGAGGACGGAGGGTGCATTTCTAGAAGTAGGTGGAGGTGTCCTAGGCAGACAGAATAAGAGACACCCATCTCAGTCTTCCCTTTTTGAACAGTCTTCCCTTCCTCTCATCTTGATTCTGAGCTGAGACACACAGGGATGGTATGAGCTGTTTTCCTTCCAGGCTACCATCTTCCGTTCCTTGTTCAAAAATTGTCTTCAGGCTGGGACTGCCTAAAAACAGCCTTTCCCAGAGGGCTCTCCCTCCTACATCCCCTGTAGATCAAGAACCTTCTTTTTGTTTTTCACAGACAAAGGCCACCTGAATCTTAGGTTTTTTTTTTCCTTTCCTTTTCTAGAAAGTTGTATGCCTGAGTATACAAGGCCCAGCCTTTGAGCATTGAGTTGGATTGTTTTCCACTACTGTGACAAAATACCCAAGAACAATCATCTTAAAAGGAAGAAAGGTTTATTTTGACTCACGGTTTCAGAGATTTTAGTTTATGAGTTGTTTGGCCCCATTAGTTTTAGGCTTGGGACCATTAGCATCCTGAGGAGTTCAAGACTCAAAGAGAGGTAGAGAGGAAGGGGCTGGCATACCAAGATCACTTTAAAGCGTTTTCAATGCCCTTACTTCTTTCCCCAAGGCCTGCCTCCTAAAGGTTGTTCCACCTCCCTGAAGCCCCACAGACTCCCTATGTCTGTGTTAAAAGTTTGGAGACATTCTATAGACTTAAAAGAAGGTTTTGAAAATCTTGAACTCAGCAAAAGAACCAGGTTCTGTCTACCCACACTTGTCCCTGTCAACAATCTTGACACTGTTCTGTGTCTTACAAGGGGACCTGAAAATTTCAAATAACGGATGAGAAAAACAAACAAAAACAAAACAAAACAAAATATACACACCCCACACACAGATAAATAAATGTACATATATAAATGAAATAAAAGCAGGAAGGGAAATATGAGAGGGAGGGAGTCTACAGGGAAGAGAACAGGAACAAGAGAGGGTAATAGAATATTTATGTCATGAAATAGAAGTGTGGGGGTTATCAGGAAAGGGAGAATTAGAGGGGAGATGAGTAAGAAAATGTAATGATATACATGTACAAAGATGTCACAACGAAACCCACTTCTTTGTTAAAGAGAAAGTTACTTGTTTTTAATTTTTTTTTAAACAGGGTTTCTCTGCATACTTCAGGCTGACCTTGAACTTGAAATCTTCCCGTTCTCACCTCTTGAGTGTGTTGGATTACAGGCATTCACCTCACCTCCCCCCTCAGTGATGGGGATGTACTGTACATCCCCTTCCCCAACACTGGATGCTGATGCCCACTTCATTGGTAGCGACTGGCCAGGCTGCTGTTGCAGCAGAGCGTGGGGCTAAGGGGAGGGTGCGGCAGAGCTCTGCGGATTCTCTGAGTTTCTCTCCCAAGACCTGTTCTCATGCCCAAAGCAGTCTCGTGGCTCAGCCCATGGGGCCATGGGGCTCTGATTCCAGTTTCTTTTTTCTTAGCCTTCAGGACTTCCCAGCTCTGGTCTCTTGGGGTTTGTGTGTATGCAGCCTGGGAGTATAGAGCAGGGCAAGGGCTGGGGGAGGGAGAGTTGAGTGGAGTGGGTGGTAATATTTCCCAGCTCTTTCTCTAAAGTGTCTGCCTTCCCTTAATGGACAAGGAAGTGAGCCAGCCGCTGACTGCTGGCTGTAAGATTGGCTACCGCTTACATCATCTGCGCAGCCAGACTGGGGACAGGATGGGGGGGAGGCGGGGAAGAAACTGAGTAGGGATTAATCCATCCCTGAGGGAATTGGTGGACAAAGGCAGTGGTGATCAGGTAACCCTTTTCCCAAGCACAGGTCTTGGGGAGGTGGAGGAGAGCCAGGGAGTGACATTAGTACACGCATGGGGTACTTCTTACTCGCTTCACCATTTGCCAACCTCTGAGGTCCATTGCATGTAGCTCTATTCTGTTAGCTTGGGTTGAGGCTATATCACCAAGTATATCTCGAGTGACACTGAGTGACCCACCACTAGTGGCTCTCTTGGCATGTGAGAGTTTATTGCATAGATTAGGTTCTACATGAGGAGTCGTCTCCATGGTTGGAGATGGGTGACAGTGTTCCTTTGTCACTGCCCAGTAGTCTAAAGAACAGTATCAAGGATGGCTTGGTTGAAGAGGAGGATATCTCTGATCTCGACTGGGTGGGCTTATGTGTTTATGGGCAGACTGATGGATCACTTGGCTAGATGATGATAGCCTGGCTTCATTTCCTTATTCTATCTCACATATGCTCACTCCTCCTACTACAGGAGAACTTGGGTGTGTCCACGTGGCTTGGGTAGGGTTACTAGAGGGTGGAAGGCATTGCTGCTTTGGAGCTCAAGAAAACTACAAAGCAGTCTGGATTCAGGAGATGGGGGAAGATGGTCTCTCTCTCTCTCAATCTCTCTCTCTCTCCCTCTCCCTCTCCCCACCTGTGGAAGCCAGAAATTGACTTTGTTTTTTTTTGAGACAAGGTCTCAAACTACCTAAAGCTCAATAATTGACCTAGCGTGGCTGTTCAGGAAGCCCCAGGGACTCTCCTGCTTCATCCTCCACTGCACCTTCCTGATCTTGACTTTTGATGTGGGTGCCAGGGAGCATACGCGGTCCTCGTGTTAATGGGGGAAGCTCTTTGCTGGATGAACCATCTCAGTTGCTCTACAACTGTTTGCTGTCAGTGCTGCTGTCTTCATCAGGAGGCAAAAAACCCCAGCAAAACAAAACAAGGACAATGACGACAACGACGACGACGACGACGACAACAACAACAACAATCGCTTCCGGCTGGCCTGATGCAGCTTTCTCCCAAGTCATAACTTTCCCCTCTGTCCCTCTTTTTCTCTTTGGCTCATTCCCCACTTCCCTCTTTCCCACTGTGATTTCTGAGGGATAGGGATCTGTGATAGTCAAGAAAAAAAGTATAGGTAGCATTTTCCATTATTACATTGCTAATGAGAAAAAAGTTTATCTATTCCTCTTACTTTGTGGTGGGCCCCACAGACTACATCATCCTTCACCTATGTAATCCTTGCATAATAGAACTTGCTCAATACTGGGCCCTGGATGGGTAGTCAATACATTGCTGCAAGCATTGTACCTAAATATCAGGAAAAAAAAACACCTGTAGATTTGAAGGGGTCTGTTCTGTTTCTTCTTGGTGAGGCAGCATAAAGTTTAGAGGATAGACCCTGGACTATGATGGATGTCTTAAAAGGACCACTACATTCTGACTCTGTATCTTAGAACCAAGTTACGGGGCAGAGTTTCAAGGGCAGCTTGGATTCAAACCCACTGAAGTCACTGTCCGTCATGTTCCTTCCTGGGTGCCGTGTTTTGCTTTCTTGGCAACTCACAGTGAAGTTGGTAGAATGAGGAAGACCTGTTAAAAGAGCAAATAATGACAAATAAGCCAAGGGAAATAAATAAACAACCAATCTATCAAATTAAACTAAATGATCTAATTAAAAAGCAGGGAAGAAAATGAGAAGGTTAGGGAGGTGGAAGATACAGAAACCGTACAAGTATAGAGGTCCAAGGGATGAACTTTTATTAATAGGCCAAGACAAGCTTACGTTTCCTCTGCTCAACAAATTGTGTGTGTGTGTGTGTGTGTGTGTGTGTGTGTGTGTGTGTGTGTGTGTGTTTTCCAGAAAATCCAAGAGGGAGAGCGATGGCCAATGGCTTCTGCACCTACAGATGTTTCAACAGCCTGTTGTCTGGTTCTTCTGATTTGTTTGTTTGTTTGCTTTTTTTGAGACAGGGTTTCTCTTTGGAGTCCTGGCTGTCCTGGAACTTGTGGTGTAGACCAGGCTGGCCACAAACCTGCTGAATGCTTGGATTAAGGGCATGTATCACCATGTCTGGCCTGGCTGATTCGTCTGTATCTGCCTCGTAAGGACATCAATGGTGCCAGCTGCCAAACCCAGGATGCCAAGATACATAACCTAATTTCATTTAGTCATCGGCCAAATTCTTCTGGAGCAGAGAGGTACTCAACTGGTGGCTGAAGGGGCTCCCTCTATTCCCTGAGTCAGATGTCCTGGTGAGCAGGGACAGTCTCTGAAATGTATAGAGAATCCAGGCTTTGCAGCAGCTTGTATATGCAGATTTCATGGATGTATGTGTGTGGACACTTACTGTGCACCTACTGGCAACACTGTGCCATGAACTTGGCTGTTCTTCCTCCATGCAGGAGATGGGATCTTGGCCTTGGCAGCGAGTGGGTGTACGTGTGGACTTGAGTCACAGTAGGCTCAGAATCTGGGCTCAAGCATCTGAAGGCCTGTCACCTGCAAGGCTCATTATAGAAGGGACCAGGTGCTTGGAGTGTGCCCAAAGCCATACTGACTGCACTGTCATGAGTTTGAAAAATATTCCTGTGAGAGATATAAATAAAGACTCTGAGCCTGAAGCCAGGGTTTTGGAAAGCCATCCTTAAATGCACAGTGATTTACAGTCCCTGCTGTCCCTTCCCATGGGTGACTCAGCTCTCTAGCCCAGTAGGCCCGGCGTGATGCAGTAACCTTCAGGTTTGACTAAAATAGGGTAGAGCTGAATGAAGCTGGTCTCAAGGACCCCAGTGATCCCACCATCCAGTTACCATGTGAGGTTTTGCTAATTTTTTTGACCTCTGTCCCCTAGCTGAGACATGCATGAACAGGCCCTGTATTAAGATGGGGACACAGACATTCCTAATTGGTTGTCCATCGGAAGCCTGTTATATGCATTTGGGATCCCAAAGGAGTCTTCCATCCTCAGCATGGAGTGGCTCAAATCCCATTCCCTCCAATCTCTAATGTCCTGCAGCCACAGCACTCAATCTATGGAAATCTCAGGATAAAGTCCTGCTGTAAGTATGTTTTTTTTCCCCCTTCATTCTTGGATGCTTGGGCCAATAGGAAAAGTAGATATGAAAATAATTTTCACTTTGACTTAAGAAATGATTACCTAAGTTCTGGAGAGATGGCCTAGTGCTTAATCGTACTAGCCGTTCTTCCAAAGAATCCAGCTTTGATTCTCAGCAGATTACAGCAGTGTATAACTATAGTTCTAGGGGATCTGACTCTCTTCTGGCCTCTGTGGGTACTGGGAATGTATGTGACTCACAGACATACAAGCAGACAAAACAACTATCCGCATAGAATAATTTTTTAAAAAGCACCCAAGTCTAGTGCCTCAAATGGCTGAATAGAGGATCAGATAGCAATAGGCTTAAACCTAGCAGTAAAGGTATCGTGGGAGGCCGTGAGCTAGTCATGGAGCTAGATATTGGATTCTCTGGGCTCCTCTCCTGCCACACCCGTGCCTGCTTTCTTTCTCCATGTCTTTACCAGGCTCTCAGGCCAACACTGAAGAGACCGATGAAGGTTCAGAGGGTGCATGGGAAGGCCAAATGGACTTTTTTTCATTTGCTTCTTTTCTTCTTTAAGACTTCCAGGAGTGTGCAGAGTGCTGGCTTTGCCGGAATGTCTTTTAGCCACATGCCTCACCCCAGCTTGGAGCTCAGCAGTGGTTTATGCCAAGACCCATACACCTGGCTGTCCAAGCATAAGAAAAAAAAATCCATCATCCAGGGTTGTTTTAAAAATAGTGTAGCTCTTTGATTAAATGGCTAAACAGCCCTGAATCAAACTTTCTTTGCTTTAGCCTGTGATTTGTGCAACTGACCTAATTTTAGCACAGGGCTCTAAATATAAGAGGAATGCAATGATTGTAACATTTCCTTAAATTGGTAATGAAAGTGTTGTCATTCATCATGCATCGATTAATCGTGTATGTGTGTGTGTGTGTGTGTGTATGTGTGCGTGCATGTGTGCATATATGTATACCTTTAACTGCGATAACACTTTATGATGCTGTCACCTAAATTCTGGGTACATGTTGTCATATGCTGATCCTAATATACACTCCTACATACATACAGACATATATACACATATCACACACACAAGTAGTCATGCATGCATGCTCGCACTCATGCACTTACTTGTACTCCAAACCCATAGAGACCAACTTTATAAATGAAAGGAAGTAGAATGTCTTGGTCACTGTCTACCTCAAGTCATAGCATCTCTGCCTGCCCTGACCTGGCTTTGGTGGATTCTACGAACTTCTTCTATACACTCGTCCAGGCTTGGGAAGTTTCTAATTCTCTCTGCTTCCTTCCAATCTTTACAATCCCAGGAGACTAAGGTATCTTTCATCTTATGTTCTGAAACCCTCTTGAGCAACCACATCATTTTTTTGAATGATTAAAATAGGATAGACTATAATGTCTTCACAGATGTGGATTGATGGTATCTGTAGGACAGTTAGATGCGGAGACCCCTGCGTGTTTTGGGAGGAAACTGACCAGTGGAGATGAAAGATTTGCAAGTTTGCAGAGGTATAAAGTAGCCAGGCTGCTATTCCTCCTCTCTAGCTGATATAACTGCTACCCAAGAGGCACAGACAAAACTCCACAAGGCTGTTAGTCAGGACCATAGCCCTGGGGTGGTGCTGAGACCGGGGACAAGCTGGTCCTTCTGCATATCCATTGCTGACTACCACACTTAGGGCAGTACCACTTGGCTCAGCTTCCAGCAGTTTCTTCTTTTTTGAAATACTTTTTTTTCATACTGCATTGGAATCCATAGACCCAGCTGGCTTGACTTAATGTCATCTGCTCTAGAAGTTTGTGGCTACCAGGCAGAAGAATCCCAGATCCAGCAGCCCCTTCTCCCTTGCTTCCAAAGATTTGGGAAGGTTGTTTGGTAGAAGTCCAATCTTGGGGGACTGTTTTCCCGCCCAGATTGAGAGAGGTCCTTTTGGTTAGGCTGCAAAGTTAACCTCAGGCAGCCCACACTGTGCACACTTATCCTATCACACACATAACACACACACACACACACACACACACACACACACACACACACACCTAATGTTATTGCTGAACATTAAAGATACAGGACACTGCCTGGGGTGCCACAGGGTCTCCCACAGCCCCAAAGACACAAAGCTTCCATCCCACTGGTTAGAGCTGGAAGGAAGACAAGTACACACGAGTATTCTGTTGCTCAAACAAAAAGGACTGTGTGCATGCACATGGAAGACCGATGGCCTCTGGCCAATGAGACATAATTGTGACCTGACAGACTTGTAAGATGGCCTGCTCACGTGTATCCCAGCCTAGGCTGAGGTCACAGTACACATGACAAGCCTGGGAAAGGAAAGTCTGGTATAAAGAAAATTCAAATTAGTGGGGGAAACGAGAGAGAGAGAGAGAGAGAGAGAGAGAGAGAGAGAGAGAGAGAGAGAGAGAGAGAGAAGTATTTCCATCTTTCTGACCACCCCCCAACTTCCCTGAGTCAGAACAGCCTGGGACAGCCTGGGACAGCTGCCTCTGCACTGCCCATGCCGGGTAACCAGAGCTGGTGCTTGCAGAAGCTTCCTGACAGCTGTGGAGATAAGGGGCAGGGCTTGAGCCTCTAAAGATTGGATGACCTAGGTTGGCGCCCATCTGGGGTGGGGGTGGGGCAAGTGAGCCCATAAATTTCTCAAGCCAGTGGATGGGAGTGGAAAAAAGTGAGGCCAGGTGCCAGCCACGGCTCATGGAGGCAGATCTGGGGAGCTCTCTGTTAAACCTGCATGAGTTCCCACTGTTCTTCTGTTCCGAGTGGGATCCTTTACAAAGGAAAGAGAGGTTCTGTGAGTTTCCTTAGATTATTTCTCTTTACCATTTACCTCTGTCATCACAGAAGCCAGAAAAACAAAACAAAACAAAATAACAACAACAACAAACACACACGTCGAGGTTCTGGGTCAAGCAAGGGTCTAGACCCTGTGGTCAACCCACCTTTTGGCTCCCAGGGCATCTCCCCTTACTCCTGCCCCAAGTCTCCCCTCGAAGGGTAGCCTTGTCTCTCCTCCTACCTGAGATTCCTCAGCCCTAGGAGACAGGGCCAGGATTTGTTTTTTATCACCCCCTGCACACCCCAAGAGGCCAGGATACAATTCTCACTGCCTAGCTGATGGTTCTTCCAGACAGGCTCGACTCTCAGGTTCTCTCACAAGCTAAAACATACTGTGTGTGTGGTACCATGCTCTGAATCTTATATTCTGGTCCTTTCGAGTTCTCTCTCTCTCTCTCTCTTTCTTCTTCCTCCTCTTCCTTCTGCTTTTTCTTCTTCTCCTCTTCTTCTTCCTCCTCTTCCTTCTCCTCTTCTTCCTCCTCCTCCCACCTTCCTCCCACCTGGGAATTGATTCCCCAGGACCCCAAAGACATTAAGCAAGCACTTAACTGAGTACCATTGAGCTGAATTTCCAGCCATCTTTTTCTTTAGAAAAGAATAAATTGAGATGAGATATCCTCACCAACCTTGCCAAGCCACCAAGTGGGAGAGGGAAGTTCCTGGGCTGACTTCCAACTCCCTCTGTTGTCCAGGTGGCCTTGAACTTGCTATCCTCCTGCCTTAGCCACCATGTGTAGAATAAGTTTGTACCACCAGGCCCAACTACCCTGTTTCTTCTCTCCTATTATTTTGCATCTGGTGGCTGCCTCTGCCTGTGCCCTGGCCCCTGGTCTTGGGTGTGGAGATATATCGTGTCCTGGTTTGCAGTGTTCACACCTCACATGAGATTTGCACGAGGTTAGATGATTCCTTCTTGGTCTCCTGTTCCCTGCCTCCTTGGCAAAGAGGAGGGGAGACTTAGCTCCTGCTGGTGCCCATCCTTGTATACTTAGGCTACATGCCAAACAACTAAGACTGTCCCTGTCTGCCCCCTTTCTAATAGCATGGCAGCCTTGACAGGAACGGAGACAGATCATGGGACTTGGCTGAATTTGCTCAGCAGCTGCCCCAGTCAGACCTCAGAGCATGGGAACAGCAAAACCAGAGGCATTGACAGCTAGAGATCTGAGTTCGAGACCGTGCGTGGATACTGTGTGGACGTGAGACCCTAGGCTGCCTCCTTATCACTTAGAATAAGAATGATCAAAGAGTCATGCGTGTGTCTTGAGGTGGATATTAGCATCATGACAGGGAGGAAGATGTATGACACATTGATTTGTAGATGATTCGTGGTGACTGTTAGCAAAGAGAGGAAAGGAGAAAGGGAGACCTCAAAGAACTTCCCAGACCTCCACTTTTGCAAGTTTGGAAAATGGAAGTTAATGAGACAGAGGGGCTCTGGAGTTTGCGTTCTGGTTCCACATCTGTATCTTCATTTTGCTGGTTCCCTGATCATGAGGATTCATTTTCTTTTTCTTCCCCTTGATCAGAGTCTCAGGGAGTGCCTATTCTAGTGCCCGACACAAATCCCAGATCCATTTTCAGAGATGATGGCTTGTGCTTCACGTGAGTCCTCCCATGGTCTCCTACAGTGCTCTAGTCTCAGCTGACTTCCTATCCTAGCCCCAGCTTTCTAATCTTCCTTGCACTTACACATTCTCCTATGCCCAGAAGCACGCGTGTACCACGGGAGTCCATCATTTCATTTTCATATACTGCTATGCACATCTGCACTTAAACACATCTTATGTGTGTTCTTAAACACACATACTTATACGTTCTGGTCCACTCATTCCTACATATGCATGCATACTACAGCACATCCAAACATATATGTTCATTTTCTTTTTTATTGTTTTTGTTATTTAAAACAAATTTTAAATTTAAATGTAATTTGATCATATTTTTCCTCTCCCTCAAGTCCTTCTAGATCCTCTCCCCTTCTCTACCCACCCAACTTTTAGTTCTTTTTCAAAAATAAACAAAAAACCCAAGACAAAAACAAACCTCTCAAACCAAGAAAACAAAACTGAACAAGAAAAAACAAAACAAAAGAGAATCCATGAAACTGTAGCCAAGTAAAAGCTCACAAAAAACTGTGGAGTCCAGTATTATGTTGGTCAACTAACTCCTGAAGTTGAGTAGCCTGTCCTGGAGTGGTTGTCATACCCAGTGTCACTCTATTGGAGAGAACTGATGTTCTCTTTTCCAGTAGGTATAAGTGACAGTCCAGCTGTTAACCTTTACTCTAGTGACTAGGTTTTCATTCATTCATTTATTCATTCATTAAAAAATATAACAAAATGGCTTTTGGATGGGGATAGTGGGAGGACAAGATGTAGCTACTAGTGGTCCCTGTTTCAGGTGGCAGATGTCTGGATCTGCTACCGGAGGATTTAAATTAGAATGGCTTGTAATTCTGATGTTAGTTGTTTCACCCAGCGATTGAGTTGCCATTGATTCTGAACTAAGTTTGTGTGATGTTTTCCTTCACGTGGAGGCTCAACTGGGTTTCAGAGAGAAAGGAACTTCATAGAGCTAAATGAAAATGAAAACACAGCAAAGCAAAACCTCGGGGTCTTGTAAATAGCAGTTTTACAAAGGAAATTTATAGCTCTTTGTGCCTACATTAAATAATCAGTGTGAACCCAAGTCAGTGAATAATGATGCAACTCAAAAAAAAAAAAAACAAAGACAGACCAAACTCAAATCTAGTAGATGGTGTGAATGTTGGAATGAGAATGGCTTTCAGAGAGTCGTGTATTTGAGTTCTTGGTCCCCAGTTGGTGGTGGAACTCTCTCTCTCTCTCTCTCTCTCTCTCTCTCTCTCTCTCTCTCTTTGCTTCTTACTTGTGGATCAAGACGGAAGATTACAGCCGTTCATGCCACCATGCCTTTGCTCCAGCATCTTTTACTCCAACCCTCTAAAAGCCTGAAAGCATAAGTTCCAACTTAAACACTTTCTTTAGAAGAAGCATTGGTCATGGTCATTTAACACAGCAAGAGAAAAGTCACTAAGTTAAACGTTTGTATCATTGAGTGGGCTACAGCTGTTACAGGCTTGACCATCTGTGGGGGAATGTGGAAGACTTTGGGACTCTGAACAAGGAAAGCTATTGAACCTTGTAAACAAAGCTTTCATGGTCTATATCAATAAGAGCTTGGAAGATAGTAGTGTTGAGAACATTGTGGACTATGGGAGCTCAGCTCAAGAAGTGTCAACGGGGGAAGATAGTAAAAACTCAGCTGAATTCCATTCTGTGATATTTTGTCAAAGAATGTGGCTGTTTTCAGCCTTTGTCCTAAGACTCTGCCTGAGGCTAAGTCTGAAAACATTGGATTCATTTACTTCCAAGGTGAGATTTCAAGGCAGCTCTTGTGTGACTCTTACTAATTGCTCTTGTACGTGTCTACAATGGAAAAAGAGCAAGCAGGGTAGAAAGAAACACTAAATATAGAGTTTGAAGTGAAAAAGAAAACCCAGAGATGTAATGTTGGAGCTAAGGCTTGAACTGAAAGAGATGAAAACAGTAAAGAGAGGCTAGGTTCAAAATGGAGGAAAAGGATGGGCACCCTGCAGCCTGACGATGCCCTCAGGCATGGCTGAACTGGTCAGCTTCCAACGGTAAAAAGGGATGGTGGGAAGAGTGGTGTCTGGGGTATTTCAGATGTTCACAGAGAATGTATATGGCTATCCTCAGTAATTTGTTAAAATACTTGATTTCATTTTGCTCATGAGTTCTTCCTTTATTGTTCTACCTGTTGGCTCCTCAAACTTATGTCCTTAGATCACTGCCATTTGCTTCACTACTGAACTCTGTATGTGCTCAAGAAGCCAGGCCTCAGCCCAGAGCGAAGGTATTAGAATCAGCATTACATATCCGGTAGTGTGTATGTGGGCTACTGAGAGCTCCCTTCTCACTCATTTTCACTCACTGTAACCTTCTCCTGTGAGATATGCATATAATGCACGGTGTATCATATAAACATGTGACACTAAATGCATAGTGTCCCGTGGATACATTTACACTTTTAAGTAATTTATTGATTTTTATTTTATGTGTATTGGTGTTTTGCCTTGATGTCTGTGTGAGGGTATCGGATCCCTGGGAACTGGAGTTACAGACAGCTGTGAGCTGTGGGTACTAGGAATTGAACCCAGATCTTCTGGAAGAGCAATCAATGATTTTAATCACTGTGACATCTTTCCAGACTACTTGTTTCATATTTTGTTTTTCTTAAGCATATAATATACATATTTACTTCAAGAAAAAATATAACAAAATAAAATATAATAAGATAAAACAAAAACCTCAAAGCTGGACAAGACAAACCAACAGAAAGAAAAGAGTCCAAGAGAAGTCATAATTATCAGGAATTCCATAAAAACACACATATTTACAGTCTTATACACTTATGTATACAAGTTCACATTTACACACACTTAGGCATTTCCATACCCTCAGTACACATAGCACCCTCAATACACATAACACACTCTCACACACACCTTTTTCTCACAGACCCATTCCTGAAGATCTCATATCCACACATGCACACTGTCTTACACACTGGTGCTCATGTAAACAATCACATACTCTCATACACTCTCAGAGAGACACTCATATCCTTGGGCCTCACACACACACATACTCTCACTCACGCCTACACCACAGCCAAAGCAAAGAGAGCTTTGTTGGGGGGTAGCGGAGGGTGGCAGGGACTGAGGAGAGATGGGTGGGAAGAATTCAGTGGTCGTCCATGCTTGTTCACTCTGTGCGTCTCTTGGGGAAGTGCCAGGTAAAATCAGACTGATATGGTGTCATTTGACTGAGAGTCCATGAATGAAAGCAAGCTTGTTTCAAAGCTGAAGAGAACAAAGGCAGGGTGTGGTTGAAGAGAGGAGGCAAGTTTGGTGAATTCTATTAGGAATACGGCAAGAACAATGCCACAGAGTGTGCCAGATGCCCTGGAACTAGAGTTGTAAGTGACTGTGAGCCACCACGTGTGTTCTGGGAGCAGCATCCAGGTCCATTGCAAGGGCAGAAAGCACCGTTAACTGCCAAACCACCTCTCCGGCTCCCCTTTTCTTCTCTTTAGATTCATCTAGTGGAGGTTGACTTTTTATAAGTTTTCTTGGGCAGAGGGAAGAACAGAGTTGTATCTGAGGAAGATGCTCTCACAGGATGGGTGGGAAAGGTGACAGCCCTGAGGAAAGATGCTCTGATATGGTTTACATGGAAGAAATGGAAGTCAAGATGCAGAGAAAACCAGTTCTTAGGAGGCATGCTGGCAGGTGGGATGCACGTTACTTCCGGGAGTGCGGAGAGCAGGTATTCTAGCTGTCGGAAGTGACAGGTGCACTTGTAGCAAGGACTTTAGAGGGACAGTGGGCTTGTGAGGGAACACAAGAAGAGGGTGTGGGGGGTGACTGCCGTGAGGAACGGCAGTCTATGCTCATTTGGGGGAGGTGCAGGGAACAGGAATGAGGGTACCGAGCCACTGGAGGCTCTGCTGAACTGTGGGGTACCCTGGGGCAGGCACGTGAGGCAGTGCCCTGAGGAGAATGCTCGTGTGGGAGACTGGGAGAGCCGCCAGTTCTGGACGCCAGAAAGGTCAGACAGAATATTCCACTGCAGAAGAATGGCCAGTGTGTGTTTGGAGAGGGCCCTTGCTGCCTTCCTTCTAGAAGCCCCGTCTGTTCCCCCTGTAGGGAAGGGTTCAGTGTCTGCTTGCTTCAGCCAGCCTTTCCTCCAAACACTACGTCCAGAGTTCCTGTTTCAGTTCTGGGCTCTTTCTAATTCTTCACTATTCTGGAAGAAAGCGGGGGGGGGGGGTGCTGTGGGTGATCCTTCTCATAGGATTGAAGACCTGAGCCTCTACCAGAGCTGAAGCCCACTGTGAGGAGAAGGAAAGGCAGCCAGGGGTGTAATCCATCCCCCAAAACTGAGTGGAATTGAAATGAATGGCAGCCAGTGGCTTCCTCTTGCCCATGCTCTGGATCCATCCCAGAATATAAAAATAAAAGGGGAGGGGATAATATGTACACACATGAAGTACTATTTGGCCTTAAAGAAAGAGGAATGCCTGCCATCTGTAACAAATGGGTAACCCAGAAGACATCACACCAAGTGAAGCAAGACTTTCTCCTATGAGGAATTTAGGGAAAGTCAAAGTCACAGAAACACAGGGTGCAATGATACAGCATGGAGATGCTAGGCCAGCTGGGAAGAAGGAAGGAATTAACTCCACAGGACTGCCTATGACCGATGGTAGGGTGAGGGCTGCTGCCATTTGGATATGGTCTGTTTGCCATGACTTACATGTTACAGGCTTGGTCTCCATGGCTGTGTTGCAAGATGGTGGGCCCTTTAAGAGGTAGGAAGTCCTTAGGTTACTGAGAGTGTTGCCCATGGAGAGGATTGAGCTAGTTCTCATAAGACTATTTTTTTTCTCTTGAGGTTCAATGTTGGATGGACTGCTTTTCAATGTGATATCCTACCAACTGCAGTGCCATTGCACTGTGATGACTTTGCAGAGGGGAGCCAACATCAGAGCCATGTCACCAGCCTACAGATCTTTGAGACAAACACACTTTTTTTTCTTTCCTATGAAGTTAACCTGAACTTGGCTTAGTAACACAGGCCAATCTTCTCAACTCTTTGGGAGGCTGAGGAAGGAGGGTCACAAGTCTAAGGTCAGCCTGAGATAGAAAAGGAGGCATGAGACCAACCTGATCGAAGAGGTGAAACTTCAAGTCAGTATTGCAAAAGGGACTGGGCAAGGTGCTGCCTAGTATATGCAAGGCCCTGCATCCAGTCCTCAGCAGTGTGAATAAATCAATGATGTTAGCTTGCCTCAGTTCTTATTAGAGAACACACCCATGCAGTGGTCTGTGGATAAGTAGTCTTCTTTCTATCCCCCCAGGAGACTGTTAGGTCCTTTCTATATGGTGTTTCAAAGAACATCAGCAAAACTGAGCTTCAGTTTCCTATGGTGATGGTGGTGGCAGTTCATGAAGAAGCCTTGTGTAAGCTTCTCTCCCTTCGTCTGATTTTCCTGCTGCTTCTTGGGGTCACTTCCAAAACTAAACCACCTGCATTCTCGCCCTTGGCTTGACTCTCTGGGGGACAAGATCAGGTCAGGAGAAGCCTGGAAGAAGAAACTGGATCTCATGGCAACACAGAATTTTAGTAAATTTGATCTGGAAGAATACTTAGAGACTGTATGGCACATCTACGCACTTAACAGATCTGAACCCAGGCCAGACACTTACCTCAAACTCTCCCTCCAGTGCAAATCTGGAATGCATGCTTTTCACTAAGCAAGCTAATCTCTATAAAAACCGGGCACTTAACGCACAGCAGGTGCTCGGTAAATGTAAAGATAAAACCACACTGGGAGAGGAGTGGATGAAGGGCAGCTGTGGTATGGAACCAAACATTTCCATATGCCTGTGACGAATCTCTGTCTGAGGAGCGGTGGCTCTCCTTCCACCTGCTGCCACTCTTCCCAGCTGTGATTTGCAGACAGGAACGAAGGAAACACTAGAGCAGTGGATCCCAACCTTCCTAATGCTGTGACTTTTTAATACAGTTCCTCATGCTGTGGTGGTTCCCAACCATAAGATTATTTCTGTTGCTACTTCATAACTTCATAGTAATTTTGCTACTGTCGTGAATTGTAATATAAATGTTTGCTATTCAGAATGTCTGATATGCCACCCCCGAGAGGGGTCATACCCACGGGGTGAAAATTGTTGCTCTAGGGAGTTAAGGACATACAAGAAAGGCAGCCTTTAGGCAAAAGGGGTCCAGTAAAATATACTACTACTACTACTAGCTATTATTATTATTATTATTATTATTATTATTATTATTATTATTACCAGAACCAGGGAATAGACAAAGGCATCAATGCTTCCTGGGAATTGTATAGTACCTCACTGGGTCAGCTAATTTTGAAGAGTTTAAAAAGGCCAGTGTGGAACCACTAGACCCAGGCCCCCTGCACATATGTAGCAGAAATGCAACTTGGTCTTCATTTTGTCCCCCAACAACTGGAGTAGGGGCTGTCTTTGACTCTGTGACTCTGTTGCCTAACTGTGGATCCTGTTCCTCTAGCTGGGCTGCCTTGTCTAGTACTGCAGTAACTTGATATGCCAGTGCAGGTTGGTATCCAGGGGTCCTCCCCTTCTCAGAGGAGAGGGGGAGGAGAGGATGGGGAGAAGGGATTTGTGAAGAGGTACTGGGAGGAGAGGGGGAAGGCTGTGATCATGATTCAAAGTGAATGAATGAATGAATGAATGGATAAATAAATAAATAAGTAAGTAAGTTAATGGGGAAAAAATGGCCAGTGTATGTTCCAGGGCATGTGAAGCCCAGTGGTAGGAAGTTATGTCACCATAATTGTGCCATGAGGAGGACGTTGAAACCCCAGCCTCCTCTTTTCCCTTTTATACTTTCTGACCATCATGAAGGGAACAACTTGCTCTACCCCCCACTCCTACCAATTCACTGTTTCATTATGGTTGGCCCAGACCACGGCCCGGAAACTCCAAAATGGAGAGCCAAATTTTGTCATTCCTTTTCTTAAGTTGGTTACTTGAGGTATTCATTAAGCTAGTGAAACCTCAACCTCATAAAACAGCAAAACACTTCTCTTAGGTGTATGGCATAGTTTGGAGCCACCATCATCACTGTCAGTACTCAGTCACTCTATACTCCTCATGCCAGAGGACTTTCCAGTGAGAAAGGAGTTGGCCCAGTTCGTAACAGGATGAACTGTGGTGGTTTCTCCATACTGGCAGGCAGAGAGGACCATATGTGGAACTTACTGAGCATGCACTCTTCATGTATACTTTCTCCAGTGTCATTGGTAAAGAAGCAGTTTCACTGGACATGGTCTGATGAGGGCAGGGCAACTGTCGAGCTTTCTGTGGGTCCTGATGAAGTCCTACCGAGAAAGTAACTGAGACCAACCAAATGCCCGTTGTAAAGACTTCAGCGAAGCAATTGTGAGGCATGGTCAGGGAAAGTAGGAAGGGGTATTGGTGAATGTAACAACTGGAAGCTGGCAGTGATGGTTGTTTGAATGAGAATGGCCCCCATAGGCTCACATATTTGAATACTTGGTCCCCTGTTAGTGTAACTGTCTGAGAAGAACAAAGAGGTAAGGCTTTGTTGGAGGGGATGTGTCGCTAGGGGTTGGCTTTGAGGTTTCAAAGAGACCATGACATTTCTAGTTAGCTCTGTCACCTACTTGTGGATAAGGATGTAAGTGCCTGCTTCAGAGCCATGCCTGTCTGCCTGCTGCCTGCCCCCTTCCACCATGGGCCGGAACTCTAATGCTCTGCCGCCATGACCACCAAATTCAATTTTTATTTTTTTACAAGTTACATTGGTCATGGTGTTTTGTTATAGCAATAGGCCAAACATTGACAGGTATGAAGGCCAACTGCCTGATGCATGCTAGGATTTCAAACAGGGAACATCAGTCATGACCAGCAAGTAATGAATTCCAACAACTAACTCACCGATGTTCCGATCTTTTACTGATATCTTCCATATTTGAATCCATGGCTGAATCCAACCATACTCAGAGGACAAGGGAACTTGATAGTTGTCAAGCAGCCTCCTGGAGCACAGAGTAGCACATAGGTCAGAGAGTCTAGAACTGGAAGATCCCAGTGACTTCACACAAACCATGTAGCATTAATAATATATTCAACTAGTAATTTATGGAGAAAATTTGCAACTCAAATTTTGCTGTTGGTGAGCAAATAACTCAGAACAACTGTGTATAGGGTGTGAGAGTGAGGTCCAGGGTCAGGAGCAAAGACATGCCCCAGGCTTCTCTGATTGGTTTCATGGTGTAAATGGAACATTGTGGTTGATTTTGTGAGTGAAGTAGAGGAGGCAGACTAAAAGAGCTTGCTGTTTTCCCTTGTCTCACTTCCTGGGGTGGGTGAGAGCAGAGCAGATTTCATTAGGTACAAGGTAGTATTGTTTATTAAGTACTTCCTTTGTGACTGTCTCAGAGAACCAAAAGCTGCGGAGAAAACAGAGGAAGGTTAAGTCATGTCCTCTAAAATCTTGGTTTTATGTTTTAAGTGTGGATATATATATACATATCTATATATATCCGTATATATACATATATATACATACACTGTAGATGATATAGAATAATAAGATGTAGAAAGCATTGGAATAGGAAAATATGGGATCTAGAATGAATTACAAGAAATTTAAGGCAAGGGCTACCATATCTAAGGAATGGTTTCTGTAGGGGGCTCCAGAGGCCCCAAACTGGATGAGAGAATAGGGGTCCCTGTCTAAAACTGGTCAGCAAGACTGGGGAGAAGACATACTTGGCCTCTTAACTTCCTTCCCTTTGAATAAAAGACTCTTCAGTCTTCTTGATTCTTGTCTTAGGGTTTCCAATGCTGTGAAGAGACACCATGACTAAGACAACTCTTATAAAAGACAACATTTAATTGGGGCTGACTTACAGTTTCAGAGGGTTAGTTCATTATCATCAAGGCAGGAAAACGGCAGCTTCCAGGTAGGCATGGTGCAGGAGGAGCTGAGAGTTCTGCATCTTGATCTGACTGCAGTCAGGAGAAAACTGACTCTTGCACACTGGGTGTAGCTTCAAAGTCCACCCTAACAATGGCACACTTCCTCCAACAAGGCCACACCTCCTAACACTACCAATCCCTATGGGACAAGCATATTCAAACCACCATTCCAGGGCAGGTGTGTCAGTAGTGGTGGTCATTGGTAAAATGGCCTCAGAAGTCTTGGCCTTTAACAACCCAAAATGTAGAAGAAGTTTTAAAATTGTCCTTCTCCCTTAAGGATAAGACCAAGGGAGACTGCCTTGTAGGGTTTCCAAACCCGAGAAGTTAAAAACAAATCAACCAAAAAAACCAACCAACCAACCAACCAACCAACCAACCAACCAACCAACCAACCAACCAACAACCAACCAAACAAACAAAAAACCCCAAACCAATAACAACCAAAAAACCTCTTTTTTTTAAATACAAGAAAAGGGAGGTTCATTTCCTATATTCATTTAGGAAACATTCAATTGAACAAAGTTAGAATTGCTGCCTACAAGTTTCCTACAAGGCCTCTGAGCCTTTAATACTATACAATGTGTTTTGACCACCCCCCTTTTAGGAATCATAGACCACAGAAGTTCCCACACTCCATTGAACAAAGAATTAATTTTTTAATGAAAACCCAAGGAGGTACTGCCAGACACTAGTCTCCAAAGGTATTGTTTCAAAAATCCTTAATATTCAAGGAGTTTACCTGCTCTGCCAATGAGCTACATCCCTGTCCTGGTTTATTGACTTAGAAACAAGCAAGCAAGCATGAAATAAGGAATATAAACTGTTAGGAAAAAATGGACCCCAGATTTTGGAGTTGTGGGATTCTTCCTCACTCTTCAACTTGTTCCTTCACGTGCCTTCTCCCATTAAACACTGAATTACAAAGGGATGACCAGTACATTAGGGCTGATGTGGGGGTGGTGTGAATCATGGCTTGTGTAGGGAGTGTGAGACTAGAAGTTGCCGCCTCACCCCTTCACACAGTCCTTTGGAAAAAGAAGTGTGGCTATGGTAATAAGTTTTCACATTTCTATAATTGTTTGCCAAATATAAAGCAGTCTACAGATATTAACCAATTTATTTTTGTGGTCAAACAACCCACAAAGGAGAAATTAGTATTTCTGCTTTCAAGATTAGGAGAGCTGACTCTGAGTACAAGTTCCCCAAGGAATTGTCAGTGACAATTGACAGAATCAGGTTCAAATCCTATCTTTGACTTCATGGGACTAGAGGGGCCCCTCAAACAACCAGTTGTTCAGGTGTGGGTGGGGCCAGGTAGGTGAACAGTACAAATGAGGCTGTAGGACAACAGGGAGTGGAGGGGACTGTGGCGTAGGACTGGTTAGCCAATGCCTTGGTTATGGGAATCCTTGTGGCTTGCTGAAATGCTAAACTAATCTTTTTTGGGGGGATAGAACTGGGAATATAATTAAGCAGCTATTTATTAAGTGCCTAGTATGTAACAGACACGGGGGATGAAACAGTGAATAAGATGGTGAAATATCTCTATATTTGATGTGAACTTATCCAACTCTTAAGTGTTGAGAACTAATATAAAATTTGGGAACATTGTTCATGCCAAACAAAACACATCTGCGGGCTACATTTGGCTTGCAAGATGCTGCTTTGTGACTTGTCCAAAGACTTCGATGGTGCAAGTGTTCTGTGAAGAACCATTTACTAGGACCGGGGGAAAGAGTTAGCACATCAATGCATGTTTGCTTTAATAAAATATCATCAGTGGAATATTTTTTATTTTTGTGCATGTGATATTTCAACCTTGAAATTCTTCCAATTTTGATTCTTTGATACATATATATTCTTTGATACAAGATGGACCTGCTCACTGGTATCTAGAGAGTGGAACGAGGAGAAACAGGGGTGATTGAGCCTGGGCTGATTGAGAAAACTGTGAAATAATTTGTTTCAAATTCTGTTACTAACAATTAGTCCCACACAGATACCTAACTACAAAGGAGGCTGGGGAAATAAACACAGTTTAGCTGTGTGACCAGGAGAAAGAGGAAATGACTTTTGTCAGTACCAGGCAGTCTTTGACCCTTAGAGGAGTGAGAGGAGACAGGGTTATGTGCGTTGGGAAAGAGCAACACTCCAGTGATGTTGTCTTCTTTCTTTTTTTTATTTTTATTTATTTATTTTCTAAGTTTTTTTGTTTACATTCCAAATCATTTCCCCTTTCCCGTTTCCTCCCTCCCTGAAAGTCCCATAAGCCCCCTTCCCTCCCTCTGTTCCCCATTCAACCCCCTCTTGCTTCTCTGTCCTGGTATTCCCCTACATCCAGTCTTTCCAGGACTAGGGTCTCTCCTTCCATCTTCTTGGAAATCTATTGATATGTGAATTGTGTCTTGGGTATTCCGAGATTCTGGGTTAATATCCCCTTATCAGTGACTGCATACCATGTGTGTTCTTTTGTGATTGGGTTACCTCACTAAGGATGATATTTTCAAGTTCTGACCATTTGCCTAGGAATTTCGTAAATTCATTATTTTTAATTGCAGACTAGTATTCCATTGTGTAAATATACCACATCTTCTGAATCCATTCCTCCATTGAGGGACATCTGGGTTCTTTCCAGCTTCTGGCTATTATAAATAAGGCTGCTATGAACATAGTGGAGCATGTGTCCTTATTGCATGCAGGGGAAGCCTCTGGGTATATGCCCAGGAGTGGTATAGCAGGATCCTCCGGGAGTGTCATGCCCAATTTTCTGAGGAACTGCCAGACTGCTTTCCAGAGTGGTTGTACCAGCTTGCAATCCCACCAGCAGTGGAGGAGTGTTCCTCTTTCTCCACATCCTCGCCAACAACTGCTGTCTCCTGTGTTTTTGATCTTAGCCATTCTGACTGGTGTGAGATGGAATCTCAGGGTTGTTTTGATTTGCATTTCCCTAATGATTAAGGATTCTAAAGTACTTTCTAAAGTACTTCTTTCTAAAGGACAAGGTGGACCAATAAGGAAGGATGCTTGCTGTCAACCATAATGGCTCGAGTTTGATCTCTAGAACATACAGTATGGAAGGAGAGAATTGATCCCTGCAGTCAGGTTGTCTTCTGGCCTCCAACATGCATGCTGTGGCTTTTATGCATACAGGCTTGCATACACCTACCCACTTTCCTCAGCCTCCACCCCTAACACCCTCACAGAATAATTAAATGTTAGCAAAAATAGAGCTCAGGAAATCTTCAGCTGCTGAAAAATGGTAGGATCTAGGCCTAAAGAGCTTTCCTGGGCCACAGGGTAGAGCTCTGGATTGAGACTCAAGTCATGCTAGGTTCTGGTCTAGGCTGTGTCTAGACCTAGTTATGTGTTTGAATATAGTTTACTTAAACTTTATGCTTCGAGTCCATATTTATAAATGTCAACCCAAATGCTAACCTTGTATACCTAACATAGTTGTTTTAAGAGTCAGGTATAAATAACTACACCACAGACATTTTGAGAAAAGAAAAGATTAAAATGGGGAATGAGCTCAAACTGTATGTAGTTAGAGAAAATTGGGTTAAGTTTTAAAGAAGAGAGAGAAAGGGAAAAATTTCACTACAGTATAACAAGAGAAAAGAATTGTTTTTGGAGAATGCACAAGTAGCCAAGAAATCATGAAGAAAGGATTGTGAGAATAGCAGAAAGAAGACTCAGGCACAAGGACCCTGTGCTTGAGACACACATTTTGGTTTTAGTTCTATAGGTAAATTGTTGTTTGAGGGCTGAGATTGTAGTTCAATGATAGAGCACTTGCCTAGCATGCCTAAGCCTTGGGTTCTATCCTCAGTATTGCAACAAATAACCAACCACATAAGTACATAGGTACTTAAACTGCTGTTTGATGGAGTGACTATTAGAATTTCAATACAAATATGCACTCGTTAAGTTGCATATAATGCGAGTCTGGTTGTTAAAAAGATTAGAGCCTTTAAAACAGAAGCCAAGAAATACTTTATATCAGGGAATAGAAAAGATGTCTTGAAAATCAGCAAGACTCCAACTCATTGCATGCCCAAGAGTCTAAAAATATGAACTGTGAAACACTGACTCTCTAGAAGCAAGGCCATATAGGGCTGCCAATGAGAGTATATCTTTGGTCAGACACCTAAGCCTTCAGAGTCAGACCATCATGTGAAGGGTCTGTCTACTGCTTGAGTCAGTGAAAGACCTTGGTAGCTGGCCATGGTTTTGCAGACATGAAAAGTGTAAGAACTATGAGTCCCTGGAAACTTCCACCCAGATTCTGAAGGGTCACAGTCCCTGCTTTGAGTTCTTGAGAAGGCCATGCATGAAGTCATGATGGAGTAAAGCTTAGGATGCAATGGAGACCTACGGAATGTTCTAGAAACAGAAATGTTCTAGAAACATGTAACATCAGCTAAGAAAACCAGCCCCAAAGACAGTCATGTGGACTGTGACAAGTGAAGCCAAAGGGTCGGGGCTGTCATGTCTTTCAGAATGCACTCCCCTCTACTGCAAGATTGATGTTGGACAAAGAACAGACAGATTTAAGGTTTGCCTTGTTGGTCCCTGGTCACACTTTGTTCTGGTCTCTCATCTCTGAGTCTCTACACTCTCTCGTAACACACGTTTGTTCTGTGCCATCTATTGTATGCTGGAAGTAGATGCCATTTTTTCTTGCCTCCCTTTCTCTCTTCCTCTCTTCCTTCCTGTGGGTCAAATCAAGGTCCTCACATGCTAGGCAAGTTATTGAGTCATATCCCTATTCTACACACACACACACACACACACAAAATCAGATTTTAGATTTTGACTTTTGATTAACATTGGGACAGCTAAGACTCTGGGAACTTCTAGAGATGGGATAAATGCATTTTGCACTATAAGATACCCATGATCCTTTTGAAGTCAGGGTCAGAATGCCATGCTTGAATATGAAATGTCCCCATGGGCTCATGCGTTAAAGGCTTGCCCAGCTGCTGGTGCTATTTTGGGAGGTGCTAGACACTTTACAGGGTGAGTCCTAGCTGAAGTAACTCCCTGGAGGCATGTCCTTAGCTAGATCTCACCATGACTCCTTCCTGTCTCCTTTTCTGATTCTCAGCCACCACGAGCTGAGCAGCTCATGAAACCTAACATTTTTCTATGGATATCCTGTAGTCACCTCTCCCAAGCATCGATGTCCAGTAAGCATGTCAGCCAAATGTTATAGCTTTCTTTTGCTACAAGCTTTCTACTGCAGACTTCTGCATCTCAGGAACAAAGGCAGCTGCTCTAGGCATCTTTTCTTTTCCTGTTGTATGTGTTCATATGGGTGCATGCATATGTGGATAAGTGTGAGTGTGGGTGTATGTGCGCATGTGTGTGCATCCCTTGTGTGTGTGTGTGTGTGTGTGTGTGTGTGTGTGTGTGTGTGTGTGTGAGAGAGAGAGAGAGAGAGAGAGAGAGAGACTCTGGGGCCAAACACAGATTCTCACACTCTCAAGACAAGCATTTTTCTTTTCTTTTCTTTTTTTTTAAGTTAACCAAATATATTTATGTATATGAAACTCCCAATTACACAATGCCAAATTACAATGATAAAGTTTTATCCCAATATTTCTAACCTCTCAGCACACCAGAAACACATCTGACACCATCTGGATCTGTGTGTCTCCTCCTCTGCTCCCTCGTGCAGCTCCCAGGACAGGAACTTGGAGGCAGGAGCTGATGCAGAGGCCATGGAGGGGTGCTACTTACTGGCTTGCTCTTCACAACTTGTTCAGCCTGCTTTCTTATAGAACTCAAGACTACCAGCCCAGGGGGCGGGAGTGCACACCTACAATGAACTGAGCTCTCCCACATCAATCACTAAAAAAAAAAAGTCTTATAGGCTTGCACACAGCCCAACGTTATGGAGGCATTTTCTCAATTGAGGCTTCCTCCTCTCAGATGACTCTAGCTTATGTCAAGGTGACATTAAACTAGCCAGCACAGCCTTTGTTTCTCACTTAGTGATCAGAGTGAGCTTTTTTTCTGTCCTTCCTTTTACCTTTCTCACCACATGGGGAATGATGTCACAGTCCTTACATTAACCTATGGGGATTCTGATTTGTAGTCACTCAGCTCATCTCCTGCTGGTCCTGTCCACTGCCTGCCATAGTACTGTGGTCATTAGCACTGCAGCCATTTGCGCTATGTGCTCACATGCTGAGCTCATCTTAAGGCCATTGCCCTTGCCCTGCTGCTTGGGGGCGTTGCCTTCCGTTTTCTTCTGGTTCCTTCTTTGATGGAGTTTGTCTGCATTGATCATCCACTCTCACTCCAACTTGACCTAGAACACTTCTTACTATCTGACATAATTTTATGCCTTTACTTGGGAGCTTTTATCATTCTCCACTAAGATACGAACTTATGCCTTCCGCGACCTCTGTTCCCGCAGACTGCACTGAAGAGACAGGTACCCAGGCTCTCTCTCCCCAATATAACATCACTTGGGACACGGCCTGTTGGGGCTTCCGTCTGAGCCCAAGAACGGGTCAGCGCTGTGGTCGTCTGGGTGCCAGATCTGCAGGCCATCGCGTCTGCAGGGTGAGCAGCGCCACGGAGAGTGTGCAGAGTGCACCCCGCCATCTTTGCTCCAGTGGCTGGGAAGTTGGGACAGCCAGGTTCTGAGACAGACAGGCATAATATCGCTTGGGTCTCGGTCGGCTTGTGTGTATGCGGCTCCCAAGTGCTGGGCTGATCTGCAGTAACCAGCGCGCCAGCTCTGCTGTGGGACTTCTGCCTGGCAGAGGGACGCCCCCTTCCCCCCAGGAGAGATCACACACCCCTGCACAGGGCAGGAGCCTACCAGCCTCCCTTTGGCGACCTCTGCTCCAGGAATCCACTAGGCTGAGCCTTTGGATGTGCAAGGACTCCCCAATATAAGATCACTTGGGGCAAGGCACATCAGGGCTCCAAAGTCACTCAGGAGCAGGCAGGCCCCAGAAATCGGTGCCAGGGGAATCCTGGTAATCGGGGGGGGGGGGGGCAGAAATAGCTTTGCAGGCTCACAGGAGGTCCAACCAACAGCCAGTGGCAGCAGGACCAACTAACATCAGAGGTATCCAGATGGCAAAAGGCAAACGTAGGAATGTTACTAACAGAAATCAAAGTAATATAGGACCATCCGAACCCAACTCTCCAACAGCAGCAAGTCCTGGATACCCCACCACACCCGAAAGACAAGATCTGGATTTAAAATCACTTCTCATGATGCTATTAGAGGATCACAAGAAGGACACAAATAAATCTCATAAAGAATTACAGGAGACCATGAATCAACGGTTAGAAGCCCTTACAAAGGAAACACAAAAATCGCTTAGAGAAATGCGGGAGAACATGGATCAAAAGATGGAGGCGCACAAGGAGACAACACAAAAATCGCTTAACGAGATGAATCAACGGGTAGATGCACTCACAAAGGAATCACAAAAATTGCATAAAGAAATGCAGAAGAATATGGGTCAACAGACGAATGCCCATAAGGAGGCAACACAACAATTGCTTAAAGAAATGAATCAACGGTTAGATGCCCTTACAAAGGAAACACGAGAACTGCTTAAAGAAATGCAGGAGACAATGGATCAACAGATGGATTCCCATGAGGAGGAAACACAAAAATCGCTCAGAGAAATGCAGGAGAACGTGGGTCATCAGGAAGAAATCCTGAAAGAGGTAATGCAAAAATACCTTAAAGAAATACAGGAAAATACAAACAAACAAGTGAAGGATCTCAGCAAATCCATCCAGGAACTAAAAAAGGAAGTAGAAACAACTAAGAAATCACAAAGGGAGACAACTTTGGAGATAGAAAACCTTGGGAAGAAATCAGGAGTCATAGATGCAAACATCAACAATAGAATACAAGAGATGGAAGAAAGAATCTCAGGTGCTGAAGATTCCATAGAAAGCATCGACTCAACAGTCAAAGAAAATGCAAATGCAAAAAACGTGTAACCCAAAACATCCAGGAAATCCAGGACACAATGAGAAGACCAAACCTAAGGATTATAGGTATAGATGAGAGTGAAGATTTGCAAGTTAAAGGGCCAGTAAACATCTTCAACAAAATTATGGAGGAAAACTTCCCTAACTTAAAGAGAGAGATGCCGATGAACGTACAAGAAGCCTACAGAACTCCAAACAGACTGGACCAGAACAGAAATACCTCCCGTCACATAATAATCAAAACACCGAATGTTCTAAACAAAGAAAGAATACTAAAAGCAGTAAGAGAAAAGGGCCAAGTAACATACAAAGGAAGACCTATCCGAATCACATCAGACTTCTCACCAGAGACTATGAAAGCCAGAAGATCCTGGGCAGATCTCATGCAGACACTAAGACAGCACAAATGCCAGCCTAGACTACTATACCCAGCAAAACTCTCAATCACCATAGATGGAGAGACCAAGATATTCCATGATAAAACCAAATTTTCACAATATCTTTCCACAAATCCAGCCCTGCAACGGATAATAGGTGGAAACCTCCAATACAGGGAGAGAAACAACACCCTGGAAAAAATGAGATAATAACCTTCTTGAATCAAACCCAAAAGTAGATAACCACTCAAACATAAAGATAGCGTCAAGAATGGCAGATGGCAATAATCACTATGCCTTAATCTCTCTTAATATCAATGGTCTCAATTCCCCAATTAAAAGACATAGACTAGCAGACTGGATATGTAAACAGGACCCAGCATTTTGCTGCATGCAGGAAACGCACCTCAGTGTCAAAGACAAACACTACCTCAGAGTAAAAGGCTGGAAAACAATTTTACAAGCAAATGGCCCCAAGAAACGAGGTGGAGTAGCCATCCTAATATCAGATAAAATTGATTTTCAACCTAAAGTCATCAAAAAAGACACAGAAGGACACTACATACTGATCAAGGGAAAAATCCACCATCAAGAACTCTCAATTCTGAATATCTATGCTCCAAATGCAAGGGCACCCTCATTCGTAAAAGAAACTTTACTAAAACTCAAAGCACACATCGCACTGCACACAATAATAGTGGGTGACTTCAACACCCCGCTCTCTGAAATGGATCGTTCAGGAAAGCAGAAACTAAACAGAGACACAGTGAATCTAATTGAACCCTTGGACCAAATGGAACTAACTGATATATATAGAACATTTCATCCTAGAGCTAAAGAATACACCTTCTTCTCAGTTCCTCATGGTACCTTCTCCAAAATTGACCATATAATTGGTCACAAATCAGACCTCAACAGATACAAGAAGATAGAAATAATCCCATGCCTCCTATCAGATCACTATGGAATAAGGGTGGTCTTCAATGGCAACAAAAACAAAAGAAAACCCACGTACACATGGAGGCTGAACAATGCTCTACTCAATGATAACTTGGTCAAGGTGGAAATAAAGAAAGAAATCAAAGACTTTTTGAAAGTTAATGAAAATGAAGGCACAACATACCCTAATTTATGGGACACAATGAAAGCAGTGCTAAGAGGAAAATTCATAGCCCTGAGTGCCGCCAAAAAGAAACGGGAGACAGCATACACTAACGGCTTAATGGCACACCTGTAAGCCCTGGAACAAAAAGAAGCAAATACACCAAAGAGGAGTAGAAGGCAGGAAATCATCAAACTCAGGGCTGAAATCAATCAAGTAGAAACAAATAAAACCATACAAAGAATCAACAAAACGAGGAGTTGGTTCTTTGAGAAAATCAACAAGATAGGTAAGCCCTTAGCCAGACTAACCAGAGGGCACAGAGATAGTATCTAAATTAATAAAATCAGAAACGAAAAGGGAGAGATAACAACAGAAACTGAGGAAATTCAAAAAATCATCAGATCCTACTACAAAAACCTGTATTCAACACAACTAGAAAATCCTGAGGAAATGGACAATTTCCTTGACAGATACCAAGTACCAAAATTAAATCAGGATCAAATAGACCATCTAAACCGTCCTATAAGCCCTGAAGAAATAGAAGTTGTCATTGGAAGTCTTCCAACCAAAAAAAGCACAGGTCCAGATGGTTTTAGTGCAGAATTCTATCAGACCTTCAAAGAAGACCTAACACCAATACTCTTCAAACGCTTCCACAAAATAGAAACAGAAGGAACACTACCCAACTCGTTCTATGAAGCCACAATTACACTAATACCAAAAGCACACAAAGATCCGACAAAGAAAGAGAATCTCAGGCCAATCTCTCTTATGAATATCGATGCAAAAATACTCAATAAAATTCTTGCCAACCGAATCCAAGAACACATCAAAACGATCATTCACCACGATCAAGTAGGCTTCATCCCAGGGATGCAGGGATGGTTCAATATAAGGAAATCCATCAATGTAATCCACTACATAAACAATCTCAAAGAAAAAAACCACATGGTCATCTCATTAGATGCTGAGAAAGCATTTGACAAAATTCAGCATCCTTTCATGCTAAAGGTCTTGGAAAGATCAGAAATTCAAGGCCCATATCTAAACATAGTAAAAGCAATTTACAGCAAACCGGTAGCCAGCATCAATCTAAACGGAGAGAAACTTGAAGCAATCCCACTAAAATCAGGGACTAGACAAGGCTGCCCTCTCTCTCCATATCTTTTCAATATAGTACTTGAAGTTCTAGCTAGAGCAATTAAACAACAAAAAGAGGTCAAAGGGATACAAATTGGAAAGGAAGAAGTCAAACTATCACTATTTGCAGACGATATGATAGTATACTTAAGTGACCCAAAGAACTCCACCAGAGAACTCCTACAGCTGATAAACGACTTCAGCAAAGTGGCCGGATATAAAATCAACTCAAGCAAGTCAGAAGCCTTCCTATACTCAAAGGATAAGCAGGCTGAGAAAGAAGTAAGAGAAATAATACCCTTCACAATAGCCACAAACCATATTAAGTATCTTGGCGTGACTCTAACCAAACAAGTGAAAGATCTGTATGACAAGAACTTCAAGTCTCTGAAGAAAGAAATTGAAGAAGACCTCAGAAGATGGAAAAATCTGCCATGCTCATGGATTGGCAGGCTTAATATAGTAAAAATGAGCATCTTACCAAAAGTAATACACAGATTCAATGCAATCCCCATCAAAATCCCAACTCAATTCTTCATAGAGTTAGAAAGAGCAATTCAAAAATTCATCTGGAATAACAGAAAACCCAGAATAGCTAAAACTATTCTCAAGAGTAAAAGAACCTCTGGGGGAATCAGTATCCCGGACCTCAAGCTGTACTACAGAGCAATAGTGTTAAAAACCGCATGGTATTGGTACAGTAACAGACATGTAGATCAATGGAACAGAATTGAAGACCCAGAAATGAATCCACACTCCTATGGTCACTTGATCTTTGACAAAGGAGCTAAAACCATCCAGTGGAAAAAAGATAGCCTTTTCAACAAATGGTGCTGGCTCAGCTGGAGGTCAACATGCAGAAGAATGCAAATTGATCCATTCTTATCTCCTTGCACTAAGCTCAATTCTAAGTGGATCAAAGATCTCCACATAAAACCAGACACACTGAAACTAATAGAAGGGAAACTAGGGAAGAACCTTGAACATATGGGCACAGGGGAGAATTTCCTGAACAGAACTCCAATAGCTTATGCTCTAAGATCAAGAATAGACAAATGGGACCTCATTAAATTACAAAGTTTTTGCAAGGCAAAAGACACTGTCAAAAAGACAAAGCGGCAACCAACTAACTGGGAAATGATCTTTACCAACCTTACATCCGACAGAGGGCTAATATCCAATATATACAAAGAACTCAAGAAGTTAAACTCCAGAGAGGCAAGTAACCCTATTAAAAAATGGGGTACAGAGCTAAACAAAGAGTTCTCACCTGAAGAATATCTAATGGCTGAGAAGCACCTAAAGAGATGTTCATCATCCTTAGTCATTAGGGAAATGCAAATCAAAACAACCCTGAGATTCCATCTCACACCAGTCAGGATGGCTAAGATCAAAAGCACAGGAGACAGCAGTTGTTGGCGAGGATGTGGAGAAAGAGGAACACTCCTCCACTGCTGGTGGAATTGCAAGCTGGTACAACCACTCTGGAAAGCAGTCTGGCGGTTCCTCAGAAAACTGGGCATGACACTCTCGGAGGATCCAGCTATACCACTCCTGGGCATATACCCAGAGGCTTTACCTGCATGCAATAAGGACACATGCTCCACTATGTTCATAGCAGCCTTATTTATAATAGCCAGAAGCTGGAAAGAACCCAGATGTCCCTCAACGGAGGAATGGATTCAGAAGATGTGGTATATTTACACAATGGAATACTACTCTGCAATTAAAAACAATGAATTCACGAAATTCCTAGGCAAATGGTCAGAACTTGAAAATATCATCCTTAGTGAGGTAACCCAATCACAAAAGAACACACATGGTATGCAGTCACTGATAAGGGGATATTGACCCAGAATCTCGGAATTCCCTAGACACAATCCTCATATCAATAGATTTCTAAGAAGATGGATGGAGAGACCCCTGGTCCTGGAAAGACTGGATGTAGGGGAATGCCAGGACAGAGAAACGAGAGGAGGTTGAATGGAGAAAAGAGGGAGGGAAGGGGGCTTATGGGACTTTCGGGGAGGGAGGAAATGGGAAAGGGGAAATGATTTGGAATGTAAATTAAAAAAAAATAAAATAAATAATAATAATAAAAAAGATACGAACTTATAAGTGCATGGGCTTTTCCCATTTCACTGTATTTGTTGGGTGCCATGTTTGCAATCATTCAATAAATATTAACTCAATGGATCAAGGTGGTGAAATTGAGTACAGGACCTCTTTGGAGACTCACCTCCCAAGGCTAATACTCTGAGCAAAGGGAGAAAAGCTTTCTTTCTGGGGATTTGGGTCTGATGGCTGGGGTGATCTCAGACTATCTTGGTTAGTGTTGTAGCACCTGAGCAGGGCATAGACCTCTGACATCAGAGGCTTGCTGTTCTTGCCTTGCAACCTCAGTTAGTTTCCAGCACAGGGAGTCTATGCTCCCCATTTCATCTTTATAGAGGGGGCTTGAATACCCAGGGTGTGGCTTCTTCTCCAACATACTTGTTCTTACAGTTGGGGAATGAATAAGCAGATTCTCCACTTCCTGTTGACCAGCTTCCAGCCTGTAAAAGTCAATGCTGCTAGCCCTGATACATGTAGGAGGACTTGCCCTCCTTTTGAAGGGGTCTCTTCCTCTACTCTGCATACAGAGGATGCACAGGCAGATGCTACCTCCACTGTTTTCTATGAGATGCCTTCCTGCTTCCTCTGGACATGCGCTTTGGGTTGGATCTGCAAGGAAATGGAGACGAATGTGCCTTAAGATTCCTACCCTCGTTCCTTATTGGCCAGAGCATGGTAGGTTTTGTAGAATGACTGACTGGCAGAGATAGTTCAGAGAGTGGTATTAAAATGAAAACATCATTTTTTTTCTAACCCAGTAGCAACAATCTTGCACATCTGATTCTCACGATGATCTTGAGATAAGTACCATGATTTTACAAATGAAGAAGTTGACACAAAGGTTTCCAAATATATGTGCTTCCAAATATATAGGTCACTTGTATATTCAGCCAGGCACAGGGGAAAATAAACAAATAATTTTTCCAAATATTTGTCCCATCTCCACCTTAGTTTAGTTGAAGAAACCTTTGCTAAATTGACTGAAAGGTAACCAGTTTAATGTGGAAATATGGTTTAAAAGTATTGTTTGACCCTACTCCTGTGAAGGCATGCCAAAAGGTCAACTCAACCCAGTGGGGGACCCAATGAAGGACCAAACTCAGGTCAAATTCAGCTCGGTACACCAATGAGTTTTATTGGAGTTACTTATAGGGATATAGGTAAGTGGTTACTTAAAGGAGCAGAATAACTCAAAGACAGCTAGATCACCAAAGCCCACTCCAGCATGGGTGACAGCTCGCAAAAGTTGGAAGCTTGGACCACAACTGCACAGCCTGTAGGCAGCTCAAGTTGGAGTGTGTTGTTTTCAGGCAACTGAGTTGTCTAAACCTCCTCCAGATAGCTTGGCTGGTCTAAACTTCTAGGCAGTGTGTCTTGTCTAAAACAGCCTCGCAGCAATCCTTACTGTTTATGTATCTCCAGGAGAGAGGGGTCTAGAGTACCTGGTCAGTTTCAGGGACTTCCTGAAGCCTTTAGTTTAGGGAGCTACCGGACAGGCTGGGATGTTTTATGTCTTTTTAGACATAAACATGTTTTAATAAACTTACCCACAAGGTAGAAGGATCTATATTAGAGAATGTCACTAGGCAACAGAAGAGAATTGAATTGGAAGCT
The DNA here is from genome assembly GCA_036184795.1 of Tokudaia tokunoshimensis. NCBI lineage: Eukaryota > Metazoa > Chordata > Mammalia > Rodentia > Muridae > Tokudaia > Tokudaia tokunoshimensis. Next base: position 75,734,823 of record BTHU01000016.1, read on the forward strand.
ACTGGGGTAAACATATAGCTAGAAGAAACTTAGACAAAATGCTGACATTTCTAGCAAATCCTCAAGAAAGAGATACACCATGCCGCCATTCCTATTTAATTGACTAAGAGACATGTCTCTTGATTCCTTGAATATTTTTTTTTTGGGGGGGGGGGGTCTAATGTTCCACAAATGGTCTGGAAATGGCTGAGTCAGCAAGTCCTGCCGTACAAAAAAATCCCGAGCATTGTCCTTTACATTCTTTAACACACAACTTTGTGCGTCTTGAATCCATCCATCTAAAGTGGCCTGTGTTTCAGGCACTACATATATGCTATTTTTTCATCTTACTCATTTGCAACACAGCACTGTTCTATAGTTTTGTAAAGAAGGAATGGTGAGTGGGCTGGGTTTAAATCTAAATGTCCTAATTAAGATTCCCCTGTTTTTGTTCTATTCTCAGGTTTTCTTCTAGTTGACCATTCTCTTTCTAGGCAAATACCAACTCCCAACTCAAATCTTATTTCTTTCAGTGTATTCTCTGCTTCTTTACCTGCCCGATGCTGAGATCCCCTCTCTCTTAAACTCTAACATCTCCACCAAAATTTGGCACATACCTCATCAGATTACTGGTGTGAGTGTGTGTGTGTGTGTGTGTGTGTGTGTGTGTGTGTGCGTGAGTGTGTGTGTGTGTGTGTGTGTGTGTGTGTGTGTGTGAGAGAGAGAGAGAGAGAGAGAGAGAGAGACTTTATGACTAAGGAAACTGGTGGACAATGTGGCTCAACTACTTGCCTACCATTACAAAGCAAGTCAGTGATGAAGCCAAAATTTTAATCTAATTTTTCTAGTCTCAGGACCCACATTCTTCGTCCTATTCTATTCTGTCTCTACCCAGCTCAGCTACTGTTTCATAGCTGAAGGAGCCAAGGCCAATGGAGGGAAAATCACACAGCATGCTAGCGGCAGTGAGAGGGCCACCTGCAAAGGCTGACAATTTCCTCCTTAGCAGGCTGTGCCCCTGGTTTGGTGAGAGCCCAGACATTGCAAAGGCTGACAATTCCCTCCTTAGCAGGCTGTGCCCCTGGTTTGGTAAGAGCCCAGACATTGCTGCCAATCTGCTCCTGCCACCTGGGTGCCATGGCAATTGCAGCTTGCAGTTCCAGCAACAGCAAGAGGTGTTGGCCTCCTCCCTGGGGAATAGCCAAGGCAGGTCAGCCTACAGACCCAGCTTCTAAAATAAGCCAAGCAACAACCCCGATGGAAACCAGGCAGCCAGCCCAAAAGAGACAGCACAGCCTTCCATCAGCCAAGGGCCATGAAGAACACACACTTGCAGGCTGTTGTTTCATTCTTGTCTTTTAATGAGAATGAGCTACAGTCATCCTGGTTCTAGAATTTTAGGCTGGCAGATACTGAGGGAGCCAAGATCCCAGAGAAACCTTGTTGTGAGTGTGAGTGTGCTGTGCTAGGGACATAGATGAACTTGGTTGTGTCTTTCTACGATGTCAGAATTTATTGAATAATAAATACACAAGCTACAGTATATATACAGTATAATTGGCTACAATTTTCCTTGGCAACTGGCTATTGGAAATAATAGATTCTTTTATTCCAATCTTAATTACGGCTGTAACTCTCAGATCATGTTACACCCCATGCAGTGCGTTGCCCTGAAAGACTCCATTTTTCAAGTAGCATCTCACTCCATTTTGAGTGTATATGCAATAGAAGGGAGATGCTGTACTTTGCTGAGCACATTAGCAATACTGTTAGAACCATGCACAAGCCACAGACTGATAAATAACTTATTCCTATTAATCGGAACAATAGGAGCATGCAGGTGTATTAAAATCACATCATAAATATGCTGAGAACTTACTGATTTTTAGAAATTCTTTTAGTTCTCTGAGACTTTCATATAATATATTTTGATTGTATTTACCTCTCCTCCCCCAAACTCCTCCCAGACCCACTATCTACCCTCTCAAATTTGTGGATTTTCTTTTTCAAACCTATAAAGTACAATTTGCATTGCCCATATATTCTTTTATGTGTGGACTTCCAGTGGAACATGTTCCATCTGTCAGGAGCTACACTCTTAGAGAACTCTGACTCTCCCCATTCCAGCTATGGGTGTGACGTCATGCCCTCCTCCCTCTCCATCCTGGGGTTTGGTCTGGCTTCATCTTACATGGTTTTCACGCATAGTGTCGTAATCATTGTGGGCTCATATATGCAGCTATCCTGTTGTTTTTAGAGAACATCATTTCCTTGTAGTCTGGCTCTTAAATTTCTTTCCACCTTGTAGTGGTTTGAATATGAATGGCTCCCATAGGCTCACATATTTGAATGCTTAGTTACCAGGGAGTGGTACTATTTGAAAGGATTAGAAGTAATAAGAAGTATGGTCTTGTTGGAGAAAGTGTCACTAGGTGTGGGCTTTGTGGTTTCAAAAGCTCATGACAAGCCTAGAGTATTTCTCCCTGCCTATGGATCAAGATGTAGTTCTCAGCTACTCTTTCAGTGTCTGCCTGAGTGCAGCTTTGCTTTCCACCATGATTATGGAGGACTAAGCCTCTGAAACTGTAAGCAACCCCTCCCCCCAGCCCCTCCCCAGTTAAATGTCTTCTCTATAAGAGCTGCAGTGGTCATGTATTTCTTCATGGCAATAGAATAGTGACAAAGACATACCCCATCTTCAATAATGATCTCTGAGCCGTGGGAAGAGGGGGTGTGATATAGATGTTCCAATAGGCTTGAGCATTCTGACATCTTTTTCTCACGTTGACCAGCAGTGTGTGGGTTGGAATGAGATGCCCCTCCCTTCATAACTCTTGAACACTTGAGACACTTATGTGGTCTCCATTTGGCAGCTCTTTGGGAAGGATTAGGAGGTGTGTCCTTGTTGAAGGAGGTATAACACTGGGGATAGGTTTAAGGTTTCCAAAGACTCTAGTCATTCCCAGTACATTCTTAGCTCCCTGTTTCTGCATAGGATCTACTCTCTCTGCTACTGCTCCAGAACTATGACTGCTTGCCTACTGTCATGCTCTCTGGAATGATGATGATAGACTTCCTATCCCCCTGGAACTGTAAGCCCCAATTAAACACTTCTTTCTATAAGTTCCTTTGGTCATGGCATTTTATTATAGCAATAAGAAAGCAACTAATATAATGAATATCTATGTTAATTGCCATCTACTGCATAAAGAAGCTTCTTTAATGAGGGCTGAGAGAGGCATTGATCTATGAGCATAATAAAAAGTCACTAGGAGCTGGTTTAATACTATGCCCATAAATCATTTGGAACTCTGTTCTGCCTTTGTCTCTACAGCCTCCATGGCCCCTAATTTCATTTTTGCAGGTTAACTTGACTCTGACTCCCACAGAGCCCTGACCTTACAGCAGCATCTCTAGCAGATTTCATTATCTTATTCCCACAGACATTACGTATCCATATCAATTTCTGACTCTCAGGGCTAGCCCTTTTAATCCATTAAAAATACTTTGTAACCAATATGTATACATGTCTATGCATTTATATTCTATTTATCTGTCTTTCTGTCCATCTGTCATGTGTGTATGTATGTATGTATGTATTATCTATCTGGCTGTCTATTATCTATCTATCTATCTATCTATCTATCTATCTATCTATCTATCTATCTATCTATCTATCTATCTTTGCTTCATTATATGATATGAGTTAATTTTAATAGGATAAAAAAGGACCCACGTTTGTCTCAGTTGGCTATCAAGGAAATCAGGGCTAATTGGCAAGTCACTGCCAACAAGAATAACCTTATGGCTACATTGTTATTCAGTGATTCTGACATTTTGGAAAGACACAAGCATGTGTATCTATGTTTCTGATATACCACACGTGTGACATATGACAATGGCTATCTCCACTTCCTAGTATGCTTGACTCCATTTTCCATTCGTCATTCTGATTACACAATTGTGTAATAAGTTGTAAAGTTAAAATTAGAAGTTCTCCATAGCATTCTGAATTGGCTTGACTAAAAGTGTTGAATGGGGCTTTTGTTGTCTTATCAGAATTTTCCCATTAAATTAAAGTTTAGGAGGGTTTTGCTCTGGAAGAGAGATAAGTGTTCCTGAAGGAGTCAGTTCTGAAGACTACAGATGTTGAAAAGTCTATCTTTGTCATGAGGGCAGCTTACGGAAGTTCCAGGTGGCTGGGGGAACCAGCAGCTGCCGGGAGATGATTTCTCATAATTTTCTTTGCCAGAAGCTAGACACACCATCTGAGAGAGGAAGGTTTCTTGTCTTAGGAAGATGTGAAAAATGACTCTCTTCAGCTACAAAAGCAATCAAGGATCAGTGTCCCTGCAGGGGGTGGCTTCCTTTCCTTCCCTTTGCCCTAGATGAAGTTAGGGGACCGGAGGTGGGTGGGCTGTGAGTTGAAGATCTCCCTAGATGTTTGAAAGACTAGAAAGAAAAGCAAAGGAAGACAACTCTTTCAGCCAGATGAACTAGATGAAAGGTGTACTGGCTGGTTTTGTGTGTCAACTTGAAACAAGCTGGAGTTATCACAGAGAAAGTAGCCTCCCTTGAGGAAATGCTTCCATGAGATCCAGCTGTAAGGTATTTTCTCAGTTAGTGATCAAGGTGGGAGGGCCCAGTCCTTTGTGGGTGGTGCCATCTTTGGACTGGTAGTCCTGGGTTCTATAAGAAAGCAGGCTGAGCAAGCCAGGGGAAGCAAGCCAGTAAGCAGCATCCCTCCATGGCCTCTGCATCAGTTCCTGCCTCCAAGTTCCTATCCTGTGTGAGTTCCAGTCTTGACTTCTTTTGGTGAGGAACAGCAATGTGGAAATGTAAGTTGAATAAACCCTTTCCTCCCTAACTTGCATCTTGGTCATGATGTTTTGTGCAGGAAAAGAAACCCCGACTAAGACAGAAGGCGAGGCAACCGTGATGCTCAGAGGGAAGCATTCTGTGGGAGCTCAGTGCGCAAATGTGCAGATTTACTTTTCTGTCCAGGATTTTGGGGAAGGAGGCAGTTGGTAGAACCTCACTAAGAAGAATGTCAAATTCAATTTATCTTGATTTTTGAATTTCATTTTATATTTATTTTTAAATTAATATTTTTGATTAGCACAGTGACATTTTCATAAATATTCATTGCATTTTGTTCTTGTTCTCCCCATACCTCCTTTTCCTTTTCCTTTCCTCTTTGCTGGCCCCTTTCTCCATCTCCCAAAGTGTCTCTCTTGTGCTTTCATGGCGTAAATATCCCATTCTTCCCTCACATTCCCCTCTCCTTTTCTCCTTAGATCTCTCCCACCCCTCCCAAGATCTCTTCTTTCATGTCATACCCCCTACACCCACAAATTTGACTCTATCTTTCACATAAGAGAGAAAAACATGGCTTAAAATTGGAATGTCTCAGCTAGCTGTTGGGGAAATGAGGACAATTTGACAAACTACCACCAACAAAACCTTGTGAATTTACAGTCATTCAATAATACCGATATTGTGGAAAGGCACAGATGTGTCTTGTCTGTCTATTTAACCAAGTCTGGCTTATTTTGCTTAACATAATGATCTCCCATTCCATCCATTTTCCTGTAAGTGTCAAATTTCCATCCGTTTGTAGTCAAAATTCTACTATGTATACATGCACAATATTTTCCTTACATATGCATTTGTGGATGGACATCTGTGGCTCTGAGTCCTCTGCCTCCTCCCTCTCAGGGTGTCCAGACATGGTATCGGAAGGACGAAGCAGAGTCTGGAATGGATGGAGTCCGGCAGGATCCTGGTCCAGCTAGGAGTGAGTGCCTGGGCAGGGAGAAAGCCTCTGAAGATTTTAGTGTTACAGCTCTTTTAGAGGAAGGCCTTCTCCAATGGTCTTCAATGAAACGGCTTTCTGGGATGATCTTAGCTTGTATGCATACCTTTATTCAGAGTGGGCTTGTACATATAGTTTATTTCATGTGAACCTGGGGTGTATATGGAAGAGTAAGAAGGAGTTTTCAGGGTGAATGAAGATCATTGACGGGAGTTTAAAGTTCTGTGAATGCGTCCTGTGTATGAAGAAGTATCCTAGGAATTTCAAATCCTTGCTGAGTGAGTTCTTATCAGGGGAGAAGAGGAAGGGGAAAAGAGGAAGTTGAATTCGTAGGTCTGCCAGAGGACTACTTAACCTTCTTCAAGTGGAGGATATGGAGGTTCAGTCTTCCCAGACAAGGTCAGAGATGGAGGAGCCCTGCTGATAAAGGAAGTCCTCCATTTCTCACTGAGCTCAGAGAAGCTATCAGTCATGGTAGGGTCCATGTCTTGGCTATTGTAGGGTAACAGCCAGCATGGGTGTATAAATATTTTCTCTGTTGTGTGATACCTTGGTGTCCTTTAGGTATAAGAATGGTGTGGCTAGACCATGTGCTCTGATTTTAGTTTTCTGAGGAACATCTATGCTTGGTTCATGGATTCTATTCTATACATCCTAGGTACATGGCACCGAGAGAAGGGGAAAAGGATAATGGCTCTAGTTGAATGCCTATCCTGTCTTAGGCATAATAGGCATCACATTAGGTTCAGGGAAATAAAATCATTAAGATTGATATTTTCAAGATCTCTACTGTTAGAGGCAAACACCGACTGAGAGATGGATGACCAGTAGCTGTCACGTCATTTGCAGAATGGATTGATCCTTGAGTGCCATCTGCTTGTGGGGACGGATGCATGTTAATTGCTATGTCTGGTTCTAAGTTGTACTGTGCTGTCTGCTGCTGGAGTAAACTGTATGTGGGTGCTTCAAGAAGGCTGCTAGAGACGCCTTGTTATCCCAGAGTGCATGTCCCAGAGGGGATCAGATGTGGGAGACAAGGCTCGGTAGGAGGCATAAATATTATACAAATATTTAAATATATAAATGTTCAGGGGCTGGTGATGGACCCTCTTCTGAACTCAGAAATGTTTCTTTCTCATTTTCTGATGGTTCTAAGCCTTAACAGTATCAAGATGAAGACTAAGAGATTTCTTTGGAGTTCCCTTTTTGATATTTAAAAAAGAAATGTTTTTCTTAGTCTTTCTCATTTTGAACTGAGTCCTTTCTTATAGGGAGAAAAACTAGATCAAATAAACAATTTATACCAATGAAGTTGATTTATAACACTCTAAAAGGCTTCTATTGGAAAGGAAGGTAGAGATTTTTTTTTGTTGGGTTAGGTCAGAAATCAGCAAAGTTCACACACACACACACACACACACACACACACACACACACACGCAGGCAGGAAGCAACCATTTTTGCTTTATGAGTCATAGAGTCTGTGTTCTTTCTTTGTAGTGCTTGAGTTTGAACCCAGACCCCAAGGCATGCTGGGCAGGGGCTCTACTATGGAGTGACAGCCCCCATGCAGTCTTAGTGGCAGGAGCTTAGTCCTGCACTACATTGTACGAGTGGCTGTGCATGTTACCAGCATGTGAATGAGATTGGCTATGTGTCCCCAAACCTTTGTTCATGAGCACAAAATTGGATTTTGTATTTATTTATTATGGAATGTTATTTTTCTTTGCCCAACCATTATTTTCCAAACCACTGAGAAACATGGAAAAGAGTCTTAGCTCATGAGTTATTAAGGGAAAAACTCAGGATTGATTTTTTTTCTTTTTTCACATATTAACTCTTGTTTTCTCATCATCTCTTGCCTCAAAATGGAAGACAACTGCCTCTGTGTCTGGGGACATTGTTCTGCTTGGAGTTCCTTGTGTAGCCCCACAGTCTGTCCCTTCAGCCGCGCCCTCTTGTGTGCTGGGGTTGCCCCATGTGCACGGGTTTGACAAGTGAGCGAGAATACCCGCTGCACAGTAACTTGCTGGCACTGGCAGAAGGATTTGATGACTGAGCTAGGATTTAGATCTCAGTCTTTACTTCCCTGAACAAGGGTCTCTTAGTCTTGGAGGTTTGGTTTTCTGGCCTTGTCGACCTGTGCTGTCTTAACTCAGGTAACTTTGATTGTCAGTTATGTGGTGGGTTGGAGTGGTGCGGGGTGGAGGTAGGAATAGAGTGGCACGCTTGGAGCTAGTGTTCTGAGGTAATTTTAGTGTTATGAATTCCCAGTTGAGAAACCAGCCAAAAAGTAAAAAAAGAAAATAGCATAGAACCCAAGACCTTAGAGCTCAGTGTATTCTGGTACAGCATTCCAGTGGGATTCTGGGATGCTTGTCAACAGCCGTGGCTGCTCTTGGACTTTCCCATGGCCTATTCCAGGACAGCCACAGACCTGCAGATGCTCCCTCAGGACTGGGTCATGGCAAAGGCCCATTTCGACAGCAGCTACTGTTGCTCCCAGGGCCAGAGGCCAGTGCTCATGTGGCCTCTGGCAGCAAGTCCCTCCAGACCCCACCCACTCCCTAGCAGGTGAATGGTAGTCCCTGAGAGTTCCTCCTTGGAGATGGGAGAGGGTTTTTTTTTTCCCCTGTGGTGTGGGAGCAACAGATACTGGTTTTATGGAAACACACTGGAACCCATGCAGGGGGTGGGAAGTTACACCCATGATGCAAATGGGCATTCCTTGTTGCTTGTTATAGGGTAGGACTGAAGAAATGAGCCTGGAGAGGAGAGGGCAGACCAGCAACGATGTCATGTCTTTCTTCTGATGTACAAGGGTGAAGGAGAAAGGATATTTCAGAGGGGAAATGAAACTATCCCCAAACTTACTGGCTTTTAACATAATTTTTTTTTTCACACTCTGGTGCCTTGATGAGCAATGTTATTCACTTTCGACTTCAATAAATACCTAAGAAAACCAAGTAAAAGGAGGGCAGTTTCACTTCAGGTTTTAGAGGTGGTAGATGGTCTATGGGGTTCCATCACTTGTGGGCCCATGCATGCTGAGATAAAGCAGAACCGATGAGGAGACATGGTGGAGTCAGACGGTTCACTCTAGATAAACAGAAGGCAGGCAGGCGGGCGGGCGGACGGATGGACGGACGGACGGACGGACAGACAGACAGAAAGTGCTTGAAGACAAGATCTATATTTGGAAAGCATGCCCCTAGTGAACTGCTTTGTTCACTTAGGCTGAATCCCCTAATATAGCCCATTCAGTTATGAGTTCATCAGTGGATTAATTTACTGATGAGGCAATGTCCCTGTGATCTAACAATAACACATCAATTGGGGATTGTTTCAACATACGAGCCTCTGGGGGATGCTTCTTATCCAAACTATAATCCTTAGGCTCTGCTGGGTGCTGTTCCTCAATGGGGCTCACTTGTTCCGTTGTGTTTCGATGGATGTTGGGGATGAAGTCAGCCGAAGGCTTGACTTGGCTCAACAGTCAAGACAGTTCCTTATCTCACATGCCTGGGCCTTGGACCAGGTTAGCTGGAATGGCTATCAGTTTCCTCTCCCCCCTGTGGCTGTTCCAAATGGTTAACTTGGGTTTTCCTACAATATATAGGGCTCAGGGGAGTTGGCCTTGTAAGGAGGCTGGATTTCTTCAGAGGAAATAAGGAGGACACGGCTTATCCTTTTCAAGACTAAATCTAGACTGCTCTAGAGTATTTTTCTGTATATTAACCTGTTGATCAAACAATCCCATGGCAGCTCAGATTCTAGGACACAGAAGCTTAGACTCTCCCCCTTTAAGAAGGGAAGGCCGGTGCTTGCAAGAAGGGGCAGGATGAATGGTGATCACTAAGGAGAGAAGCCAAGGCTGAGATAGAAAAGGACCAGGAACACAGACAGTTCTTAGTAGTCAGAGGACGAGGAAGGCAGCTCACTGTTGGGCCATGTTCAGATGGCATGGGAGACACAAAAGTGGGAGATATGTTGTATCCTTCAGAGCTATGATATACACATTAAATTTTATTTTTACGAGTGTTTTAATTATCATACATTAATTATGCATAATAGTGTTCATTATGACATTTTCAAATACGTCTATAATGTATCATAGTCACCACCTCCATTACCCTCTCCTGTTCTTCTCTAACTCCCCTCATCCCTTCCTCTTCTCAACTAGACCCCCTTCTGCTTTCTTGCTTTGTGTTGTGTGTATTGGCTTCGGTGACCAAGTGAGTTTAATCAGAGTTGCCTCTGAGAGCATGAGTAAGGATGTATTTAGTAAGGATGCGCAACTTAACAGTGGCCACACCACTGAAGATGTTTCTCCCTTTCCCAGAAACCACTTATTGCCTATAGATCCTCAGGGAGGCACGGGGCTTGTGAACATGAATTGGAGATTTTTTTAGGACACACACACACACACACACACACACACACACACATACACACACATACACACACACACACATACACACACACACATACACACACACACACACACACACACACACACACACACACTCATGTGTTAGTGTATCTAAGAGTTTATAACCATTAGATATCTGTCTTCTGCCTCCTTCCATTCCATCCCAGTTAGGTGTCTTAATGTTCAGGGTTCATCTATGATCTTTGGGCTCCCAAACCTTCTGTGACTCCTCCTACCCCCACACTTGGCCTGATGGTCCAGTCTAGGTCTTAGGGCTCTTTACTGAGTTGTGCTCATGTCTTTTTCTTTATCAAGTGGTCATGTTTGGATCCCTTGTTTTCCTAGGAGCCTTCTGTCTCCCTACCTCAATGGCTTGCCATATGGTTTCTTCTACTTAGAATGTCTTCCCCAAACTTCATCTGTCAAAATCCTTTAAAACATACCTCTGGGGACTGGAAAGGTGGCTCAGTGAGTAAGGGCCCCACAAACACAAGCAAGAATCTGAGTTTGGATTCTCAGAATCCATGTAGAAGTCAGGCATGGTGGTATATGGCTGTTACCCTATGATTGGTGACAGAGACAAGAGGGTCCTTGAAGCTCATTGACTAGTTAGTATAGCTGAATTGATGAGCTTAGGGTTCAGTGAAAGACCCTTCTCAAAACATGTAGGAGCAATAAGTAAAGACAGTTGACCTCTGGCTTTTGTGTGCATGTGTACACAAATTCATGGGTATCTGTATACAAAGTGATCACATCCACACAAATGCTCCCCTTCTCCTGGAGACCCAATGCTTTGAGAATCAGCGCTTCTCTATTTGTGTCACCATTATTCCTCTTACCATTGCTTCAAGGTCTTCAGGGACAAAAACCACAAGAAGACCTTGCTGCTTTTGCCCCACAGCTCCATGCCCTGCACACAGCAATCATTCAGTCGATGGCCTATTGAATTAAACAGTAGTTTCTCTGGGCCACCAGCCTCTGATTGTCTCTTTCCCTCCCCATGGCAAATTGCAGCATTCAGCTCCCAGCAACTCCTGGTCCAGGGCCCTGAGGTTCCTGGCAGGCCAATCCCTCAGGACCATGGGACTGCTGTTCCCAGATGGCTAGGCCTGTGCAGGCTGGAGCTGGGTCCCAAGGAGATGGAGAGCCTCTGACTCCATGGACTCCCCTGGCTCCTCTCTCCAGCTGCCCCATACTTATTTTCCTTGGCACAAGAAAGCCCTCAGTCATGACATGGACCATTTATAGCAATATATCCATCTCTTATTCTTTTAATGAAAATGACAGTGACTTTGACTTAGAAAAGGAGAAAAGAAAGGGAAATGGAGGCTGTCTTGTGCAAAGTGGATATTTCACGAAGTCACTAGGGCTTCCTGCAGTAGTTAATCCACCCTGGGGAATTGATGCCAGTCTTCCTGCCCAGCAGCCCTCTCCCCATGTCTCTGCCTGTGCCCAGCTCCTCAGACTTTATTAATGGGCTACATGGACAACAGATATGTCTGAAACTCCTGCTGCTAAGTCAGAAAAGGGGTGTGGCTGCTTGGCTCCAGCTGTATTCATAGTACAGGATCATTCATCTGACACTAAAATATTCAGTGGCCACTGTTAAACTCTGAGAAGTGAGGAGCTTGATTAGTCAGGCTGTTCCTACAGGCCAAGCAAAGACTAGAGCATCAATGACTCCATAGTCCCCTGCCTCTGCCAGCCAGGGTTTTTAAGCAGCTTGTAAACAGCAGCTCTTATGTTCCTCACAATCACCCTTTGAAGGAGTGATGTTATTATCCCCAGTTTAGGAATGAGGAAACTGAGGCAGAGCAGGTTAAGAGACTTCCCTGGTCACTCCAGTGTCAGCAGCATGCTGGGCTTTGAGTCTTGGAGACCTGGCTTCTGTGTTTGCTGATCAATCGGCATTTCCTTTGTCTCTCATCCAGAGAAGGTGTTGAAATACTCACAGAATCACCTAGTCCTTCTTATATGTCTGAGAGCACTGGAAAGGGCAGAGTGTCTGAGAGCCGTGGACAAATGACTGGACGAGTCCGAACCAGTTCTCGGCACAGGTAATTCAATTTGGTTCAAATTCTGACTTTCCCACAGATTTTCGTTTCTCAGCCTAGCTTTGTGTGCCTATTTGGAAAGGCAGATTAACAAAGGGATTTACTGGGGTTTCCAAGAGCAACCTCCCTTCTTTGGCTCCAATCTCTGGCCTGGGAATTCACTAAGTAGCCAATTAATTCATTTTCTTCTCTCCATTCATTCATCAAATTCTGTTTCTACTTCTTGTGTGTGCAGGACACCTTATGGGCAGCAGGAGGGCGTGTGGAGGAAAGCTTAACTAAATGGAACAGACCTCGCCCATGCTTTGAAGTCATGCTTAGTGTTCCTGTGTACACGGCCATTGAAAGTGGGAGCCTAAATTGGACTTGGGAGCACATGCCTGTAATCTCAGCCCTTTCAGAGGCAGAGACAACAGGGTCAGAAAGCTTACTCTCAGTTACATATCTAGTCTAAGGCCAGCCTGGGCCACATCTGATTCTGTTTTAGAAACAAAACAAGCCAAAACACGGTCAGCAAGATGGCTCAGCAGGTAAAGTAGCTGCCAGCAAGCCCGATGACTGGAGCCGTGGTTTCTGTGCCCTTTGGGAGGATTTTTTTTCCTCTTCTCTCTGGAAGACTGTGTGAGGTATGTTTTATTGGTCTCATGTCTACACAAATAGGATTTCACATGGAAGTTCACTGGAACCTGATAGCCTTACGGGGAAGCAGGTTTCAGCTCTGATCAGGCTGGATAGAAGGACAGCAATGTAGATTCCTGCTCCGGGCTGCATGGTACCTGGTGTAACCAAGTAAGGATGCAGCTACTCTTCCCTTCCTAGGGTTCCTATATGAATAATCACAGCCTTACTAGTTTTATTCTCTAGATAACAACTGGGCTTTGGAGGCCATTCGCCAGTGTTCCCAAATCCAGGTGACAGCAGCTTAGCTCTTCTGGGGGTCTCTCCTAGCTGCTGGTGGCCCTTTGCTCACACTCTAGTCTCTGCTTCAGCTGCACATGGCCATCATTTCTCTGATTATTATACTGGTTTATGTGGCTAATCTTCCCCAACCCTAACCCTACAGAGCCAGAGTGAAACAGATGCTTCTACAGACATGAGTAATTTAAGGTATGAAGGGTTTTGGCAAATAGTTTGAGGGTACAGTGCACCATGGTCAGTAAGCCATGAGAATAGGCGTTTACTGCCGTTGGCCACATTGTGTCCATAGTTAGGAAGCAGAAAGAGTTGAACACTGACGCCTAACTTATTGTCTCATTTTTTTTTAATTTTATTTTCTAAGTTTTTTTTATTTACATTCCAAATCATTTCCCCTTTCCCGTTTCCTCCCTCCCCGAAAGTCCCATAAACCCCCTTCCCTCCCTCTTTTCTCCATTCAACCTCCTCTCGTTTCTCTGTCCTGGCGTTCCCCTACATCCAGTCTTTCCAGGACCAGGGGTCTCTCCTTCCATCTTCTTAGAAATCTATTGATATGTGAATTGTGTCTAGGGTATTCCGAGATTCTGGGTTAATATCCCCTTATCAGTGACTGCATACCATGTGTGTTCTTTTGTGATTGGGTTACCTCACTAAGGATGATATTTTCAAGTTCTGACCATTTGCCTAGGAATTTCGTGAATTCATTGTTTTTAATTGCAGAGTAGTATTCCATTGTGTAGATATACCACATCTTCTCAATCCATTCCTCCGTTGAGGGACATCTGGGTTCTTTCCAGCTTCTGGCTATTATAAATAAGGCTGCTATGAACATAGTGGAGCATGTGTCCTTATTGCATGCAGGTAAAGCCTCTGGGTATATGCCCAGGAGTGGTATAGCCGGATCCTCCGGGAGTGTCATGCCCAGTTTTCTGAGGAACCGCCAGACTGCTTTCCAGAGTGGTTGTACCAGCTTGCAATTCCACCAGCAGTGGAGGAGTGTTCCTCTTTCTCCACATCCTCGCCAACAACTGCTGTCTCCTGTGTTTTTGATCTTAGCCATTCTGACTGGTGTGAGATGGAATCTCAGGGTTGTTTTGATTTGCATTTCCCTAATGACTAAGGATGATGAACATCTCTTTAGGTGCTTCTCAGCCATTAGATATTCTTCAGGTGAGAACTCTTTGTTTAGCTCTGTACCCCATTTTTTAAGCTGTACTACAGAGCAATAGTGTTAAAAACCGCATGGTATTGGTACAGTGGCAGGCATGTAGATCAATGGAACAGAATTGAAGACCCAGAAATGAATCCACACTCCTATGGTCACTTGATCTTTGACAAAGGAGCTAAAACCATCCAGTGGAAAAAAGATAGCCTTTTCAACAAATGGTGCTGGCTCAACTGGAGGTCAACATGCAGAAGAATGCAAATTGACCCATTCTTATCTCCTTGCACTAAGCTCAATTCCAAGTGGATCAAGGATCTCCACATAAAACCAGACACACTGAAACTAATAGAAAGGAAACTAGGGAAGAACCTTGAACATATGGGCACAGGGGAGAATTTCCTGAACAGAACTCCAATAGCTTATGCTCTAAGATCAAGAATAGACAAATGGGACCTCATTAAATTACAAAGATTTTGCAAAGCAAAAGACACTGTCAAAAAGACAGAGCGGCAACCAACAAACTGGGAAATGATCTTTACCAACCTTACATCCGACAGAGGGCTAATATCCAATATATACAAAGAACTCAAGACGTTAAACTCCAGAGAGGCAAGTAACCCTATTATTGTCTCATTTTTATTGAGCCTGAGGTCTCAGCTCATAGGATGGTGCAGCCCACATTCAGGGCAGGTCTCCTCTCCTGTTACATCTTTTTGGAAATGGCTTGTAAGACAAGCCCAGAGGTGTGTCTTCTAGGTGATTCTAAACCCTGTCAAGTTGACAAAATGAATGACAGGCATCGAACATTCAACTTTCACTAGCCATTTTCCTTGCCGTGCTTAACTCTCTTTAAAGAGTTTGGCTCTCTCTCCTTGTTTTCTCTTGGAGATGGGAATCCCTCTAAGGGTGAATTGAGATATTGAAGCGAAGGCTGTGAGGAGAGTCTGGCGCTATAAGGATGGGGAGGAAGGCTTTGGGAGGATGCTGGGAGTTAGGTGAGGTAGATCTATCTCAGGGATTTCTACTGCTCTGTAGGAAGATAGACTGAAGCTTGGGATCACTGCAATGGTCCAGAAGCACCGCAGAAGTCTGCACCCTAAAGCCCCAGCTCCTATCCCAGCTCCGAAGTTCCTGGAACCACAGCCATTATTCTGGAGAAAACACCGTGTTAGCATTCCAGGTGGCCAGGCCCAATCCCCTGAGATGTCATTTCTGAACTCACTGTGCTGAGTTGACTCTAGGCTTTGGTGTTTTCTAAGGGCAAGTGCTAGGCATTGAGAGACTCTTAGAGTTCCCTGTGGAGGGATACCTAAGCATGTGTGATGTGGGTTGGAAAGTTGAGTGAGGCCATAAAAAGCATGTGTCTGAAAGTTTGAAGCAATACGCACACAGTGTGAGTAAGCATTGGGTCAGTCCCTTGGCTTTCAGATAAGGCTTGGGATGGGTAGCAGGGCTGAACCACTTCATCCCGTTAAGGACTCTTCTCTTTCACTGCAGGACTGAAAAGATGGGAGTGGGAGGTAGGGGGTGGCGGGAAGGGGGTGGCGGGGGGAAGGGGCAGGATTCTCAGGAAGAGCTGGGTACCTGAAGGGAGTTGGCCTAGGGTAATAGAATAGAATAAACTGATGAGACTCATAGGAAAGATTTGGGAAATTGTGTCAGGAGTGAGTTTTTAGGAAGATCTTTCTCACATTCGCAGTTTCATGGGAGAGGAGACTGACTAGATTCCCAGAGAGCAAAAACACTTGCCTAAGTGTTCATTGCAAGTGACTAGGAGAGTTGAGAATTGTTCCCGGGTCCTTTTTACCACCAGATGGCATGAAGTAATGTATTACAGTGTAAGAAATTACCTCTGAACTGAACGTCTTAGAACTACAAACATTATTTCACAGTTTCTGAGGACAGGAACATGGATGTGTTTTGGTTGGATCCTCTGGCTCTGGCCAAGTCTCTCAAGAGCCTGTAATCAAGGTCATGTGACATATGACATGCTCATTTGAAGTCTTGAGTGGGAAAGCCTACTTATGACTTCACTGAACAAGCTTTTTTTTTTTGTCAGAATTCTGTTCGTTACAGTCTACTGGACCAAGATCTCATACTTCCCACTGGCTTTAGGCCAGATGCCCTCTACCCCCTGCCGTGTGTTGCTTTCCATGTGGCAACTTACACAACTGCTGATTTCTGTTAGTGTGACTAGAGAGAAGAGTGGCAGAGGAGTGCAAGACAGAAGGGAAAGTGTCACCATCACTTTTGCGGTATCTCCCTCAATGAGGCAACCACTGTGCACAGTTCCTACTCCTGAATGTCAGACACAGAGTCCTCTTTGAAGATGCCCACCATCCCAAGTTTTTTCTGATCTTTGTTCCTTCTAAAGCAATGTAGTAGAAAAGGCGGGAGAAGACACCTCTTTGGAGACGACACTGTTATTCTCAAAAAAGGGAGAACACAGTGGGGGTAAAGAACACTTTACCTCCAGGCCTAAGTGGTAACAGTTAATATTTATCTATTTGTTCCAAATAATTCCTTCCCCCTTTCTTCTTTCTTCCCCCTTTCCTCATCCCCATTTCTCTTTTGATAGTCTTGCTTTATAGCCCAGACTGGACCATCCTGTCTTAGCTTCCTGGCTGCTGGGGTTATAGGCATGCATCACCACACCCAGCCAAATTTTCTTTCTTTATTGTTAGTAATTTGTTTGGTTATAAGAGAGACTATGAAAGGCATTTGACAGCACCAGACAAGTTATTGACTCTCCCATATCCTCCATCTTCTCACCAGGATAGCAGTGTTAATTTCATGGAATTAATTAAATGAGACGCCATATCTTTTAAAGCTACCTCTTTGATCTAGAAGGCCAATGAGCATGAACCTATTAGAAAACCAGTGAGGAACTCTTTCCTCATGGTTGACCTTTCAACTTTAAAAATTGTGAGTGCAGTAGCCAAAGTGACTGGACAGGAAGGCAATGAGAGGGAGAACTCTGTGGAAAAAGCAGCCAAAATTCATGTTATTTTCTAATCGTGTAATGATATATTGACTTGCTAGGATGGTCAATATAAAATACCACTGTGACATGGAAGTGAATCTCACATCTCTGTAGCAAGAGGTCTCAAGTAAAAAAGGACAGCACCTCTTGTTTCCTCAGAGGTCCTTCTTGGCTTGCCAGACCCACCTCTTGCTATATCTCATGGTTGTCTCTGTCTGTTCACACATCTTTGATGGGTTTTTTTGCATACCCAAATTTTATAATAATAGGAGAATACCGGTCAGCACAGCTTCGTTTTAGTGTAACTTCTCTCAAGGGCCCATCTCTGGATACAACCACATGTTAAAGTGCTGGGGTTGAGAGATTCTTAGGTAGACACAATTCAGCCCAGTGCTGATGGTATTCCGAAAATACATTGAAATGACTGAAAACCCAAGAGAAAGATTGGAGCACTTTACTACAGTGATGAGCTATTGGAAACATATAGAAAGGCACCATCCGCTGTCGATATCCACTGAGGCAGAGAGTAAGGGTGTTTATCTTGTGACAGGGCTTCATTTGTGGATCTGTTCATAGTCTAAGGGCTTGAAGCCAGACTTGTGTGAGAGTTCTTATGCAACAATTCCATGCTCTGTCCTCAAATCTGCTAAACATCCTGCTAATAGGTGTCCTCTCTAGCTTCTCTTTCTTTTTTCAGCTATGACATATATGACATGTATCCTCAAACACCCCGTCGGGATTTTGCTCCAACCCAGAGACATGTTAACAGGGAATATTGGTATTCTTTTCCATTTATATCATTGAATGTCTCATTTGAGTACTTCCCTCAGAACAAAGAAACTCTTTGCTAAGGGACTATCTCATTTTTCTACCAGATAGAAACTGCTCACAGCCCAAAAATGTTTAATATAATTATAGAAGTGATGTGCAATAAAATATACAGTATATTAAAAAAATTTGTCTTCTATGTCCCTTTAGTTTTATTCTTTTCTTGAGAGATGATTGGTGTCAACAGTGTGAAAACATAAAAAAATTATGTATACATTTGATCAACTTACCTTACATACATACATAAATGTCTTAATGAAACTGCTCACTCCACATGATGGATGCTAATAAAGAAAAAATTAGAGATATGCGTATTTATTACATGTATTTTGTATCTCTCTTTTGCCCCAGCCAATAATATGACCTGAAAATCTCTCTCTATATGTGTGTCTTCAATATTTATGTGTCTCTGTGTTGTCTATGCACACACACACACATATACTTGAACTAAGTGTGATGGCACATATGTGTAATCTCAGCACTCAGGAGGCTGAGGTAAGAGGCTTGATTATTTGAGGTCAGCCTGGTCTATGCAGTAAGTTCCAGGCCAACCCAAGATACAAAGCAAAAGTCTGTCTCAAAACAAATGAATAACCACCCACATAGGTAATCTTAACTGCTGTAAAATAATGGCCTAGAAGGCATAGAAGTGACTTGACTAATCTCCTAGGATGTCCTACAATGGAGAGGTCCCAATTAGACTTACAGATGACTCATTTTTATAACATAAGTAACTTTATGCTTTGAATGCTGCCGTGAACTTTATTAAACACTTCTGGTAGATATGATTAAACACTAGAAGATATGATGTAGCCTAGAGGATTCAGTGATATAACAAAATACCAAGGTGTCCAAGGGGCTTTGATGTTAAGGGACTGGCAGATCAGGAGTCTGCTGAAAGCCTGATCTCTCAAGATAGCATCTTGAATGTTCCCCGAGCTTAGGAGGTGGGGTGTAAAATGGGTTTCTAGTTCTCTCCAGCCCTTTAAGAAGGTGAAACTCTCATGGCCCAAATCAGCCTTAACACCATTACATTGGACACTAAGGTCCAATATGAATTTGGAGAGAACACACATGTCCAAGCTATAGCAGCTCCTTCAGGTGAAATTTCTGCGTTCAAAGTTCTTTTTTTTGTTTGTTTGTTTTTCGAGACAGGGTTTCTCTGTATAGCCCTGGCTGTCCTGGAACTCACTCTGTAGACCAGGCTGGCCTCGAACTCAAGAAATCTGCCTGCCTCTGCCTTTCAAGTGCTGGGATTACAGGCATGCACCACCACTGCCTAGCTTCCAAAGTTCTTAATAGCGTTTTTTTTGTTTTGTTTTGTTTTGATTTCAATCTACCCAAGTTTCAAAACCTGGACTCCACAGATGTGGGGATTGACAGTTTGTTCAGTCCGTTCTGTTTTCCACAACTTTGTGACTCATTCATGTTCCAAGTCTCAAACCTTTTCAAAAAACATTTATTGCATATGTGCATGTGCGTTTGTGTGTGTGTCAAATGTGTGCACCACATGTGTGTGTGCAAGCACAGAGAGGGGTGTGTGCCATGGTGTGTGAGCGGAAGACCACCTTCCAGAGTCAGTGATCTCATTTCACCATAGAAGTCTCAGGGACTGAACTCAGCCATCAGGCTTGGCAACAAGCACCGTCATGAGTCGAGCTCATTCTACCACTGTCTACTTTCCGATTAGTGTTCAGAGTGTGAATAAGAG
Organism: Tokudaia tokunoshimensis; assembly: GCA_036184795.1. Classification (NCBI taxonomy): domain Eukaryota; kingdom Metazoa; phylum Chordata; class Mammalia; order Rodentia; family Muridae; genus Tokudaia; species Tokudaia tokunoshimensis. The sequence continues at coordinate 75,754,705 of BTHU01000016.1, forward strand.
GCACATTAGTACCACTTGCCTTGGCGTAACACAAATTTGGAAGTTTCCACCTGCTGCCTCTTGGACACTATTGGCTGGCTGCTTGCTTTTCTCACTTCCATTAGTGGAAATGTCTGTACTCTATCTTCCTCAGACCTCTATCCCAGCCCTTCAGTTTTATTCTCTGAAAGGCATTCCATCTACTTTGCTCCAACAGCTATACATTTTACTCTTACCTTTCAACGGATCAACTTTATAGTTGCAAGATGACTGTGTTTCCCATAAGAGCCACCCTCGAGTCTATACAAATAAGTTTATAATTGAGAAGGGATATATATGACACACTTAACAAGCATTTATTTGCCCCACTGACAAGAAACCTCTAGCTTCATGAAGCTTCCAGTGAAAATGTCCACTTCCCACAGTGGTACAGCTATGTCAAAGAGCATTCTAACACACTACTAGAATAAAGGGAGATCTGACCCATCCAGTGGGCTGAGAGGCGACTGACAAAGGGTGCTTCTCTACCTCCACTATCAACCCTACTCTTGAGTGTTTGTCAGAGAGATCCCGTGTGCTCTGTCCAGGTTCTCCTCTACCCTGCAACACGCTGGTCCCGAGATTCTAATCTAGACATTTAAGACTGGAGTAAAAAGGCTGTGAAGTTCTTTTGTTTCCCCCATGGGAGTTTAACACAGTATCCCTTGTTAAGAGCATTCCCCCATTCACTCAGTGTGTTTAAAGTAGAAAATACCATACTAGTTTTGCTGAGGCTAATTCCAGGCTCTAACCTCACACTTGAAAGATCTGCGAGGGACGTGGGAAGCAGGGAGGATATTTTCCCAACCTGCGAGGGCCTGTTGTCTGTCTAGAAAAGCTGTGTTCTACAGGGCCATGAGACAGAAACCTGTAGTTTTAATGTTTTAGAAATAGACCTTTGTTGTTGAACTGTGATGGGCATTTTAATAGGTGATGGTGAAATACAGTCTCTTTAGCATTCAATGAAAACTCTAGAAGTCAAATGAGTTTGCTACTACTCTCAATTTGTCTTCTGTTCAACAGGGTAGGACGTGTTCCATGTAGAGGAGAAGGTGGGCCCTGGGCTTTCCTCTGTGGACTCCATGATGTTTTGAGTGTCTGCCTATGAACCATTCATTAAAAATGGAACTCAATTACAAGCTGAAAATAAGAGACATTTCTGTTTTTCCAAGTCTTTGCCCACACCTGTCCCCCTCTTACGGGTGCCTCTACCCACCTGCCCTTGCAACACAGGCCGGGCACCATGCCAGCTTTTCTTAGATGAAATTTAGGCCAGCCCACCACTGTTCCCCCAAGCCAGAGGCCTCACCCTCCTCGGCCTTCTGTGACTCAAGCAGGCCGTGGTGCTCATCGGTGGTGCTTGTATTGCCCAACTTGCTGGGTAACGAATGATGTGGTTTTCCGTTCAGTCCCCGAGGCAAGCTTCTAGCTAGACCTACACACTATTTTATCCCATTATAGACCTCTGCGTGGAGATTTTAGGGTTCATCTGGTTCCTTTTGATGCTCTGGGTAGGTGTGAGTTGCTTTGTGCATGGTTCTGACTTGGTAGAGCAGGTGACAAAGCTCGGAGAAGTTGAGCAACTTGTTCCCAACCATCTATGGTAAAGTAGCCTGGTGTTGAAGCTTAGTATTTGAATTAGCTGGTCCAGGTGTCTCAACCTGGGGAGAAATAGCATCTTCTGCTCTGTATGGTCACTGTCTAGGCATGACAACATGACCAAGTATTGGAATTGCTTATTCATTAGCACAGGCAGGCATGGTGCTGGAGAAGTAGATCAGGACAGGACTGGAAGTGAATGATTGGGCTTGATAGGTCTCACACCAAGTTACAGGGACATACAAGTTACACCTAATCCGTTCCAAACATCTTTAGGGGTCATTCTCATTCGAACAGGCAAAGAATCCAAGTGTAGAGAGAAAAGGGAAAGCTATGTCTTAGATGGGCGCTTCCATACACAGTCTGGCACTCCATTTCTTGTATCGAGCTGGGCTCAAACAGCAAAACCATCTTGATAGGCCATACGGCATATGTAGCATGAGACCCTCCATTTCCAGGAGAACTGGAGATCCAACCCATGCCATGAGATCAAAAAGTACCAGATACAGTGCCTCACCTAAGGAAATGGGGCACAGGGAGTGAGAGACCCTTACTGTGCCAGGACCTTTCCCTTAGACATGCCAACCAATATGCAAAGGGAACCTGGAACTGTTTTCTAATCAGGGCTAGCTCAGGTGCCAACCTTCCTATTGCCTCTGCAGGGTCCTAAAGTCTGACTTTTGAGAAAACATCACCCAGGCAGTGTGGGTGTTCCAGTCCCCCTAAGGCATGTCCCCTTAGTAGGGAAGAGGGACACAGATGAGGGTTCTGACCCTGCAGACTTTAGTTGAGTTCTGGCTGGCCTACCTAACCTGCCACGTCTAAGGTCAGGTTTGGGGTAGCACACAAGGCATTCCACTAAGCATCCAACCAGACCCAGAACACCTGCTTTCTGGAGAACCACATTCTAGGTAGGCAGAGTTGGAACATACTTCAAGGTGTAATTCAAGATGAACCAGAGGGAGGGTCATATAAAGGCTTTAGAACCAAGTATTTTCTAAAAAAGAAAAATAAACATTTCAGATTTCACAATTTCACAATTTTATTTGTTTTCAAAATGTTATTGAGATGTTGGGGAGAAACAGCCAACATATACATTCCAAATTTCGTCACGACTGGCATTTTACCCTCTGATAGGATCTTTCTCTGGCTTTTGGTCTAACTTCAGATCTCTTTGGCAGTCCCCCTCTGATGTCATGTTGCTGCCCGGTGTTTGAAGGCCACCAGGGCAGAGTTCATTGCCGCATCACAAGTGGGATCGGTAACTGCGACTTGCTGTGGGGAAGGACAGATTTACAATAAGGACACCCATTAGAACACAGCCTTCAGAATCCTTGTCCCTAAGAATTCAGCCGCTAGAACTCCAGCATCTCAGACTGATTGCTGGTTACTACTGAGGTCTGCCTCCATGAAGGTTTCTGGGAGAGCAAGTCCTGGGATTTGACTGCTCTCCTGCTCACCCCGCCCGCGCTTACCATCATCGCCCCGTTTCCTACTCTTCAGGGTGCTCTTCCGGTATTTCCTTTTGCTTCCACCTCGCTTGACGCCCTTGTGAGGAGCTCGGTTCCTGCCTCTCCTCATGCCATGAGTCTTTAGCTTGCGGCTGGTCGACATTGTAACTTCTGCCAAATGAGGGGCTTTGCAAGGCCGGCAGGGCCAGGAGTCCATGTATTTAAGGCCTTAGCCATTGTGACCGCAAAGGGGTGTGGCTTAGCAGCCGGGTGCGGCTCTCTTATGACTTCACTAGCTTTTGCTTCACCTGGGTGGTATGTAAAAAATAAGGAAGCAATCTCTTCAATGCTGGCCTGGTCGCCCTTTTTAGGTTAAAGACGGCTTTTCAGACAGGTATTAAACATCTAACTTCCACTCCTGTGCTTGGTCTGGGAACCAGCAGTCATTAAAGTATGTTTCTTGCCTGTAGAGAACTTAAAAGTCACTGAGTGTGGATATTTGTATGTGTGCATATGTAAGTCTCAACAGTATCCTTAGGAAGCAAATGTATTTCTATAAGCACTTGAGTCTAGGAGAGCTGATTCATAAATAGGAAGTTTCCTTCCCAATCTTTACACTTTTGATACCAGGGACAGGGTTCAGTTTTGGTTTGCCTCATGTGTTTTGGGATATTCCTGGTTTCCACTGCCACAAATCGGTAGAGCCAGAACCCAGGCAGATGTGACAGATATCTCCAAAGGTTGCCACCTGTCATTTTGGGAGCCTGGAATGTAAAATCTGTTAAAAGTTTTGGTCACAAAAATTTATTGCTTACATAGGTTATGTCTATCACATGTTTGGGCACTAGGAAAATGGTCTAAAGACACAGTCTAGAGACAGAAATCCTGTGTGTGCAGCCAAATAGTGGATGGAACTTTGGGACTCTCATGAAAGAGTTGGGAAGAAGGATTGTGGGCCCTGAAGGAAGTAGGAACTCCACAGGAAGACTAACAGAGTCAACTAACCTAGACCTTAGAGGCTCTCAGAGGCTGAACCACCAACCAAAGAGCATACATAGACTGGACCTAGCCCCACCCCACCCCCACACAGATGAAGCAGATGTGAAGCTTAGCCTTCATGAGGGTCCCAAACAAGTGGAGCAGGGGGGCTATACTAAAAGCTGTTGCCTATCTGTGGGATATGTTCTAGTTGGGCTGCCTTGTCTGGCTACAGTGGGAGGGGATGTGTCTATCCCCACAGAGACTTGATGTGCCAGGGTGAGGGGGGATACCTACGGAACACCCACCCTCTCAGAGGACAAGGGAAGGGGACAAGAAATTTTAGAGGTGGTGCTCAGGAGGAGGGGCAGTGAGCAGGATGTAAAGTTAATAAAAAATAAAATGAAAAAAAAAAGTTTTGTGTGTGCATGGACCTTTTAGCCTAGTGGCTGAAATCTATTATACCAGTGGTCAGGCATCTATACAGTGAGCCCTGTTGATGGTGTTGAGTGGGTGATTAAAAGATACCCCTATACCAAAGCAGTGGTTCAGGAGAAAGTATTTTATAGTGGCTTAGCTGTGGGAGCGAAAGGGCTGTGTTGGTTGAGGTAGAGAGGTAGACAAGGACTGAATCTTGGAGATGGATGTAGGAGATGAGAACAGATGGTGTCGGGCAGTGGTCTGTTTCTGTATAATGCAGCTGTATGGATGCTTGAGGTGTCAGGATCAGATTGGGCTTTTGAATATGAGTTTGAAGTGCTTTTGCGACTTCTAAATAGAGAAACTGAGCAATGACTATGGAGCATTTGAGTCAGCAAGTCTTGTCATTCAACATTTTGGTCTTTATAACTCCTATCAAGTTCATTAGAATAAATTTCAATAGACATGAAAGTTCGTTCTCTCTCTCTCTCTCCCCACCATTATCCTTATTCAAGAACTTAACCAAAGCTGGTGGAGTAGAAAAGAAGATGTAGCCCCACCCCCTCTCATATTTCTTATGTTTAGAGCTAAGAATGACAAGTTGTTTTGAGTGCCAGATTCCTTCCATGGCATAGTAGCTTTTCCCTGGTAACTTCAGGTCATCACGACACCTTCTTTACATTCATAAAACTTCCTGGTGCTCTTAAAGATGGTTTGGCAACTGCTTTTCTCCCAACCAGTATCACATAAAGTATCCCTTCCATACCAGCCAAAAGGACGCCTTAAGAATTGGCTCACTGATTCCTCGGTGACTTTCATTCCCATAGAGAGGATAAAGCTATATAAAGCAGTGTTCTATCTTGCCCTTTTGTATCTCAAACTCCTTCATTCATTTTAGCCACTTTTTTTCCTCTTACAAACAGACCTATGAGAACACAGATCGCCAAGAAATCCAGGACTTAGCTTGCCCCTTAGAGCTTGGTGGTAAATGATTCTGCCACAGAATGGGGTCTCAATGAGCCTTTGTTTCCGCATTTGTTAAAAGAATAGAATTTAATTTTCTTAAGTCATCCTATTTCTCTCATTTTTGACCTACAATTCTAAGGAAGATTACTCCCACTTTCTACATATTCATTGCCCTTTGACATTTATTCAAAGTCTACTATCCTGTAACATTGTCCTTCAGATCGAGGCAACAAGCTATGTGAAAGCCCATTTAGTGTCTGGATTGCTGCATGGTGTTGGCATGGTGTTAAGTCGGTCTCAACAGAAGACAGCCCATCTTGGTTCTGGTACTGGCTGGATTTCTCAGGACCCTGTCTCTATTGTTTGCAAATAAGCAGGCTGCATTAGGTGATTAGGTGGTCTCCAAGAAGAGTTGGCAGCCGTTGTGGTCCTCTCGTAGTTATGATCATTTTCCCTTAGTAAATGTTCTCTCCCAACTGTGGAAGTCTTTTCTCTATACCTTGCCTTGTCCAAAGGTACTCAGGTTTTGTTTCTTTTTTAAGTTTCTGATGAACAAAAGGAAGTAGTTTCTAGTAGTAGTTGGTAGAGAGGAAGAGGGTGGGGAGATGGCCTTTGTTGAAATGTGAATCCTTTTCTTGGAATTATTGTTGAATGGACCTTCTCTCTTGAACTGCTCAGATGGAGAGGCAATGTAATGTCTTATCTCCTATTAGGACAGCTATGGTCCCACTTGGGACTAGATACTTCAAAATGTTATGGACGGTTCACTCACCACAATGAGAAGGATATGGTAAGGACAGTTCTACATTCTGGTTCTTTGTGCCTACCTCTGTATTTCAGAGGAACTGGACCTTTGGTCTAAGAGACTGTTATTTCTTCATGATTTGAGATAGGATGCTATTTCTTGTTTCCAACTCTCACCTCCATACAACCTGTTCTGCTCAAGGAGAGTTGAGATTGCAGGGGAAAGGCAAATGGATTTCAGAGATGGTGAAGAACAAACAGAAAGGTCCCAGGTTCAATTCTACTTCTGCCATCCTGCTGAGAAACTTGAGGTGCAGAGAGCCATTTGTAGAGAAGTACATCACAGGCTAGGCAAGGGTTGGTCTGGAGATCTGAGGGTTGGCTCTTATATCATGCCTCCTGATACACCAATCCCTGTTGAATTGTTCTCTCTGCTCAGTGGAAAACAAGGCAAAGTCAGCTTAGTAGGAGACCAGAGAACTCACCCCTGACCCTTAGCAGGTTCAGAGAAAACCCTCCACCCCATCGAGAACCAAATGTTAGCTCAGTTTGCTCACTGTCTCTTTACCCTGGCTTCTGCTGTTTAATGTTGGTGCGGAAACAAATGCAGAATGGACTCTTGCCTGAGCTGCTTCAAGTAAAGCAGCAGAGGAGTAGCCTGGTAGATCTGTCTCTTCCACACCTTGGCTTGCTCCATAGGATGCAGCTTTTGTGCCTTTTATTTCTGGGAGATGGAAGGAAATGGGTAGCTTCCAATAGTTATTGGAGAGGGGTGGGGTGGGGCAAGGGGGAAGGAGGGAGACAGAAAGAGATTAATTTCCACAGGTGGGTGGATGGTATGGAAATAGTCCTTAATTATACTGTAGTTCAGGACTTTAAGGCCTGTTCTCTCACTGGTCCTGTTCTTAGAAAGGACAAGTTCAGAGTCTTACTATTGTGACAATCATAACTCCAGTTGGATCCTCTCTGACCTGTAAACTCCACTGATTTTCCAGAGGACTCCGATAGGCATCTTCATAGGGATGGATCTGCCCAGCAAGTTAGGACTTGGAGTTTATTAAGAGGGAGAATGGAAAAGTTTCAGACAGCCCTTATTCATGGGTGGTGACTAAGTTTGAGTTCTTCTCTGAAATCTAAGTCTCTCCAGACGTTGACTTCATCTGGGGAGAGGGAACCTTCTATTCTGCTCACGTCTTGTGTACTGCTGCTGATGTTTTTGTTCAAACAAGCCATGGCCATAGGGAAGAGGCTAGGAAAGGTGAAAACAGATGAGGGTCAGAGCCTTCTGAACCCAGAACATATCTGATATCTTTGGCAGAGAGTCAAGAGAGACCAGAGACCCAAGACAAAGAGCAGTTTTCTGAGAGTAAAGGAGGGCTTTCTCCTTTACTCTCAGAAAATGTTGGAATTTTTTGGAACACTTTGATTCTACAGATGTTGTGTCCCACCCTCCCCTTCCTTTTTCCTGCTTGGCTCCTCTTCCATCTTTTCTACAGAATTCCCTGTGTCTTTCCACAAACAATAGCTAACCCCAGACATTGAGCGCTTAAAAGGTAGGGACTCTGTACCTATGGGAGACCTTTTGCCAAGTCCTTGTCCTATTTTGAGGTCCTCTTTGTCTAAAGGAATGTACGTAGGCAGCAGAAGAGACAGGGCTGACCAACTGACTCTTGCTGATCTCAAGGCTGAGAACTGCCCACGGCTCCACAGTAGCTTTTCTACTTGGCTTAAAAACATATCCAGCCTTGACTTTCCACTCTGCCTTTTCTCATGTTAGGATCATGGCATAAGAAACACAGAAGGAGAGCACTGGGAAGAGTGGTCTCTCTGGTAGAGGCAGGCTATAAATCTGTAGGCCCTCTCGGGGAATGAAAGTCTGATTTATTTGAATTTTATTTTGCTTTCTCAGAAACCACCACTAATAATAACCTGCATGGTATGGTTATACACAAAGCAAAGCCAAATTTCATGCTTCAGAAGGTTCCAGATAACATTGACCACTTTTCTGCCCCCGATAACCTTAGCTGGCACCTAAAGAACATATCAGTTGTCAGAATTCTATGGCAATGTAGTTTAGTTAGAGGCTAAATTCAGGCCTCATATTAGGGTGTTGGAAAGGCACATTTTAAATTTCATACATGCGTTAAATCACCTACTCTCATGTGGTCTAGAGGAATGAATGTTTTAATCCATTTATCTCCTGGAGCAGGGGTATTTGAGTTGGAGGGTTTCTAGAGAACATAGTAAATAGGCCCAGGATGTAGGTAATTTAGGAAAAGCCACAAATTATAACCAAAGTTAGACACTATGCCTAGAATTCCTCATCCCCAGTTCAGGCTTCTTGCCATGGGCCATGATGCACAGTTGAAATGTCTTTTCTTTGTTCTTCCTTCTCATGCCCCATGGATTTCCCTAGTTTCTTATTCTCTTTATGTTCCAGGAGCAATGTGCTGGGTTTCTTGCCTTCTAGAAGTCCTTCCACCACCCGAGGGACATCATTTACTGTGAGAATACCCCTGAAATATTTGCCACTAAGATGGGAAAAGATTCAGAGGTTCTTCCATGTTCAGACCAGTGCCTTCACAATTGGTGATGTAAAGCATTGTGACCACCATGCTGCTGCTGGGGCATCAGGCAGAGGAGGTACCAAATGGTTACACAATGCTTAACAGCAAGGATATATTCTAAGAAGTATCCTTAAGGGACCAAAAAATATATCTTTATTACCACTACTACTGTATCATTATTATTATTTTTTTTATCATGAATGATATAACCATTCTGACCAGGCTTGGCTCAAGGAGAATCAGAATTCAGTTTTGTTCTCAGGGAGACAGAGTATCTGTTTGCTTGTGGCTACAGAAAGATGGAGATAACACCATCACTATCCATGTTCTGATAGAATTCTCATATGTGAGGATCTCAAAACTATATGAAAGAAAGAGAACAAAGTAACTTTCCTGTCCTTTATGGTCAAGGAATTCAGCAGTAAGCAGAGACATGGAATGCTTACATTTTACCCCTGCCCCTCATGTCCCTGTGTTGGGAAAGCACATGTCACTTGCCTAGAAAAAGTTTAGATTTTGAGGTAAGGACCAGAACCATACCCAGTTGTATTTGAATACTGCAGTAGCTAGATTTATTGTCAAGAAGCTCATGATACAGGGCAGCCTTATTCTCATCAGAGGAAATGTGAAGAGTAATGAATGCTACAAGATGGCCTGGGTTCTGGTGGGGACTCTGTCACAAGCAGAAATGTCTTTCCTCAAGAGCCCACTCTTCAGTGATGGGGACATTTCCTTCATGCTGGAATGAAGGAAAGACAAAAACTGAGCTGAGAACAGCTTCCTGGTTAAAGTAGGAGACTGTGAAAAGCTCTTCAGGTAAGCACGCAAATGCTCTTGGCCTTTCTTAGATGTCACTCACTGTACCATCTACTCCAGGAAGTCACTGCCTCTCAAAATCAATTGTATTTATTCATGCTGTGTAAGACAAATCTACAGGCATCTTGTTAAAAGGTGAAGATCGAGTGGTACCAGCAGCATGAACCTAGGGTACCTCTGAATCCTGGGCTCTTTGTGATGCATATACCCCTGGCCTATGGCACCTGCCCACCTTCCTGCTCACCCCAGACACTTTGTAGACATGTACATATGAGGTATATACACCACTCTTTCTTCCTGCCCCTTGCTGCTTCTTCTTCTTCTCCTTCTTCTTCTTCTTCTTTTTCTTCTTCTTCTTCTTCTTCTTCTTCTTCTTCTTCTTCTTCTTCTTCTTCTTCTTCTTCTTTTTTAATTTTACTTGACTTTTTTTAATTAGAGATTTTCTTTATTTACATTTCTAATGTTATCTCCTTTCCTGGTTTCCCCTCCAAAAACCCCCTATCCCATCCCCCCTCCCCCTGCTCACCAATCTACCCACTCCTACTTCCCTGCTCTGGCATTCCCCTATACTGGGGCATCAAGCCTTCTTAGGACCAAGGGCCTTTCCTCCCTTTGATGTCCAACAAGGCCATCCTCTGCTACATATGCAGCTGGAGCCATGGGTCCCTCCATGTGTACTCTTTGGTTGGTAGTTTAGTCTCTGGGAGCTCTGGAGTACTGGTTGGTTCATATTGTTGTTCCTCCCATGGGGCTGCAAGCTCCTTCCGCTCCTTCGGTCCTTTCTCTAGCTCCCTTGCTGCTGCTTTTCCACCTTTGTTGCTCTTCCTGGGGTTAAAACCCGAGGTTGTAAAGAATGAATGACAAGAGAAGTGCAGAGGTTCTGCCTTAGTCTCCCTCTGTAAAGGAATCCTAGACAAGGCTCTCAAGGTTGGAGATTTATCTCTTAGGACCTCATTGTCAACTTGGCCCTGCTGATCGGCAACATCAACTATTTTATTCAGCCTTGACCTCGGGTGCGTCCTCAGACTCTCCTTTTCTTCCTTGCAGTTATTAAATCTGCAGCTGTGGTGTTCCACCTTTATATGAACATAACTGGTAGCCCGTTTAGAGAATCTGTGTTACCTTCAGAAAAGGTTTTATGGAGGCTGCATAAGTTTTTCTTTTCTTTCAGTACTGCCCACGAAGCTTCCTGCAAACAGGCTAACTGTATCACTGGTTGCTTGAAGAAGTTCAGGGAACATTCCTAGCAGATGCAGTTCACATTCCTGTTTCCTTTTCTGCCTTTTCCTTCTGCCCCCAGCATCCCTCCCTAGCCGGGCTATCTATTCTCTCCTTCAAGTGACCTCCACTTCTATAATCAAATTGAATATTTAATACGTGAAGAGTCAATAAGTGAAGGTGCTCATGGAAAAATCTGATTCTTAACACTTATTAAATAACTGTTATATACTCCAAAATCCAAGGACTCCACACTCTATGGCTTTATCACCACATGAAATCTCATAAGGCCTCTTTTTTTAAAAAAATATTTTTTTTTAAATATTTATTATATTCATATGTGTGCACTGTAACTGTCTTCAGACACTAGAAGAGGGCGTCAGATCCCATTACAGATGGTTGTGAGCCACCATGTGGTTGCTGGGAATTGAACTCAGGACCTTTGGAAGAGCAGTCAGTGCCCTTAACCACTGAGCCATCTCTCCAGCCCAAAAAAATATTTTTTAAAGATTTATTCATGTATATGACTACACTGTCGCTGTCTTTAGACACACCAGAAGAGGGCATTGAATTCCATTACAGATATTTGTGAGTTGTGGTTGCTAGGAATTGAACTAAGGACCTTTGGTAGAGCAGTCAGTATTTTTAACCACTGAGCCATCTCTTCAGCTCCCAAAAGGAGTCACATTTCATATTTACTAGATTCTGTCCTGATTTTTTGTTTACACAACCTCTTAGATATTGGTCTTGAGGTTGAAGTTGTATCTCTGTGGTGCTCTTGGGAGAAGGAGCAGGGGTAGTTGACTTTTAATAAAGGTTCTGGCTTGGAGATTTAGACCACATTGTTGGAGACAAACTGGAGAAAGAGCGGGGAGACATTCTGGAAGAACATGGGATACATTTACTACCTTGATATATGACAGTGTGGTCATTGGGTATATATTGATGTTAAAAGTTCTCAAATTGTCCCCTGGAACTATCGAAGCTAGTATGTCAATTATACCTCAGGACAGACATTTTCAGAATTCAATATTTTTCAAGTTCCTGCTCAAGAGCTTTCTAGAATCAAGACGTTGAAACCAATAGGGCATGCTTATCCAAAATGCCAGACTTGTGCTTGAAAGGCACAGGGGATTTTACTTGGTTTGAATCATTCATATAAAGTTCTTATGTGAATACTGATGAGAATCAAATCAATTTAAGGAGTTCTCAAAAGTATTTCCTTGACTTTAGTGAAATATCCCCATACTCTCTGGGCCACCCAAGCAAGCTCTCCTGCTGACTTTCAACCATTGTGATAATGTGTCTTCAGTCATCAGGCCCTCTCTAAGAGAGTCCGTGTCACAGTCACTTATAAAGGGAGGATGGCTGGACTGATTTGGACTGATGGACTTGGGGTGAGGGAGTGGGATGATGGGGAGAGCAGCCAGAGGATATTATTTCAACCAGAACTTCACTGCCAACCAGAGTTTGGGACCTCGAGAAGATGGCAAAAGCCTTCATGCATTGGTGTCCAACATGTTACATGAAGGATTTTCCACACAGATACAAAGCAAGGAAATCACCACAGAGAAGGAACAAAAGGTACCGATGATGCTTTCTGATTACAAAGGGGACTCTCAAAACTGAGTAATTACCATCTGAGCCTGGCTAATTTTCTAAAACAGGACACTTTTATCTAAAGCAGGCATGTCCCAACTATGCATGATGGCTATGAATGTGCCCAAACACATTTGTTGACAAATGCATCAGAATATCAAAAGGTTAGACACCCTCGCAAGCTTAGAGCGTAAAGTATAACTCATCCTAACGGACAGCTTCCAAAACTCTGCCTTAGCTGCTTTTTCTACACATTCCTCTCCTTCCCCAAACTACGCAACTCTTTTTCTACTTGCACACAAAGAACCAGATGTCTGTGTTCACTGTCATCGTGCTGTAAAGTCTCTCTCTGGGCTTGTCCACTCAGTAGGAGACACTGTGTCATTGGGCTGTCCTCTTTGAAGGTTGGCTCTCAAACACTTTGAGACCTTGCCTTTGATGGTATTTTCAGGTAGCAGAGTTAGTAAGTTAGTTCCTTTTGAAGAACATTCCAGTGTTCCCTGACAGCTCCTCATTTGTCTCCTCAGTGAGGCACACATTCTTTGGCTGAAGAAACTTCTTGATACCATGAAGTACCAAGTCACATTTGTTCCCGTTGTTGACCCAAACAGCGATGAGTCCCGCTGCAAGCCCAAGACCACCATAATCATCATTGAACTTGCTTCTCCACCCCAGGATCTTTAAATAAAACCTCCTCTTTCTCAGGAAAAAAAAATGTTTCTGAGTGTAATTATTTAGCTAAGAAGTAATCTGTGGTCCCTGGAGTACCCCAGACCCCCCTTTTTAATGTAATAAGATAGTGGGGTGTGGTAGGTTGAGAGAGAAGTGAGTCAGGGGAAATATGTCACTTTTTTCCTAATGAAATTCATGGTTGGGCTTTGGTTTGGAATAAGTTGAGATGCTCTCTGGCTCTGAAAAGGACTTAGTTTGATAATCACTCTAAATTCTGCCAGATACTGGGTATTATGCTGCTGGTGGAGGTGGTATGAAACCGGGTTTCATCCGCTTACACTTCTAGCGTCATCTGTTGACAGCAACGGAGAAGTATACTTTTCTAAGAAGAAGAAGCCATGTCATTCCAACCCTAGTGCATTATATGGATAAGAGCAAAGGTACAGCTATCCTACAGCAGATGCCTGTTCAAAACATCTTTAAAGGGCAGCATTCCCAAATGTCTCATAGTGTGCCCAGCTCGAATACATAATTGGGACAACTTGGGGATCAAACATAGATATTCAGTATTCTTTGAATTATTGAATCTTCTGTAATTTACATAAAGGTACCAGGTCTATCCCCAAGCCATTCCTAGTAAGTTGCTGATGTTCTGCCAAACGGAGTACCTTCTTCCAGAGGTCATCGATGTGGTTTTGAAAAACCAGCAAGGTGGTTCAGGGAGGTAGTACAGTGTGTGAAGTGCTTGGTACATAAGCCTGAGGCTGAGAGTTCAGATCCCTAGAACTCAGGTAAAAAGATGAGTGGGTGTGGTGACCTGATTGTAATCCAACACATGAGAGGCAAAGACAAGGAATTTCTAGACCAAGCTGCTAGCTAGACTAGCCTTGAGTACCATCTGTGACATCAGTCTTGGGCCTCTGTGCCTCCACATACTGTGCCTTACCATACATACATATACAGGCATATATGCAACCCTTCCCCCAAACCAGCAAGGCTAAAGCTGATCTGTAAGAACTCAGAACTGACTTTTCCAAGTTCTTCCTTAGACCATGAAAGGTATCAAACCTGGGAAAAGGTTAGATAGGTGCTGCCCCTTGAGGCTCAGCCAATTTAGGTGGATCACAGAGCCTTGGCTCATTTTCTAGGTGGTGATGGATTTCTGGGGCTTCTCTGGTGAGCACTTTTGCTCTTTGGTTATCTTTGGTCTCAGCATGAGGTTGGGGAGAAATGGTGCTGTATTGTTTGAAGATTTTATGATAGAGTCCCTGGACCCAACAGCAGAGAGTCTTGAAGTGCAATGTATCGGAGTAGCACTACAGGAAACTAGTCAGTCTGGTGATAATATAAGTGATATTTTTGGGGTTCTCCCTTCTCTCTGTGGTTGTTGTCCACAGACCCCGTGAAGACAAAGGGAACAGAGTCAATAAACAGGGTTTCAGACAGCCTGTGAGTATGAACAGAAATGACAACACCAGGATCACCTCTGGGGAGACAGATCAACTTTATGTGGGCTGAATCAAGAGTTATATAGTTTTAGGGAAGTGGGTAGGAATATAGGGCCTTTTATAGCCACCTTCCCTTCTTAGTACTAAGAGTTTGGTGTGAACCTCTGCCGGTCCTGTGTGTGCTGTCACAGTCTCTGGGAGTCCGTATGTGTGACAATCATATTGTGTCTACAAGATGCTGCCTGCTTGGAGATAAGATATAAAAAACCATGATTAGTATTAGTTCCAGAGAAAAGCTTGCTACACTACCAGCCCACAGGCCCAAATCCAGCCTCCAGACATTGCTACAGTTTTGTAACAATGAATCACAGCCCTGGTCATTAACTTACTATAGCTGATCTCACCTGTAAAGACTAAAACGGTGCCACCTGGGTCTTTACCTTTCCAGGGTCTATCATTTCCTAGAACTCACAGAGAATTTGGGTCGTAATTGGTTACTTCCTCCGAGGCCTTACATACTGGATTTAAACTCTTGGATCCCAAAGTTGCCTTCCACAAAATCTCTAAGGGTTTCAGGATTTGGGTACCTATTGGATCTTCCTGTGTTGTTTTGCTTTTCCTTATGTGTTTGTTTTGTGGGGCTGAGTAGAAACCCCGGCCTCCAAGCACAAGCTAGACAAGTGCCCTTCTGTGGAGCTATAGCCCCCAGTCCTGTTGCATTCTGTTAGAGGTTGTGAACAAATATGGCCTAGAACAGTTCTAGGCACTGCAGTATTGCTCAGCAGAAAAGAAACTGCAAAGTCAAAGAAACTAGAGAGTGAAGAAACAGCAGGGAAGGCTTTTTGCTCCTAGCTCTTCTCTCCCTCTCCCTCCCCCTCCTCTCCCCTCTCCTCTCTCCCTCCCCCTCTCCTCCCTCTCCTCCCTCTCCCCCTCTCCTCCCTCTCCCCCTCCCCTCTTTTGCTCTCCCCTCTCCTCCCCTCCCCCTCTCTCTGTGAGCTCATTGCTTTCTTTTGATATTCTTTGTTTTGTTTTTGAGAAAGAACAAAAGAGCACAACCATGAGTTCAGGTGAGGGGGGGGATGGGGTAGTCCGGCAGACGGAGGAGGGAAAAGATACGTCAAAATGTATTTAAAAACAAAGCGCTGATGAGAAGGGAGGCTGGAGATGCCCTTCAGTTCTGTCCCTACTCTTGGATCTCTGGCTCCTGAGAGATTGGATTCTTTGTCCTCCATAATCTTATGCCCATTTTTGCTTCATTTTTTCCAAGAGGATCATGAACTGTTGTGGTAACACATTCTTTTTTCTTTGAAGGTCCTCTTTTTGGATCTCTTTGTACAGTGGGCTCTTGATACATTTTTTAGTGGCATGGTAGTTTTTTTAGTATTATTATTATTAATGGTCATTTGTGTGGGAGTGGAAAAGGTTGGAGGGGAGTCGGGCTAGGGCATAGAACCTACTGGTCCAAACCAGATGTTTCTCAGGCAGTTAAGCCAATGAAAGGACGAACACAGCCAATAGACTATTTATAGGGTGAGGACTTGTGTGCAATGCTGGCCATAACATTGCAGTCACATGATCCTGTGTACTGCCTCATGCGGCATGATGCAGCCGGCCCCCAATTAAACACTAGGAGCTTATGAATTAGAGTCCCTCATGTCTATTTGGAATTCGCCCCCTAAAACCTTTCTTGGTTTTTCTGCTTTTCAATGTTTCATACCTGTACATTTCTATGGGCTTTCAATACATGCTCCAGTTGCAACAATTTCATTGCTGTAACATTCCTAGCTGATGGCTTAGAGGACAAATGTATCTTCTCTGTCCTACTATGTCAACCAATACAGGGTAAGCAAAAATCATTTAAGCTAGTTGCCACCACAAAAAAGTTAGGTGGGGTTTATTTTTTTATGTGAAATTTACATTTTTGACTTCAGATTGGCTTTAAAAAAATTACAATGTCTGTCAACACTGGATCGTCACTTCTTGGAGCCCTTGTTTCTATACATCCTTGCTCAGAGTCCTTACACAGCCTTCCTGAACTCTAAACGACTTCGTAAATTCTGTTCTAAATCCTGATGGTGGGTACTATTGTCTCTGCTGGTCCTGCTGATCTGAGGATCTGTGTGATAAATAGGAGTATGTGAACCCACAGGGCACACAAGAGTGACCATCTTCCCTTGGAGCTTGTTTTCAGACTTCCATACCTGATGACACCACATTGTCTTGGGCACAGTTTGAGAGCCATAAAGTTTTCTAGTAGTTTATCCAAGGAGAAGAGACCTGTCAGTATGGGTGTGGCCTGGGCTCATGAGGAGGCTAGAAACAAATTGTAGCTCTCCTATTCCTTACACTCCATATAATGCTGTGGTCTCTAAGGCCAATCCATTTCAAAGTAGTCACAGGACAGGAGCTCAAACAGGAACAGAGTCAGAAACCATGGAGAAAAGTTGCTTACTGATTTCCTCACATAGCTTTCTTATACAGCATAGACCCACGTGCCTAGGATCTTGCTGCCCATAGTAGGTTGGGCCAAAGTAGCTGGGACAGTAAGAGAATTGTGTAGGGCAGAGGAGATGCCACAAATGGGTTCTGGCTTTGTGGGGGTCTTTCCAGCATTGGGGGTTCCTGGAGGACAAGGATCAGGTCTGACCTCCATGGGTGCCCTAGTATTTGGCAGTATAGTGACAGTGATATGGTTGGATTCTGACAGAATAACTTATTGAATCAGATTGTGTGTATTCCAGTGTATTTCCCTCTTGCTCTGAGGAGAGAACCATAATTTCCTTTTGTGTTTTCTTACTTGGACTGAGGGATGGAATTGAAGCTCTTTCTACTTAGCTTCCTGAGTCTGTGATGCCTAATAGCTGTGCCTAGGGGACATTATGTTTGGGGAATGACTTAATTGTATCTCACTTTCTGGTGGAGCTTAAGGTAAGGGTGTGAATTCAGGCTTCTTAAGGAGAAGTGCATTGTAGGAAGGAAGGAAGAGAGAGGGTGTGGGGGACAGAAAAGGGAGAGCACAAAAATATGTTACCAAGTTGGTCACTGCTGGGGATGAAATGGGCTCGATCCAGCTGGCTTCCCTGGGAGCAGTTCTGTAGAATGTGCTGCCCACTTACCCATGATTCCCCAGTTCTGAAAAGCTTCACCAGGGAGTGTGAATTGCCTCCTTCCTGCTGCCCTGCACCTTTAGAGAGCAAGATGCTTTGACTTTTGCTGTTACTTTGTTCTCTCTTTCTCTCTCTCTCTCTCTTCATACTGTTAAACACCCTATGATTTGGATTTACACAACCTATTAATGAAAACTTGATGTATAGTGTATTTGTTTTTGTTAAAATACATGCAGGGATTTCTACCTTAATCTACTATTGTTCGTTTTTTTAAAAAAAACAAAACAAAAAACAGAACCAAAAAAACCAAAAAACCCCCAAAAAACCTAGTGTATTAGAGCTAACTGTTGAAGTGGAATGACTAGGTCAGAGGGAACCCATCCCCTCTCCTCTAGCATCTTCCAACTAAATTGCTCCACATAAAGTTTTTATTGACCTGCAGTCCCATCAGCACTGTGAGAAACCATTAAAAGTGAACTCTGGCAATGACCTGAGAGTGAGTGACTAAGAAATGTTGTCAGATTTATTGCACAGAGGGTTTTTAACACAGTAGAGACAGCTCAGGGCAGCAGTGCCTTCCCTAACTAGGAGGGGATCCAAGGTATTCATTTTTGATCTCCTGTCTTCTCTGCATTCTACAAATAGCATATGGCCACCAATATAGATTTGAGCATACACACAAAGCATCCCCCAGTGGCTATGCTTTTGCTTTTCATGGTTTTGTTTATTCATAGTCAATCATAGCACATATATATATATATATATAAACTGGCTGGTTTTGTGTGTCAACTTGACACAAGCTGGAGTTATCATAGAGGAAGGAGCTTCCCTTGAGGAAATGCCTCCATGAGATCCAGCTGTAAGGCATTTTCTCAATTAGTGATCGAGGGTTGGAGGGCCCATTGTGGGTGGGTAGTCCTGGGTTCTATAAGAAAGCAGGCTGAGGCAAGTCAAGGGAAGCAAGCCAGTAAGCAGCATCCTTCCATGGCTTCTGTATCAGCTCCTGCCTCCAGGTTCCTACCCTATGTGAATTCCAGTCCTGACTTCCTTTGGTGATGAACAGCAATATGGAAGTATAAGCTGAATAAACCCTTTCCTCCCCAACTTGCTTCTTGGTCATGATGTTTTGTTCAGGGATAGTAACCCTGACTAAGACACAGTATGAATACATTAAATGGACTTTTAGAAGTAAACAGTCCTTGAGTATCAAATTGTGCACCTCTCTTAGTATTGCCTGCTCCCATTTTTTTTTTGTTCCCTCCAACTGAGACACAAGGCATCCCTTTATCAACTGTATCTGCACTGTACACACCAGCAGACTCCCCTCAGAAACTTAACTAGGTTACGGTAGGTATTGCAATGCTGTGTTCAAAGAATTCTTATGGGTAGGAAGGGCAAGGGTAGGGATGGTAGCAATTTAGTTCTACCAAAGAGATTCTGTGAGTGCAAAGGGGAAGGCTCTCGGTGTTGCAGAGGGCTTGGCACTATGAGTGATTTCAGGCACTCAAGGTCTTGGAATGAACTTCCCACAAATAAGGAGGATTATTATAGGAGGTGCTTTTAAAAGAGTCTCATTTGGGAGCTGTTTGACTGCACTTTCAAAGGCTCTGAATTTACCCTCACATCATTACCCCTTTATCTTCTGTGTATTCATGTAATAATTGGCGTGTTAGGTATTCTGTATTCCAAGTGCTCATGATTATGTGGGAAAAGATAACTCAAATAAATACAGGGCCTGTGGAATTTCAAGTTACATTTACTAAATGCTTAGGAGAAATTCTGACAAAGAGCTAGTTATTGACAAATTGAGTTTGAATGGCCCTGACTTTTCCTCTGTTCCCTCTTTCTTAGGAATTAAATAAAAGTTCAGAGAAAAAGATTAAATGTAGATCACACAGAGGAGGGAGATATAAAGGCCAGGAGAATCCAAATGTCACTTTAGGCTTTGTAGTGATCATAAACTACATTGTTCTTTTTTCTAATCCGTATGCATGCCTGTGATTGAGGAGACACATGTGTTGAGGTCAGAGGACAAATGCAGGCATCGTTCCTCAACTTCCATCCTATTTGAGACGAGATCTCTTTCTTGTTCAGTGTTACCTAGCCTGTGAGTATCCCAGAATTCTCCTGTGTGTCTACTCCCTATCTCACTATTTACCACACTGATAGAGCATGTGGGTCTTGGGGACTTGAACTCAGGCCTGCATGCTTTTGTGAGTGACAAGCACTTTACTTAATGACTCATCTCCCAGCCCACCAACCACACTTCTTGCTCAGGACTTGGGTGAAAGATGAAATGCACACACACCTGAATTTTCCAGTGCCTTATCAGTGTTTCTTGCTTTTACAGAAAGCTTTTGTTCATTCTGACTCCCTGCCCCAGGAGTCAATCATCATCAGAAACAAGGAGAATAGAAACTAAGAATTCTAAACCTTAAGATAAACCCAGACATATTTCCACCGAGGCCACCTGCTTAGGATGGTCAAAGGTCTTATCTTCATGGTTGAATCTCTGAGGTGAGCCTCTGTTTTCTGACCTGGTCAGAAATTTTGATTTCTGGCCATTCCTCGAAAACCCCAGCAGGAGCTTTTGGCTACCTAGTTCTGGCATCAGCACATCCATGGGGGTGTGTGGATAGAGTGTGGATTTCCATACCGCTGTGCTATTGGGTCATTGGATACAGAGATCAGACAGCAGGAATTTTTAGAGTTGGGATGGGCTTGGGGTTTCAAGCATTACGGTGGCTAGCGGAATATGGGATTTAGAAAATGTGTCTATGGTACTTGTGCTCTGTCGCTTCCCCAAAGTACCCTTAATAAAATGACCAAAAGCTAATTTAGAATCTAATATGCCTTGAATCCGGAGTGGCTTTGGCAGTGTTCATGTTATCTCATTCAGCTTTACTTTGGTCCTCCTCCTCCTCTTCCTCCTCCTCCTTCCTTCTTCCAAACTTTTTCTTTCTTCTTTCTTTCTTTCTTTCTTTCTTTCTTTCTTTCTTTCTTTCTTTCTTTCCTTCCTTCCTTCCTTCCTTCCTTCCTTCCTTCTTTCTTCTTTCCTTCTTTCCTTCTTTCTTTCTTTCTTTCTTTCTTTCTTTCTTTCTTTCTTTCTTTCTTTCTTTCTTTCTTTCTCTCTTTAATGTCTATGGGTATGCTCTCCCTGACACACCAGAAGAGGGCATCAAATCCCATTACAGATGGTTGTGAGCTACCATGTGGTTCCTGGGAATCAAACTCAGGACCTCTCCAGTCCTGGTCCTACTTCTTAACTTGCGTCTCGGGCCTTCTGTACTGCACATGTCATCATGTTACATGTTACCGCTCTCTGACACACATCAGCTCAGACTGGAGACATTGAATGCTATGAATTCCAATGCTCTCACTTCGAAGACACATAGTTTTTTGGCCTTAGAAATATAATGGCCTAATTACTGAAGACAGATTTTAAAAATATTTTCCTACTAATATTTTCACTATTCAGCATGGGTCCAATTAGTACATATCTGGGTTGGATTGTATTAGAATATTTTGTTTTAAAAGTTGCTGACTTGCCCTCCCCCCCCCAAAAAAATTATGAAGTGAATTCTGGCTGGGGATTTAGATAGAATTTTCTTTTCTTTTTCTTTTTTTTTTTTCGGTTTTTTGAGACAGGGTTTCTCTGTATATTCAGAATTTGAACTCAGAAATCGGCCTGCCTCTGCCTCCCGAGTGCTGTGATTAAAGGCATGTGCCACCACTGCCTGGTCTATACAGAATTTTCAAAGAATTCTGAAATGGTACTAAACACACTTCTGCCACCTATATATTTATGTGATATTCTTGGCATTGACAATTATAAAATAAAGGTCTCAACCAACTTTGAAAAATGCTGAAGATGTTTTGCCTCCAATAATATAAAATATTTATCACAGATTTAATTACTTAAAAATAAGTATACTTTTTAGAAAGCAAACTCACTTTCTTCTTTAATAAGTGACAAAATTATATGCACAACAAAGACTTGTTTGAAATACATTTCTTTATGAGTTATCAGCAAATGTTTCATTTATACATGTCTTTACTTATAATATTATTATTTTTCGTGTATGTGTGTGTGTGATGTTTGAGTGAGTGTGGGTGAGTCTGTATTCCAATGTGGGGTCAGAGAACAACTTTTGGGAGTCAGTTCTCTCCTTCCACTGTGGGTTCTGGAGATTAAAGTTAGGTCATTAAGTCTGGCAACAAACATCTTTACCCACTGAGCCATTTCTCTAGTCCCTATTTTATATGCTCATGTAAAAACTTCTTGGGTGAAAAGCTCCAGGTGGAAAATGTCAAGAAGATTTGTGTTGCAATAGCTGGAGTGATTTCTATCTCTCTGGGACAAGAAAGCCAAGGATCCCTAAACTGCCAGACCCGACAAGCCTTTGCTTATTCACACAGAAACTGGCTCACGTCTGCCAGGGGTGGCCTTCTTAAGAGTTCACCATATTGAGCCTGTGAGAAAAAAAGCACACAAAACCAGCATTTGAAGAGAGCCCACCAAAGGGATATGGGAGTTTCTGCATAGAGCTGTGGTGGTTGCTGTTTTGTGGATACATACAAATCACGATACAGACCAAGAGGCTTCAGGGGCCAGATGACCAATTCAGTCAGTAGATGTTTTATAAGCTCAGGGCAGGGAAACATCCATAAAATCAAGGACGAATCAGAAAGCTTCTTCCAGGAAGAGCAGTGCATAAAGCTCAGTGGGAGAACACTTGACTACTTTGCATAAAGCCCTAATTTTGATCCAGGTAAAACACACTGTATACACACATACACACACACACACACACACACACACACACACACACACACTCATGCGCACACCCCACAAAAGTTTCTTCTAGGAAGTACAGATAGACAGATGGATAGAGATCTTAGACTAGAAGACTTGTCATAGCAAAGATGTTACAAAAAAACCTCACAAGACTGCTTTAAAGAGAGAGACTTATATGTAAAGATGCCCTGCTTAGACTTTTAATGTTTTTGCTTTATGTATGTATGTATGTATGTATGTATGTGTGTATGTATTTTATTTATTTATTTAGGTTGTTTTGCTTTTGCTTTTTATCTAAAACAAGGTCTTTCTGTGTAACTCTGTCCTGGAACTCACTGTACTCCAGGCTGGCCTTGAACTCAGAGATCTGCTTGCTTCTGCTGGGATTAAAGGTGTGTGCCACCACCACCCAGCTGTAATGTCTGGCTATGGGTCTCTCTGAGGGAGGGTCTCTCATCGAACCTTGAGCTGACTCCTGTCTCTGTCTCCACAGGAGTAAGACCACAGGGGCACACTACCACACCCGGCTGTTTCCATGGGTTGAGAGGATTTGAACTCAGATCCTTGTGTTTATGGGACAAGCACTTTACCTGCTGAGTCCACATCCTGCTTAGTTTTTATTAGCTCGATGCAACCAAGAATCACCTGGAAGAGGAGCTTCAGCTGAATTACCTACATCAGAATGGCCTGTGGGCATTCTAGGTTGCTATTTATATAGGAAGGCCAAACCTACTATGGGCAGCAAGATCCTAGGCAGGTGGGTCTATGCTGTATAAGAAAGCTATGTGAGGAAATCAGTAAGCAACTTTTCTCCATGGTTTCTGACTCTGTTCCTGTTCCTGTCCTGGGGCTTTCGTCAATGATGGAGTGTAACCTGAAGTTTTAAATGATTTTCCAGGTTCTTCTCAACTGTAAATTGTTGGTTTGGAATGTGTGATCCCAGTGGCTTTGCTTCACACTGTCAAGAAGCCTTTGCCCTGCTTCAAGGAGCCTGTTAGTGCAGTGTCTGGAGCTGTGTTGACTTGTGTGACTTGATGTTTTCAAAGTCAATGTGTGCAGCTACCATTAAGTTTTCGACAAAGTGATCCTCACCTTCCTGGCAAGTGAGTGAAGGAACTGACGGAAACAGGTAAATGAGATGTGTGGGGTTGGCAGCATCACTTGGAAAATCTGGACTGTTCTGCTCTATATAGGAGTGGGTGGGGCCACTTCGAGGAAGAATGGGTCTGTTCCCTGCGCTTTGAGACTTGGAGAGATGAGGGAAGCATGTTCCTATCTAACTAAAGAACCAAGGAATCCACTGTTACGACTCTAAACACTGCTCAGTGTGGATGGGTTCAGGTCTAGGCCCTACATTTATTTTCTGATGGGTTAGCTATTGGATGCTAAAGGGGAAAGGGCAAGAAATTGTCTGAGGAGATGAGAGAGACTGAAGAAGGAAAACCTGATTCAAAAGAAGGAGAAGAAAATATCTTCCCTGCTTCCTAGGGCCAGGTGTGTGTAGGGCAGTGGTCTGGTGTGGGGACTCACCTGCCTTACAGGCTTTCCAGGAGCCGACTGAGCCTGGAAACGGACCTTGGGGGCAAGCGGAGCTTTGCTGAAAGGCAGGTGCTTGTCTCTGAGGTACAGGAATATTGCCAGCTAGGGAGAAAAGTGCTCTGAGGCCTTCTGCCCCCAGAAGCCTGGCCTACTAGCTTGACTTGACCTGGGAGTAAAGTTCATCTCTTTTCCACAGTCTACCTCGCTTCTCCCTCCCTGCTGTGTGCCCCACCTCCTCAGATTCTCAGAACTCATTCTCCTTGGATTCCCGGAAATGGCTGGTGCAGCTTGGTAACCAAATCCTCTGAATCCCTTTGTATATCTTACTGCTTCCCCGCCCCCTCCGCTGGTGTCCTTAAGGGTTGTGTCTGGTTACAGAGTAGAGACCTGCCAAGCCGGGCTGTCGCCTGTGGATTGTAACCTGCAGGTCTAGGCCTGGATTCTCACAAGTGCTACCCCCTGGGTTACTCTTCCCCCTCCCTGACTGACTTTCTTGAAGGAGTTCAGCAGGCCTGGGCTTCCTCTTGCAGAGGCTTCTTCTCCTGCCCAGGTTTCTCTACCTGCCCAGGCTTCTCTGTAAACTGAGGGAGGGATTCCAGATTCTTTTTTTTTTTTTGGGATTCCAGATTCTTGCAAGTGCATTTTCATTGTCCCCAGAGGCTGTAGGCTGTGGCTTCCTGTAGTGTACCTCCTTTGTCTATATCCTTCCTCTTCTCCGTAGGGAGTTATTATTATTTTTTGACCACATCTCATTATATCAGAGAAGGGAATGGATTACATTAGAGTCTTTCTAGTAAAGAAATATAGCTTGGTTTGGTGGCAAAGGCTTATAAACAGGGAAGTATAGGCATAATGGTTACACAGGGAGCTGAGGCAGGA
Organism: Tokudaia tokunoshimensis; assembly: GCA_036184795.1. NCBI lineage: Eukaryota > Metazoa > Chordata > Mammalia > Rodentia > Muridae > Tokudaia > Tokudaia tokunoshimensis. The sequence goes on from BTHU01000016.1 coordinate 75,779,524, forward strand.
GGATCACAAGTTTGAAGCCAGCTGGGGTGACCCTGTACCAAAATGAAAAATAAAAAGAGGCCCTAGAAGGTACTCAGTCGATTACGTATGTGCTTTCACAGACACGAAGACTTGGCTTTGATCTCCGGCACCCACAAAAGAAGCCAGGCATGGTGGTATGTGTTAATAACAGCACTGGGGAGCTAGAGACAGGAAGATGTCTAGAACCCACTGGCCAGCCAGTCTAGCCTAGGGCTGAGCTCCAGGCCAGTAAGAGACCTTGTCTCATAGGAGGTAGGAAGCATAGCTTCCTGAGGATGACACCCAAAATTGTTCTCTGGCCTCCCCATATACATATATATGTGTATATATGTGTATATGTATATATATATATACACATACATATATATGTATATACATATGTATATACATACATGTGTATATGTGTATACATGTATATGTGTATACGTATATACATATAATATACATACATATATACACACATATATACATACATACACACATGCACATATGCACATACATGCACACACACATATATGCATATATACATATGTACATACATGCATAGATGGATAGACATTCATAGACGCATACACGTATACATACATATACATATAGATACTCACCTTCACACACATGTACATATACCTGCACACACACAAACATGCATGCACATGTACAATCCTATGCATTAAAAAAGTGTGTGGAGACATAACTCAGTGACAGAACACTTGCTTAGCAGGTGAGAGACCTTATAATTCAAAACTGATCAAACACCTTAGTCCACACAACTAGGATGCTGCTTAGATCTTACATGCAAGAAACAGGCAAAGAGAAGGCCACAAAGAAGGAAGAAGTGAGGGAAAGTTGACAAGGAGTGAAGTCTTTGTCCAGGTGCTTAGGGCTTCTGATGTGAGTGCGTTGAAGGTTTGGGAGTAGGCTGTGTTTGCTAACAAAGATACTCTCCTTTCTTTAGCACAATGTCTTGATAGTAGGTAGAGTAGAGTTGGTTCAGGGCAAACTCTTCGGGAAGGCTGGCATGTCTTTGACTTTCACAAAATGTTCAGACTCGACAGTGAGCAGGCACTTGCTGAACAACAACAAAATCACACCACTCAACTTCCTTACAGTACAACTGAGGAAAATGTAGTGCCAGGTCTCAAGCCTCAGAGCCGGTCCACCCTAGACTGTGGGGAGAGGGGTGGCTGCCACTTCCCTGCCAGAGTCTGTTTCCTAAGTGGCGAGAAGGATCCACGCAACAGCTTAGAGACTAGCTGTGTACTGATGGGTGTGCTCAGGTTGGACAAAGGCTATGACAGCAGGTCCTAGTGTGCCTGGGCCAGCAGTATTCGCACCACAGAGAACCCTGTCAGACTTGCAGAACCTTCTCTCTGATTCCGTGAAGGCTGCATAGCTCAACCAGGGTCCAGCTAGGGTTGGTGGAGCACAGCCTGAGTTTGTGGGTGCAGCACACAGGAATCCCAGTGCCCCATCTTGACATTTACAAAGAGGCTCTTGAGAGAATTTGATTCTTCCCAGCTCCCCATGAACTACAGTGTTTCTTAGTCTCCTTTTCACTGGCCACATCTGTCACCCTGCCTCCCCTGTGGGGCTGCAGTCTTATCTGTTGTACCCAGATAAAGAGTGACTTGACCTAATCAGTCTGATTGGACAGTATGGCTCCAGGGTGGGTCGCCGATGGTGCCACAGCCAGAAATGGGGCCGCACGTAGAGCAGGACCCTTTATCTACCTGTGGGGCCCATCGCTACCACACTTCTCCAGAAACTTCTGGCACTTGGTTGGGTTGGTTCTTTTTAATCAGCCATGAACAACTGAATTCCTAAGAAAGATAAGGGGTGACTGTATAAGGTTTCTGTGGAAACCACAGTGGCAAAGTCATCTGTCAAGGTCACGCTGTATCATGGGTGACTGCTAGAAGAAATTTGAATGGAAATAAATATGTCTTTGCATCTGTTAGTGATATTGTGAACTGTATGAGGTGAGGGTTCTTACTGTCTTTTGAATACTGCCTGCTTGTTATTTTAAAGTGTGTGTAGGTAAAGGAACCAGACAGGGTCTCTCATTGCAGAAGCAGAAACAGGCTGAGAATATTTCAGAGCACTTGTTGATTTTTCTCCTGGCCTTTGCTTAAGTCCTTGGCAGGGGCTGAGACCCAAAGCTCTGTCCTGGTATTGTGGCAGGAACCAGGGCTCATGCCCAGGAATGCTGTCTACCAGGGAGGTCGACTTATGTCCCTCCCAGGCTCAGCCTGTGTGGCATGAAGGATCAGTTAAAGGGATTTGTAAGCCTCGGGAAAATGGTCAAGGCTGGATCAAAATTAGTCAAGTCTGCCGTGAAGGAAACTAAGGAGGGGACACACACACACACACACACACACACACACACACACACACACACACACAGAGAGAGAGAGAGAGAGAGAGAGAGAGAGAGAGAGAGAGAGAGAGAGAGAGAGAGAGAGAGATCCTATTTTCAGTTCTGTGACTGTGATTAAATACCCTGACCAAAAGCAACTCAGGGGAGAAAGGCTTTATTTTGATTTACCGTTCCAGGTTATAACCCATTTTAGCAGAGTTCGCAGACACAGGCAGGAGCAGAGAGAAGAGAATGACGTAAGCTTATTGCCCGCTTAGCCCTTTCTTTATCCAGGACTCCAAGCCTAGGAAAAGGTGCCAGAAATACTACGTGGTTCTTCCTACCTTGGTCAACATAGTGAAGATACCTCCTCCTCCACCCAGACTCTAGACTGCCATCCTAGATTGTGTCAGATTGACAAATACAACTAACTGCCACAAGGACTGTCATTAGCTTGTGAACTTTGTGGGGAGCATCCCTGGGATGAGAGGTGGGTTTGGCTGGGACAGGGAATGCTGGGAATTATCCGAAGGCTCATCTAGACTGGGAGGAAGCTGACACAGGCTTGTCTGGACGCCTCTGCTCTGTTCCTCTCCTGACTATGGCTCCTTTTCTCTCTCCCTGAGTTTTGCCTTCCATCTGCCTGCCTGCTCCAGAACTCAGGGAGGAGGGCATCCTTAACTGCCAAAGTCACAGTGAAGACAGTTGTCTATTATTTGTTTACAAGGGGTTGGGAGATAGTTGTCTCTTTGGAGAGGCCAGCGCTCCTCTATGGTAATGTTTTTCTTGTAAAGTATTAGAAGACTCTCCCTCCGCAGAGCCTCAGTGTAGAGGAGAGTGTGTCCCATAACGGATATAGGAAGAGGATGATAGTCTTTTCCCTTCAGCTGCTCGTCATCTTTCTCACTGACTCCTTTCGGGACCCTAGAGGCCACCTGTGAAAAATGACATTGAATCATTTGGGGAAACTTAATTATTGCTTAACTTCTTAATTATTTCCATAATTATTAAATGGAGCATGTATCACACCGTGAACTCTCTAGAGCCTCCAGTCCAGGAGTCAGCCAAGAACACACAGCAGAGGGCTTGTCTACTCCATAGGCTTGATCATTAATGACTCCATAGTCCAGGAGTGGTTTGTGTTCTTAGAAAGACTGAGGTAGCCAGTAGGGCTGGCTGGTTCTCTCTCTCTCTCTCTCTCTCTCTCTCTCTCTCTCTCTCTCTCTCTCTGTGTGTGTGTGTGTGTGTGTGTGTGTGTGTGTGTGTGTGTGCTCTTTCGTGTTGGAATGAGCAAGTCTGAGGCTTCAGGGGGATTTGGAAAGAGCAAAGAGCAAAGAAGCATCAGCTCAGTCCACAAGAGCAGCTATTTTCTAGGTCAGCTTCTCTTTCTTCTAAGAGTCCCTGTTTGGGTCTCCATCATGGACACTTTGAAGGAATGTTTACACAGCTGGTGCCATAGAACATCAGGCCCTCTGGGTCTTCACCTGGGACCCCCACCCATTTTTTTTCTTCTAGCAAACATGTTTGGCAAGTATTGCCATCCTTTTGGTGAGTCCTCCCAGGTCCTGAGAGAAGCACTGAATGAAACACTGGCTATTCCTCGCTCAGCCTGCCTCACCTGTCTTTGTCAATCACCTGGTCAACATCCCGAAGAATTAAGAGCTTCCTTACATTGAAGAAAAGTCTCTACCAGGAGGGACACATGTTTGCTGTTAATCGAATCTCTTCATTTGTAATAGTTATTCTACTTTCCATATAACTAGGGACTTTCTTCAACTTAGAATAGTGCTTTCCAGCCCGAGGGCTAGAACAGCCGGCCGTCTGCCCTGGAGTTGCTCCTGTTCCTGCCAGGACGACCCTTGCTGACCTCTACCCTCCTTACTCCATGCCTACCTCTTCTCTCTAGTCTCTAACTCACTGTTCCGTGGGGTGTTCTTGGCCACCCATCACTTGTCACCATCAATCCTTGGACACGCTCCGTCTGGACACCTGTTTCTACTTGATCAGATCCTGCCTGCCTGGCTGTCTTCTCAGGGTGAATTAAGGAGAGGAGGTTCCATCCAGGGAGCAGCGGGATGACTTACTGCTCAGGCTGTGACGCTGATGAGGCTGTGAAGATAGACAGGAACAGGCCCTGCACTTGGGACCCACTACTCATTTGGGGGGAGTAGGGAAGCAGCTCATTGGAATGCTAGAGTCACCTCTTCAGTTCCAGAAGTTCCCATTAGCTTGTACCTGCTAAATTGGCTGGTGGTTTGCAGACCAGTTGATTTAACCAAATAGCTGTTGGTCAAATCATGGTGAGCCACGGCCCTAGACTCCCTACCTATATACATCTGGCAAAAATCCCTAAACTGTGGGAAACAGTTGGCTCAATAGAGGTTATGATGAAGTCTGTCACCTTTCTTACCTCATTTGTATTTTATGACTTGTGATACATTTTAAACCATACAGCTTGTATCAGCAAAATTTATTTTGTGTCTACATTTTATTTTTTTCTTTCTGGAGAACTGATTATTTCCCACTATTCCCTTGTTCCATACCCTGTACTGACTGTTTTTTTGAGTTCAAGTGCTTATTTGAAGAGAACCAGGTACCCTATGTTCAAGGGAAGACTGGTCTTCTGGGTCCTGTCGGATTAAAAAGTTCATTCCAAGCCGGGAAGTGGTGGCGCACGCCTTTAATCCCAGCACTTGGGAGGCAGAGGCAGGTGGATTTCTGAGTTCAAGGCCAGCCTGGTCTACCAAGTGAGTTCCAGGACAGCCAGGGCTACACAGAGAAACCCTGTCCCGAAAAACCAAAAAAAAAAAAAAAAAAAGAAAAAAAGTTCATTCCTGGTTTCAGAAACGAAATTAGAGGATAATCTTGGGAGGCTCACAGACACAGTCACAGCCATCAAAGTACTGGCAGCTACATGAGAACTAGATCTGGGTCCATGTTCCTCCTCCTCCTCTAGCATGCATGGTTCTCTACCCTGATTCTCGGGGCTTCAGGGACACTCTTGGCTTCCCTCCGTGGCTTTCTGAAGAGAGATATGGAGTCAAGAGCAGAAGGAGCTAGCATAGATAATGTGAGTGTTGACTCCCAGGGCATTCTGGGGCAATGCTGTCTAGCTGGGCTCCTGATCTTTCAAATATCCTTTGGTCATGCTCTGATACATGCAACCAAATAAATAATTTCTCATCAGGGAAGGGTTTAGATGATTCCAAGTCCAGTGAAACCAAATCTGGTTTGGAGGGACAGAAGGAAGCTATTTCAGAGAGAGCAGGAAGAATAGGCCTTAGAGCAAGACTGGATGCTAGTGCTCTAAAAGGAACCCGAGGCATGTCTCCGTGGTGACCATCAATGCCAATCTACAAGGGCCCCTCCCATCGCCTTCTCTTTTAACTGTCCTTTGGAGTCATTGATTCAAGGAACTGAGGTATCTAAGAACATTCAGCTGCCTAGTTCTGGATAGGTTCCTAGTCCTGTAGTGACAAGTATCAATATGAAACCAATGGAGGTAGGAATGAGGTGCTAGGTCACATACAGGTGAGCCTGAGAGGCCTGATATAGATTTCCTGTTACAAGCTGGAGGCTTGAGAAACCCACTGGTTTTCAATATCTAAAGCTGGGCAGATGGCTCAGTGGGTACTTGCCACACAATCATGAGGACCTGAGTTTGGATCCCCAGAATCTACAAAAAAGTTGAGCATGATGGACACATTATATCCACAGTACAAGGAGGCATGGGCAGGAGGGTCCCAACGGTGTGTCGGTCAACCAGCCAGGCTAGCTGAAATAGTGAGCTACAGGGTCAGAGTGAGAGCATGTCTCAAAATAATAGTGAGGTAGAAGATCAACTGAGGAAGACATACCAATGTTAACCTCTGGCTTCTATATTTGTACACACACACACACACACACACACACACATCTATCTATCTATCTATCTATCTATCTATCTATCTATCTATCTATCTATCTATCTATCTATCTTTCACAGTCTAAACCTTTCACTATGATTATACACACATTCCTTGCCATAAACTAGAGACCCAGAGCCCAAAGTAGCTTGCTGCTGCTCATATGAAACTTTTGCTCTTTTTTCCCCCTTACTTCTGGATTCAGGAACTACCAAAACCTCATTTCCCCTTAACCTGAGATGGCCACTGATATTGGTAATGGGATGACAGTAGATGTTAGGCTAGCTATGCAGGCGAGGCTCATAGAGCGCCTCGGACAAAGTAATAGCTCAAGCTTCCTAATGCTGTGACCCTTTAATACAGTTCCTCATATTGTGGTGCCCCTCCACACCTTAAAATTATTTTCATTGCTACTTCATAACTGTAATTTTGCTACTGTTATGAATCCTAATGCAAATATCTGTGTTTTCCAATGGTCTCAAGGGACCCTTATGCAAGGCATGAAAACCAAGGTTGAGAACTGCTACAGTAGAGCTTGGATCCAGAGTCTGGAGACTAGAGAGGTGAGCAGAGTAGCCTTAGAGGGCCAAGTTGGGCACTAGGTGCCCATCATCCTCTTACAGATGTATGGAATCCAGGCCACTGCTCTCAGCCAGGAGCCACAGGAAACAAAACTTTCCTACTTACTACTCTCATTCTCGGCAGCCTGCTGGGTGTGGATCGTGGCCAAAGAAAGGCTAGGAGCCAGCAGGTGAATGGTGCCCCCGATGGATGCTTACATCACCCAGCTGGCATCAGAGTTGACTCACAGGACAGGGTCTCATATCACTGCTGCCTCCTATGACCCCCTTGGCAGTTTCCCTTCTGAGTATAGACCGGGCCAAGCTCAGTGGCACTTACATAATGGAACATGGTGTCGCCTAGTGTGTAGGGGACGACAACGTCCAAAAATAAACACTATTGACTGATAACATACAAACTGGAGGTTGGGTGGAAAATGAAAAGGCGTGATGATGACAGATGTTGCAACTGCCACTGAGGGACAAGGAAGAGGCAGAGGTCGCTCACTGTCTTTTCTTCCTTTAACCATTACCTCGTCCATGGTGTCTCTCATCTCTTTCCATACTTGACAGTAACATCACCAGAGGGGCATATCACCCTGCGTAGTTTTCAAATCATGTCCCCAGTGAGCTAGAATCATTTGAGACCTTGGGAGGGGACTGTCAACACCCCGTTACATGCTCAGACACTACGGTCTATAGGCTTAAGCAGAGTCTCAGCTTGTAAGAGGAAGAGGTCGTTTTGGAACCAAGTTTTGGGATATCAAAACAAGAACTATTTTTTTAAAGATTTATTTATTATTATATATGTAAGTACACTGTAGCTGTCTTCAGACACCCCAGAAGAGAGCATCAGATCTCATTACCGATAGTTGTGAGTCACCATGTGGTTGCTGGGATTTGAACTCAGGACCTTCGGAAGAGCAGTCAGTGCTCTTAACCACTGAGCCATCTCTCCAGCCCCCCAAGAACTATTATTTTTAAGAACTATTTTTGATGTGTTTTATATATCTGTGCTTCACTACCCAAACACTAATGCTTAGCTTAATACTGTGTAAGTCTGAGAAGAAAAACCATGGTACTTTTTTTTTTTTTTTTTTTTTTTTAGGAAAAATCATTGTGGATGACTAGAAAGGATTCATTTTTTGAGTGGGCAGTATGGTGGATTTTAACATAGGATAACTTATCAAGTAAAAAATATGAGTGCTGAGTTAAATTTGAATTTCAAAAGAAGCATTGAACTGTTTGAGAGTATAAGGCTATCTCAAATACAGACTAAGACATAGCATATACAAATAGATCTTAAATGCAAGTGCAAGCAAGTGTCCTGTGTTTTGTCTGGTAGTATTATTTTCATGGTCTTACATCATAGCCTGTGGCCATTACCTTAATTACTCCTAGAGCTATCTCTATTAGAATATCAGATTCACCAACTGAGGAGTATGCTCTAGAAATCGATGTTGAGAGGCAGTCTTCAGGGTGGATTCAAATTTAACTATAACCAGGGAGACCGTGGGACTGGTTGAGTCCCTGGATCTTCCCAGCTTGTTCTGTAGCTCTTGGTCACTTTGCTATGTTTGGGTTTCATATGGCTTTGTTTCCTGCCTTTCTCTCTGTGTTCCCTTCTTTGTGCTTCCATCTGTTTAATTTCCACGAGCCTCTCTTCAGATACACTGAGCTTTCCCTCAGCTGGGTCGAGTCTACGGATGAGTTAGCCTCTGGTTTTCAATGGCAAAGACTGGGTTCCCAGAAATGAAAAAGAGCTTGTCACCACGAGGGACTGGTCACAAGTTTCTTCTGTGGTAGGGTGGACCTTTCTCAGATAGAAGGTCCTAGGATAGAGATCTCTAGTTGTAGCTTAAAGAAGGTCCAGGGGTGGGGGTGGGGGGTGGGGAGGAAGGCAACAAGCTAAATGAGCCAATAAATTCTTTAGCCAATAAATTTCTTTTCCTGTAATTCTGATGGGAAAAGGGGTTTACCTAGCCTTACTCCAATTACATCCAAGTAGATCCCACCAAGACAGAAACAAAGCTTTGTGTCTCAAGGCAGATAAACAGAGAATCCGAGATGTTGGAAAGAGAGTCAAGTTTGAAAACCTTCTACCCTTAGACAGGACATTTTGTCCTCTAATAATACAGAAGGTTGTTATACTGGCTGAATCCTTTGAACATCTCTGTCAAGACCTCAGTGCTGGTTCAGGTAAAGAATATGTGATATTGATCCTGTATTGTAAAGAACACAAGCATTAGGTCTTTACTGAGAACCTACCAGAGCTAGGGCTCTAAGGCTGCAACTCCCTGAATTATGAATGTTCTATTCCAGAAATATCTTGTGGCGCTTCTCCAGGCTTTTGCATTAACTAATGCTATTTCTTCTGTCACTTGGGTTTGAATTCAGCTGAAATGCTTTTTTTCAATTCCACTATCACAATCGAAAGTTGGTAATTTCTTGTTTATTTTTTTTTTTTACCCACTGACCAACCCCAGCTAGGATCTGGAACCAACTGCTTCCCTTCAGTGCTATATGGCTCTTGCCTGGTAAAGACAGATATTCAGCAAAGTTTATGTAACAGAGGAATGAAGAAAAGCAGCCATCCTTTAGCTGCCACAGAATAAATGTATGACCCAAAGAGAACCCTAGAATTCTTTTCAAGCCTTCTGCTTTTTTGTTCAGCTTCATGTTTAACAATCTTTGAAGTGTTTTACAAAAATAGGAGGTAGCATGGCCTCGGGCTGGGAGCCTTTCGAGCACCACATCTGTGATTCTCCTTTCACAGTATCCAGGACAGCAGAGCTAAACGTGCTTTCCTGGCTGATTGATTAATGAAGCCTTAAGCCCAGGGAGGCTGTGGTCCAGGGGCACATTCTTCTGTGATCAGCACTCCTCTTGCTACTCCAGTTGCCTGTGGCAGAAGATCAGTGAGTTCCTGGAAACCTTGAAGGACAAAGAACAGGGATTGGTGGCAAAATAATGGTGTCCACTTATGCAACGGAGAAAGCGGTGACTTTACGTTGAAGCAAACGCATTTTCACTGCATTGCATCCTGAAGCGTAGTTCTTGCAGGAAGCAAGTGTAATTTTAGACACCCAAACAAACCATAAAACCTAGCAGCGGCTCTCGGATCTGTTCAGTCTCTCTGGCTTGCCTGCTTGAGTTCTTGGAATGGCCTTTAGAAGCTTTTAGGTCAAAGGTTTGGGGCTCCAGGTGCTGGGGTCACCACAAAATTTGACCCTAAACTAAACAGACCTGCCTTTGTCCTGAGAGAGGGGGAGGGACGTGGGGAGAGAGAGAGAGAGAGAGAGAGAGAGAGAGAGAGAGAGAGAGAGAGAGAGAGAGAGAGAGAGACAGAGAGAGAGAGAGACAGAGAGAGACAGAGAGAGAGAGAGAGACAGAGAGAGACAGAGAGAGAGAGAGACAGAGAGAGACAGAGAGACAGAGAAAGACAGAGACAGACAGACAGACAGACAGACAGACAGAGGGAGAGAGGATATGGAAGTGGGATAAGTGGGATAGAAGATTCTAGAAGATGGAAGAGGAAGAGGAGGAAGATTAACTACTTGGTTTAATCAGCTGTTTATTCTTTCATGATTTTTTTTTTAACCTCTAACAAAAGGCTAGATACATTACAATGTCTGTAGTGGCAGGATGAATGAGATAAGACTCTGACTCTGTAGAATGGAAGGGTGGGGCCTTAATAACAAAACGGGTACTGATGCTGGAGCTGGTTTAGGAGATGAGATGACATGATGACATGTACTGGTGACTTGTGTGCTGAGTGATGCTGAGTCAGAGGCATCTAGTAGTCAGCGTGTTAACTATGAACAATAGTGTACCAACTCTGTCCTCAGAGCCCCAGGCTCACAGTTCACAAACCCAAATGCTTGGTGAGCTTTCCTCTGGGATCTCTCTCTCTCTCTCTCTGTATATGTGTTCATGGGGTCACATCTGTATGCAGGTGTTCCAGAGGATAATGTAGGGTGTCACCCTCAGGAACATCACCTTTTTTGTGATAAGGTCACTCTTTGGGCTGGAGCTCTCCAGTTAGGTTAGACTGTCTGGCCCACAGGCCCCAGAGTGCTTCTTGTCTCTGTCTCCCCAGCTCTGGGATTACAAGAATGTACCACCATGCCTGTTCTTTTCCTTTGTATGTGGGTATGTGGGTTCTGGAGAACAAACACAGGTCATGCTTATAAGGTAAGTACTTTTTTTTTTTTTACCAACAAAGCCATGTCCTTAGCTTTCACTTTGACATTTTAGATGTAGTGTGTCCTCAGAGCACACCTGGTAGATAGCTTCCGTTCTCTGAGTATGGCACCATCCTGTGCCCAAGCCCAGAGCCCAGGCACCTACAGACTCCTCCCTCTATCTCTGTGCCAATTTCTCATTCGCCCTGTGTTTGAAGTCTTTTGATTTCACCTCAAAAATCTTGACCCTTTACCTTCTCTCTTCTGCTTTTGAGGCCTAGCTCACACTGCCACCTTTTCCCAACTGGCCTCCTGCAACAGTCCCTCTTTCTTCAGTAGTTTCTCTTGCTCTCAGAAATATGGTTAAACTTTTCATGAACTCATAGGGCCTAGCTTCTGCCTTCTCTTAGCTTTTACTCAGTTTGAAACACGGATGTTTTCCTGCCCAACCTATTTGCTGTTTTCCTACCTCTGCAAATGTTACTCATTTGATGCAAAGGGCTATGTAGTCAATCCAGTAGAGAAACACATTTGCTTTTTGTATGAACTGTGGACATGGTGGCTGAGGTGATAGTTAGACTCTCTTCTGAGAGCTGTGTGAACAGGATGGAGTGTTCTCTCAGTAGATGAACTTTATAGAGATAGATGCAGAAAGGAATGATAAACTCCCTGCATTCTTCAGTCTCTGGGTTCCCAGGCATTCAGTATGTCAGGGCAAAGAGTGATCCTGGAGGCCTGTGAGTTTGCCTTTGTCTCCATATCATTCCTTATGCTAAGACCTGTCAGTGTTGCCTCATTAAAAGAGACCGGATGAAAGAGTTTAAGTGGAAAGGAAACAAGGCTATTTTGATCTACACTTAACAAGAGGGTCTAAACATGGAGAGAAACATATCCAAGTCAAAGATGTCCCAGAAAGGTAGCTGGGGGTTGATGGGAGAGCTGAAGTTCCCCAGGCAATGTGGAAGAAAAAACCCAGAAACACCAATGTAATAGAGCTGGGCTACCAAGGGAGGCTTATTGACTAGCTACTCTCTCAAGGCATTCTTCTCCTATACTGCATTTATTAGTATGCGAAGGAAGCCACCAGGAAGTCAGTAACAGGAACTATTCTCATCCCAGGATTGCATGCTTGTGCCTTACCTGCACTTCTGGGAGACAGACCTAATGTAGAGTTTGTTAAGGCAGTTTCTTGGTCTTGAAAATTGGCAATATTTTTTGGAGAGTGTTGATGCACACATGCCATAGAACCTGAGATCAGAGACTAAATGCAAGAGCTGGGGTTCAGAGAGATAAAGATCCCAGTGAGAGGGGATGTGGTCTTAGAAGGCAGGACTGGAGACAAGCATTTCCAAATGCTATGGTGATTTTGAGAATTTGGAATCTGGCCAAAGTTAGAAATTCAACAGTTCCATTTTACAGATGGGAAGGAGGCTGAGCAGAGGGTGATTTGCTCAAAGCAAGCATCAGTCTGTCCCAGAGATGTTATTAGGAGTCAAGGGCTTACCCTAGCCTTCACCACTGTACTCTTGCCTCATTGGTATTTGATGCACTAAGTTCTATAAAAAACTTCCTCCTCCTCCTCCTCTTTCTCCTCCTCTTCCTCCTCCTCCTCCTCCTCCTTCTTCGACAGTGTCTCATGTAGTGACAGAATTCTCAAATCTACTAACTCAGCGATTCTCAACCTTCTCAATGCTGTGCCCCTTTAATACAGTTCCTTATGTTGTGGTGAACCCTGCCCCCAGCTGTAAAATTATTTTTGTTGCAACTTCATAACTGTGATTTTGCTACTGTTATGAATCATAATGTAAATATCTGATATTCAAGGTATCTGTTATGTAACCCCTGTAAAAGAGTAGTTTGACTCCAAAGGGGTCACGACCCTTAAGTTCAGAACTGCTACACTAAATAGAGAAAGACCTTGAACACCCCATCCTTTTGCCTCTACCTTCCAAGTGCTAGGAATTACAGGTGTACACCACCAAACCCAGCTTGAAACTTTAGTCTTCAGCACTGTGGAATAGTAATCTATTAATAGAAGTTGTTGAAAAATTATAGGATTTTTTTTCAAACACCACGTTACACATTTTTATTGCAAGTGTATTTTGTTCTCTCACACCTACCATGCATTACTTCATTAAGTATTATACTTAGGTGGGTTTGCCTTGTGGCAAGGAAAACAGATCTATAACGGATGTTCTACCTGTAACCTACTGGGCCAACTTTAGTGACAACAGTTATATCATTTTTCTATAGTTTTCTGTTGACTGGAAAAGTCAATAAGACTGTCGGCAGTATTCTACTGACTTCTGTCCTGGTTTGATTTCTCTTGCCCCAAAAAGTGTATAACCAAAGCAGCCAGTCAAGTCTATCCCCGAAGGAATCCAAAGCAGCAGCTCAAGTTAAGAACCCGGAGGCAGGAACTGGAGGATTTTTAAGGGTAGGATGCTTGCTGCTTTCTGGTTTGCTCTGAATGGTTTTGCTCAGCTTGCTTTTTCATACAACTCAGGACTACCTGACCTAGGAGTGGTGCCACCCACAGTGGGCTGGGCTGTCCCACATCAATTGTTAATCAGGAAAATGCCCCACAGACTTTCCTACAAGCAAATGTGATGGAGGCATTTTCTCAATTGAGGTTCCCTCTTCCCAGATAACCCTAGCTTGTGTTACATTGATAGAAAACAAAACAGAACAAAAGAAACAAAATAAAACAAAAACCAAACTAACCAACCCAACAAAACTAATCTGCATGTCTCCTTTGGTCATATCTCAGGTAGAATATATGATTGCCTTTCAGCCACACTTTCAGAGAGACACATACTGCCATTTAATAGACTGAGAAAATAATAAACAAAGAGACTAACAGATCAGCAGGGAAGTTCAGGAAAACCCAGAGTTTGTGAAGTACACACAGTCTTCCTTTCAAGGTCTACACATTTATTTGTACTAACTTATTACCATTTTAATGACATTAGAGTCAAATGTTGTCAAAAATGTATGTTGGAAACACTGAGACTTGTTCTTTGTATTTTGAAATGATGAGGGCACAAGAGAATGTAGAACAGATGTAGAAAGAGAATGGAGGTGTAAAGAGAGGAGAAGCCATCTGGAAGTATATTGAAGAATGTATAAGAAGTCTGGAAACAGTTCGGGTAACCTTTCTGATTCATCCTAAACCTTTACTTTTATTTCCTTTTGGTGTAATAACTTATTACTTTTGCGGGTCCTTTGCTTCTGGTACTTGAATATTTAGGCCTGTGCTGCATCTTTTCTCTCCTTACTGGTTGGTCTTGAGTTCCTGTCTATTTAGGATGGCTCCAGGTTGATGTTCTGGTTTTGCTTCCAAAATACCTGCCTCTCCCTACCCACAGGGATGACAGATGCTGGAGATGATCTGGCTCCCCACCACATCTCCTTCAGAGGTTTCTTCAAAAAAAAAATTTCCTTTCAATAGCCATAAAACTGAAAAGTTAAAACAAAACAAAAAAACTAAGCAGACTACTTCCTGGACTGATATCCCGTGTGGTGTCATAATAAGTTTTAAATGAGTCATAGGAGTGTGATCTTGCTCTTCTATCTCTCTAAGTTTCAATTTTTTAGATAAGTTTGTTTAACTTATGTCCTAAAGTAATGTTTTCCTGTCTTATTCTATTTTGAGCCACTGTAGCAGAGACTGGGTAATTTATAAAAGGTGAAAATGTATTAGCTCACAGTTATGGAGGCAGGGAGATCTGATGCCCAGGTACCCAAATCTAGAGAGGGTCGTTGAGGACATAATCTGACAAGACACACCACATGTTAGTTCCACACTGTAACTACTGTGAAAGTGCTTTGGTAAACACTGGTGTACAGCCATGCTGTGTTGAGTTGGTATAGCTGGATCACACAGAAGACCTATTGTTAAGTTTTCTTATCTTTTCTTCTGTTGTCTTGAAATTGTAAAAGAACAAATTTAATTAGTAATATAAAAAAATACCAGCAAGCACAAGATATTTTCCTCAGTCCCAAAGGCAAGGGTGGCTTGCAGACTAATGTAGAGGCACATGAAAGGTGTGGATCTAGCTGATATAGATCCCTGGTGACTATTTCAACTTCAAAAGGAGTATGAAGACTTGAATAATCTCTACAATAAAGGGTATCTTTTTTAAAAAACTTTTAATTGATTCTGTGTGAGTTTCACATCAGTTTCCCCCATCTCCCTGTCCCCTCTATCTACCTTTGCAACCTCCTACCCCCAAAATAACACACACACACACACACACACACACACACACACACACACACACACACACACTCAGCATAGAAATCATCTCATTGTGGAAGCTAGTGTGTCACAGTATGCCCCACAGTATGTCCACACCTTTACTTGCAAATACTCATTGTAATGAGTCATTGGTCTGGTTTGAGATCTCTGGCTTCTGTGATACCATCAATAGTGAATCCTCACCAGGACTCCTCCTTGTTATCCCATTGCTGCCCTGTGCCATGGACATCCTGCAGCTTTGGATCAACAGGACTGGCCCTTTCACGTGTCCCAACCATTCACAGAGGATATTTCAGGGTACACTGAGTCAGAGCCCTGATCTGGGCCTAGGTGGCAGCCAAGTTCACCAGCGTGCTGACTCTCCAGCACTGCTCCAGCTAGACCATCCAGTGCCACCATCAGCAGAAGGCAAAGTCACTTAATTCTCCCATACTCAAGTCCCCCCACCCTCATGGGCCAGCTCACACCCACATCCACCATCAGGTCCAGCTCCACTGTGCTGCCTGTGTGAGGAGCAGAGCCAGATCTGTACAGCCGCTGGATATCCAAGTGGTTCTGGTAGCTGTCCCACATGGGACATCCCCATGTCCTCTCGTGGTAATATGAGCCATGGTCATGGACACTGACCCCTGCTGCTGTGTAGCCAAGGACCCAGGCATGACCCTCAGCTGCAGCTTCTGATAGGTCCTCACCATGGCCCCACGTGGTGTGCTGGCCACTCACAATAGACTACTCTTCCAGTTCCATGTCTCCTCATGATTCACAAGCTGCTCTACTCCTCTCCCATGTGACTCCACACACTAGCACATTGCGGTGACTCCTGCTACAGGCTGGCCGTGTAGCTGAGGGGCCCTTGGGGGACATCCTCCATCTGTCAGCAAGTGGGTGTCTATGGCCTGTGCACCCGAGGGAAGGTTTGTGGGTGGCATGGCAGTCTGCGGGTCTCTGTTTGTCTTTCTCCTCCCTCGATGTGCTGTGTGGTGGTAGGTGTTGATGTTTAGTTTGTTCTTTTCTTCTTGTGAGGATGGAAATGTTTATTTTATATGCCAGACTGCAAACCAGAAGCCTATACTGTCTCTTCTCTTTTTCTAAAAGTTTGAAGGTTGTCTTTTTGTCTTTCACAAGCCCCTGGGGCAAGCACACAACTTCTTACAGATTAGTGGTTTAGACCAGCTATTAACCAGAGGAGGGACTCAGAAGTCACACACACACACACACACACACACACACACACACACACACACACACAAAGATGCCCAGGACCCACCCCATATCAATTAAACCAGGATCTTGGGGAAATCATTTTTATGTTGTATAATCTTGGAATTATAGTGCCTGTCCAGAGTTGAAAACCTCTCTTCTTCCAGATCTAGATGCTAGAACGGTTCCTTCTTTCCAATCCTGTAGGTAGACTAGAATGCAACACTACCTGCAACTTCATAGGAAACTGATAGGGCAGGCTTGACCTGACACTCCTGCTTCTAGCTTGAAGTCACAACTCAATGAAACAGCATGTAGGCAGAGCTGTAAGACTGTTTCATGATCCTGGCCTAGTGTTTACAGCCTATGGGAATCTCCCCCGTTGAGCATGCATTGGATCCAGGGCTACATCTAGGAAATAGAATATGGCAGATACATTGTGATCTGAAAGTTGATTTTGAGGACAATCGACCTACATGATCCCCAGTCATATAAAAGATGTTCCTCATGGTCATGCTTCCAGAGAAAATATCCAACTCAGAAGGACCAAGAGAAGTCAATTAGAAGTTCCAGAGAGGGTTTACTCTCTCCTGGCCTTTTGATACCACACAAAAGCAAAGACCTTACTCCTGAACAGAGGTCTCAGCTAATCTGAGAGATACAAATATGTACTATTAAACATTCAGCCTAGTTCTTGTCTGCAATTGGTCGTTTAGTGATGGGAAACTCAACACAGATATTTTGGCATAATGGAAAATTTATAACTTTGTAGCTAGATATATTCAGGCTTATTTCTTAGTTCTGTTAATACTCCTGTGCCACTTCTGATTAATTATTTAGGGTCTCACTAGACTTCAGTTTTCTCATAAATAGAGCAGAAAAAAATATTCTTGCCTTGCTTGAGTGGCCAAGGGCTTGTGCGACATGGGGATGCATGCACATGCTCAGTGCCGGAAGCTCTCAGGGCTCAGAGCTGTTGTCCTTATGGCCTCAAGGGTGCCATGGTGATGGAAATGGTGGCATCTGAAGGTGTCTTAACCACCCACAGAGAAAACACAGCTTCTCCCAACCCTGAGAAGAGAGACAATCACCTAGAAAAAGCGCTGCTGAGGGACTTGTATTACATTCCAGCTTGTTTTCATCAGGGCCCATTAAAAGATGGGCTTTATAATGGCCAATGTGAATTTCTCCTGCTTACAGGCGAGACTCTTCAGTTCATGCTCACCTTCTATGCAAATTCACAGCTGACACAGATTTAGAGCCTTAGGTATTAGAATAATAACTGCAAAGCAATTTATAACACACAGCTTGTCTCCCATGAATATCCTCCGGTTTGGTCCTCACCACCTGCTGTGAAATAGGTCCTGTTTCCTCAACTTTATGAGCAGAGAAATGGAGGCTTACAGAGTATAGCTTATCCAAAGTTACAAAGCCATGGAGAGGCATAAATGAGAATTGATTTAAGGCCCACATCACCAATCTGCTTTCTTCTCTGTATCATGCTGTCTGGCTTTCTGATTTCTTTCTTCCCTGAGCTAACAAGCTCACTTGGTTCTATGTCTCTGAGGGGCTTAACTCCTATGTCTGTCAAACTGGAGAGCTAGTTAAAACTATTACCAGCTCATAAAATCAGCCATGTTGCCCAGACCGTGTCTTAGTTTGGATTAAGGGCACATGCGAGCCATCTGCTTGAAGCTTTTCAGCCTTGTTATTGAACAGTCATATGCCTTGGCTTTCTGAGGTGTGAGTACGCATGTATGAGTGTGAGTGTGCATGTGTGTATATGTCTGTGTGTGTGTGTAAGTGTGTGTGATGAGTGTGTATGTCTGGTGAATATATTTATGTGTATGTGAATATGTGTGGTGAGTGTGTGTGAGTTTGAATATATGAATCTGCATGTGAGTGTGTGTGTGTGTATATTTGAGTGTGTGTGCGTGAGTATGTGAGTGTGTATGTGTGTGTGTGTGTGTGTGTATAATGTGTAGTTTCCTTAGGATAAAGGTTTAGCGCCTTCTTAACAAAGAGACAAAGATAAAAACAGAATAAGAGAACTTAATAATTTATTATCAATAAAAGTAAGATTTTGAATTGAAAACAAAAAACAAAAAATCAAGGGGGGGGTTATGAGAGCATCCAGAAAAATGCCAATGGCTAGACAACGAGTAAATATTATTTACTAAAATAAAATGCAGTATCCTTAGGATTACCTGTTTGAGTCCCATTTCTTTCTCTCATTTTCTGGAACTTTTGAAGCTCTCTTCCCCACTGTTGTGGTTATAGCCTTAACAATCCTTCTGCTTGTGACCTGTAATAAGCATGTTGTGGGTGAGTTCCGTACATCTGCTCTCCACACAAATGGCCAGCATGATTTTCTAACTGGGATGCTAGTGCAGGCTCCGGAGGTCAGCTATTTGGATGCCTCAGTTAACTCTCACTGGCTTGGAAGTGCTGTGGAGGCTCGATGAAGTCTTACCTTCCACCTCTACCTCCAGAGGCTCCCCTCCCCCCCTTTCTCCTTAGCACTCATTGTTGGAAAGATGGGGGTGGGGAGGCAGACCTGCTTTGTCCTCTCTCTCTCTCTCTCTCTCTCTCTCTCTCTCTCTTCTACGGCATCACTGTAAAAGTTTCAACTTTCCTTTAAGAGCTTTGCTTCTTTTAGTCTTGTTTTATTTTGTTTTCTTGTTTAGCTTAACCCAGGATTTGTGAACGGTGGAATTCCACTCAGGAATAAGGAAGGTACAGATAACAGAAAGATCCAAGTGTCTGAGCTGCAGTGTCAGGAGAGTGTGTCCTGGCTGGGTACCAAAGCAATCCAGCATTTAAAGTGTTAGTATTCACTAAAGACTTCTAGACTTTAATTATTTGAAATTGAGTTTGTTGGAATGGTACCACATTACAAAATTTACTGTTGTTATTTGCAAAATTGTAGCACTGATTTAAAGATTTAAAACAAAAGATTACAATGGCATGAGTTAAAGGTAAGTGAATGAGCCCATGGTTGACTTTAAGGGGTTCAAAGGCCTTATTGGTGAAGAGAAGTGCAGATCTGTGTCACTCTTGGGAGGAATGTGAATTAGGCATGTTGGTCTCTACAAACCCACAGTTCTAACATCTAGAGGTTTTTTTTGAAGGTAAGAGAAACTTGATCCTTGGGTCCATAATTAGCCTCACCCACGAGGAACTGGCTGGACTGAAAGAGGCCAATTTGTGTTTAGTTTCTTCCTCTTACCCACTGCCTCTCTCAGGTCCTGGGATTCTTCCTCTGTCTAGCCTTAGGACGGGCCTTCTTCACATCAGCAGCCTGTTGGCCGTGGGCCTCTGGAGCAGCTGCTGCCTAGGCAGCTCTGCCTGTGTCCTAAGCTGACACATGACAACTTCTATTAGCCTGAGGTTCTCTGCGGGAAGCCGGTGGGCTCTGTCAGCTATCTCCCTTCTGTTTTACCATCTGCTGGCTCCCAGGGAGGCGGTGTCACAATGCAGGTTAAAGAGGGTACCCGGAGTGAGGGCATGGTGCAGACCTAGAGTGCTAACATGCTCCCTCCTTCTCAGAGGTTGCCTGGCAGGAGTGGCACTTGTCCCTAAGAAAGTATGAAGTGAATCAGGGTAGGCTGGCCCATGCTGAGGGCATCCAAATTGTGTCCCTCCCTCCGTGCCAGGAATCACCATGTGAAAGTCACATTTTGGCTTGGTTTAGACATGATCCAGGTGCTTTTCAGACACTCTGACAAGAGATTCTTGACATGTCCTTTGCACTTGTTTGAATGTTGTGACTTTTAATGTCTGGTTTTAAGGTCTCTGTCTCTCTGTCTCTGTCTCTCTGTGTCTCTGTCTCTCTCTGTGTTTCTGTCTCTCTCTCTGTCTCTGTCTCTCTGTCTCTCTCTCTCTCTCTTGTTTATGTTTGTGTGTGTGTGTGTGTGTGTGTGTGTGTGTGTGTGTGTTGTACAGACCCCTTGTATGGTTTTTCAGTATGTTCTCATACACCAAACTAAAGTAGCAATCACATGTGGTGAGGTGGAGCTGGACAGGCTGGGGAAGGGAAGGGCTTGGGCCTGGGAGAGGCCAAGCCATGTGTTCCTCTGGTTAGTGCAATGTGCTGGCACAGTGGGAAGCTGCTGTGCTGGGGCCCTCTCTCTCAGCCAGAGGTCCCACAGATTCCCAGACGGTACAGCTTGAAGGGAGGGGCCCAAGTGGTGGTGATATGGTCATTGCTCCTTCATTTTCTGAAGGGGAAAATGAAGCTCAGGGTAGGCAGTAGCCTGTGAAAGATATATGTGCCTACTTGGTAGTGGAAGAGGGACTGAGTTGAGCACGTCCTCAGGTGCGTGTGTGTGTGTGTGTGTGTGTGTGTGTGTGTGTGTGTATGTGTGTGTGTGTGTGTGTGTGTGTGTATGTGTGTGTGTGTGTGTGTGTATGTGTGTGTGTGTCTTCATCTGTTTATATGTACCAAATATGTACTACATATGTACATATGTAACATAGTGGTCACAGTGTGCAGAAGTCTAGAGATTTCTCCTAACTGGATAAATGAGCCAGCCCAGGCTTTCTGCCTCAAAGTTCGTCACATGGTACTCTCTTTTCCACCAAAAAAGGATCTGAGGTGACTCATGATTAAGGTGACCATGAGCTGTAGATGTGGCAAGTGGTTGGACACTTTCCCAACTTGGGTTTGATTACCCAGTGATGAAAAGAAAGATCATATATTTCCTCTCTATTTCTCCCCATATGCCCTGCCATTTCACAAGTGCACCAGTGCAGACGTAAACCACTTGGTCTTGTTACCCAGAATCTCTCAGCTTTCTTTTTGAGGGAGGAGTGCTGGTGGGCTCTAATCCAGGCTATTGCAACAACTGGGCTACATCTTCACTTTTCTCAAAGGCCTCTTGTTGACTACTTATTTGGCCAAGTTGCCACTGGGACATCTGGCTCATACTTTCCCAGAAGGTTCTGATGAGTCCTTGAAAGTAGGTATTGGGAAGACTCATGGACAGGTGCATGAAGTAAGTCATCCAAGACTGCCTGTGGTCTAATAATGGACCTCGCAAGTAATTACACGGAATCCATTTTCTTCATCCATAAAGCAGGACTATTCCCGAGGACCTGGAATGCCTTGAACATCTGCTTTCACAAATTAATTTCAGTAGGTAGCCTTTTCAGTGCCCCGGTTTCCTCTTCTTCATTAACTTCTGTGGTGATGTGATTAGGGCCACATCTGGACTGTACTTTAGTGGTTAGACAGGCCAGATGTTCCACTGGGGAGATAGTGACTTATAGTCAATACTGCAGATGTCTTTCCTCTGCCGTTCCCTCTGGCTACCACACTGTGGTCTCAGCAATGGGTTTAATGACTGCTCAAGGACACAACAGGACTGGAATCTTATGTCTGGTGATATAGGACTCTACTGTTTGTGCTTTTTGTTACCCTACCTGGTAAATAAAATCTGGAGGTTCAAAAAGGTAGTAGAGACTTTGGTGGAAGATGGTTGACTTTCAGTACAAAGCTGATGATCTTGAATCGTTTTATCTCAGATGGAGGGATAGTAAAGGTTTCTCAGACAGAGAGGATGCCTGATCTTGGGATAACATCATCATCTTAGGGAGAGCTTGCTTTAAAAATGTCTCACATGTAAACCACAGTTCATCTCCCAGCAAAGGAAGAAAACATTCCTAGATGAATTTGTTGAGAGCTATGCAATATCTTGAGACCTCAGTGAGTAGCAGATAAGAGAGATGGACTGCCTTAGTACCAGTTCCAGCTCAGCTCCTTGTGTTGCATGACCTTAGGTAAGGTTCAAGATCTCCCACATAGGGTTATTACATGGATTACAAGAATTACATGAGATAATTGTTAGTATAATCAGGGTATCATAGCATGGTGGCAGGGCCTTATAATCATAAACCACTTTGGGGTTACCTAGAAACCTTTGGCACACTGCAGAGTTTAATAGACACTTCAGAGTGTAATAGATGGAGCACAGACTCATTCTGTGCCTTTGAGAAAAAAGGGCAGGGGCATCATGTCAGTGTACCAGGAAGACAAAGAATTTTTCAGTCACTCTGGGGCTATGGATCTCATCAGCAGTCAGCAGTGAATCATCTGATAAAGGATTCTGGGAGAGTCCCTTCTAAAGAGAAGTTTGATGTCTCAACCTCAAGTAAACTTAGTCTTGATGCAGGCTATTTGTTCACAGATGGGCCTCTCAGCTATATTGTGAATGGTCTAGAAGTCAGCATGAGCCAAAGAACCTTCTCACAGACCCAGGAGGCTGCCAGAGAGAGGTCAGATGAGAGTAGAAAGGTAAAGTGAGGGGTTTCCTCTCGCATCTCTAAGACCTACCACCACATTGTCTGTTTGCATTTTTCTGCAGGACATTGGTCATGGGGAAGGACCACTAGGATTAGGATTAATCAGCTTTCTCAGTGAAGTTCTGAGTCTCTAGTTCTTCCTTCTAACCATGCCTTGATAATATTCAGTCATAATGAAGGACTAAAGAAAGACTTTATTTCACAGAGGGCACCAGGAAAACAACTGTCTCCAGGATGGGGTAAAGTAGGTCATCCTGGGTGGCCATTGTTGAATCAACCCTCCTAGAAGTCTGACAGTATTTTCTTTTATTTTCACAGATAAGTTTTACTCAAAACTGTAAGGCAAGGCTTAAGAGTTGTTCTCAGATGACTATAAGACAGATGTGAGTTCAATCTTAATTTGTATATACTAGCTGGACACTGAACCCGAGTCTCCTCCTCTAGACCATAAGAGTGAGGACGTAAATGAAGGTCTGCTGGGAGAAGACCCGAGGTCCCATGTTAGGCTAAACAGCGTCGAGTTCTATTCTAGATAATAGATACATCTCCTCCTCCTGTTCCTGCTCTTCCTCTTCTTTCTCTGTCTCCCTCTCGTTTCCATGTCACTTTCCTCTTCCTTAGCATCTTTCCAAATTGATGGTCCTAGTCAAAAAGAGCACTGGATAAGACAATAGGAGAATGAACTGTGTAGGAAAGGGTTAGCCAGACATCACCTCTCCCTGTCTAAATTAAGTGCTAATGATCTGGCTTGTTAATAGGAAGCTATCTGTTACCCAGGTGCCTAGGGAGGAGGGCTCCTTGTTCAAGTTGCATAAAAGTTATTAGAGAGATAAGCCTGAAAAGAGCTGCTATCTCATGCCAGAGAGGCCAAGCCCAGATAAAAAGGGACAAGGAACAGGGAGACAGATGGAAGGCTAAACTCCAGGAAGCAGAGGGTAAAGGACAGATGGACATGCTTAAGAGTAGAGTCTTCCCAAGGGGCACTATTCCAACAGCAGATTTCTGGGTACGGACTTTCTGGGAGAGCTTTCTAAAATATGAAAAGGGTGTTTGACTCTCCAAAGACTAGACACTTAGATTTGTCATTTTCTCTCCAGTGGTTTGGCTTAGGGCTCTTAGGGACTGAGAAATCATCTGATGTCATCAGTAGGTAGAATGGAAATCCCAGAGACATGGCAGGACTTGCTCCCAACCTTACTGACCAGAACTGGGCAGCTAAAACATATGTAAGTATGCTTGTATGTACACGTGCTTGTGTATATGAGGGTTCGTGTGTGTGTGTGTGTGTGTGTGTGTGTGTGTGTGTGTGTGTGTGCATATGAAGGATAGAGGATTGCTTTGGATGTCCTTGGGTACCATACTTTTTGTTTATTTATTTTGCTAGTAAGCCCCCAAAGGATCTGTCTATCTCTGCCTCCCTGATGATGGAACTAGAAACATGAGCCACTTAGCCACTTAGCTCTTTATTTTTGTATGACTTCTGGCAATTGAACACAGGTCCTCACGCTTGCTTGTAAGTCAAGCACTTTGCTGACTGACTGAAATGTGGAAGGTAGCTTCAAAATGGACACTCAGTGGCACCTGGCCTGATAGTCATATCATCTTATGACTCCCACACTTTGAGCATGGGCTGAACTCCCCAACTTGCTTCTACAGAATAGAATAAAGCAGAAGCAGCTAGATGCCACCTCAAGCTTAAGTACTAAGTACTAAGCAAAAGGTACTAAGTCTCCCGCCTCAGCTGTCATCTCTCTCCTTCTTACCCAGGCAGGCACTTAATAGACATGCCAATGAACACAGGGCTTATTTTACCCAATAATTGGAACTTTGATATGGGAGAGAAGATTATGCAAGATTAGATCTCTACATGGAGACAGCCAGACTTTGATACTTGTTTAAAAGAAAAAAGACCAAAAAAACGATTCACACTCTCTATATATGGGGTTCTATGGACACCAACATCCCCTTCTACATAGCTATTTCCCCTACTCTCACTTCAAGTGCCAAAAATAAACTTAGCATCCTTACTGCCACATTCATAGTTGGTGCCTTCCCTTCTTGTTCAGGAGTCAGAACAATCAAAGCAGCCCTGTCTCTGGCTTGGCTGAATAAGCAAGAACTGGGGGTGGGGGAAGGGGCTAGGTTCCCCAGCTGGGAGAGCCTATGGTTACTCTTTTGGCTTTGTCTTCACCCTGAGCAACACAGCACCAGCATCTGTGCGCTGCCCCAGAGGGCACTCAAGGCATCTGACCTTTTCATCCCTGGGAGGCTGTGGTCTTAAGAGAAGAATGGGATAATGGCTCTCTGTTCTTAGTGGACTTTGCTGAGGTAAGCTGGGCTAACAGGAGCATCATAAAAGCCCTGGGGTGAACCAGGGTTTTCTGAAGGTCATCTTGGCCATTCTTCTGCATCTGGGAAGGGCAGCTAATTAGCGATTTGGCAGGCTAGAGATGCACCGAGAAGGTGACTCTTTCATTTAGGATTGCAAGAAGGTCCTGCAGGATCCTCAGCTAATAATGTAGGGCATTTTCACCCCTGATGGTCAGTTCTGTCCATTTCTCTTTTCTTCCAATATTCCCCTAATTTTCTCTTTTCTGTGTGAGCCAGCTCATACTGCAGAGGAAGACACAACCATTAATTACGCTTGCCCTTCCATGTTTCTCTTCATCTGGAAAAGTTTCATTAAGAAAGGAATTCAGGGCTGGGTAGGGATTCTTAGTGGGGGAAAGCACCTGCTGCATTGGTGTGAGGACCAGAGCTCAGATCTCCAAGACCTACATAAAGCTGGATACGGCAGTGCACGTCTGCAATCCAAACTCATGGACCAGGTAGAGTGGCATACACAGTGGTGGCCAAGACAGTTTCAAACACGGTGGAAAGCCAGCGCTGACACCCAAAGTTGCTCCTTTGCCTTCCTTTCTCAGTCATGTAGGCACCTCTGTCTTTTGCTCCCCCTACCCTTCTGTCTCTCTGTCTCACTGTCTTTCTGGCTCTCTGTGTGTGTCTATATATGAGAAAGAGGGGTGGAGAGGAGAGAAGAGAGAGAGAGAGAGAGAGAGAGAGAGAGAGAGAGAGAGAGAGAAGTGAAGGAGGGGAGGGGAGAGGAGGGGAGGGAACCGTCCCGAAGCGTCTACTTATTGACACCACCAGGTGAACTAGTGTGGATGAGAAGGTAAGAGCAAAGTCAGAGATGCAGGGACTTTGTGCTTTGGCTTCCAGAACTGGGTCCTGTGCCACCCAAGGAGTGGCACCATGAACAAACAAAATCTAGAGCACAGCAAACTGGAGAGGATTTCATTGACCAAGACCAGACGGACTAAAGCCCAGGACCCAGAATTTCGTCTTTCCTGTCTCACGGTCTTTTCCAAAGATTTGTTTCATGGCCTGAGTCACTATACAGGATATGACTGCTGGCTTTGGTGAGGAGAGAAAAATAAATCCTGCCCCTTTCTTAAGAAATAAACGTACAAAGCTCTTTAGGCTCATTAAACAGGCGGCTACAAGGCATCGTCAGCTTCCAGTGGCTCTTACCAAATAGCATTTTGATGAGTTAAGTGTTAATGAATCAGAAACATATGGATAAAATTTCCCTGAGAACATAAGACTTTCTGAAACAAGGAGAGTCACCCCATTCCCCTTGGGCTCTGGGCCTGGGTGTCAGAAACTCATCTCCCCTCTGTGGCTTACTGGTAGGACTGCTCACTCTCTGGCCACCCAGCTTGCTCTGTTTTCTCCTGGAAATCGTCCTCATCTCCTGTGGTTTAGTGGCCAAGTGGCTGGGGTGGGCCTAGAGCAGAAAGGTCACCTACTAAGAAAGATGAATGAGAAAAGGAAGGAAGGCTGGGAAGAGGCAAACCAAGCTCTCAGAGACGATGGGCCATATGCTGGCTGGAGAAGTCACTGTGTTTGTAGAGGCCTGTTGACTTCAGGTTTGCTGCTCCATAGAAAGCAGTTAGCAATGCTTTCTCTCTTTCCAGGCAACCCGAGAGTCTCTTGATTTGTGTATATGGTTTCACGTTTTCTAGGCTGCCAAGATTTTTCTGGAGATTCCTATGAAGTCTTTGCTAGAGTCCGGGGAGACAATTCCGAATTCTCCTAAATGAGGCACCAATGGACAGAAAACCAAGCCTTCTGATGACTTTAAACTTCCAGCTTCTAAAATCTAGATAAAGCCCCCCAGCCCCTGCCAGTGCCTATTGTTATTAAAGTTTACATTTATTGATTGATTGATTGATGTGTTGGGGGCAGTGTAGAGAAAGCTCATTTTCCATGTGGTAGTCACAAGACAATTTGTGAGAGTCAGATCTCGTTTTCCATCAGGTGGGTCATGGAGAGCAAACTCAGTCCATCAGACTGGGCAGCAACTGCCTTTACCAGCTGAGCCCTCTTGCCAGACTGTTATCCAGTTTCTTATGTTGTCATGGTAATAAAGATGGGTGACCTTAGTTTCAAACAGTTTATCATGAGGAACTCCAGAAAGCACTGTGGGGAGGGGTGTCTACTGTTTGCTTCTCTTGAATCTCAGACTTGAGTTGGGAACAATGCATGGTATGTCCAAAGGCAAAGTATACACTGCGTTTGCATTTTCTTCCGTGATGTGCTTCCAGTGGCCATTGATCTCTATGGTCCACCGTGAAACAGATCAGGGGCCCGAGTTCCTACTAATCTGCTTTCCACCAGGTATAGTGACTTCAAGCCTTGAGATGGAATGATATGGGGGTGGGAGTGAGGGTGGGAGATGCTCAGTGAGTGTTAGCGTTAATGAGCACATTACTTTCATGGTGAGCTGGGCTCAGAGCTGATGGAGAGCAACTGAGAGGATCTTCTGAGGAAACCGATGTTGTGGTCCCCCTATCCTGGTGTGCTCCTGGAGTCTAGGCTCTCAGTTACCTATAACCTGTTCCGTGTGGGTTACGCCACATTCCTGGGAGAATAGCCAGAGTTCAAGTAGAAGAGGGGGGAGAGATGCAGGATGAGAGGGAGAAGAGAGTTGTGCCTTGCTCATTTTCTCTCAATATCCTGCCCAAAGGCTTCACACAATCCTTAATTCCTGTTGGATCCTGGGATCACAGCCCATCTTGAAGCCTTTCCTGATGTGCTTCACTGGGAGCAGATGTAGACTGCCAGATATTTCCTTCAGGAACTGGAACTTCTTCACACCCATCCCAGGGCAGTCTCTTCCTTCTAGGTTCTTGAAGGACAGCACTTCATGGAGTGCTCACAAATGTCAGTCCTGAGCCCTGTAGTCTCCAGCCAACCCCAGCATAGGGCCTTCTAGCTCTCTGGTCTCCCCTCCTTCATCACCCCTATGTTTGTGTTAGTTTTCTTGCTCCATCCTTGTCAGCTTCCACAGCTTTGCCCTTGATCATCTGGGGATGGCTACCATGTGTTTTCACAAGACTTCTGCAGTTTTCCTTCCTTTTGCTGTGTCACAGGAGTGACACATCTTTTTGGAGACTTCTCCTTGCCTCCCTCTCACCTTATCCTATCCCCTCCCATCTCTGCTCTTTGGCCTTGCACACATTGCCTCTAATATTTGCAGTTCCCCTCCCTTTGCAGCAGTGTACTGTAAACTGTGCAATCTTCATATGCAAGAGGAATGATGCCGTCCATTTTACAGAAAAGAAAACCAAGCCTCTCAAGAAGTTCCCCATCCTATGGTGGTCAAGAGTTTTTCCATTCTGCCTGTGATGAAATGATCAAAGAACTGGATAAAGTGGTGATTCTCAGGACTCCCCAGAGGCCCTGTAGGTCTGATGACTCCAGGATTAAAACATATATGAAGAGAGTTTTGGATGCAGGGAGGGAAGCCTATTCAAAACCTCTCTTCCTAGAGTGTATGTCTTCCTCTTGATAAATCCTACCAAGAGCATTTACTCCCTTGTTATGTCTACAAATTCATTTTGTCTTTTGGGACTGAGGATGACGGCGGAGAGTTTATCAACAGTTGGGACCTCTGATTGGACTCTCTATGGGTTGAAGCAAGGCTTGTTAATGCAGGTAGGGCTGGGTCTTAGTCAGTGTTCTGTTACTGTAAAGAGACACCATGACCATGGCAAGTCATAAAGGAAAGCATTTAATTGGAGTTGGCTTACAGTTTCAGAAGTTCGGTCTATAATCAGCATGGCAGCACATATAATAGGCAAAATGGTGCTGGAGAAGGAGTTGAGTGTTCTACTCCTCAGGGAGTAAAAACAAAAACAAAAACAAAAACAAAAGAGCCACTGGGACTAGCTTGAGCATTTGAAATTCTAAAGCCCACCTCTAGGGATACACTTCCTCCCATAAGGCCACACCTCCTAATCCCTATCAAGTAGTGCTACTCCCTAATGACCAAGCATCCAATTGTATAAGACGATGGGAGCTCTTCCTATTCAAACCACTATAGGCAGTGTTAGAACAGGAACTGTGTCCCACTGCATCACCCCCAGCCTGTCTATTGAGTCCTCTTCTGGGCACAAAACACAATGAGTCATGAATATTTTTTCTTTAGGTCAGTTGAGAAGTCTCAGTCACCCTCCTTGTATATACCCACCTTCCTCAGGCTGTCCCTTTCTTTCCTTGAAGTCATAGCACAATCATAGAGTCCACATGCTAGTGGGTTTTCTGGATGGTGAAACACGATACCACACAAGCAACTTAAAGAAAAAAAATTATTTTGGCTCACACTTTGAAGGTATATAGCCCATCATAGAAAGGGAAGTGTGGCTGGCACCAGGATCTGAAGGTAACTGGCTACATTGCATCTATAACCAGGAAGCAGATGCAGATGAATGCTGGTGTACAGATTAGTTTGTTTTTTCTATGTAGTCCATCCCATAGAATAGTGACACCACCCACAATTAGGGGAACGTAGGTCCAGCACTGAGCACCAAGCACCAAAAGTGTCATGCAGTTAGAATGGCTGGCCACCAGAAGCATGTGACCATGTTGGAAACAAAGACAAGGATGGGAGTGAGAGGCTAGGTGTGCACTTCTTTTCCTGACACTCAGGACCTGGCTCTGTGGTCTTCTTTGTATTCTTCATGGGTGTCTGCATGACCAGGGAAGATCAGAGACTGGGGTCTGGTTTGTGTCCTCGCCCCCAGAACAGCACATTTGTTAGGTTAGATGCTGAAGGTTCTCTGTGAACAGGTTGTTCATGCTCAGCTGACATAAGTGTCTTGGACCCTCCATCTGTACTTCCCAGCATTCCAGGGGCTTTAGGGCAATTTCCAGTTTCCTCTAAGATGATCTGAGCCATTGGTTTTCAGTGAGTAACATGGCCCTTCTCCTTCACCATAAAAGGTCATCAGCTAGGTAACCCGTGGCCTTTGGTGGTTGGTTGGAAGGGTTTCAGGATGAACCCATCCTGAAATGACTGTGAACCCTCAGATTTTTCATTGCTTTGTAAGTAATAAAACCCAGCATTTGTTTCTGAGACTTGGTCTCACTCTGTAGGCCAGGCTGGCCTTGAACTCAGTATGTAGCTGAGGCTAGCTTCCAAGTCTTTGTAATCCTCTTGCCTCAGCCTGCCAAGGGCTGAAGTGACAGATGTGAACCATCAGATTTGTCTCCATGTGGTTAGTGCATTTCCTAACCCATTTATTTACTGAGTCCTGATGGCTTCCTGTCTTCAAGTCTAGAAAGGAAAAGCTTTGAGTTAGGGACCACAGAGTCTGAGACCTTAGCTGGGCTTTAAGCCTCCAGCTGCTTTCTAACTCTTCTAAGCAGCTGGCTGCAAACTCTCTGAGAATGAATAAGAGGGACTGATGGGTTGGAAATCAGGACAACAGACTGACAGTGCCCTCAGGAAGGCCTTCCTCACCTGTGTTCAGGGAATGCTTTGTAGGCCTTTTCTAGCCATCCCATCCTCAGGATCAATCATAGCTACAAAAGCTACCTTGTTCAAGGTCACATCCTTCTCAGGGAAGCCCACTTGCAGTGGCAGAGTGTCTTGGGCTGCACAGTTCTAGGTGACTTTTGTGTGAGCCAGGAGGAGGCTGGCTGAGCAGCTACACTACCTTAGCGTTTATTACCCATGCGGCCAAGTCCTTGCCATTGCCCACCATGTTATATTCACTCCCGCCCACTCCCACTGGCACAGCCCCGCTTCTACCAGCTTCCTGATTAGTGTGGATCCTTCAGGTGACTCCAACTCAACTTGAAGAGAACACAGAGGCTCAAAGAGGACACATTACTTTTTTTTCATGGTTCTCCCCAAGGCGGAGGCAGTCACGCTTCAGTTCAATCAATCAATCAATCAATCAATCAATCAGAAAGCAGATACACAGTCTTCCACAAGTTCTGGCCAAATCAAGTCGCCTATTGTACTGACTGATGGGAAGTTTTCAGAGAAGATCTGCTGCAGTACCCCGAGGCCTACAGAAACCACATCAGGCTGGTCTCCCCTCAAGGCTTTTGTACTTCCTGTTTTCCTTGCCAGGAGTGAAGGACTCTGTGCCCACACTAATCATCCTTGACTGCTGATCAAAAGGTCCTTCTTCACAATACCCAGTCATTCCAAGGTGCCCTGTGTTCTTTCCCAATGCAATGAAAGGCAAAGATAACTGAGGGTACTTACATTTCTGGTGCCAATCGTTCCTCACAAGAAATCAGGGAGACCTCAGCTTCTTTGCTTCCATATCCAAGGAGCTGCAGGATTCTCAAGCAAGCACTTGGCAGAAAATGAATGCGTGAGTAGAAAGCACAATACTTTCAAGTGGAAGTAATAGAACCAGTTAGAATTGAATAATGCTTTATTTTCCAGATACTAATTATGCCTTTTCCCCCATCTGATTATGGTAAGTGGAGTTGGCGTTTACTACGTTCTAGGGGTTGGCTAGACTTCTTTTTTCTGCAAAGGATCACTAATAAATAGTTTGGGCTGGGCAGGTGGGTCATAAGACTTAGTTTGTGATTATTAACTCAGCCTCTATGACTTAAAGACAACGATGGATAATATGATAAAACTGCTTTTAAAAAAAAAAAGAGAGAAAAACAAAAACTACCAAAACAGGTGGCTAGATGGATTGGGCTGGCAGGTGGATGTTGGTGAAACATAAAATTTCCTATAAAGTAAATTTACTGCAGTAGAAAAAGAAGTTCTTTAAAAAAAAAAACAAAAACATTAACTAACTAGCTTTACACAAACCATATGCAAATCCCTCAAGTCAGAAAGAATTCATTTCTAGTTTTGCTTGCAACATCTGTGACTGCAGCTGTGGGGATGCTGGGGGTAGGGATAGGTCTCTTTAAGCTAATGCTGCTATACAGGGTTGGCAGCTCACATGTCCATGGTCTCCAGAGCCACTAAGGCCTGCCATTCTACTTTTGTCAGCCCCATTGCTGGACTGTGCTGTGATCTTTCACTCCATCTCTAGAGCTAGGGCTGTCCTCAATGCAGGGCCCTGGATAAATTGTCCCAGCTTAATTTTAAATACCCTGATCCCAGGACTGACCTTAACCATCACATGGCAGGGTGTTGGTGAGGTAGAGATGAACACAGGGACAAAGCTTTCCTGACATTTCTAAACCTTTAGGAAAAAGAATGGGTTTGATCTATTGAGCACGATGCTTCATGCCTTTGTCACACAGATTCACTGTCACAGGTGTGGTCTGATTCAATCCTGACAGACAACATCTCAGAACAACACTGTCCACAGGACTGGGTGTGGGGTGGTTCAGTGGATAAGGTCTTCCTATGGAAGTATGAGGACTAAGAGTTAGGACCCCCAACACCAACTTACAAGCCAGGTGGACGTGCTGACCTGTCTGGTAGAGGGCAGGAGGTCCTCGTGCTCACAGGTAAATACTGGAGAAACCAGGAATGTCAATCACACAGGAAAGTCACCTCAATGGAAAGTCACCCCAATTGGAAAGCTAGGAGTGGGTGCTATTAATGACCCGATGACCCTTTGCTATCTGTAGAGCTAGATCTTTCCAGGTTTATTCCAGATTTTCCCTACTTAGACTGTTATCTTTAGTTCCAAGTGGTTATTATTTTTTTAGGGGGGGGAGCACAGGATTCAATGCAGGACCCATAACTTCTTGCTTCTCTAGTTAGCTAGAGACGGGCTAGAGGCTGTTTCCCAGTCACTAGGAGAGAGTGAAGCCCCAGCCACAGTAGCAACTGCTGGAATAGACTCTTGCTGGGGAGGGGATGGTGGTTAGGGTAGAGAGGGGGCAATGTGAGTTTCTCAGCATGGCTGAGAAATGAGGATTGGTTTTTTTTGAAACATGTCTTCTTTTGAGAGGGGTCTAACAGATACTGTGGGAGCCAGGAAGTGTATGGTGCTGGAGGAGGGATGTGGACTAACTTTGCTGTGTTTGGAAATGGCCTTCGGCTTCTTTTCCTACTTTTAATGTTTTATGTGCGAACCTTCTCATAAGATAAAATAACTTTTCGGTAGATAGCATGAAATGTACTGATATAAATCACATAGCTTGGTGACTGCTTATATAGGCAGATGCCCATGTAGGTAACATACTGACAAAGAACTCAGATCATGAAGTACCCAAGCGGAGCCCTAGTGTGAAGTTGCTTCACTCATGGATCCCTGCAGTGCTGGGAAGGGTCCTGGGTTTGGTTTCATCCTCTGTGTCTACGGTCTTGAAATATCTGAACAAGAAGTCCTGTTTTTGTTTGTTTTCACTTTTCATCGAGTCCATACAATCCACACCCTCTTCTTTCCACTCAGGATGCCACTCAAGTTTTTCTTCCTCAGGAAAGCTTCCTTTGACCCTACCACACTTTGTTGGGAAACCGCACCTCAGTTCTTGTAGGAGTTAGAGTGGGTAGATTCCTACCCAGAGTTCAGAGGCATCATTGCATCTGACCACGCTTGTTTCTTGTGTTTCTTTGGATGGAAGTTTGTTGGTCCCTCTGGGCTACAAACTCACTGGCTTTTTATTGGAAAAAAGCTGTATAGTTCTGTGCTCCAATGAGAGACTTTGCAATGATTTGCACACATGCTCCAGCTTTCCTTCTAACCTGTGAGTTTCCTTATTTATCTTGATATCCCAAGACTGTACACAAAACTCAGGGTACCTGTCAATGCATGATTCCATAGGGGCTGGCTGGCTTTTTCTTTTCTTCTGTCTCTGACCAGGTGGCTTTGGTCAATCCCAGGATTCTATTAGAGAGCAGTCTGAGAATCTATTTGGTTCAATCCATCTTTGAGTGACAGAGACTTAGAGAGTTCTAGTGTTTCCCTCAAGAGTGAGGCTCAGCAGGAAGGGAGCAGAGGACCTTTGGTAGGGAGCCACTCACTCTCCCTTCCTCTGTGCAGGTGCAGCTTTCTCCTGTGAATTGTGCAGGGGAGGCAGCCCTTGTCCATCCTGGAACAGTCAAATGGATTCTCCTTGAGACCAGCAGTCCATTAGCCTCACTTCTTCCGGCTTCCTCCGTGGAATGGCTCCCTGGGGCCTGCCTGAGAAGCTCCAGGAACTAGCTGCCTGTCAGCCACTTTATTAAACTTGTTTCCAGATGTCTCCACCTCAGATTGAAGAGGCAGGAAGAGGGTGAGAGCTGGAGTTTGTCCCCTAAATGAAGTTGGTTAGATTGGTAATAAATAACATTTGGTGCTGATGGAACAGGTGGTTGGGGGAGATGGGGGAAGGGGGGGAGCACAGACCACATCCTTCATGAGACCACGTGTGAGCAAGAGATACGGAATGGATGGACAGAGTAGAACATCTGGGGGAAAGAGACAAGGGATGTATAGGAAGGAATAGATAAAGCAGGGATGGGGAAGACTAGACAGTTGTGACTTCACAGGAGAGCAAGCCAAGGAAGCAGAAAAGGGGGACACCTTTCTTGCCTCTTTCAAGTGCTCATAGTCTCTGACAACTTATGGCAAGCTTGGACATGTAGCAACCCATCTCTGCTTTTAATATTACTTTGTTTCCTTTCTTCTTCCTCCTCTTCTTTTCTCCTCCTCCTCCTCCTCCTTCTTCTCCTTCTTCTTCTTCTTCTTCTTCTTCTTCTTCTTCTTCTTCTTCTTCTTCTTCTTCTTCTTCTTCTTCTTTTCTTCTCTGTATCAAATCTCTCTCCTTTCTCTTATAATGACTACTTACTGGATCTAGGATCCTATTAGGTCTTGGATATGCTCGGTTATAGCCTTGGGCTACCATATAAAGAGTATTGCAGAGTCTTCAAAGAGGCTTTTGAAGACTCGCATTCCAAAGTCCCTTGATTTTACTTTTGTCACATTCCCTGTCCAAGTCAAGTCTCTAAGGCCAGTGTGGATTCTAGGGTGTGGGAACCAGATTGGAGCTAGATATACCCCTCAACTGTGATCAGCTGTTATGGATGATAAGATCCTTTCCAGCCAAAGCCTTTTTTTTCTTTATCTGCTAGGGTCTTTTACATTGTATTAATTAATTAATTGATTGATTAATTAGTTAGTTAACTAATTAATTAAGATATCCTGGGGATGGAACTCAGGGCCTTTTACATGCTGGAAACAGTTATACCAATGAGGTACAGTTTCAGTTGATGTCTCTTTTACGCTGTGAATCTGGAGACCTTTCCTTCTTTGTGAAGAGTTCAGGGCTACCAGCCTTCGCTGCACTGTCTCGTGCCAGGGCTTCTGGACACTTTGCTTCCCATGCCAATATTTCTTCCTTGATCTACACCTCAAGAGACAGGATTCCAGACTTTCAAGAGTGTCTGGCATCCAGACACAGGGCAGAATAAGGGAATCCTATTGAGGTACAAGACAGAAAGGACTCATCCCTGGAAGTGTATGTATGTTTAAGCTAGCTGCAAATATGAGAACATTACACCTATACTGGGTCTTACTCCAAAAGCTTTGTTTGTACCAACTCATTAGATAATTTTAGCAATTCTATGATAAAAGTTTTATAGTTATACCCATTTTATAAAGAAGAAAACTGAGGCACAAAGAATTAAAGTTTAGCTCAGAAACTAAAAAAGTTAAGTAACTTGCCTAGGTTCACAGTGCTATAAGATAGGAATCTAGTATTCTGTTTAACTCCAGTTCAAGTATGTGGTAAGAGCCAGGTAAAGGATTTGGGGAGATGCGTGCATGGTAAGAACTTTACCATACATGCCTGAAGACCTGAGTTTGGATCCTCTAAACCCATGTAAATGTATATGTACATATACATATATATATATATATATATACATATATACATATACATATGTATATACATATACATACACACACACACACACACACACACACACACACACACACACACACACACTCCCAACACTGGAATAGGAAGAACTCTGAATTCTGGGACTTGCTGGCCAGAAAGTCTAGTTTCTAACTCTCTTAACACTGCAAGCCTTGAGGTCTATTGTCAGTGGAGGAAGGTTCAGAAGTCTGTGTCTACTACTCTTAAATTGACTAACTTTTTATACAAGACCAAACGTTTCCTTTGTAAGTTCATGGATTTCCATGTCAAGCTAACCTTACTATCATCTATCTCTGAGTCAAGGAGTCTCTTCTTTATTTCCATTGGTACTCTGGAACTCACAGGGGAATGAAGCAAAATGTAAAATTTGGCTACCTTCAAACTATGGGATTATAATCTTGGGTTACAATCTTCAGGCAAATGAATATGCTAAAGAGCCAGGAAGTGTGGAAGTCTTTAATATGGAAATTTCATCTCTGAATTTTCGGAGTCAGCAGGGACTGGAAACCATACAAAAGCCAGACTTTCCAAGGGAGAAAGTAGAGGTAATGATGGGGGTGGGGTGACCTCCGTGGGATTCTCTTCGTGACCTCTCTGCTCCTAACCCATTCTGACCTCTTGCTGCTCTTAGCTGTGCGTACTCTGTATTTATCATTTTAAACTGATTTTCTTCTGTGAAGAGATAGAAGAATAGCAGGGATCTTCCTTCTAGATGGGATGGTCGAGGCTTCCTTGGCAGAGGTAAACAAACATCACGAGCCTGGCATCATGTAGGATCCGTTTATGGCCCTCTGGCTGTCTCCTCCTCCTCCTGGAATGGCAGATGGTCTGTGCTTTTAATAATTAAGAAAAAAAAAGTAGGAGGGAAATCAGGCTCAGTAGGAGAAATTTGGAACCATCCAGGCAGCACAATTGAGTTGTGAATTTGTTTGGAAAGTGCAAATGGAGGCTTCCCATTAAGCATGCAACAGCCTCAGCCACTTCAGGGAAGCTTGGATGGTCCTGTGTGATGGTTTTCATCAGCACACCTTTCCCAGGGGGTGGTGAGATAGTGGAAACCATTGATAGACATCGAGATTTTTGTATGCATAGGACTGTAAATCCCATAACAGTGAAAATGTTACCTTGCAGCCTCGGTCGGTCGTAAAACAGTCCTGGAAGATAAAGATCCCAAAGGGCTGTGAAGATCAGTTTAAATAAGTAGTCTGGGGGTGATTTAAAGAAATAAAGTGCCGTCCAATTTTAGCAGAAAAGACACAGGCTCTAAGAAAAGATGGGAGAAGCCCAAGACCCTGTTGGAGTCTATTATGGAGCAGGGCAGCACTCTGTTGATTTTATGTGGTGCTCATGTAGGAGCGATCACGGATAAGGAAAACTGCTGCTAGCCTGAGAACTGAGACTTGTAATTCCTTGGCCTGAAAGCGCTGAACCAAATGACCTTTCTCTGGTTATCTTCTGAATCTCACATCTGGAAAGGTTCGGAACAGCCATTTCTGGACACACTTGTTGTCTTCTGAGGTTTGGAAAGACCTTGTTATCAGAGGAGGCTGAAATGGCCATGTAGAAATGCAATTGACACGTAAAGACATCAGCATGATAGGATGGCATGTGGGGGCTCCAATATGTGGGACTCAGGGCCTGTCCTTTCATCTTAAATAGACCCTAGATTATGCATCTGCTCCTGTTCACACCAATATCCCTTTCTTTCCTTGCTAGATGCTAAGCCAAGTTTTCTAGAAGAAGGTGGAAATAGCTCTATGTGCGGAGCCTGCCCTTGACACCCAACCCCACCCCCCTGCCCCCATCTGAGGGATACTACTTCTCAGACCCTCTGGCAGGAAGGAATGTCAAGGAGCACTCAAGGACTTCAGGAGGAAAGAAAGATAACCTGTTCTGCCCTCCTTTCTCCTCTCTCCTGCCAGCACACTCTTTCCAAGCTTCTTGCCTGGTCTCTGCTGAATCCTACTGACCAGCTGCCACCAAGAAGAGTTGGCCAAGCAGATGGCGGGAGTCTGGGCTTGGAGAGGAGTCAGCAACCAGCTGCGCAGACATGTCACCCACTGCAACTTGGGACATTTTGTGCTGAGGTTTCTCCCTCCTTCTCTTCCCTAACTCTTCATCATTCACAGAATTTCTTGGCTCTTCCATCTCTTCCCCCTCTGCCTGGATCCCTTTCCTCCCCCTTTTCTTTCTTGTTGACAGCCTCTTACTCCCTTTCCTTTATTCTCTCTTAGCTACTGTGCTCAGCAATGAAAGCAGCCTTCTGGTTACCCTCAGAAGAGAGAGGGGTCCAAGTCAGGGGGAGGAGTCTTCTCCCAGCTACAGTGGGTTAACACAGGAGGGGCATAGTAATCAGTCTCCTGGCATCACACTTCTGGATGGAGAGCCACAGGCTGAAGGAACTCTTCCTGCTGATAGCGTAGACCCCACTTTAACACCATCGGCTCTGGTGTGCTGAGAAAAAGGCTGTGAATTTGGAGCTGAGACCCGGGACCCAAAGCCAGCCAAGACTTCGGTTGACCATCTGCTCTGAAATGCCTAGGTTGAAGATCCAGTTGGGGCCACTTAGTAGGCTAGGGATCTCCCCTGTACACTTCAATCCTCATGGTTACCATGGGCTGGGAATGCATCAATGCCCATTTTGTTCAGTCTCCTTTTCTTGCTGAGCACTCTTGTGGTCAGGGTCCTCGAAGGAGGAATGGTGGATTCACTCGGCGGGTCATCTTTCCTATAGGGCCTTGGTTCTCAAGAAGCTGGC
Organism: Tokudaia tokunoshimensis; assembly: GCA_036184795.1. NCBI lineage: Eukaryota > Metazoa > Chordata > Mammalia > Rodentia > Muridae > Tokudaia > Tokudaia tokunoshimensis. The sequence goes on from BTHU01000016.1 coordinate 75,818,221, forward strand.
CAAAAGGCAGCACTCAGGTATACTTGATCTCTGTTGCAGTGGGAGATGTTTCAGGGTTTCTTATATAGGACTTTACCATTTCTAATTCAACATCAAAAGGCCCAGAACATCTCTGAGGAGAAGAGGAAGAGGGAGGTTTGTTCTGAGTAGCCCAAAGAGAAGCAGATTCACCTTCACTCAGATTCCTCTGAGCCCTCCCCCCAAGTTCCTCAAGACCCCCAAATCACTGCCTACTGCATGCTCTACTCTGATAGCTAGGGTATAGACTGGGACTCTCATACACACTCCATAGATGGATTCTTTCATCCACTCCAGCCCTCTGCTAAAGCCACTGGGCTAATTGGTGCTGGTAGGGGGTTTGACTGACAGCAGAGCGGTGCTTTCTTGAGCATATCGGATTTTATCTAGAAATCTAAGACCTGGGCTATTTATGTATTTATTTTTGAAATGAGGTTACGTGTAGCTTAGGCCAACCTCAGACTCACTGTGTAGCCAAGGTTGGCCCTTAACTCTTGGCCACCCTTTTAATTGCTGCCCTGGGGTTTGCAATGGGGTGCATACCTTCTGCCTCCTCTCTCTCCTTTCCTGGGGATCAGAAAAGGACATTGACAAGTAATTTCCCATGTCACCAAGCTTCTGGATGAGGGTGAAGTTGAGGAGGAACTTGGAATCCTCCTGTGGCTCTATTCTGAACAAACATTTAATTTTCATGAAGGATGTTTCTTAAGGCCATTGTGCATTTACTTCCCCTGAGGATTATAAGATACACATGTTGTGCTGTGCACTTGAGAGGTGTATTAGTCATGGTTTCCTTTAGAAACCTAACTAACACCTCCTCCCCTCTGTGTGTGTGTGCGCGCGCGTGAGTGTGTGTGTATCTCTGTGAGTGTATGTCAGATGGGGAGAACAGGAGGGAGGAAGAAGTAACACTTAGCTCCTTTTCTCACTCCCTCAGCTCAAGCTTTAATAGCTTTCTGGTTATTTGCCGAGCATCCTTCAGAAGCCAGCTATAGTATGAGGAAAGACTCAGCCTCCTCCTCTGGTATCTTATCACCTGGTCTTTACTTTTCTTGTAAACTTGATCACAGCACTAACATTGCTTCTTAGTGCCATGTGATGGGAACACAGATCGCAGCACTACAGTCTATACCAGAACTACCCGGAGCATGTCAGTTACCCTCCTAGTGTCATAGATACTCATTTGGTATAACAAGGGTTTTTGGAGAAGATTATATGTAATAGTGCCCAGAAATATTCCCTGACAGGGGCAGGTCTGTTGGTAAAATGATATAGAACTGTCACTTCCAGTACCTGCCTATCTATTACCCAGTACATGGTAACAGTTAGAGAATAGGAGCTTGGCACAGTCTGTGACAGGTAGCATAAATATTTGCTCCATTATTGAGTGGTCCACTGGACTCAGACCACTTCCCATGCCTTTCAAATGTCCCCGTGTGAACTCTTCAGACCCACGGCTTGGCTTTGACCCTTCCAACGTCTCCTGTATCTTTTGCCTCCTTCCTATCTGCCTATTTTTCTTTTTGGAGTACCTCTGTTGATGGGGTCCTTTAGAGGTCACTAAATTTATTTTCCCACTTTCAGCAAATTCTGATTTTCATTTATTCTCTGCTCCAACTTGGAAGCTGGGACTGGGGAAGACATCCAACACAAAGATTTTTTAAAATTCCAGAAATAAGAATTCTCTCTCCATTTAGGAAAGTCCCAAGGCTGCAGACATGAGGACACCAGTTTGTCTTCCATGATGCCATTTCCTAATCACTGGGGAAAGGGAGTGTGGAGTGAGAAGAGACAGTGTCACTGCTCCCCAACCCCCCAGAGATATTTGGGTACATCTTCCTGCCATCTTGGCTGGGATTATGTTGACCTGAAAACTGCCTTATCTTCCGAGGTTTTTATCAGATATGTGGTCTGCTTTCTCTTGTTCCCATCTCCTCTCCTGGAACAGAGGTGAATTTCTCCCATCTGGACCTTCTGAAATATCAAACCCTATTGCATCATGGAGTATCAACTAACATCGTTTCCAAGTCAGAATCCAAGAAACCATGGCTACTTCTTAAGTTCTCTAGAGGTTCCTCTGTTCTGAGACACATTTACAATTCTGTAATATCAATGTGGCTTTTAAGATTCAGTCAAATAGAGAATTCTATCAGCCCACAACCTCTGGGACCAGTTCCCATGCCATCCTCTGGTAGTTCTAAAGAGTGTGGATGACTCTAATGCACATCAATTTCCTTGAGTCTCTCTCTCTCTCTCTCTCTCTCTCTCTCTCTCTCTCTCACTATCTCTCTCTCTCTCTCAGGAGTTGCTTACTAGATTCCAGTTTCTCCCAAAAGTACTGAGGTCAGTTGTCTCCAAAGTAGGAACAGCTAGAGGAAATCCATGCTGGATCAGGTGAAATGGAGGTTGGGTGGGTAGTGGGGGTTTAAATGTCTCTATATGTGTGTTCCTTAGCCAGATGAGGATGTCTGGCTTAAGTTGCCCACTTGGAGTATGTTTTACAAATCTAACTATTCCAGAATATTCTGGCTTTCTCTAGATATTGCCAGGTTACAATGATCTTATCTTTGGAAGAATCCAGCTTTGCTCCTTTCCTCCCTCTGTCTTTTTCCTTTCTCCCTTTACTCTCTCTTTTTTTCCATTTCTCTCTCTCTTTTTCTTCCCTCACTTACCTCCTTCCTTCTCTCTTTATACCCCTCTCTCCCTCCTCCCCACCTTCTTTTCTTACTGCTTAGTTCTCATATGCCAGATAAATGCTAAAGAACCAAAACCAAACATTCAAACTTGTTTTCAAATCTTATTCTTTAGAACTTGCACCAGACACAGAGAATACATCTATAAGCAACTAATCATAAGCTATATAGACATTTTCTATCAATGGGTATAAAGAGTGCAGCATTTGAAATACTTCCAGTGTGCTCTGGGAGCCTAGAAGGGGGCCATGGACTCTGCTGCACGGTGGGTAATTCTGCACATAGGAACAGTTCAATTTAAACTCAAAACCTGAGTTTTGGGTAGCCAATGCTAACTATTGTCTTGCCCCTTTCTCAGAAGAAGAAAGGAGAACTGTGTGCAATGAGGATGTGTGTGAGAATGCACATTCTTGTACAATGTTATCTGTTCTCTGAGACTTGCCAATATTCCTCCTTCCTATTCTAACAGGATAACTTTAGATGGGTGGTCTCGAACATAAATGTCCACAACAATAATGTAAGAGACTCCTTAAAATTCCCATCCCTGGGCTCTACCCCCAGAATTTCTGAATCGGTCAAATTAGCTGAAGACAAAAAAAAATTCTGCATTTATGAACATTTCTGTATGTTGGTACTGCTGCTCCAGAAATTACATTTAGAGAAACTCTGGATTAGACATGATTTCAAATCTTTCATCCCTAAAGTGCTATTAGTCATTCTTCAATGAGTTTATAATCTGATTCATATTTCTCCCATGGGAGGAAAGAATTTAGATGACTCTACTCTCTGAGTTTCTAATTGGTTGTTTGGCACCTTGTGTAGACATATAACTACTAGACAGTGAGGACTGCTCCTATAGTTGTCCTATCTATACTTCCCTGAGAACTACTGCACTTTGCAAAGAATTCTGATCGCCATAGGCATGTTGTATGACTAGGGACCAGGCAAGTCTAGTGAGCTGAGATAATGATATGGCCCTTCTCTCCTGGTAGAAAATGCATTGAGAAGCTTCCGTATGGATATCTATACATACATGCATCTACACACACACATACACACACACACACACACACACACACACACACACCCCATGGGGGAGAGAGGGAGGAAGAGGGAGAGAGAGAGAGAGAGAGAGAGAGAGAGAGAGAGAGAGAGAGAGAGAGAGAGAGAGAGAGAGAGAGAGAGAGCTTGAACATTTGAAACCCCAATGCCTACCCTCACTGATGCACTTTCTCCAACAAGGCCACACCTAAGAGTTGATGGAGATAGTTTCCATTCAAACCACCACAGTATTCGTATCTTAGTTTTTCCTTTTCTCTACTCTGGGTCACATCCGCAAAATAAACCACTGGAATGTTAATTGTTTCCCAAGACTTGCAAAGAACAGCCTTCTATAAAACATCATTTTAAGAAAAGTTGGAGCTGGAGAGATGGCTCTATGGTTGAGAGCACTTGCTGCTCTTCCAGAGGACTCAGGTTCAGTTCCTAGCACCCACATGGTAGTTGGCCATGTGTTACTCCAGTTCCAGGGTATTGGACACTTTTCTGACAGTACTCAGTCTGTAGGTGCCAGACATGTAACTGTGTGCATACCTTAGCATTTATCTGGCATATGAGAGCTAAGCAGTAAATAAAGAGGATAGGAAGGAGGGAGAGGAGGTCATAGAGAGAGGAGGAGGGAGGTAAGAGAGAAGAAAAAGAGAGAGAAATGGGAAAAAGAGTAAAAGGAGAGAGGGAGAGAGACAGAAGGAGGAAAGGAGCAGGGAAGTCTGGGATCTTCCAAAGATAAGACCATTCTACCCTGGCTATTTCTAGAGAAAGCCAGAATATTTTGGAATAGTTAGATTTGAAAAACATACTCCAAGTGGGCAACCTAAGCCAGACATCCTCATTTGGCTAAGGAACACACATATAGAGACATTTAAGCCCCTACCAACCAACCTCCATCTCACCTGGTCCAGCATGGATTTCCTCTAGCTGTTCATACTTTGGAGACAACTGGCTACTTCCTTTCTAGGACTAACAGAAATTAATGTACTCAACAGTACTAAGGGTTGGCAAGTATGTGGGGCTTGAGGAATTCTCACATAGATGGTGGAGTAGAAAGGAAGAAAGCTTACCTCACCACTAGAATTCTTTTATATTGTTTCTCACAGTTGAGCATGGGCAAAATTTATACCCCTGCTTCTATGCATACAGAATAAAGAATCCACAATACAGAGAGAGTGGGAAACACACATGAAGTCTACCAACATGTTGTTTTTCATAACAGCACAAGCCAAAGAAACAACACAAATCTATGCCCAAAAGAATGAATAAATACACCGCAGGATGGTCATACAACATTCTTCTATCCATCACTGAAAAAAATACATATCCATCTATACACATTTCAGCGTGGCTCAACCTCAAATGTATAATGTTGGGCAAACACAGCAAATCATAGGCTAAATACACTAGGGCTCCGTTTATGTAAACTTCAAAAGAAGCAAAATGAAACAATGGATTGTTTGAAGACACATGCATGTGTGGCAAAATTACAAAGGAAAGCAAAAAATCAAAACCAAAAAAAAAAAAAGATGAAAATGAAATTGGTCATAGTGGTTACTTTGAAATGGGGGAGAACCCAATGAGGCAGGAACTTGCAAACATTCAAAATGATTGGTGAGATTTTGTTTCTTAAGTGGAGGCACAGGTGTTTTTAATATAATTATTTGAGCTGTGCAGGTCCATACTCTTTCCATGTCGGCTGCAGTTTATAATTTAGGGGAAATGGCTCAGAGTGTGTGCTTGCTAGCGGAGCTTTGGGACTGTTGGGATTTACTTATTTAGGCTCTATCATTTGGGTTGATTAAATTGCAAGTGGTAGTTCTCTTTGGAAGACCCTTAAATGATGAAATTTATAGACCTCTTCCATAGATCCTTCCAGTTTTCCAGAGAATTCTCCAGTCTCTTGTCTGCAAGATGAGCACTTGGCTCTCCACAGCACAGAGCCCGGGGGGTGGGTGGGTTGCGGGACAGACACCTGGGTAGAATCAGAGGACTCATGAGGGATGGATGGTTGGAGGTTCCTGAAGAATTCCACACAGTCCAAGTGGGCTCTTCCGCTTTGGATTCCTTGGAGGAGGGGAAAGGCAGTCTTCTTGCTGTGAGAGATAGAGGAAGGGACCTGGGTTCCTTTGCTTCTAGGGATTTGTAAGCAACTGCTGTCTTCAGTTGACAACTTACCCTTGACTTTTATAGAGACACGTGTTCACACCTCAGCGTCAAGTGAATGGCCTAGTGGTCAAGTGGATTTATCCCCCATCATCCTCCTTCCACACCTGTGTCATGATTCTATGTCTGAGCTAGCTTCTCTCTCTCTCTCTCTCCCCCTCTCTCTCTCTCCATATTTGATAAACTGAGATAGATGCTTCTCTATCTCATAGATTTCTCTTGTTATGATTTCTCATAAGAGCATCCTCTCAATGTCGTTTGTCTTCTGCAGTTGCTTCATCTACTCTTTGTCTTTTCTCCTGTTCGTGGAGGGAAGGCATAGCTAATTTGCCAAATTTATTCAAATCTATTGTTTCTCATGACCCTTTAGAAATAGGATGCATTAAAAGAGAAGAAAATTACAGCAAATATACCCTTTCCAATCTTAATTGGTTTATGATCCTGGACTCAGGTAGTAACCCAGACCAAAAGTAGTTCAGAATGCCTCCTACCACAACATGATGGGCTATATTTAAAGCCAGAGAAGAGAAAACAGAAGTGAAGTGAAGTTCAGAGACAGTCCAGTTGTTTACAGCTATCCTCTTTTTTATTTAAACATGACTTGAATGATTGGCTGCTTGGAGTTGACGGAGACCAAGGAGAGTAGAATACAGTCTATTTACATATCATGTTCGATTACAATTTACCATGTACAGATAAACCTTAAGCCAAACTTGATATACATGTGGTAAGGTTAGGCCTCAGTGTTATAGTTAAAATAACTGAGAGTGTTAAAGGTTGGTGCCAGTTGCCCAGGGCCAAGGTTTTATGGCAGGTGAGATTTACTCCAGGGCTTATAGAGTCTTCTCCCAGGAAGACGATTTAGGGCTTTTTCATCTTCTGTTCTTAGCTACATCCTTTTGTCTAACCTCAAGCCCTCCTGTTACAAGTCCTTAGATTTGTTCTCCATTGAGTATAAAGTACAACCCATTGTATGACCCGAGGACCACAGTGACTCAATCACAAGCCTGTGCCATTGGACGCAAGAGAGATGATTCTGTGAATGGCTTCAAGGACATCCAACATTTGTTGCATTTGTGAACAGCGGAAGCTCCAGGTGGCCCTTAGCTTGGCTCATGCTGGGGGAGAACTTGGAAGGAGATTTTTATCTGGTAGCAGTGGGGAAAGGAAAGAGAGTGAGGTACGGATGCTACTTCATTTTCTTTCTCACATTGAAAACCACAAGTTTTCTATGCTTCCCTGGAACCTGAACTATTTTTGGAGTAAATGGACGATCTCCATGGAACAAGGGCTGGGGGGGGGGGAGGGGGGCACTTTTTAAAAGCATCCACTGTTGTGTTCCATCAATGTCTCTTCTCCCTTCTCCTCCTTTTCCAAAACACTCTCCCTTTTTTGTCCTCCCAGGCCCTGGCAGCATTACCTCCCCAGCTGCTATCTGAAAAGACACTCTGAACCTTATTATAGGCATTGCTTGCCAGGTCATGGGAAGGCCAGGCCCCTGAGGGACTAGTTTGGTGTGTCCAAGGGGTCAGATACTAGTAATCTAGTAGTGGTAGATGGGGTATTACGGCAGCTAGTTGTGGGGGTGGGAGTTGGGGGGTGGCTTGTGCCTCTGCTGCTCTGCTGCCAGTTCAGAAGCCCATGGATGGTCCTAGCAGCATTTAGACTGGTGCTTTGCAGGCCTGGCTCCTACAATCAGTTGTTTAGGCACATGGAAGATGTAGTTACTCCTGGGATTTCAGAGTCCAAGTTACTGGAATTTTGGTTTGGAGAGAGAGCAAGGAAAGAACAGTTATCATGGGAAGCTACAAGTAAGAACTGTTTTTTTCTCTCTAAAATGAAAAAAAAAATATATCAGTAGCAAGTCTTACTGAGGTCTTGTGGCCACAGAACTGATAGATGTAGCCTCGTCTCTAGCTCTCTGGTAGTTGAAAGTATCCCATCATCCTTCCCCTGCCATCATGTTGTAGATCTTTCATCTTGCAGTCCTATGACTCTATGAAAGAACTGCAAATAAAGTTGTGTGACAGGAAACACAGATAAAGATGTCATATTCCTTCAGGACAAGAACCTTTTCGTCTGTAGTGATTTGAATAAAAATGTCCCCCCATAGACTCACAGGGAGTGTCACTATTAGGAGGTATGGCCTTGTTGGAAGAAGTGAGTCACTTGGGGATAGAATTTGAGATTTCAGAAGCTCAAGTCTCTTTCTGCTGCCTGCAGATCCAGATATAGAGTGCTCTGCTTTTAATAAGGAACTTACACTTAAAAGAATACAACATACTGGCATTATTATTAAGTTTTATATATTTCCAGAGTAATTACAGGTATTAGGAGTTGTCCTATGAACTTGATACATATTTTTAATTTTTTCCTGCAATTGTGTGGGAAGGGACCATTGTTTTCTCTTGGAATCTGAATTCCAGGGAAGTCTAAGTTCATATAACTAAAAAGCTATATGTAGATGCATAATATCTCTATATAGACATAAATATAAGTACACTGTCCTGAGGGCAAAAACAGTTTCAGAAAATACAGATGGAACTCCTATGTATAAGGTATTTGACTGTTTAGTGGGTCATCAGATGTAATCAATTATGGCCTCTGACCTTAAGGAGCTTGAGGTTTGAGGGGGCAGATGCATACAAAACAACTGCCTTCAATATAAGGCTAGCTTTGTAAGCCTAGAACAGTAGTGAATGAAGGAAATGAATGGACAGGTGCCATGGGAATCTGGGAAGGATGTATGAGTCCTCATCCAGCATAGGAGGGTCAGCAACAGTTGAGTCTTTGAACCTGGTGCACATGGTATTCTTCAGCTAGAATTGAGGTCATGTCAGGCAACTGACATGGTATAGGACCTGACATTAGATGCTTGTTAAATAAACAGAACACAGATTAATGAATGTTAGTGAGCTATTTAGATGGGCACAAGCCATGCAGAATGGCACCTTCTTGTATTAGCTTGCATTTCCTAATTTTCTAGAGGCAAATGTTGACAGTTGCTGGTTTCAAAGGCAGCTTGAGGAGATTCCGACAACCCAAACCAATATATTACTGAGATGGTGAGATTGGAAAACTTTTCTAGCTTCCTATGACTTTTCCTGGCTTCATCCCTCAGTTCAAGGATTCTAAATGGTTATGAAACATTCTTGGCTGTAACTGGCACTAAGCATGGCTTTAGTCTGGGTTACTGGATCAAGCGTCAGAGTGATTCTAGAAAAGAACCCATAGGAAGCTAAGGTGATGATAAGAGAAAGGCTGATAGAACATGCTACCTAGATGACAGACCAGTGATGGCAAAGTGGAGTGATCTATTCTGTCATAGTGGTGACCAGGGTGACCCTGATGTACCTAAGAAACCCAGGCCAGGCCTGGAATAGTAGTAGTAGTAGTAGTAGTAGTAGTAGTAGTAGCAGCAGCAGCAGCAGTAGTAGCAACAGTTCTTCTTCTTCTTCTTCTTCTTCTTCTTCTTCTTCTTCTTCTTCTTCTTTTTCCTTGTGTATATATGTACTCATATATGTGTGTGCACATATGTGGAGGCCAGAGATTAATGTTAGGTGTCATTTTCAATCATCTTCAGCCTTGTTTGTTTTGTTTGTTTCACAGGGTCTCTCATGGATTCAGCAAGATGTTTGGTCAATGAGCTCTAAGGATCTACTCGTGTCCACCTATGAGTTTGTGTCCCACTGTACCCAGCTTCTCCCCTCTCACCTTTTAGCATGAGTGTTGGAGGTTGTCTGTAGGTACTTTGGCTTGCATTCCAGACACTTTACTGAGTTAGCCATCCCCCCCAGCCTATAGGCATGGAGTTCTAGAATTGTTTGGAACTGGAAGGGTAGGGGAAAGGGAGATTGAAGAAGGGAAATGGTGATGAATGTCAAAGAAGAGATTCATATATTTTGGACAAAGGTAAAAGTAGAAGGAAATAGGAACCATCAATGTTCTTTGGTGTTTTGTTTTGGTTTGGATTTTTTGAGACAGGGTTTCTCTGTGAGGCCTTGACTGTCCTGGAAGATGTCAAAGTTCTTGATAGTAAATGTTTCTAGTTGCCAGAGTTCTGCCTCCTGCATGCCAGGCACTACAGTGACATTTAATACTGCTATCATTATCCATCCATGGACACCAATGCGGTGTTGTAGTGATTAGCATCATTTTGTAGGTAGAAATAATGAAGCTCAAAGAACTCTTGTAACTGTCACTTGAGTCATACAGCCCAGCTGGCCTTGGGATTGTGAGGATGAATTTCACCTAACTGACTGGTTTGTGTCTATGCCTGCTCACCTAGATGAGTTTAACTTCACTGGGTATTTCTAGTATAGTTTAGTAGTTCCATTGATGTAAAAGGGGGTGCATCCCGGCCATACACTCCAACTTTTCCCACTTTTGGAGTCAGGACTAAGAAATAGCCATTGTCTCCTTACATGGGCAGCGGAATCCTAGGAGCCCTCCCCCTCTCCCAAGCTAGAACTGAGTTCCCTGCCAAGGGGATTTTGCTTTATTTATCTTTTAAATTCTCCTCTGACAAAGCTCCTACACCTGGGCTTTTAAAAGCTCCAAGAGTGAAATAATGGGTGGAATTTGCAAGAGGGCGGTGCAGGGGAGGCTGCAAGAGTTGCTTGTGTCAGCAGCTGCTGCCAGCTTTGACAATGTCCCTTCTTGGCAGAAGGGAATCTCAGGCACTCACCCTGATCAGCGGCGGCAGTAGTGAAGAAATGGAGCAGCCAGCAGGATTCAGTGGCCTGAAGGCAGGAGGTGGCTCACAGAAGTTCAGGGAGCCAAGGCTGTTATCATTGTTGTAATAAATAAAATGAGGAAAAGAATTCATTTTTTACTGGGTTGTGTGCATAAGTGCATTAATAAAACTCACATACATTTGTTGTTGTTTTAGGATCTGGGAGCAAACAGAGGGCCTTGTGCATGCTAGGTAAATACTCGACCACTGAGCTACACCCCCAGTTCCAATTCATATTCATATGTATTAAGAAACACAAGCATTTTTTTTAATAGTATAGTGCTCAGGTAAGTGCATGATGAACTATAATGTGAACCATCATGACTAATACTGTTGCCAAGAATTTTTATTTTCAATGCTGGGAGCAGGTAAAACTCAGGACTTTGTGCATGCTAGGCAAGTGTTGTACCATCGAGCTGTACCCCAAGTCTTTAGAAAGACTGCTTTAGAAGAACAGGGAATAGGAAGAGCATGTCTTCTCTCATGGAATGTGCCAGGGGGTGAGATATATTTAGTGGAAGGGTCTATAAGGTTACAAGTCAGATTTAGTTAAAATGCTAACAAATTTGCCCCTATCCCATATAGCTTGAGTCAAAATTTAAATTTAGATAAACAACAAATGTATCTATCGGTTTATCAACCATCTACCTACCTACCTATTTACCATGCTTCATACATTATTTTTGTATTTACCACAGTACAACTTATGAAATCATCAGGCAACTCCTTGGGGTGGGGTGGAAGAAAGAAAGAGATGGAAAATGAAATCTGTATGTATACCTAGAAGAAACAGGTCTGTACATTCCTAGTATTCTATGCTACTCATCTTGTTTTACATTTCCAGACAGTGGAAGGCCAGATAGGGTGGCCTCTCTCTCCAAGCCTCTGTCTGTCTTCAAAAGCTGAGACCAGACATCCATCTCCCTGCATTGCTTCAGCCCATGAAACTGGAGATTGTGTTTGCTGATTCTGAAGCTACCCTGTCTCCTGCCCCCTCCTTTCACCAAACACACAGGCTCACAAACACAAAGGCAGGGGGTTGAGGGTTAATGGCAGAGGAGCAGGGAAAGGATTAGAGTTTTATCAAAATAGCATCTGCAAAGATCCGTGTAGGATAGACATCATTTGGAGCATGTCTGTGGCTGGGGGCCAGGCCTGGGTTGGGAGTCCAGGGAGGAGTGGTCCCTTGGGAGGGGGTGGCTTTGCCAGGTGCATGTGGCCAGGAGTAGGTAAAGCTTTCTTTCTTCCCTTCTCATGCCTCCTGATCTACACTTTTTAAAAACAGACTTTTGGGCCAAACAGTTGCTTTTCAATCACTCAGAAACAAGAGCTTACCTAACCAGGTTATTAACACTGTTGGGACTTGTTTGTACCTGTATCTGAGAGAGACTGTGGCCCCTCCTGGGGGTGGGGAAGCTTTCAGGTCCAGGTCCAGAACTCTGTGGCTTTGACAAACTCCATCTCTCGGGAGCCTTCTCTGCCCGTGCTGGAGGCCTGCTTGAGACCAAATTGGACTTGACAATAGGAAAAGAAGACATTTTATTTCTCAAGGTCACAGTTGATGCTGAGAGTAATATTCTCCATTGTTTGCTCTCGTCTAGCAATTTGCATTTTCTGTGTTATTCTTTTTGGTTTCTGAGCTCACTGATACTGTATGTTGTCTGTCATTCTGCATCTCTTGCCTCTATTAGTAAAGGGCAGAGGTCAGGGATGCTCAACTACCAAGAGACCATTTTGATGTGAAGGACTTTTTACACATGGCATCAAGGGAAGGAATAAGAAATCTGCAAAGAAAATATTGATGAATGTGTTTCCACAGATATTGAACATTATATATCTTAAAATACCATACTGAGGATACACCAGATATTTATTACCCATATCATTTATATAAAAAGCCTTTGCAATTGAAGGCAGACATAACAAATACATTCACATGACTAACAAATATACATAGAAAAAGGTCTGATCGGTAACAGAAGAAATTCAGGTTGAATTAACAAGAACATTTTTTAAAACCTGTATGTGCATGTGTACAGGTGTTCTGATGCATGTAAAAGTGAGTAAGTATGTATGCATATGTGTAGAGGCTAGAGGGTGATTTTAGTGTTGTTTCTCAAGAGTATTTGCCTTGCTTTTTTAGACAGATTCTCTCTCACAGACCTGGAGTTCCATTATTAAACTGGGCTAGCTGGTAAGTCCAGTGAGTCCCAGGAATCTGTTTGTCTTCACCTCCTAAGCACTAGGATTACAGATGTATGTTATCATGTACAGCTGTCTGTCTATTCTCTCTCTCTCTCTCTCTCTCTCTCTCTCTCTCTCTCTCTCTCTCTCTCTCTCTCTCTCATCTATTTTGATGTGTGCTCTGGAAACTGAATTCATATCTTCATGCTTATATGGCAGACTCCTTACCAACCAAGCCATCTCCCTCCTCTCAGGCATTATTTTTAGATCTAAAATACAATAACAATTTCTGCTAAAATGCTAATATCAAGTGTTGGGAGGAGTGTGGAACAAGTAGGCCTTCTCAAGCACTGAAGGTTTTAGCATTTGAGTGCACAGAGTCTTGGAAGGATGATGAAAGAAGCAAAGAAACAAATATGAACACCCCCTCCACCCCTTCAAACTGGTTTTTCTAGTCCCAGAAACCTTTTGGAGAAAGCAATATTCTATGCCAGGATACGGCTGGGAGGGTTTTTTTGGGGGGCGGGCACTACTTATGATGAGAGAAATCTTGTTATTTATGTTTATCAGGTCAACTTTGGTTTTTGAGGACCACAGTGCATGGATCACTGGAATATTATATAGAAAGAGGAGAGTGGTCTGTAGGAATTTCAATGACATATGAATTTGAGTTCTAAGTCTCCCATGCTAGTGAATGCTTTTGCCTTAAGTAATTGGTCTGTATGTAATTTTGAGCTTGAGTAAAGATTCATAGTTAAACACATGAAGTCAATATAAAATCACCCTTGGATTACCAGATGCCTACTGTTTATGGTTTAAGATTCTTCTCCTACCTTTCCTAATCTGCTTTCTGTCCTGAGTAGCTTCTGATCAGTGACATCAGTGTGTTTCTGTCCTCTGCTTCCAATTGGGTTCAGTCAGCCTCAGCATAGCATTCAAGATGTAGGAAAAAAGAGGGACTATGTCTTCTGGTTCCTCTGTCATGAGACAATTGCAAGTTAAGGTCCTTCACCACAAAGGGAATTTCCAGGGCTCTTCTTCCTTTGCTTCCATGGCCTAGAGGAAGTAGCACCCCCTTCTTAGACTTTTACTTGTGTGTCTTTTGCCTAAAGCAGTGGTTCTCAACCTGTGGGTTGTGACCCACGGTGGGGGGGGTATATTAGCTATCCTGCATATCAGATATTTTCATTATGATTTATAGCAGTAGCAAAATTACAGTTATGAAGTAGCAATGAAATAAATTTATGATTGGGGTCACCACAGCATGAGGACCATATATTAATATATGGTGACCATATGTTAAAGGGTCAAAGTGTTAGGAAAGTAGAGAACCACTGATCTGAAGTAACTTAGACATTTGTTATTACCTTTTAGAGGTAAAAAATTCTTACAAAATAATTATTTTAACTCATTTATTAAGAAAATAGGTTTTATCATGTTGAGGGCTTATAAGATAGTTCCAATAAAGACTAGTTTCAATTATAAAGTTCTTCCTCAAAAAAACCTAAGATAGCATATGCATATTTTTCTTTGAATTGAAATCACAAAACAAATTGCTTATTCTGGCGTGGTGTCCTGTGCCCATAACTGAAACTGGAGGTTTGCTTCAAGTTGAAGTCCAGTCTGCTATAAAGTGAATTCGAGGTCAGCTGGGAATATAAAAGAAGAGCTTACTTAAACGAAAAAGATTATTAATATTAAAAAAATTAATCATTGCCTGTCAAACTACCTTCTAAATATTTATGGTTAGGTCCACAGACTAATGCTATTGGTTTTGGTTGGAGAAGATTCTTTCTGTTTTGTGGGTAGCAGTTATTCAGGGACTCCACTAGGCAAAGTACTGAGAATGACTGAGCATTGAATCCTTTCAATGAAGCATCTATAGCCCCTAGTCTAATGTTTAGTGAATATTACAGAAGAATGTGAGCCCCAGAGGAAAGGGTAGAGGCTATGAAACTCTCTTCTGGGCACACATGGCCATTGTACTCAGGATGTGATTCTCTGTTTGCTACCAGTGCAACTTAAACCAGTCAATATTCCTTCAAGGATGGAGAGGGATGGGTCTTATGAGGCCCCACCCCTCTGTGAGGATTGATAGACAGTTTTAACCAAGGTTGCTGAGGGTAGGGACAGAGAGATTTTCCTCTGTGATATTATATAATTGCTGTTAAGTTACCTATGTCCTGTAAACAATTCTAATTAAACTCACTGAGTCACAAAACAAAAACTAACCACGAAAGTAAAAGGAGAGAATAATGGAGAATGGACATGATCCAAATATATTATATACATGTATGAAAATGCCATAATGAAACCAACTATTACATATAATTAATGTTAATAAATACTAATAAAAATGCACATTCATAATAATACTTATTTTTGATATATAATCATATTCTTTTACTTATCACCATGTCACTAGTTTTAAGAAGAACATTTTAATTTAAAATTTTTCATTAATTTACTTCAAGGTTGGGTTTTGTGTTTAATATATTTAATGCTGATATCATCAATTGATTCTTTTATGTGCATCATGCTTTTATTAGTTATGAAAATACTCTCTGGAGTACCTATGGAAATTATGCTATGTTTTATAAGATATTTCAAATTGCAGTTGTCTTATAGTATGTGAAATTTCAACTCCAAATTTTATGTTGGTTATTGTTTTTAAATTCCAGTTAGATGCTCTGTTCTCAAGTATTTTCCAAATATTTATTTGTTTACTTGAAACTGAATAATACCACTTTTCTTCCTACCTTTTCTCTCTCAAGTACCCTCCCTCATATACCTCTTGGGTCCCTCCCACTCTTACGTTGATATCATTTTTTTAAATTGTTGTTACATACTTTTTCTATATGTGTGTATATGTGTATTGTTTTACACACACACATACACAATTGCTGAGTCTTTTTGGTTGTGTGTTTGTAGTTTCAGGGCTAACCACTTATCATTGGACATCAGATAAGGGACTCATCTCTGGGAAAGGCTAATCCTTCTCCCAGAAGTCACTAGTTCCCTTTAATCCTTGACTAAGCAAGAAAACAAACAAAATCCTACAGGTATAGGAAGGCCTTTCAGAACAGAACTTCATTTGCCAAAAATTAAGGCCAATGATTGACAATTGGGACTCCAGGAAACTAAAATGCTTCTGTAAAACTAAGGAGACAATCAAGTGGGTGTGGAAACCCACAGAATATGAAAAAACTCTTTGCTAACTAAGGAATTAAAAAAGTAGAGTCAAGAAAACAACCCAATTTAAAAAATGAACTAGATATCTAAATAGAGAGTTCTCAATAGAAAAAAAAATGACTGATAAATACTTCAATAAGAGTTTGTCATCTCTGGCACTTAGGGAAATTAAAATTAAAACAACATTGAGATGCCAGCTTACTCTGATCAGAATGTCTACTAAGATCAACAAAATAACTGACAGGTAATAATGGCTATATTGTGGTGGAAGAGGAACCCTCCTTTACTGCTGGTGGGAAGCCAAATTGGTACAAGCACTCTGAAAGTATGGGAAATCTTTAATGCACTAAAAGTCACTCTACCATATGACTCGGCCATGCCACTCCTTGGCATGTGATTAAAGGACTTAACATTCTACTCCACAGATATCTGCTCAGACATATTTATTACTTCCTTATTCATAATAACCAGGAAATGGAAACAACCTAAATGCTTTCAACTGACAAATGAATAATGCAAATGTGGTACATATAGATAGTGGAATACTCCTCAGATGTAAAGACAAATTAAATCATGAAATTTGTAGGTTAATGGATGGACCTAGAATAAGTTATCTTGAATGAAATAACCCAGAAAGTCAACCACCATCTGTACTCTCTCATTTGTGGTCCTTAGTTCCAAATCATCAGATATGAATATACAACATGGATTAGCCACAGAAACCTGGAACACATAAAAGAAAAATAGGTTGAGTTGGGGTAGGATACAGGTGGGTTAATGGGAAATGGAGAGGCTCCAAGTGGGCAGGACAGAAGAAGGTCAACACAGTGGGAGAAGACAGGAGCAGGCAGGGGGTGAGAAAAATAACATCAAGATTGTTTGATAAAGTCTTAATATCATACAAGTTATTCCTACAACAATGGTAATTATCAGTTTAGCCCTTGACTGTCTCTCAGGAGTTAGGTGAAGGTAGGTCCCTATTGCTGAAGACACTGCACACTTAGGACACAAGCCTCGTGTGGTTCAAGCTGGTTCTAACCTGAAAGCCTCTTTCCTGCCGTCTTTACTCTCATGGTTCCAAAAAATACTATGCAAACTGTGAAGGGAGGTGAGCAATTAAACAGTCCTATACAGCTGCAATAACGACAGTGACCAGCATGGCAAGGTATCTGCGACAGTGCAATAGTGGCACTCACATGGTGTCTGCAACCAACGGCTGTCTAATTGTACTTAAAGCCCACTAAATAGGAAAATGAAGCCTGGTACTGAAAACCTAGCCAGCTTTCTAAGACTAGTGACCAGATGGACCTTAGAAATAATCTACTACCATTACTTTGCTTGATCAACAAACTTTCTAGCTACATTCTAAATATCCCCACAGCTAGGTGTAGCAAGAAATGCTTTTATAAGGAAAACATGTCAAAATCCCATGAGATTACAGTTCCCAGGGCTGTTCCATCTCTGTGTACCTTATACATTTATTCAGTGGGAAATGGAAGCTCCATGTGAAGATTCTTTCTATGAGTTAAGAAATTCCAAACTCAGGCTGAAGAGATGACTGTTGTTCTAGAGGATCAGGGTTCAATTTCTAGCACCTACATGGTGGCTTACAACTGCCTGTGATTCCAGTTCCAGGAAATCTGATTCTCTCTTCTGGCCTTCACAGGCACCAGGAGGACATGCAGAACACACCACCTCCATCAGGTAAAAATACCTAGACATTCAAGATAAGATAAAATTATAAACTAAGAGATTTAAACTCAAGTATAGATTTTTTTGGAATTAAAAATGAACATTTCTTTAGCATCCATTAATTTTTTATTTCCCCTTGCTTTCATAAGATCAACAGCTTTTCGTTTCCAAGCTCTGACATCACTAAAATTTATTAAAAGACTTGAAAGTTGAAGATTTGGAGGATGCTATGCGCTGAACATTGTATTAAAGATTTCAACTAATTTTTAGAGGTAATATGATTAAAATTTGGAAGGCTTATTCGTTAAGCATTTTCTACAGTTTTAGGGCAACTATAGGTTTTGATTTTCATTTCATTTTTCATATGTAGGGTTTTTTTTTCATCTTTTTTCATTTTACATTTCTTTAGTTGTGTTTGTATATGTATGTGTAGGCACACCACAGGACACATGTGTAAGTTACAGAGCAACTTGTAGAAGTTGGTTCCATCCCCCACCACGTGGGTATCCAGGTAGATGCAACTCAGGTCTCCCAGCTTGGCAGCAAGTATGTTTACTCACTGACCTACTAACCTGCTTTCCATAGTTTCAAGCCCTTTTATAATTAACAGCACAAAATAAAGAGAACATGCTCACTGCTATATGGAAGTATCTTAATTTATTTTTAAAATGTAGCATCAGTTCTGACACAAAATTTGGTAGATATTGATATATATATATAAATGCTTGTACATTTTGACAATTACCGTCTCTATTTGAAATCTTGAATTCTTGGATGAACAAGGACGTAAGTTATAAGCAGATTTTGTTCCATTGTTTGCTTCATTTAATAAGAATACTGCCTTTTTAGAACCATGTTTTCATTCTTTACCAAAGTTTATGTCCATGTCACCACTGCCTGAACAAATAATTTTACCTTCAGTGTTAAAAATTCTAACTGAGTTTAAAGATTTTACAATTTATGCTACATTAAGCTTTCAAAAACTTTCATCTGTTCCCACGAACTGAATTGAAAATTGAGCCTTGGTTTTGAAATTCAGAACCACATTCAATTTTGTATTTCCATCATCTAAAGACATCCTTTATACAAAGCTGGCATTTGTTGGGTTTCTTCCCTAGCTGTTGAAACCAATAGGTTAGTCAGCATCCTTTGCATTTTTATTTTATTTTTATTTTTATTTTATTTTATTTTATTTTTCATCATGAAAGGTCAGAGTTCACGGATATGGATGCTCAGTCACTGTGTGTGAATTTATGGCTCACAGTCTTTCATAATTGCCATTTAATGAAATAAATGCTGGCACTTTCTCCCCAGCATGCCGATTTCTTTACATTAAATTCCTATTTGCTGGGTAGCAAATGCTGGCCAAAATTTTGTACCAATTACATGTTCACCATCGAATTTCTAGAGAAAATTCAGTAATTTTTCACTAAGTTTTATACACTTATGCTTTTCTTTAGAACTTACTGCTGGAAGAATTTATTTGAAAATAGTCTTACACGACAGCAACAAGAATGAGTTGCAGCTTATTGTAGGAAACAGAAGAGCAAGGGACAAACTGCTACCAGGGCGTGCTTTGATAGGAGGCTGCAGCGTGCACCTCCTGTATACATTTTAAGTATGTCTAACCCATCATTTCCCATCCTTCCCGGCACTGACTTCTATGCTGGTAGCCATGAGCACTTGCAGTTTTAACACATCCCATCATCAAACGGCCACAGACACAAGTGGTTACCAGCAACAATGGAACCAAATAGAGATGGCCCCAAACTTAATGGTGATTTCTTTTCTGCTCCCCCCCCATTCTAGCATTGTGAAACACATGGACACTTAGTAGAAATGGTATTTCAGGTTTTGAATTTTCATATTTTCCTGGGCTAGTGATACACACTACAGTATTGTGTGCTTAGCAGTAGAACCAGCTGCATAACAGTTCCTTAGGGGGCTCCCACAACTGTGAAGGCAAACAATGAATAATCTCCAGCATGCCAAGATGATGGTCATGCTATTTGGTGGGCTGAGTGTGTTAAATGAAATTTTAACTTGTGGTATTTTTAATTTACAAAGGGTCTAATAAAGTGGAACTCCAATGCCACTGAACGCGATGGTTGATGCTGAGCGTTAAGTTGATGGTATCTAAAGTTACCTAGGAGGCAACTTCTGGGCATGTCTTTGAGGGGATTCTAGAATGGATAACCTGAGGTGACATGACCCACCCTAAATATGGTGTACCATTTGTTGGGCAGGGGTTCTGGGTCCAGTAAAAGGGAAAAAGTGATGTGCTGGCTAGTTTTATGTCAGCTTGACAGCAGCAGGAGTCATCAGAGAGGCTCAATTGAGAAAGTGTTTCCATAGTATCTGGCTGCAGGCAAGCCTGTAGGGTATTTGCTTAATTAGTGGTTAGTGTGGGAGGGCACAAGCCATTGTAGCTGGGCCACCCCTGCTGGTTGTCTTGGGTTCTATAAGAAAGTAGACTGAGCAAGTCACAGGAGCAAACCAGTAACTAGCACCCCTCCATGGCCTCTGCATCAGCTCCTACTTTCCAGATTCCTGCCACACTTGAGTTTCTGCCCAAACTGCTTTTGATGATGAGCTGTTTTTATGAAAGTTGTGAAATAAATTAACCCTTTCCTCCCCAAGTTGCTTTTGGTCATGGTGTTTCATAACAGCAATAGTAACGCTAAGACAGTAAGCAAAGTGCAGGGTTCATCTATCTCGGCTTCCTGACTGTGGGCACAAGACTGCCAGTTGTCTCATGCTCTTACTGACATGTCTCCCCTGCCAGGATGGACTGTATCTTCAAACTGTGAACCACAGCAAATCCTTACTGCCTTAGTTTGCTTTTATCATGATAACTAAAATAGTAACTTTACACTTACAAAACACCTCAGTTTCCACCACCAAGACTCAGAGCTAGGACATGCTTTCTCATGTGCATTTCTTTTCCAGGATGGTAGATGCTCAAACCATTGAATCTAGAAATGATAGGGGTGAGTAACCATTATCATTGCTAGCATTCTTCCAGACTTTACCACAGGCTCCAGGCATAAACATCACATGTACTCTGGAATGGCACCATGGCAAATGCTAGAAGCATAGTTTTCCAAAGCAATGCCACTTGATTGAAATGCAGCAATTCGCATAAATCTTTATTTAAATTGGAGACTATTGGAAAGAGCACTGGCTATGGTACTCAGGCAGTAGATCTGACTTAGGATAGTCTCAGACATATCTGGATGCAGGTCACTGTATGTCCCACACATACTTTAGTAAACAGTCCTCTGTGAATAAACCCTTGTGGATCCATCCTATTTTGAGCGTACCATCTGTTTCCTGTTTGGCCCTTAGTGGATAGAGTAGGAGGAAAGTCTTCTCCCAATATATTTTTATATGACAGAAGCAGATTGCAGAATATAAAAGCCATATGATTTGAATTAAGCATGCTTCATATTAAGTATGCATTATATTATTTTTATTATAGCAAAGAAAGAATTCCTGGACCTGGATATATCAAAAACGTCACTTGTATCCAGATGGTAGGGTTACTCGTGATATTATACTGAAGATAATGTGGGGATTGTGGTTATAGTAAGCAAATAGAGGAATTATTTTCACACTCCTTTGTATGAAGGAATGGGGATTGAGAAGCATGTTCTGCCTCTCTACCATGTCTCTTCTCTACTGCCATTGGTATCTCAACTAAACTGTTTCCAGATCCCTTGTGGGAGAGGCCATACTTTAGGGAAATTTCCCCCATGGATGCTTTCAGCTGCTGTGACAAAATACTCGAGGGAAACAACTTAAAAGGAAGAAAGACTTGTTGTGGTTCATGGTTTCAGAGCTTTCAGTCTATGGTTACATGGTCCCGTGGCATTGAGCCCAAGGCAAACCAGAGAGCATCATGTCAAGGAGTCCATAATCAATGAACATGCTCATTGCTGGGAGAGGGGTCAGGTCCCAGTATTCCATCCAAGGGTATTTTCTCACTGACTCCATTTCTTCCCTGTAAGACTTACCTTTTTTTCCCCCTAGTTTAAACTCTCATTTTATTGCTAACAGTACAGCACAATGCTATTTGTGAGCACCCCTGCCCAGCACACAAAGCAGCAGCCCTGATAGCTTTTATGAGGGCCGGCTGGCTCTGCTGTAGATGCCTCTCAGCCTCTTCATCTCAAGTTCAGCAGCAACACTTCTATACGCTGTTAAATCTTTCTCTATGTTAAGTCGGGTGTTTTGTTTTGTTTTTTTTAGATCTAAAGACTTTACAAGAAAACTATGAAAATTTCTAAGTGGGAAAGAGAAGGCGCTTCCTGTCACAGGTGGCGAGTTACCATCATTATTCCCATGCATGTGTCCTGTGGACATAATCACCCATTGGATGATTTCTGTTAATGAGCATATAATAGCAACATATATCTCTGACTATTGGTTTTATTAAAAGTTAAAATAAACATCAATGGCCAAAAAAAAATCAGCATCTTATTTTGTCTTTTCTAAACTTTTAGTTTTATTGTCAATGTTTTTCTCAGGTAAGACAAACCATATTTCACTAGTACGGCTATTTTAAATGTATTCACTTATGCCCTTGACTATTGATTAAATGTCATCAGAGAGATTTCTAGGAACGAATACAGATTGTAATGCTTCAAGGAGCACACAGTATTCCTTTTCTCTATGCAAAAGTTTAAATCCTTCATTTCTAACTTTCAGTTACCTAAAAGCCAAGTGGCCCCAGGAATCTACAGCACTGCCTTAAATAGTGCTTTAGCATAGTTCTCCTGAGTCACACAGGGTTTTAAAATTTGTTTTATTATTTATTTATTTATAATTGGATATTTGTATTCTGAAGGAGCTGAAGGATCCTTATCTGTTCTCTAGAGTCACAGAACTCTATATAGTTAGGGAATTTGTCAATGACTTACAGCTTGTAGTCCAACTCCCCAGCAATGGTCAGCAGTAACTGTGGATGGAAGTCCAAGGATCTAGCAGTTGCTCAGTCCCATGAGGCAGCTGTGGATGGAAGAGTCAGAGACTTATATAGGTCTCCAGCAGAGGGTGGCCCAGATTAAAGGCATGTGCCACCACGCCTTTAATCCCAGATGACCTTGAACTCAGAGATCTCCTTGTCTTAATCTTCTGGAATTCATAGCTACTTTGCTTCAAGATCTCCATGCCAAGATCCAGGTCAGAAACTTGCTTCTCTGAGCCTCCAGATTAGGATCACAGGTGAGCCTTCCAATTCTTGATTAGTTCATTCCAGATATAGTCAAGTTGACAACCAGGAATAGCCACTACAATATTCTATTTATTTACATTTCAAATGTTATCCCCTTTACTGGTTTCCCCTCTGCAAACCCCCATCCCATCTCCCCTTACCCTGCTTCTATGAGGGTGCTTCCCCACCCACCCACCCACTCCTGCCTCACTGCCCTAGCATTCCTCTACACTGGGGCATCAAGCCTTCACAGGACCAAGGGCCTCCCCTCCCATTGGTGCCAGATAAGAATCCTTCAACTCCTTCAGTCCTTCCCCTAACTCCTCCATTGCGGTCCCTTTTCCCAGTCTGATGGTTGGCTGTAAGCATCTGCATCTGTATTGGTCAGGATCTGGCAGAGCTTCTCAGGAGACAGCCATATCAGGCTCCTGTCAGCAAGCACTTCTTGGCATTGGCAATAGTGTCTGAGTTTGGTGTCTGCATGTGGGATGGATCCCCAGGTGGGGCAGTCTCTGTATGGCCTTTCTTTCAGTCTCTGCTCCACTCTTTGTCCTGTATTTCCTTTAGACAGAAGCAATTCTGTGTTAAAATTTTGGAGATGGGTGAGTGGCCCCATCCCTCAACTTGGGGGGGGGAGCGCGGAGGACCGGCCATGCCTAATCTCTGGATATGGTCTTGACAGGTTCTCTCTCCCCTTTGTGTGGGCATTTCAGTTAATGTCATTCCTGTGAGGTTCTGGGAGGCTCTTGATTTCCTGGCATCTGGGACTTTCTGGTTGCTACCCCCAGTTCCCCATCTCCCATTGCTACATACCTCTGTTCAGTTTCCTGACCCTCTGAACATCTCCATCTCCTCCCATAACTGATTCTTTCCCTCTTTTCCCCTCCCCCTCTTCTCTTCCTTCAAGACCCTCCCACCCTCTACTTTCCTTGATTATTTTGTTCCCCCTTCTAAGTGGGACTGAAGCATCCACTCTTTGGTCTTCCTTCCTCTTGAGCTTCATGTGGTCTGTGAGTTGTATAGTGGGTGTTCCACACTCTTTGCCTACTATGCACTTATCATTGAGTACATACCATGTATGTTCTTTTGTGACTGAGTTATCTCACTCAAGATGATATTTTCTAGATCCATCCATTTGCCTGCAAATTTCATGAAGTCGTTGTATTAAATAGTGGAGTAGTATTCCACTGTGTAAATGTACCACATTTTCTGTATCCATTCCTCTGTTGAAGGACACCTGGGTTGTTTCCAGCTTATAGCTATTATAAATATGGCTGTTATGAACATAGTGGAGCTTGTGTCCTTATTACATGTTGTAGCATCTTCTCAAGACTTACCTCTTAAAGGTTGTACCACCTCCCCAAATACAGCAGCACAAAGCCTTAGGGGGCACATTTCAGATCTAACCCACAGTCCTTCCACGGGATTTTCACTGGGTACTTATAGACAGTTCCTCTATGATAGCAACCAGGAAACTGACTGCTGGTCATAGAGTATATTTAAACATAATCTTGATTTGACTGAGAATTCCCAGGCTCTCATATAGAATGACCATATTAGGGTCTCATCTGGCTGATTTTTGTGAGCATATACTCACAAGAACCTTCTGTTTTCCCATTTTCTCAGGATGTCTTCCTATTCCGTGGGTATACATTGATATGTTGTATGTTTATGTCTCAGTTATAAAACAAATTGGTCTCCTCCTGCCCTGTTTATGCATTTGACTCTCCTCTTTTTGTGATTGCCTGTTCATATCACTTGCCAATGAAAAAGACTTGCTTATTACTTATTCAGTTACTAACTATTTATGTGTATGTGTGTGTGTGTGTATGTGTGTGTGTGTGTTGTGTGAGTTTATGTGCACCCTGTGCATACAGGAGCCTCCAGAGGCCAGAAAAGGGGATCAGAGCCCTAGAACTGGAATTACAGGGAATTGTGAACCAGTATGTGACCTGCTGGCATCTGAACACATGACCTCTGCAACAGCATCAAGTACTGTTAAAGGCTAAGCCGTCTTTCTAGCCCAGTTTACCCAGTTTTGAACAGGATCTTCTGTCCTGTCCTTGTTGGTTTCAAAATGTTCCTTGTATATTCATTTTGTCATTAGGATATTTGATTATCTCTCAAAGGCTCATGTATTAAAGGCTTGGTCACTATGATGACACTATTGGGAGGTGGCAGAGCTCTGAGAAGTGAGGCCTAAATAGGAGCTTCTTAGATCATTGGGGACATGCTGTCAGAAAGGATTGTGAGACCTACCATGGTATATTCCTCTCGCACTTTCCTGCTCCGAATCCAAGTGACTTTGTTCTGACATACATTCCTGTCATTATGTGCTGACCCACCCAATGACCCACCCATGGGCCTGAAGCAACTCGAACTACTAATGATGGCTTAGGACCTCCAAAACTTTCCAGTTAAAGGAACTCTTTTTTTTTCCTTTGCGATTTATCTCAGTTGCTTTGTTATAGCAACAGAAAGCAGACTAAAACACGGTCCCCAAAGTGTACAAAGTACCCTACAAGTGCATGAGTATTTTTCATTAAACACTGTCAGCTCGCACTTGTCCGGAATAGATGAGGGAAATGAAGGTTTGACAGAGAGGTTGGGAGTGTAGCACAGGCCCAGATCCACCTGTGAGTGCAACCGAACCTGATGGAATCACCTATAGCCCTACCTCGGGAATGGATGCTGTGCAAGCAGATTCTTTTACCTACAAGCAATGAGAGCAGACTCCAATTGCCAACGACACTACCTCTTATAGTCACAACCAACCTTGTTATTAGGGAAAATATTTCTAGTTCGATCCACGAGAAACTATTTAAGAAACAAAGATGAGCTCTAAATGCATGATAAGATTGGGTATCATATTGTTCTTACTCATTATAATCTGATCACATAAGTGTTACCACCACATTTATTTTCCATGTATGACATGCAGGTTGGGGAGGTTTAAGTACTTGCCTAGAACCACATCACTAAGGTCTGTGAGATCCAAAATTTAAACCCAGGGAAGCTTAAAGAAATATGTTATTAAAGAAAAAAGCTTCATCTCAATTCTTTTGTCAGAGTCATCCTGATATATTATCTTTAAGAATATAATGAACAAGATAGTCTATAGCAATAATAGAAAATCAAAATTTTGAGAATATGGACTCCAATCATGTGAACTTGTGAGGGCATAAAATAAAGATCAGGAAGCTGATCCTTCTCCTCCAGTACTATGTTACCAAGTTCAATCGAGCTGAGAGGAGAACCTGTGTTTTCTGCCTCTGAATTCAGAGAGTTTTCTTCTAACCATGAAGGACAAGTGTGTGACTGTCTGCACCCCCTCAGCTTGTCAGAGATTAGTCATGCGCTGGATGGTTTTAAATAAGTGCAAGGATATGTTATTATCAAAACTAGATTTCTGACTCGGGGTATTTGAGATGAGGTATGAGAAGAATAGAGGTGATTTTTCATGTTCTTGGATTCTTTTGTGAGAAATAAATTTCTTCACCTCAGTCTTAGGACTGACTTTTGTAGTATAAGGTGTGGACAAGAAAGGAGGGGAGAAAATTAAGAAATATATATATATATATATATATATATATATATATATATGTATATATGACATATTGACATATGTTGTATATACATTATGCATGTGAGTATATATGTATACATACATATAGATATACATATGTCATAGATATTTATGTGCATGTATTTGCAGTTATAAATGTAGGCTGTGTGTATATATGTGTACATACATATAGATACACATATGCACATAGATATTTAGGTATATACATATGCAGTTATAAATGTGAACTTTTAAGTATTTTTAAAGCCAAGAGAAAACCAACAGAAGTCTTATTTTTTAATAGAAACTTTTCATTTCTGAAACAGGAAGTCAGGAGGAAAGATGACTTTCCATATTCTTAAAGCACCAGGTGTGGGCAGGATGAGGCACAGCCCTGTCAAAACAAATATGGTAGGGGAGGAGAACCCAAGTGAGCAGAGGGCCCAAGATATAAGACATGAGCTTGGCTTGAAGGTAGTCCTACAGTCCCAGCTACATGGGGAACTGAAGCAGAAATATCACAAATTCAAGGTCTGATTGGCCTCCAGTGCAGGTTTGAGGCCAGTTTGGGTAACTTAGTAAAGTTTTATTTCACAATAAAAAAATATAAATTATTCTGGTAGATTTAGCTCAGTGGTAGAACACCTAGGTCCTAGGTTCTAACCCCAGCCCTGGTAAATGAATGAACGAATGAACAAATAAACAAATGAATGGAATGAATGAACTGGTATTCTTAGGAAGAAGGGGGACCTCTCCCAGGATAAAAAGGAACCAAAGACAGAAACAAGTCTGAATGGAATAGTTACCATATCTATGGGAAGTTTTAGTGCCACATAATGTATACAGATATTCATTGGCTCAAAGAGGTTGAGAGTGTGCTATCTATGTCTGGACAGTGGAAGAAAGTGGGGATCAAAAAAAAAATCAGGAAAAGAGTAAAGGTGAAAGGGGACATGAAAGTAAGTTTCATCTGGAAGAAAGAGATGCTATCCTCTAACCCCAGTGTTGGACTATTGCAGAAAAAACCTCAAGAATGTCCTTTAAGGATATGAAGTATAATGAAGTCTTCATGTTATTGGAAGTTCCCTGTTTCTGCCAAGGTGAGGAAGACGGGAAGGGGGAGACCCATCAGAGCACACAGCTGCTGACTGTAGCCTCCACCTGCTGTAGGAAGATTTCAGAGATGCTCATTAGAGGTCAGAGCAATGCGAAGCAGGTTGAAGAAGTAAGCTGCCTAGTCCAAGAGAGGCCAATGGAAAGAATCCAAAAATAGAACCAGAGGATCCAGTTCCAGCAGGAGGAGCATGAGGGAGACAGATGAAGTGGGGAGCACAAACCCCTTGGGGAAGTGGATTGAACTTAGGCCAACAGGGTGGTGGAAAATAGCTTCTGGTGCCAGGAGAAAAATGAATTGAGTGAGAGGCCATGGGAGGGTGGGGGAGGAGGGCATAGGGCAGGCCCCGCAGGAATTGGAGACACGGAGTGAGAGATGATGATTATTCCAGCTGTCCAAGATCCATTCTTTTGATTTTGTACTGGCTGGATGTGAGTCTGGATGGGAGCTGAGAGTGGCTATCAGGGATAACAGAAGGGGCTGGATAGGGTGAGTGTCAGGATGCTTGCTGTCACAGGCCAGCAAGAGTGATAGCATTGTCTCTCCTTCATGTATGTCTCAAGAGTGAGTTTGTTTCTTATGTTTGCTGTCTTCAGTGAACAGATCCAAGACCAGACTGTGCTCTGGGAAAGGATAAAACTCAAAGAACATGGCAGCAGGGACCTCTGCACAGTCCCCCGAAGGAGCACTCCATCTATGTCATGATCCTGGGAAGTGCCAGGCCGATAGGGTAGAGGCAGATCTCTGGCAAGGGTTGACTAGTGACCAGAGCTTTCTGGATTCATGGAGTCCTCCCTACTCCTGGTCCTTTTCCTTCTCAGCTATCGTACATAGTGGCTGTGCCTGGGAAGGATGCAGAGAAAGTTCTCCACAGAGTCCAAGGCAAATTGAGTCAAGTGTCAGTGGTGTTCTAAATCCCACCCCCATTGTCCTCCAGCACTTCCAGGAAATGAAGGAGGAAATAAAGGAGAGAGGGTGAGCACCTTCTAAGTTAAGGAATGTCTTATTTTCAACTCTGACACACAATGCAAGAGCTACAATCTTTCTCTAGCTACTTAAAGTTCTTTTCTAGATTATAATCTACTCCCTACCTCCACATCCCAGACTCTAACCTTAGTTTGTCTCAGGGAAGTTTCATTTTTACTTGAGATTTGTTCATACATTCTCTTGTTCTCTGGTCAAGGTTGAAAATTTTTATGAAAAGGATTCAATATTCATGTTCACATATCAGAGATTGGAGACATTGCTGTAGTGTCCTCAGAAGCTCCTGGCTGGTAGGGCTCACAGATGTCACTTGAGAGATAATCCAAGATAGAAGAATCCAGTGGAGAATCTGAGCTTCTTTCCTATCTACCTGTCCTCTTTCTGACTCCCTGCTTCTTTCCCATTCTTTCCACAGCTTCATTAAGATGTTTGCATAGCATATTATTCTCCAATTTAAATTATATGGCTTGATAGATTTTAGTACAATAGCAGATCTGGGTCACATTTCATTTTCGTTTCTTTTCAATGTCTTCATTAAAGCCCACCACAATTCTTGGCCATCATTCTTGTGAATAGAGCTACCATAGGCTCATATATTTGAATGCTTGGTCACTAGGGAGTGGCACTACTTGACAGGGATTAGGAGGTGTGGCCTTGTGGGAGGAAGTATGTCACTGGATGGGCTTTGGGATTTCAAATGCTCAAGCCAGGCCCACTGTCTCTCTCTCTTTCTGTTTGCTGCCTTTGGATCCAGATGTAGAACTCTCAGCTACTCTCCTGCACCATGTCTCTGCCTGCATGCTGCCATGTTCCCCACCATGGTGACAATGGACTAAACCTCTGAACTACAAGCAAGCCCCAATTAAATGCCTTTCTTTGAGTTGCCATGGTCAGGGTGTCTCTTCACAGCAACAGAACATTGACTAAGACAATTATCCACTCTTCCACACCCCTGCACATCCTAGAGGACAAAAATGCCCTAGTATCCAAGGTTCTACCTGAGATACTATGCCCTTGTACTATGCACTAGAGTTTATGATGTTCTTTCCTTCATTCATTTTAAGTATGATATTTTAAAAACCCATCCAAATAAGCAGACCAGGTAGGTTTGATGTAGAAAGTAAATCAAATCAAATCAAATAAACAAATAAATAAATAGATAGATAAAACATGATAAACATACAATAGCTGAAACTACATTTGGAGAAATTGGGGTGAAACATATATTAAACTGCTCTAATTAAGACTTATGAGTTGAAAAATGCAATGCTAAAGGTAGCTGCAAAATTTTCTCTTCTGGAACATAGGAGGAGAAGTAGGAGAGGAGGTGCTGGAGGAGGAGGAGAAAGAAGAGAATAAGGAGAAAGTGCTACAGATGATACAACATAGAGTTCGCTAGTTGGATTGAGTTGAAGGGGGAATTATATTGTGTGACAGGAACATAGATAAAGTAACTGTTCAGTGTTTCCCAGGCTGAGGACTCATAAAGTTAGGTGGTTGATGCCTGCCACTCACATTTGCATGATGATTTTCTCCAAAGCAGAGACTTACTTTTTGATACTCTTGTTTGAAGTGAGAAGTCATGTCTTCTCCCTCAGCTGTGGGAATAGCCTTCTAGGAAGTATTTTAGAAACAGAAGAGGCCAATGTATAGATCTTGCCCTTCAATCCAATTTTTATTGCCCATCAGTGTGTTCTGGTTATGTGCTGCTGTGTGTGACTTGCCCAACAGTGGCTTGAACCATTATGTAACACTGAAGCTCCTAGTTCTCTGTGTTGACTGAATTCAGCTGTGTGGATCTCTCTTGAACCCCCTCATGATGCTGCAGTCAGATACTGGCTAGTGCTACAGTCTTCTGAAGGATCAAATGAGCTGATTATCAGAATAATGAATGCATGCGGCTGCTCTCGGTATAGATTATTGTCTGGAGCTCAGCTTGGCTGTCTTCAACTATCTTCCATGCAGTGTTATGACTATTGTCTGCTATGTCTAGCACCTTCCCAGGGACAGTTAGGGGGATCCTAGGATTCCCCTAGGATCCTATGTCTTCCTTTGTAGTACCAATGCTTCTCTCCAGTGTAGGACTCAGGATGTCTGTGCAGGACTCCAAGAGGCCAAGTTACAAGCTATGAGAGGGTTAGACACTTACTAGCTTTTCATGTCAAAACTGTACTACTCAGATTCAAGGAGAAAAAACCATAGATCTCAGTTGTATTTTTCTCAATTATTTTTCGCTTCTGTGGCTGAGTATGAGTATCCCTTAAGGTGGGAAGGGCTAATTTTGGTTCATGGTTTGAGGGCACAGTCTGTTATGGTGAGGAAGTGGCTGGCCATATTGTTACTTCAGTTAGCAAGCAGAAAGAGATGAATGCTTGTGCTCAACTTGACTTCTCTTTTTATTCAATCTGGGATCCCAACCGTGACATGGTAATGGCCACATTCAGAGTAGGTCTTCTCTCCTTAGTTAAATCACCCCAAAATCTACCTCACAGCCACCTTCAAAGCTGTTTCCCTAGTGGTTCCTAATCCATCCAAATTGTCGGTGAAGATTACTCATAGGACCAGGTTTTAGTGGAAACAGCAATGGAAAATCAGTGATCTAGTATATCATGTCATCTGCCATAAGTAGAGTGACTTAGAGAGGTATGGAAGAGTTAGATGAGAAACATGCTTCCAGCCATATTGGCCTTGGACAAGAACTATAAAGTTGAAAAATCTCAGAACAATTGAGTTAGATGAACTACATTTTAGAATAATTCATTACTTATTTATTTGCTTATTTACTGAAGAGACATTTATAGAGGCATCATTAATGTTAGGTACTCATATTTAAAAGATATTATACTCAGCACAAAGTACTGTAATTCATACCAAAGACTACATAAAAATAACACTACAAAGATATGATATTGTTGGCATAGGTATCCCGATTCAGCATGGTATCAGGCAAAAGAGGAAAGAAATATTTATCATTAATAATAAAAATAGATGAAAGCTATGGGACACAGTGGCCAAGTTAAATAAGTTTCTTTGGAGGGAATCTTTCTTGCAGGCATATATACCTTCATTACACATTATTTGGAAGCAATGGTGTATGTTCAAGACCCCTGAGTTCAGCTGAAATTGCTTAGAGACCTTGAGAAAACAGTGTCTATAATTCATGTTTCTGGACTAGGACTTTTGGCCATGTCCAAAGGACTCCCAGTGGGATATGAGGTTGCTGAGTTAAAGAAAGTTGCCTGGCCATTGCTCAACAAGAATATTATAGGCCTACTCTAAAGAGAGTACACATCTCTGAGAAGAAACAGAGAAATAGACCACAATAGCAATGGAAGATGGAAACATGGCTAGGCAATGTCAGAGGCAGTAGAAATAGAGAAGGGGGGGGGGTAGGACTTAGCTAAGCTTAGATTAGCCAGAATCAATTATAAGAGCTGATTCAATTAAAAGCAAGTTAAAGAAAAAAAGCCCAGGATTTTTAGCTAATTTGTCTTTTTTTTTTTTTTTTGGACAAGGCTGACAGATATCAGGTAGAGCTTGGGGAATCCTGCAGAAGAAGGGGAGGAAGGATGGTAGGAGCGAGAGGTCAAGGACACCAGAAGAAAACCTATAGAATTGACTAACCTGAGCCCACAGGGCTCACCAAGACTGAACTGCCAAGCAGGGAGCCTGTGCAGGACTGACCTTGGCCCTCTGCATCTACATTACCGATGTGTAGCTTTCTCTTCATGTGGGACTCCTAACATCAATAGATGGGGCTGTCTCTGACTTTAGTGTCTGCTTTTGGGACCCTTTCCTCCTACTGGGCTGCCTCATTGAGCCTCAATAGAAGATGTTCCTAGCTGGAGAGATGGCTCAGTGGTTAAGAGCACTGGCTGCTCTTCCAGAGGTCCTGAGTTCAAATCCCAGCAGCCACATGGTGGTTCACAACCATCCATAATGAGATCTGACGACCTCTTCTGGTGTGTCTGAAAACAGTTACAGTGTACATATAATAATAATAATAATAATAATAATAATAATAATAATAATAATAATAATATGTTCCTAATCTTTCTGCCTCTTGATAGCCAGGGCTGGCTGCTATACATGGGAGGGAAGCCTCCCCTTCTCTGAAGAGAAAAAGAGGAGGAATAGATAGCGGGGGTGGGGGTGGAGAAGGACTGGAAGGTAAGGAGGAAGGGGAAACTTCAGCTAGGATGTAAATTAAATTAGTTAATTAAAATATTGAGGGCTGAGAATACAGTTCAGTGGTAGAGTGCTTGTCTAGCACACACGAGACCCTAAGTTTAAGTCTCAAAACTGCAAAAACCACTGTGAATCGAAGATCGACTAAGGCTCTCATGGTAGAGTACTTGCCTAGTATGTGTGATGCTCTGGGTTCAAACCTTAGTACTACATAACCCATGATGAATGCCTGTGCTCCAAGAACTTAGGAGGTGCAGGCATGAGGATTAAGAAGTCAAGATCATTCTCAGCTTCAGAGTGAGCACAAGGTTAGTCCGGGCTACATAAGACCTTGTCTTCAAATGAAATATAACAAAACAAAAAGCAGAAAGGAAAGATGGAAGAAGCCTTGAACTGGGTTCAGTGCGCAGATTCAGCCATTGTAACATAACGGATCCACAGAACACGTACAGAGAAGACAATGACCCCTGGACAGGTGGTGGAAAGGCGTTATGGGTGCTGCTTGCCATGAGAATCAGGCAAGACCAATGGTTCTCAACCTGTGGGTCGCGACCCCTTTAGTAGTCTAAGGACCCTCTCTGAGGAGGTCACATATCAGATATCCTGCATATCAGATATTTACATTACTATTCACAACAGAAGCAAAATTACGGCCATTACATAGCAAGGAAATAATTTTTGGGATTACCATGGCATGAGGAACCTTTATTAAAGGGTCGAAGCATTAGGAGGTGGAGAACCACTGGGGTAGAGTCAGGTTAGAGATTTCTGAGTGAAAACACTAATGGAGAGAGAGGGACACACAGCCAATCCTCAACTGTCAGTGTTTATTTGCAGCTCCAGGAATTAAACTTAGGGTCTCATATATGCCAGACCAGCACCCTACCACTGAACTATATTCTCAGCCCTCACCTTCTGCTTTCCTTCTTGAAATACTGATTCCCCAGCAGAGTGGTACTCTAGTTCCCATCATCCCTCTGCCTCAGAACCTTGCCACAACCTAAAATAGTCTGCTCTTCTTCCGATGCTTGGCCACCTGTCAAAGCCTGCTTGCACAATGAAGTTTCCTGGCCTATCTCAAATGAGCTCCTTACTCCTGACTTTGTTCATTCATTTATTAGCTGAATTAATAATTAATTAATTCAGATGTGCTGTTCACTTTTTTAAAACATCTAGTATTTCCCAAGCACTGGACATGCAGATTTAAGACACATTCTGGACCCTGAAGGAGTAGGTCGTGAAGACATCTCTGTTGACTCTCGATTCTCACAGGACCCCTTCTGTGAGCAGCAGAGGTACTACCTGATAGCTACACCCCTCGTGGTGTTCTCTTCATATTGTTTCCTTAAATATGCAAAACACTTTCATTAAGGATGGTCCCCCCCAACCCTCCCACCCCATTCTCTCAGGTTTACATAGAGTATTCTTCCTCACACTAGTTAAAATAAAAAAGACAAGGAAGCCCTTGAGCCCTGAGCCCCTGGTAGCAACAAGTGAATGAGAAGAGAAATGAATGGGCAGTTCCATGAAAGATATGTTCTGCTCGTGAAGCAGACTGTTCCCTGCAATCTCTGGAGACCCAGATGGGCGTAAACCCCATTTCAAATCAGCGTGGAAGACCTCTCAGGAGCTCACTGTGGAGGATGTCCTTGGGGCACACTGAGAAGACAGGCAAGTTAGCATGTGATGTGATCATCCAGCCAAGAGCAGAGGGTTCCAGCCCTGCCTCCACTCACACGGGCATCCTGGGCAGGGAGCGAGGTTCAGTCTGACCCTGTTCTGGTGTCACTGATCGCTACTGGAGGAGGAGATTCCATCTTGCCCAGCCCTCTTCTGGTTCTGCCTGGTTATGTAAGGTCACCCAGACAGAGAACGTGCTCTGGAGCACACATGGTCCTATCTTAAACACAGTGGACTTGGACTGGACAGGGAGTTGAAGCCTTGGTGCTGGCCCTAATGACTTGCATGGCTCTGGACAACCACTCTTCTTCTGGTTCTTAGTTCTCCCAACTGAAATAGCTTAGTTATTTTATTCAGTGTGTGTGTGTGTGTGTGTGTGTGTGTGACATACTTATGCTTTATCACAAAAGCACCTAAGTTCAGGGATCAGAGATACTGAAACAGGATTGAGTTGCCTGACAAGGCCCAGAGGGAGATAAATAGACTCCCCACTTGCTCAAGCCCTTCTCTTCCACACCCTCCAACACATACTTTAAAAACCTCGAGAATGATAGGCTGCATTGTTTCCTACTTAAGCTTTATGACCACAAATAATTTTAAGAGACCCACATCCAAATATATATACATGCTGACAAGCTATATAGATTTACTGCTGCTATGTGTCTTGACTATTAATAAAATTCTTTCTAATTTTTTTTTTCTGAGAACAAAATAAACACAACTAGAAGGTTCAATATTTTCTTCCCACACCCCAGTAGATTGTCTTACTCAATGCCTGCGGTACACACACCCTGGTTTGGAGAACACTGGCCCCAGGGGTTCCCGGGTTCTTTCCAGCCATGTTGTTCTAGGTATCTGGGCCTAGAACAGAGAAATGGTGATATTTGCTCAGAAGCAGCAAGTATTTCATTTAGGAAAGTGAAAAGATCAAGGTCACTTCAGGAGAAGAAAAATACCACACTGTCAAATCAAGGCCAGTCGTACTTCTCAGCGGGCCAGGCACATTCTGCTGGCTCAAGGATCCTCCGGAGCTCATAGGCTCTGACACTTGTTCAGTCTTTCCAACTTCCTTGTAAGGATTCTTCTAGCCATGAACCAGTAGCCCTGGATGGATCAGGCTATGCTGAGGGCTTTTTTTTCCAGAAAAAAAAATTCTTGTAAACAATCATACAAACTCACTTTGTCATTTAAGAAGAGTTTTATGAGGAGTGGGGAACTTAGGAGGGTATATTGTAGTTTCCTCTTTCTCCTCAGACCTTGGGTAAGTGACTGTTTTGTTGAAGAAAGGTTGCTTTCTTTGGGAGGACCACAGGACTCAAGGGAGTGGTGGCTGAAACCCAGTCCCCAGTCCCCACTCATAACTCACTTGAGAGATATGCAAAGCTGTCAGGACTGCCAAAGGCCTGCTTGCCAAGGCAGGCTCCTCTCCAATGCACTTCTATATTTATGAGAAACCGAAATAAAACACAGCGCTAAAAGGCAACAGACGCACAGTCAGGCAATCCCCAAGAACACGCCTCACAAAAGGCAAGAGCTGGGGGACAGGCCATCAGGAGGTCAGCAAAACAAAATGATGGCTTTGTGGCTCTAGAGACCCTGATCCTGGCCCAGCCAGAAAGCTATCTTCCGACAAAGTGTGGAGAAGTCTTATTACCCCTGTGTCAGTGTGGCCAACTGAGAAGATTCTTGTCACCCACCACCTGAGTTCCCTAGGGTTGCCATGACAAAGTCTCACAAATCACATGACTCATGTCAACTCTGTAGCTTTCTCATGGTTCTGGAGGCTCGAAGTCTGAAGTCTAGTGTCAGCAGGGCAGTGGTGCTCCCTCCAAAGGCTGAAGTCAGGTGCTCCTCCTTGTTTCTCCAGGTTCTTCATGGTTGCTGGCGTCCTCAGTGTTCCCTGGCTCAGAGCTACATCATTTCTGACTACCATGACTTTTGACCTTCCTTCTTGTGCATCTGTTTATTTTGTCTAACCTCCCCTTTGACTTTTCTCCCCATCTCTCCTTCTTTCTTTTTTATGTATAAGTGTGTGTGTGTGTGTGGGGGGGGGGGCATTTTTATGTAGCCCAGGCTGCCTCTAAACTTGCTATGTAGACAAGGATGGCCTTAAACTTGTGATCCTCCTTCTTCTACTTCCCAAGTACTGAAATTACAGGCCATTCTATCAGTAACTCCCGATTTATATGTTGCTAGGGATTGAAAACAAGACTTCTGGCATGGGGCTCTACTTGCTGAGAGATATTCTCAATCCTTTCAGGTTATTTTTTTTTAAATTAAGGATATCAGTTATGTTGACTTTAGGGTCCAAGCTAATCCATTATGAGATAATCTTAACTTATTTACATCTTCTACAAAGACCCTGTTTGTCAATGAAGTCACTTTTCGTAAGTTCTCAGTGGACATAAATTTTGGAACAGGGAGCATATTTAACCCAATGTGGTCTTTAAATATACTTTTCCCCAGGGAAGAATAGGAGGCAAAGAGAAACAATGTGTCTTTTAAATTTTGAGTAAGAATAATAAGCTATTTACTCTTATTATCGAGTTGCACACATTTCTGCTAGCTCTAAGTTTTTGCTTTCTTAAGTTCATCATACCACTGCCATTACGGAGCTTCCGAGGAGGAGCTGTGGCAAATGAGAAGGTGGATGGCTTTGAAGTTTCCCTTTAGCTCTTCCCATGGGCTGACCTCCTGCAAGTCCGAAAGCTTAAGCCCTTTCTCTGGATAACTGAGGTGTAGAGAGCTCTCAACGCTTTCCAAAGGGCTCCAAGGAGGGATCCACAATTCACATCTAAGGTGGGCACAAGAAGGTTCAAATTTCAAGTGTGATTTGGTCATGTCAAAGCTTGGGCTGAACTGAGTCAGGTGAATGGGTACGGGACATCTGGCCTGAATTTAGCTTTGAAGATCAACTTCAAGGCTTGGACTTGTGGCTACTTTGCTTGTTTTTTAGAGAGACGCTTGACTTCCTCTACCTACACATTTATAAACCCTACTTCATCTTTTTGTCTGTCTGTCTGTCTATCCTCTGTTTTTCCCTGCTAAGTTTCTCTCTCCTGACTGTCACTAGTCCAAATGCTTACTTTCTAACAATTAGAAGGATAAATCCTTTCTTTCTGTCGTGCCTCCTGGCCAGTCTACTCAGTTGCCAATGAAGAGGAATTCAGCTTCCCTCTTGGGTGCTGACTCACGCCCTCACTGGAGGTAAAGCTTCATAGCCTCCATTGTTCACACTGACAGAGTTGGAGATGAGAAAGAGGACATTTGAAAAGTGTAGAGGGAGTGCAGGGAAAAAAAAACCTGGAAAAAAATCAGGGAGTGACTGACCCCTGCCAAGACCCCAAACATCTGGGGAAGAAACCTGGAAGGACCATGGAAAACCCAATGGGCAGCTTGGGGCTGTGTCGAATCAATGTGCAGCGAAAATAATCCAGAACAATTTGGAGATATTGGGAGTGAAGAAATCCATGGTGCACAGGGACCCAGCCAAAGGGGCAGGGAGAGAGGAAACTGGATGGAAGGGAGAGATGGCTGCACTGTCACAATATGGAAGTATGTTCTGTGGTTTGAGATTGACACTGTAAACTTTTCTGACCCCTCATAGTGTTCAATACCTGAATGTGTACCCTGGAAAAAGTCCCAGAACACTCCCACAGCCTAGTCTACATATTCTTTGCCTCTTAGCTCCATGTCCCTGGGCTAGGGAATAAGGGTTCATTTTATCTTTTGAATTTATCTAAGGGAAACAGGTCAAAGATTTTTTTTTCTTGTCTTTGTATGTGTGTAACCCTCAGGAAAAGGCAGGCTTCCATATGCTGTCTATACCAGTGTTGGAGGGATCTCCATCATTTATAGCTGGTCTTGAATCAGTAATGAGAAGAGCAAAACTTTGAAGGCCAAGTTCACTGGCTGCAATAGTTTCCTGTTAGCACTCCATTCTCTCCAGTTCCCAGACCCATAGCCCCATATTCTGATCTTCATTCCAATAAAACTGCCCCCCCCCTTCCTCTGACCACACTAAACAGAAACCTTTTGGTAGCTGATATCCACCCTTCTGGGACTTGGCTTTTGTTGTCTGTATCTCTAGGTGGTTGACACACAAGGAGAACTCACTTTGGATCTCCTAGATAATTTATGTTTTCATCAAATAAATGGATCTGTAGTGATTAGGGAGTCTAGCTAACCAAGGGACAGGTGGTGACAAGAGCTATGTAGGCCAAGCCAGCCAGGCTTGACAATGTGTCATCAGGATTATTCTTGAAGATTCCTAAAAAGATGAACATTCTGCAGACCAGTTACTTTAAGTGTTTTGACTAAAGAAATAGCATTTGGCTCCAATTTTAGAGACAAGCTGGTCCTCTGGGCTTATTGAAGTATGCTCCGTCAGTCTGAGTTTGGGATCACGTGGAGTCAAACAATAACGTGGCCAAATCTGATGTTAAGGCTGGTGGTTCTGAGCTAGACTGAAAGAAATGCAGAAACCCAGTCTACTTTCAATCTATAGTACACAGTCACATTACAGGATGGGTATAGTAATATGCATGTAAGTTAGACACAGTGCCAGGCTCTCATCTGACTATCAAGTATCTTATCAAATACACAACAGGAAGGAAGGAATAGGAGTATCTCCTAAGCATCCCTTGCAAATCTGGGGAGGGCCTGAGAATCAGATGAGTCCACCTCTGCCCCAAGCAGATGGACAGTAAGGCAGACATAGTGAGATAGCCAGAAAATTTCACTGCATTTAATGATTTAACCATCAATCTTGGGTTTCCCGAATGAGGCACCAGTGTTCTCTTACAGCCCCTGGTTAGTGGACAGTGCCCCCTCCTCAACAGAACAAACTGGGTGGGGCCAACACTGGGTACCATAGAAGGGAAGGTGAGAGGCAGCTGGGCAAACAGAGTATCCATTGTTCCTCACCACCAGAGCTTCGGCCTGGACAGTGCCTTCCCCAGAGTGTATCTGACAAGCACATCTTGCCTCTTGCTCTATTTACACAGGTGCCGTTCTCTCCCTAGGGGAGTCAGAGCTCTGCAAACATGTGTGACCACATGCTGCCTGCCGTAAGATGGATGCTCACATCTGCAGGCTGACTTAGGGGGAGAAACTGAGGCCCTGAGAAGCAAAGGAAGGCTTTCAGGCTGAGCAAACCAATAATGGATGCCAGAAGGAAGGACAGGCAGGTGCTGGTGTTCCCCACTGACCTCTGACTACCAGGCTCCCTTTATCTCGTCAACCTTGTTCTTCATAGGGATAAAGCCACTTTAGGCTCTTCCAGCAGGGTCTCCTCTTCATTGCGAGGTGAAAACCCAGGTCTCTGTCTTCTGGGAAAGAGGATTTGGCTGGCTCCTCCCTGCTAAGCCTACCTGTTAGCACAGTCCTAACAGCAGAGGTGCAGGGAGGACAGCATTGTCACATACATATAAAGTGCCCCTGGTAATAGTCAGCCCCATTCATAGAAGCCCCCAGTAACTCTTGAAAAACAAACCAAGAAAGTCAGAAGATAAAAAACCAGTCTGGGCACGTTTTTGTTTTCTTTGTTTTTTTTTTTTGGTCCTTTCTTTTTTCAATTTCTCCTCAGCTCAAATGCCCCAGTTTCTCCAGCAGATAACTTGAAAGCAAGCAAACAAAAAAGACTAAAAAGACACATTGAGGTTTTTCAAAAGGGTAGTATCCAGAAATGCTCACCTCTTGCTAAAACTGCAGAAAGGTGCAAAGAAGCAGGCGCCGTGATTCTAAGAGGTCAGACTGCAAAGACTGGAGACGGAGATAGAAGGGTCTGAATCTTCACCCCAGTATTGACTGTGTTCCACAACAACCTATTAAGTTGTGTAGTTATTCTGTATTTCTCCTCAAACTGGGTTTAAGTTACTTTACTTATATTTTATTTTTATGACAAAAACATTCAAGCGTCAGTTTTCCAGAGGCGGATCAGCTGGACCTTTTTGGATGCAGCTCCTCCATGGCCACTTATTTTCCTGATGATGAACTGTGTTGGGTTTGACAGCTGTGACCAAACTGTTTGATAGAAGAATCTTTAGGGATGAGTTGCTCTAGATCTATGGTTTCTGTGGGTTTCAGTTTCCTGGTTCCATGTGCTTGGGCAGAACATCATGGGGGCAGAATTATTGGAAAGGGAGCTCATTTACCTCATGACAGAGAGGAAACTGAGAGGCAGATAAGCTGGGGCCAGGAGCAAGAGATCCCACGAATCACCCCCATTCAGCTACTACCTCCAGCTAAGTTCTATCTCCTAATGTTTCTAGAATTTCACAAAACAGCGCCACCAGCAAGGAACTTTGCTGTGACATAAGAACCTCTGGGAGAGACTTTATATTTAAACTACGATCCTTTCCAGAGACAGGACCCTAGATCGAATGCACAGCGAGAAGCATGAAGGAGCCAGGAGGAACATGGCCTGCTGCTTGTTCCTTCAAACAGGAAAATTGTCTCAGTAGGTATTGCTGTGCTTCATATGAAGTGAATCCCACCTCCAGACCTGTCCCCCCCACCACCAGGGTTGTGGGGCGGGGAGTTGTAATTGATCCCAAAGCCTTAACTGCTTAAGGGAGTTAAGTATATAGTATTTTCCACTAAAACAAGGCTACCTCCTGCCTTTTTGAGTCCCTTACCTGCCTGTCACTAAGCTTTCCTCTGCCTCACAAAGGACGGACAGTCACAGGTACTGCTGTTGATGTGACTCTAATATGAATTCGAGGAACTACCTCTTCCAAGAAATGATGTGCTGATCCTAGCAAGTTCATCAGGGATTCAAATATTGTCCCAGTGTCTCCAAGTGTCCATGGACCACTCTGTGTGTGTGTGTGTGTGTGTGTGTGTGTGTGTGTCTGTTTAGAGTAAGACAGCTGGTTGCTAGGCAATGCATCTCCAACAAGGGGAGTGTGAAAAAAAATAAATAAACAGATGATGGGAACGTGGTCCAAAGCTTGTTATGACAAGAGCATTTGGGCGCAGTTCACTCCCGCTTGATGGGAGTGTCCCGGGGATGTCAGAGCTGCTCAGCTTCCTCATGAGTTCCTTGCCTTTCAGCTCCTCGCCCTCTGTCTTATGTGGTGGGGAAAGGAGAGATGAAATATGGCTCTCTGGAGGGCTGTGCCTTTGTGAAAGGCTATTATAGCTGTAACAAAACTTTTGTAATCTGTAACCATATCCCATTACATCTCCAGGCTCCTTGGGTCTCTTCCCAGCCTTAAGGAAAACACATACGCCCTTTTCTTCCTTTCCTTCTTGCGTTGTTCTTCCTTGCACCCTTGCTGTTTCCAATCTTTAAAAGGTCATCCCAGTTGTTCTTTTCACACAGATTTTTCTTCTTAGCATTTGATGGAAATTGGCCCTAGGTCTCCAGAATGGCTGGGTGGTATCTTTGCTATCGCTGGACAAATGGAGGAAGCAGGGGCCAACTGCAGATGAGCTTACTTCAGTGGATCAGGAGTTGCAGGGAATGATTAATCCCTCTTCAGACAGAAAGAACTAGCCTTTCTTGAGCCTAGATTGTCTTCACACTCGATTATTATCTTCATTCTTGCTTTGGGGGAAATCAATTGGCTTAGAGTTGAAGGAGCAAGTTAAAATCAGACCTGGGGTCCTGACTCAAGTGCACTAATTACTAGACACAGGTCCTTACGAAATAGCATCCGATCTCTCTGCATCCTCATATGCATAAAGAGGTTCCTGCTAGCTGCCTTGTAATTTGGGGGTTATAGGGTGATCCATGTCAAACACTATGGAGAGTTCATGGAACAGGGTAGGTGTTTTGGCCATTGCTGATTTGGAGGCGTTGATGAAGTGGCAGGCTGCAAGGGAGATGGTCTTCATTTTCACCTGTTCAGAGGGACAGAACTGGCCTCATACATGGCTTGGCAAAAAAACGGAAGAGGGTTCTGGATTGGGGAGGAACTCTTCACGTAGAAGTTCTGTGAGACAGGAGGAGGAGGAGAGTGTGTCCAGGTAGTACTGAGTTTCAAATGCTTGCTTTATTGCCTTGAGCTGCAGAGTCCAGCCTTGCTCCTTAAAGTCTGAAAGTCTTAGTTGAACCAGATTTCAATAAGGAATAATACTCAGGATTATGATGAGAGCTAAATGAAATTTAGTATCAAAAGTCTAATAGAGAACTTTGTCCATTGCTGAACCCAGCATTCTTGTTGAATAAAGAGAGAGAGAGAGAGAGAGAGAGAGAGAGAGAGAGAGAGAGAGAGAGAGAGAGAGAGAGAGAGAGAGAGATTGGTTGCTTTCCAGGAATAAGTTACTTGATCCTCGTTTATTTTTTCTTGTTCCCATTTCCCGTTTCTTCTCTCATTTCCCTCCTTTGACTCCTCTAATTCCTTCCTTCTTTCTTCTCTTTCTCTCTTCCCTACATTTTTGAGCTTTAGAATTGTCTTTTTTACCAAACTGTACCTTCAGCCCTCTTTGCCTAGTCCACTTCCTCCTCCATTAGTTAGTATCTATACATTTTAGCCCAAGTGATCCAGAAGAGATACTTAAATCAAGTCTGTCTGACTGAAAGGCATGCCATGCAGTTAGGTCTGAAGGAGGATGCAGGGTTTCTACACAGATATCTCTCAGCTGGTTTCCAGGGACTGTTCTGACTCTAGGTTCAATTCCTTGAGTATTTCACTAGGTTTGTGTATGGTGCTCATATGAGAATGTGTGGAGTTAGTACGCAATGTGATGATATAGTCACAAAAGCAGATAAAATGAACCTCCCTTCTTGGGGCCTTGTGGTGTATTAGAGAAAGAGCTGGAGTAGCTACAGAATAGCAGCAAATAATTCTTCACTCTTAGCCAAATCTCAGATGCAAAGCCAGGCTTGTTTGGCAACTTGATGATACAGGAAGTAATTGAAGAACAGGGAGTGACGTTGGACATAATGTTCTCTTGTACATGTCAGAGAGAACATGGGAAGCGACAGGAGGGTGTCTTGTGCCCAAATATGCAAAACGAAGGGTGTCTGAGTCTCTAAGACACCCAGTATAACCAAAACCCCCTTTGCAGTCTTGTTTATCAACATTAGTGAGGAGAGTACAGGCAGGAGAGCGTGGTGCATGGGTAATTCAAAAAACCTTTCCTTTTGGATTTGGATTAAAATTTCTTTTTGTACAATCTACAAATTTACCTCATTTACCATCTTTTAATTTCAGTACCGATAAAGTTTTTATTTTTCTGAGAGCTGAGGAGGCTCTAAGGCCGATGGAATCATGGGCTAAGAATGCCCCCATAAAGTCATTTCCCTATTCTCCTTTTCTCACAAAGTTCTGGGTAGAGTGAGGCTAG
This sequence comes from Tokudaia tokunoshimensis, assembly GCA_036184795.1. Classification (NCBI taxonomy): domain Eukaryota; kingdom Metazoa; phylum Chordata; class Mammalia; order Rodentia; family Muridae; genus Tokudaia; species Tokudaia tokunoshimensis. The sequence goes on from BTHU01000016.1 coordinate 75,861,994, forward strand.
ACCACACACTGCTGGACCATCTAAAGAAGATGCTAATCTGTTTTCCAGCAAATGATTACCTTTCTGGAAAGTCAGCAGGACAAATAATCTACAGTTTACAACCCAACAGAGGCATTGACTCTCCCAGCTCAGTGGGTAACCTTTTCCATCTCATAATACATCCATGAAAGTGCTTCTCAGACACAACTGTGGTGTAACCGGGGGGAAATGCTCCTTCCTGCTCTTGCTTCCTGCCTCTCTGGCTGCATTCATATCTCTAGTCTTGACTTATCCCCTGCCCACTCTCCCTCATTCTCCCTGGCAAATCTGTTATTCCTTGAGGTGTAGGAAATTTGGGAGACAGTATGTGTGCAGTTGTGAACTATCCCCACCCCCCACACCCACGTTTAATGTTCAATTGATCCTCTGGTGAAAGTGAGCACCCTGGAGCTTTAAGTAAAACACCAGATCATAATGTAGTGTCTGGACCATCTTCCCTAAGATTTTGCTTCTTTACTATTCCTATGGCAATAATTCTCTAATGTGTTACACTGTAATCTGGTATACATGGTATACATGGTAGAGCTTTGGTGTCCCAATTTGTCTCAGAGCTTCCTTTGGCTTTTCCCTTCTCAAGAATTACCTGGTGTGCCCTGCTGTATTTTGGGTTTCAATCCTAGAAATCTTGGATCTATGAACACTTTCTGTGGTCCTTAGTCAAACAGATGCTAAGAAGTCACAATCTTTGTGTCCTGGCTGTCCATTAGCTATGTATTGTCCTTCTGCAGCTCCTCTCCTCAGCCCCCATATTTTGCACCAACCTCTCTGAAAACACAGAGCCTCAGCTCTCCCCATTTCTCACCTATTGTCAGTTCTGGGGGCTTCTCTCTGCCTTACCCTCTCTTTCTCTTTCTGTGTTCTTTTATATCATTGTCTGTCATTGCCCAGCAGTAAACTTCTGCACTGAAGCATTCTGGATATTGGTACCCATCTTTACAGCAGCTTCTTCTCGAAAATGTAGCATGCGACAGTGTTTCTATGTAGATCCCTTGACTTTAATGAGCTTCAAAGTTCTTAAGTGTTTCCATTTCATTTTGAATTCAAGCCAGTCTTGTTCCTTAGCAGGATGGAGCCCAGGAGTCTCTCTCTGAGGTCTCCGTACTGACAACAACATTCTGAAGCTATTTAATTTTTATCATCAGAGTGAAATAATAGTAAGGAAGATACTACTACATGAGGTTTAACATACATCACACATTTATCCTTCACAATCACCTCGGGGGCAGGTGCTGCAATGGAGAAAGGAACTAAGGCTAAAAGACATTAACTGAGTGGCCTAGGGTTGCTCAGAAAGTATTAAGGCTGGATCTGAGCCTAAGACTATCTCAGTTCATCTCCATCAGGATATAGAAGCTTCTAAGAGGCAAATGTCTCCTTATGCCTAGTAAGATGGTTAGAATCAATTGTCAACTTGACAGAATCTAAGATCACTAGAGAGATGGGTCTTTGGGCAAGCCTTGAAGGGAAGGGAGTGGCTTATTTTGAGGTGTTAAATGGTGCAGGACACTCTAGCTATTGTGGGCAACATTGTTCCCTAACTGGGATCTTGGACCATACGGATAGAAAAGGGTACTAAGCTCCAAGCTTTCATTCATTGCTCTCTTTTCCTAACTGGAGATACGATGTTCTCCAAGCCCCTGATCCCTTGACTTCCCCCCAAAGATGGACTGTAACTTGTGACCTAAATAAAGCCCCTTTCCCTTGAGTTGATTTTGTCAGGGTATTATAGCACCAGGAAAAGAAATTAAAACCCCTAGACAGAGAACATCCAGCTAGGTACACAACAAAGAACGGTGACCAGCAAAATCAAAAACACTCAGGTATTTTGTCACTCTTTTGAATAACACTTCAGAAGATGCAGGATTCAGATAATGAGGTACCATCGAATACCAGTCGGATGACCTAGCTGGACAGTTCGAATAATTTTCTCTCCTGGGTCACTTGGCTTCTACTCGGCCCTATTTTTTTTTTTTGATGAGTTTTCTGACTCTCCAAAGCATGGCATCACCAACAGCAACACCTCAGACCGTGCTTTGTTTGGCTGCCCTCTCGAAGCGAAGGCCTGCGCAAGAAACAAGGAATGTTTCCGCTGCAGAGTCTGAGGAGTGACTGGAGAGAGCCTTTCTCTGGAGCATGTTTGACCTTCCCAGGCAGAAAGGAAGCTTTCTCTTGGCTCAGCTGGTTTTTAGACACAGCAGAGGGGCCACTTTTGGAGCCTCAGACCCTGTGTGTGGTCATGGAGCTTTGCTATGTTCCGTGACCACAGCCCTGCTTTAAGTCTCAGCCAGACATCCTGTAATGCATGTGGCATGCCGTTACAGTCACCGTGGGATGGAGAGTAAGGTGTGGATGAATCAGCTCAGCTCCGAGTCCTTGACCAGAAGATCAGTTCAAAACACACATCTGGAGCTTGGTGGGAGCACTCATGAGGTCAAGCACAAGTCTCTGGTAGGATATTTCATTTGGGGCTCATGCCTTGAAGGACGTCATCACATCTTCTAACTTCTAATGATAGCTGGCTGTCTAACACAAAGAAAGTGAAACAAGGTCCAAGCACTTTATAAACCTAAGTGAGGTGACACAAATTAGGACATTTTGGCTTCTTGTATTTAGGTGGAACACAGTCCCTTTCAGAACGACTCCATAGATGGTTTCTTTGTTTTATACAAATTTCTTTTTTTTTTAAATTTTGAAAGTTCTGCCAACCCCCCTCTGTGTGTGTTGTGCCTGAGTATAGTTGTCCAAAGAGGCCAGAAGAGGACGTTGGGTCTCCTGTTTGGATCTGGACGTTGGAACTTGAGCTGTTCGAAGTTGTTTTGGCTATACTGGGGTCTTCATGCTTGCGTATGAAACTTAGAACCAACTCTTCAGTTCTACAGAGAAGCCCATTTGGGTTTTAACTGGGATTGTATTAAATATGCAGATTGGTCAGAAGCTTGATTATTTCTCTGGGTTTTGGGCTGCTTGGTGCACAGTGTATTAAATGTTTCGGAAATGAGTTTTAGAAATCTCTACAGGAGCAAGGGAGAGAGAGAGAGATTTTCAGAGTGATTCTTTTTTTTTTAAAATGCCAAATCAAAGTTAATGAATATGCATTTAACATTAAGCACCCGGACACAGGAATCTCGGGATCTGGTTGATAACCAGATTTTTTTCACAAAGGAAAATGACAGTTACCGTTAACTCACTGAACATGATCCATACTCAAAACCTAGAAACTACGTTTGTAAAATACTTAATTTTTAAATGTTTTATCGATCTTTGGTGAGCTTCACACCGTGCTCCCCAGTCCTGTCCCTAACCCTTCATATCCACCCTTTGCCCTTGTGACCTCGACCCCCACAAAGTAAACACACACACACACACACACACACACACACCAATAATCGCAAAAAAAGCATAGAACACATCTCATCATGGAAGCCGTAGTATGTCACAGCATGTCCCACAGTGCACTCCTCTGTCCACACATCTTCACTTGCAAATGTGCATTGCAATGAGTCACCATTCTGATTCAAGATCTCTGGCTTCTGTGATACTATCAACGTTAGATCCTCATAGGGACTCCTCCAAGTTATCCTGTGTCATGAAATTCCTTTGGAACAGCATGACTGGCCTTTTCGGTGTCCTAATGTGATTTTGGGGTAGGCCATCTCTGAGCCCTGGATCTAGGCCTGGGTGGTAGGAAAGCTGGTCGGCTCTCCATTATCCAGACCACTAGGGCAAACACTTCAGTACTGCTCTGACTAGGCCACTCAAGGCCACCACCCATAGGAGGCAGGGTCTTGCACCCACGTCTCCTGAGCCAGATCAGCTGTGCTGCCCGTCAAAGCATGGGGTTCACTCTCTCAAGTGCTGCAGCCTGTGAGAGGCTGGACCAGCTCTCCTGCTCTCACGCCCTCCATGCTGCCTCACCATGCCTTTGCTATCAGGGCCAGCTCCACGGGGTTGCCCAGGTGAGGCACAGGTTGCTTTTGAGTACTATAACCAGTGATAGGGCAGGGCTAGCTCTCTCCACCTCATGCCCTTGGGGGCTGCTCTCTGCAGATGGCTAGGGGCAAGGCGGGAAGAGAGCATCACCCCTATACCCATACCACCTCACAGCAGAAGAGTGGCAGGGGAATATTTAACTTCTAATAGAAATCCGTGAGTTGGCCTTCTCCACCCTGCTCTGCAAATGGGGAAACTGAGGTATGAAGAGGTTAGGCACTGAATATAGTTAGTGGGAAGGATGCTATTGAAACCCAGCCTTGTTTACCATGGCTCTTAGAATTCTCCTGACCCCAGGGTTTCAGTGTGTACTATTCCAGGAGTACCCTTGCATCCTGTTGCAGCCCCTGTACATGTGGTAGGAGAAGAAGGACAACGGCCTGCCTCTCAGTGTTCTGCCTTCTCCCAACACCCTTCTTGTGTTTTGTAGAGTAGATCTCTGGGGTGGGAGGAAGAAAAAGAAAAAAAACAAATACTCAAAGAAACAAAGTCAGAAACAAAGCAAAACAATGAAAAGGCACTCCCCACTGTTGTACCAGGTTCATGGATGACATCACTTTGCTGTCTGCTGAAGGATGCTTTTGAGCACCCTGTCAGTTTTAAGCCTGTTTAGGACTGCCCAGGGTTTGCTCCAGGACAACAAATTTGCTTTTCTATGGGGCTTCCAACTCCCTTGAGGTTGCAGAGCCTCCAGCCTGAATCTGAAAGCTATTGTGGTCCCCCTGTGTTCATCACAGGTTCTGAATCTCAGCCCAGGTAGATGATGCTTTAGATTGTCCATTCACCCCATAAAGGCCCAGTTGCCATCCTGGCCAGTTTCAGAGGATGTTTCTGAGGCTTCAGTGAACTCCTGTGTCCCACAGGCAGCTCCTCCTGGATCCCCTCCTCTCCCTTTTCCTCATCAGCCTCACCCTTGGCAGGCTCCTTGTGAAATTCAGCCTCCTTCATCTTCTCTCTCCCTCAGAAGCTGGAATGCTTTTATGCCGAATTCCCAATTTTTTCCGCCTTTGCCAAAACCCAAAGGCCCACATCCGCCATGAGCCAAAAAGGATAGGTTGTTTGAAAGAATGCACGAATGACCTTGAAACTTTGCTCAACACCCCAGTGACAGGTTCTCTCCTTCCCTGCCACACCCAGCACACATGCTTCGTGTGGGATCAGGGAATGTTTCCTGGCCTCTTTTCCTTTCCCCTCGCTACCACCCTTCTTCATGAACACTACTCAGTCGTTCCCTCCCTGTTACATCTCTTCTGGAATATTAATCAGAGAGCTGACATCCCAGGGCAGCGAGGGTCTGGGGGGGGGGAGGATTTAACCAGGACTCCTGCTTCCTGGCAACAACCAGTCCTGCCTCTCAGAAATATATTTTAGAAATATAATCATTAAGACTTTCTGTTTTTCCCACTTTGTGTCTTCTAAATGTAATTTTAAAAAGTTTGCTTTCTTAGTATGTCAAAAAAAATAGCACCCCTTCCATATTTTTTACAACACAATTCACAAGAATGGAGATTTGGAGTCTACTAGGTATTCAAAAGCAGATGAATAGGAGAGGGAAGTGCCATATGAATATTCTGTGGAATATCATGCCACCTTAAAACAGGATGACATTCTATCATTGAAAACCACATGGATACTTGGATGAGCAGGAGGATGTTATGTTAGCTGGAATAAGTCAGGCATAGAAACAGACATACTGCATGTTCTCACCTATCTGTAAAATTAAATACCAGAATAGTGATTACCAAAGGCTGGGAATACTGTGTGTGTTGGGGCTGGGAGTGGGGGATGGAGCGAACCGTAGGATTGAATGGAGGAATAGCCCTAATCTTCTAGCATAGAGTGTAACTGTACATGGTAAGCAGTAGATGGTGTATTTCAAATGAGTGGAATTGTGGGTGCTTTCAACACAAATGAATGACAAACAAATGTTTGAGATGATAATATTGGCAGTTATCTTAATTTGACAATAATTTTATATCTTACTGTGTATTTATAAATATACATTCCAATTGCAAGTTTAAAATGATTCAAGGGGTTGTTGAGATGGTCCAGTGGGTAAAAGCACTTGCTGATAAATTTGGTGACCCAAGTTCAATCCCCAGGACCTACATGGTGGAAGGTCTCTGCTGAGTCTTGCGAGTTGTCCTCTGGCCATCAATTATATGTTATGGAGTACACTTGTTCACAGGAAGGAAGGAGGAAGGAAGGAAGAAGGAAGGAAGGAAGGAAGAAGGAAGGAAGGAAGAAGGAAGGAAGGAAGACAAAACTGTGGTGCTCTCCTCTGGCAGATGTTCACCAACAAACCTTTTTTCTGGGTCAGGCAGAGTTCTTGGGGCATCACATATGACAATGGGATTTTAGAGGTAAAGATGACAGGCAGCCAGAGGCCGTTCAGTTGCAGAGCATGTGACAGAGATGTGACAGAGCTATAGTCAGATGCCAAGAATGGAGGCTAAACAGGAGTTATTGCAAATCTGCCATGAGGCCTCCTGAGATGCAAATGGACTCCATGCTTGTAAATAACACCCTAGTAACTCAGCTCTAAACCTAGCCATCGTAGGATGAGATAGTTCAGACCGAGAGGTTGATGGCTGATTGATTTTGATTTACAGAGTATTGTTTGACTCTGTTTATCAGACAGTAGCCTAGGTCTGCTGTTCCAAGGGCTAAGCACAGACATGTGAGATTCCTTCCCCTGCCTCCAGGGATCTAAAGGGACAAAAGGGTCATCTTTCTCTGACCTTGGGGTCTTAAGAGAATAGATGCCAAACCCTCTGCCTTCCTTGGTAGGGTCGTCTTTGTTAGGGTTTCCATTGCTATGAAGGGACACCATTTAATTGGAGCTGGCCTACAGTTTCAGAAGTTCGGTCCTTTGTTATCATGGTGAGAAACATGGCAGCATGCAGGCAGACATGGTGCAGGATGAGCGAAGAGTTCTAGATCTTAATCCAAAGGTGGCCAGGAGAGTGTCACCCACACTGGGTAGAGCTTGAGCACCTAGAAGACCTCTAAGCCCACCTACACAGTGAAACACTTCCTCCAACAAGGCCACACCTATTTTAACAAGGCCACACCCCCTGATAGTGCCACTTCCCAAGGGCTAAGCATATTCAAACCACCACAGGGGCAGATGTTTTGAGAGCCCACTCTTTCCTTATATTTATATTTTAATTCTTATTCCTCTTATTTGTCTCATCCCTTTAAGGATTTAGATGTGCACCTTTCTTCACTATCCAACTACATTTTTTAGCATTTGTTTTTGTTTTTAAAGATTTATTTTTATTTGTGTGTGTGTGTGTGTGTGTGTGTGTGTGCATGTGTGTATGTCTCTGTGTGTGTGTATATGCATGCATCACATGTGTGTGCATGCCTGGAGAGGCTAAAAGGCCTCAGGTACCCTGGATCTAGAGTTACAGGCCATTGTGAGCAAAAGGGGGTGGTGGTAGAAAAGTTTCTCTTCTGGCACCTGAATGCTGGGGTTAGCAGGAAGTACTCAGCTAAAGAATGTCAGGTGATAGACATCTCTCAGGTCTCTCCTTTCTTAGAGGCCAACAGAGCCGGGAAGACAAGAATGTGGGAAACCATGTGGAAATGCAAATCAATATTGTTTCAGAAATTGTCCTTTAACCAAAATGGACGAACTTTACAGGATATCCTAACCCTGGCAACCATTGTTGACCTTTATTTATTTATTTTTTGAGATAGGTGAAAAGTGGGCTTAGTTAATGTTTTCATAGTTCTTTCCTTTTGGGTAAGGGTGATGTCATCAGGGGGTATGGTCTTGGAACAGTCACTGATTTAGGAAAACTTGAAACAGAAGGATGCTGTGAGGAAGAAAGACTTCTCCAATGTGAGGCTTCAGAAATGCTTTATTTGTCCACTGTTTTTATGTCCACATTATTCTGAAGATATGACAGCAGCATTTGCTTGGAACAGGGAGATGGTCAATTTTTGTTTCTCTTTAGTCTTTCCAAAACAGTGTGATTCTTATTCCTTCTTCGTAGCTGCCATGCCATCCGCATGAAAACACTTTTTAAAAATAAATCATACTTGATTATTATTTCTCATGTTCTGATGGCCTTTCTCTAAATAGTATAATACTCTGTTTTGTCTGATGAGCCAAACATGCTCTTAAGGGTAGAAGTGGGTGGCCAAATATTCTGACCAATGCTGTCCAATATGGTAGCCACATGTGGTTATTGGGCACTTGAAATATGAACTATGCAACTAAGAACTGAATTCTTAATTCTATTTAAAAACTGACACACATGCACTTCAGTTTCTGGATGGAGTAGGTATGAAATAACTCGATAGTTCTCCAAGTGCAAGTTTTATGAGCTTGGAAATAAAGCCTTGCTAAAGATTTCAACATTTAAACTGAATTGTGCTCATTTAATAAAATACACACCAGGCTTACAGAGATAGTAAGAAAGGAAGGATATAAAATATTTTATTAATTTTAAAATATTGGTTACACACTAAAATAATATCTCATTTCCACTGGATGAAATAAAATGTATTATTAAAATTAATTTCAATTGTTTCTCTTACTTCTTTATGTGGCTACTGGAGCATAGAAAACTGCAAATGTGGTTCCCATTACGTCCTATTGAGCAAGGTTGGTCTGAGCTATGTCATTTCCCTGTGTCATGACTGCTCTAGGCTATAGTCAAATATATCATCTATCTTTACAGCAGGTTAGGGATTACTATAGAAATTAACAGTATCATTTATAATGTTTGCTTCCAAATCTACATGTGTACAGCAATTGTCTTGGTACCTAGACATTTTCTTGCATGTCTTTCAGTTCCTTGAATTCATATGTGTGATTTCTGTGGTTTTGTGTTTTTGAAATAATCCATCTTGGTTGTTCAAGAAAGGCTCAAACAACCTTCCTGCCTTAACCTCCAGAGTAGATGAGTGTTCAAGCACTATTGCATCAATACTCACTCAAATACTATTGAATCTGATATGTTAATGCTTCAACACAGGAAAATAGCAGGACTTTCAGAAAATACATGCAAAGGGTTCATGGGAGATATTCGGAATTGTTACTATTAACTTCTTATTTTCTACAGATAAATACGTGATCTTTAGATTTGTTCAAGTATGAACTGCTCTGCAGTGGTAGCCCTAGACCGCTGCTGGTCAGTGTTCTTCCTATTACATTGCACTCAAAGTGACTGGGACCACAGACAGTCATGGATATTATGACAGACCATTACAAAACACCAAACTAGCAAGTTATTAATGAAACCCAGATGATAGACCACAAAACACATCATCTAGAAGGCTGATTAGCCAGAATGGAACACACAGGGCTGAAAGATGGCAAGAGCCTGGGGTAAGACTTGAAACCCTAACTCTGCTCTGATTGGGTTATGTCATTGGATAGGTCATCCCTCACACCCCACCCCTCTGATCATCTATCAAAGGAGAAGGTCAGAGCAGGAGGTCTCTAGGGTTCCTCCCTGTTCCAACAAGCCAAATTTCAATCAGTCTAATCCTGATCTCCAGCTGCAAAAATACCAGGCCAGCCCCCTGGGTTTGCAAATGCTAATATTACAGGCTAGCAATCATGTTTGCAGGGTGTGAGGTGAAGCACTTGGATAGCCAGCAGGCTTTGTGACTCTGCTTAACCTCACTCCTGGCTACGGACCTCCTCCTTACTTGTACTGTGCTCCATCACACATAGCTTGGCTGGGTCAAGTGAACTTATATTTTATTGACACATTTTTCAAATGAGCATCCTATAAGTGTATACTAATATCCACTTATAATCATGTAATACAAGGCCCATTTCTACATATAGAGCATCTCACTCATACTGAATTTAACCAAGTTTGTTAGTAACTCGTAGTTCATCTCTTAGGAACTGAAAGTGTATATATTTAACCTGTGTATTGTTCTATAGTGTTTGTCTTAATAATTAAGAAACATTTTTTTACATTTAAATTAAATTTATTTTTACCACTCATTTGGTGTGTGTGTGTGTGTGTGTGTGTGTGTGTGCAAATGCACATGTGGAGGCCAGAAATCAACCTCAAACATTGTTCTTGAGGATCAGTCTGCTTTTTTCTTTGAGACGGGGTCTTTCACTAGCTTGGCACTTACTGAGTAGACTGGGCAACTTGGCCAGCAATGCCCCAGGGCTCTGCCTGTCTGCTGCTTTCTCAGCCTTGGGATTGTGCTACTACATTATTATTTTACATGTACTCCAGAGGTTGAATTTGGGTCCTTGTACTTACAAGGCCAGAACTTTACCAACTTAGCTATTTTTTCAGTATCTTGTAATTTTTAAAGTAACTTCCCCCCGGTGTATGACTCACTTCATATTTTTGTACCTAATTTAGCATTTTATTTTTTAACAATTGATTTATGTGTGTGTGTGTATGTGTGTGTGTGTTTTACTGATAGTTGAACTTAAATACTAGACAAAGACTCATATCCCCACATACATAGCATTTATTTTATTTTATTTTATTTTATGTGGTCACATAAGGTCATACACATTTTCATGTACTTATGTAATATACTTTGAACATATTTTTCTCTATATATTAACATTTTAAATTACATTTTTTCAGTCTATTTATTGTTTAAGCCCTTTCTCCACTCCCAATCAAAGGATTTCATGCATTAATAGCTGTGTGTTTCTCTCTTCATGGCCTACGATATTTCATAAATGTAATTTGATGCTTGATTGAGATGGGCTAGTACAGATAGTAAGCAAATAAGAAATCTTCTCTGGGAAGATTCAAGGAGAGTTTCAAGGTTGACCAGATAACTTTATCATTGTGTAGACAAATGGCCTGAGGAATGTGAATGTGGTTTGGATTATTTCTACCTGATGCAGATGGGGGTGGGGGGAATGGCTCTACAAGGATTGACCCAAGGAACTGAACATACAAGGTACTTCCTCTACCATTGAGCCACACCCATAGGTATACATAATTTTAAAACATTATTATTATTATTACTACTACTACTAATTGAAAGTTGTACAAGTTCATATTCATTCCTGTAGTTTTATGCCCAAGTAGTTTTACTGGAAACACAAATTCACAAAAGAGGGACAGCCCCTTTCTGCTCTCTTGGGTCAGTTACCCTCTTTACAGGGAAGGATGCCAGCTGTTTTTCTGATCAAAGCCAAAGTGCTTATGAACTACAAAAAAATAATGGGTCCTACAGATTCATCCAGGCCAGGGAAGTAGGGCTCATAGAACATCTGGGCTACAGAAAAGCTCCCCAATCCTCCAAGTTCATTATGTCTGAACCACAGAGGCTGTACCCTATGTTCTTTCAAGGTTAGAATTTGCTTTAATTGAGGGAATAAAACACAATACACCCTACTTACCCAGCACATGTTCTAGGAGGTTCCAAACTATGCACAGTACTCTCAGAACAGTCTGCAAAGGCTTCTGGGATGATGTGGTTGGTGTCAGTTGACCTCCCCGAGTCTTTCCTGGAGCACACTAGCTCCTTCCTGGAGGAAGCTAATCGTGTGCTCAGCATCCTTAAGTGTGTTGTTGTTCATTTGGACTCCAGTTTTGCACAGCATTTCTTCTATGCCAAGAGATGTAGGAAACTTTGAATTAATAAGACTTGGGTTTGACAAAGGAAAATCCCTTGATTACAGAGCCTTTGGTCATTTAGCATGCTTTCTGTGTGCATCTCCCAACTTGCTCTAATTCTCATTGGTCATAGTGTTCCTGTCCCATTCAAAACTCTTACCAAGTTAATCTCAAAAGAATCTTCCATTTTAGGATTTTTTTTAAACATTTTTTTGTCCCTTTGAAAATCAAAAGGACTTGTATTTATTTTGCATAGTATCTTAAATTATATGACTTTTCTCTGTACAAGCTCCTTGGCTACAGAGTTAACATGTAACACACATCAGAGCATGGTTGAGCTTAACGGTTCCTCTATTCAAAACACATAGAAAACAGTAAACAGCCTCATCTTTTTGAGGTAGTTTAGTTAGCAATGCATGCGGAGGCAGGAGAATGATTCAGAAGACCTTGATATGTCGTGATAATGATGGGATGATGGATGGTCTAGAGCAATGGATAGGGAGCTCTGAAGGAATCTAAGGCTATCCTGAGGAGGCTTTTGTCTCTGATTGACTCCTATCCTTCAGGATTTAATAATAGAAAGATGGAACCATGAAGATTCATAAGACTCAAACTTAATTTAAGCAAAAATGGGACTGTCTTATGCTGGGTTTCCATTGCTGTGAAGAGACACCATGACCATAGCAACTCCTATAAAAGAAAACATTTAATTTGGGTTGACTTACAGTTTCAGAGCTTTAGTCCATTATCATCATGGTGGGAAACAGTGCAGAGTACAGGCACGCAGACTTGGTGATGGAGAGAGAGCTGAGATTTCTATATCTTGATCCAAAGTCAGAAGGAGACTATGTCCACACTGGGTGTAGCTTGAGCATATATGAGATGTCAAAGCTCCACCTCCACATTGACATACTTCCTCTGACAAGACCATACCTCCTAATAATGCTACTCCTTATGAGCTACACATTTAAGCACATGTATCTATTGGGGCTATTCCTATTCAAGCTGCCACAGAGATATTTAGTGGATTTTGACTTTGGTGTGACTCTAGGAGTACAACTAGTATTGGATTTCGATGATTAGGTTTCAGCACTCTGTGTTGGCTCCATTCTCAGGAAGATTCAGCAATCAATGACTCCACCACTAAAGAAAATTATTCCTTTTACCTAGCAACCATTAGGAACCAATAGCTCCTCAGGGAGAGATAGGGCTTCATGAGTCCCTTCCCTCATTCACTACTGGATGTTGACAAGCCCCATTTTGTTCAGTTCTTGTGAAGTCAACCACAACTGCTTTGAATTCATGGTTGCAATAGCCAGATTGTGTCTAGAAAATAGAAGATAGTTTCAAACCATTTCTCCCCATCCTTTGGCTCTTACATATTTTCCCTGCTCCTTCTGAGATGTTCCCCAAGACTTGAAGAGGGTATTGTGATTGACACCATTTTTGGGTCTTGGCATTCAAAATATTTCTTGTACTCAACACTTTGGCCAACTAGAAATTCTCCACTAACCATCATCCACTGTAATCAGATCTTTTCTTAAGGACCCCAGGTCCTGTAGTTTCTTTCTATTTTCATTATTATACCGACAATTCTATGGCAATATGTTCAGGTTTGTTAACACCTCATTGAAACGGCCCTCCTCCAACAACACTCCAGAGATTTCAATGGCACAAAATATGCCACTTTCTGCAAATTTGTAATTTTACTTCCTTGGTGCTGCTTAGGGCTCCAATTTCTTCTTAGAAGCAGGTCAGGTTTGGGGCTTTTATTTAGCAAGTAGCTTAAAAAGTTCTGAGTTGTTTTCACAGAAATCATTGAGAACTACTTTTAGAACTCAAGTTAGGACCCTAGAGTCCTCCATACTACCAGATCAATGTCACCTTCAAGCACAGAAAGTGAAAAATCCCCACTCTAGGCATCTGATGCAAGTTGCATAGCCATATTTTATTTATTTTTATTTTAGAAAGCATTTGAACAAGAGCAGAGAGACCCTGAGCATTGAACTGAACCAGGTTGTGAAGTCGGGATCTGTCAGTCTGTGTTGGCTTGAAGGATTTAGGACTCATTAGCCAGCATCAGCAAGACTTTCATCTGGTGGCACTGGGGAGGTAATTATTTCAACTCAATAGTTTTCAAAACTTAGCTTAGGTCTATCCATAAGATTTCATGCTATCTTATTGCTTTTGCGGGAAATTAAAACTATCATCGAACAATCTGTAACCTTCCTGTCAGTCCCCAAAGTGTGCCAATGAGCTTTATTTGGAAATATTTTCTATAGATGAATATTTTTTACCAGTGTCATAATACTCCTTATTCAGTAGGGTCATACCAAATACTATATCCTTGTGACTAATTATGTTAATGGACAGAATGGATTTCTATCATTCCATTAAAAAATTGTCCTGTGACTAATGAGTAAATTGCTTTCTGTTCAAGTATGAGGATCTGAGTTTGAATCCCCAGCATTCACATAAAAAGCTGGTCTTAGCAGCATAATCCCAGTTCTGGGAGGTGGAGACAGGGCTATCCCTGCTGGTCAGCCAGTAGAACCAAATTGATGTGCTCTAAGTTCATTGAGAGATGCTAAGAAAATAACGAAGAGAGCAATTGAGGAAGACACTTGACATAGTGCTATGGTTTCCACATACATATGTAAATAATTGCACACACTGTCCATGAACACATACACAGGTACACACATGCACATACACACACACATACACACATCAAATACTTAAGGTTCATTACATATGTAATGAGATATTTATTTTTTAGCTCACTTTCTCTATTCTGTATATTATGATAAAATAAGTAGATATACATACATATACTCAGATATAGAAACATGTGTGCATATACATATATATATATATGAAATATACAAAATAACATTTCTGTCTGGACTATGAGTATTCCTTGGAGGCCCACATGTTAAATGTCTTGTCCCCAAGACAGTGTTGTTGGAGACGCTTTAAGATGTAGGGCCTGGTGGAAAGTCATTGGGTCATTGGGAGTTTGCCTTTAAAGGAGATTTTAAGGTTCTTCTTTTTCTGATGTTTTTATCTTCAGTGTACTGCTCATGGGATGAATAATTTACTTGGCCACTCCTTTCTGCTATGGTATCTCAACATGCCATGAGTTCCAAGTGACATGACTTGAAACCTCTGAAACTGTGAACCAAATTAAGCACTTTGTTTTTATATGTCAAGCATCTTGGGCATTTGTTATCATGAGAGAGATTGAATGCATGGACATCTCTGTAGCATACGCGCATACATAGGAATGCAAAGCAAAAAACCTATATTAAATTTTAGTAACATTACTTTATTTGTATATACCTTACATTGGTGAAATCTTTGCAATCAACATGTAAGCTATTAAAATACAGACATTGAAAAGCTAGAGTGATGGCTCAGTGATTAAGAGCACTGGCTGCTCTTCCACAGGACCTGGGTTCAATTCCCAGCACCAATATGGCAGTTCACAGCTGTTTGTAACTCCAATTCTGGGAGATCTAGTACCCTGATACAGATATACATGCAGGCAAACCCCAATAAATATGAAATAAAATAAATTAATTAAAAACACAAACATTAGTATGACTTAATTTTTCTCAATGAATATGCTTTGACAATTATCACTAAAACCAATTAATCACATATTTAGTGTCTAGAAAAGAAATTCAAAGCATGAGTTATTACTGTTAAGCTCACACATTTTGATTTCTGGAACCAAGTTAAAAATTGGAGAAATCGGTGCTCCAATTTTTCATTCTTTGGGTCTTTTCCGAATTTCCCACAGCAATTTAACAATGGCTATATGTCCAAAAGCTATTCTCTCAGGTCTCATATCCTCTCTCTTCAGTTAACTCTGTCAATCCTCAGCGCAGGAGCTTCCTCCAAACTAAGTCTGTTTCTGTCTGAGCTCCCTGGGCCCTGAGTTCTCAGGTGAGCTGTGCTTTGTGACTCTCACAACCCAACCTCAGCAGGAACCTCTCTGAACTTAGACCACCCAGTCTGTAGATATCCGGCACCCCAGCCATTTCCTGCTTGAAGGTCTGTTGCCCTCTGCTGCCTCACTTCTCTTCCCTTCTAACGGGAATATAGGAGATACAGAGGGGTATATTTAATGGCAAAGAAATTAAGTGGTTGTGATTTCCATTCCAATGACACATAAGCAAAAACGAAAAGAAAGAAAGAAAAAAGAAGGAAGAAAGGAGAGAGAGAGAGAGAGAAGAAAAGAAAAGAAAAGAAAAGAAAAGAAGAAAAAAGAAAAGAAAGAAAAAGAATCTAATGATAGGGTGCAGAGAACTTTGCTCATGATTTGGCTTCTGTCACTGTCTATATTGTCCAAGGTAGAAGATCCACAGCTGCCAAATTATTCTGACTTGTCAGAATGACCTTCCTGGATGTCACAGAAAGAAATGGATTGACTCTTGTTTGCCTGAATGAGTAGATCAAAGTTTCAATCAACCACAGATAAGCACTCAACTCTGCCAGGGATGGATAGGGATATAGGCAAAATACTTTTGTCCTAGAGATTTTTAGCTAGATGAAAATATTTAAAAAAAAGAAATATAGGAAAAAAATTAAGTGGGACTTTTAGGCCATGTGCTTCATGAGTACCTAGGAGATGCACTCAAAAATAATATGTCTTCCACCATGTACAGGGGCAGTTATGCTGGGAACTTTCAGCCCATGAGGCAGAGGGAACACCATAAGATTTAAAATGAGGAAAAGCAGAACCATTCAGATCTCGGGTCTACCACTTGCATTTGTCATTTTATTTCATTTCACAAAGGCTCAGCTTTCAGCTGGCATGTGTAATGACGTCCCAAATGCATGCTTTGTAATGCATTTTCCAGCTGAATTGTACTTATTAATCCTCTTGGCTGTTCCATCAAGTGTGAAGTATTGTGCAAAGTTAATTCTTCTCATTAAATACTGGAACCACGTCAGAGAATGTCCTTCAGGGAGAATCCTCAGAGCTTTCTTGTCTTCTGTCCAAAGGAACTATTTCCATTAGGCTGCAGGGAATGCTTCCTAGAAGATCCGATCTTTCTGGAGTCTCCTGGTATCTTGTTCCATGTTAGCTCTTTTCTGTGTTTCCCAGATCTGCAGATGTGCAAATGTTCATCCAGAAGGATGAGCTCAGACCTAAGCAGGTCAGCTGGCTCAGTGTATTGGAAGAATTCTCACCCCACAGTCAGTCTATGAAACCAATTTCCTTGCACTTACTTGCTTTGACATAGGGGTGGAGAATGTAACTTGAAAAGTCCAAGATCTGGGTCCAATTCACAAAGCCAGGGAGTGAACATGGAAGATATAAACAAGAAAAAACACATGGTTTTGCTCTGGAAAGAAGAGTAAGTGCTTATTACCTATGTAAAATGTTTCCCCAACCCCTATCTTTCATATTCATTGGTTACTTCTTCTAATACTGACTTCATAGTTTTTCTTCTAAGAAATGTAAGATTCTTTTCTGTTCTTTCTATAGTCATGGCCAGAGGCTGAACAGAGCAAAGATATTCCCAATTTTGACAGAATGAATAAATGGGGTTGTGCTATCTAGGAGGGATTTGTACGAAGCTGATCTGCCTTCATCCTTACCATCAGTGACACTTCCTGGGAATGGTGCTGATCTTAATCACATTGACATAACATAGATGCTAGCTGATGTCTACTGTGTGCTTTCTAGATGCCCTTTATTCACAGAGTGTTGTGCAGGAATTAAAATAATCTATTTCCATGGAAACCATTCAAGATAAGCCACATAATTATCAGTTTTTCACAAACAGGAGAGATGAAGTTCATGAAGATGAAATGCAGCTCCGTAAGTTCTAAACCCAGCCTTGTCCATCAATTTTGCTGCATCTCACAATGGTGGAAAAGTCAAACCTTTTACCTCTGTCTCACTCTGTGTCTCCTGGAAATCCTGCCTTAGGACAACTGTGCTATGATCTTTTCCACAGCGGGACTCTAAAGAGAGCCTTGTTCCCTGCCCCAACCTGATCTCTCAAGAGGTGATCTGAGCCCCAATTTTATTGTCTCACTGTCAACCTAGTCCATCCTCATGGACTTCTCTCCTTAAGCCCATCAACTTCTTCTCTACTCAAAGCATGGAGTATTCATTACAATATCAACATCCCCGTGGGATATGCTGGGAATGCAGTCTCAGCTGCAGCCTGTACTACCGAGCTGAATTCATCTTTTGCAAGATTCCCCAGTGAATCCAATGTATAAAGGTTTGGGAAGGATTCGTGTAACTGCTAGGCAACATTCACAGCTTTGCCATGTCCCTTTCTTTTCCTTTCTTTAGAATTTATAGTGGTATAGAAGCATTTTCTATGTATTAGAGGATGTTTAGAAAGTGTTGTGCATTAAGAATTTTGTGTTAGGATTGCATATGTCAAATAATTTATATTTTTTAAGACCCTTTCAGAATAACTTCTTAGTAACTCCATGAAATGTACGAAGTAGATATCATAAGTCTCATTTCCCATATGAGGATCAGAGGTGAAATTACATAATCTAGTTCTTGTGCCTGGTTGAATGGACTTGAGACTAAAATCTAGGCTCTGGAGTTTATTTTCTGTCAGGTGAAAAGAACACTCCCTCATGCCTCCCTCCAATGGTTCTGATGTCTGTGTTTCTCAGCAATTAGTCTATATCCAGTATCCAACAAATCATCAGTGATGGAGGATAACCCTTAAGTAAGTAGATTCCTGGGCTCCATCTAAAGACATAATGGATTCCTTATGGTCCTTCAAATTTGAGAATCACTTCCTTAGGTGATTAGAGCAGTGAGGCTTAGAGAAGACTGAATGAGGGCATCCGAGATGTTAATGAGACTTAAGCTCACTGGGTGAAGGTGGGGGATTTGACATGGAGTGGGAAAAACACTTCTCCTAACTGCCCATCAGCTGAAAGGCTGCCAAGAGGGTTGAGAGAGAACAACAGAGTTGGTCATGACAGTAAGTATTGGTACTGCCCTGGGTGGGGCAGTAAAACAGAAAGCAACCAGCTGTGGAAACAGAAGCAAGGGTGATGTTCCACAAGCTAGGAAAGAGGGGGATGAGAGAGAGCAGACATCTTTGGAAAGTAGAGTGGGAAGTAGCATAAGTAACAGAAGGGGAAAAGGAAGGCCAAAGCAGTGTGAACAAGGAGAGATGAGTGTATGAAGGGAGGGGCATGCGGGCTGGCAGGTGAAAAAGGGAGAAAGAAAACAGAGGGGATGGGTAATCTACAAATAGGAGTCAAAGGGCCTTTCTTTCAGGATATCTTTGGCCCAGGCATCTGGTGACTGGTCCTTGTCACTGTGTCATAAGCATCACGCAATAGATCGGCAGTGAGTGGGTCTGTAAAGCTGTAATTCCCTGGACACTGTTGGGATCCCAGCCACGTGTGAATCTAGACATGGGGTTAAGTAAGTTAAGAACTATAGTGCTTCTGTAAGGAAAGACAGAACAATAAAAAAATTAATCTTAGGATGAAAAAAAATAAGACAAAATTTAAGGATAAAAAACAATTAATTAATTAATTAATTAATTAAAGATCAAATGTTCTTTTGAAAAAATAATGAGAAAAATAGAAATAAGCCACAGACTGGAAGAAAAGATTCACCTGCCAAGGCACCTTAGCCTGAGTTTAGAATAAATTTAGTTGTTTTCTTATTACTAACTTAAGAATTTCAAAAGACCTGCGCAAAGAGTGTGTGGGGAAAACATGCATATGAAAAAGAAAAAAACAGCATCATTCGCCATCAACGCAATGTCAAATGTAAATAATAAGATGCCAGCACTTAAAAGGACTGAAGCCTGGCATCAGTGGGGACACTATACAATGCTAATTCTTATTACTGGCTGTAGGAAGACAGGGTGCTAAGGTGACTTCAGAATGGAGTTTGTAAGTTCATATGCAATATAGGTGTGGTATGATACATGCCTTAAATCTCAGAACTGCAGAGGCAGAGGCAGCCAGGATTCTGTAAGTTTGAGACCAGCTAGTTCTGCAGAGTAAGTTCTAAGCTAGCCATGGTTATATAGTAAGACTCTATCTAAAAATAAAACACACATACAACACACACACACACACACACACACACACACACACTCCAATATTTCATATTTTTTTTAATTTTATTTTCTAAGTTTTTTTTATTTACATTCCAAATCATTTCCCCTTTCCCGTTTCCTCCTTCCCCGAAAGTCCCATAAGCCCCCTTCCCTCCCTCTTTTCCCCATTCAACCCCCTCTCGCTTCTCTGTCTTGATATTCCCCTACATCCAGTCTTTCCAGGACCAGGGGTCTCTCCTTCCATCTTCTTGGAAATCTATTGATATGCGAATTGTGTCTAGGGTATTCCGAGATTCTGGGTTAATATCTCCTTATCAGTGACTGCATACCATGTGTGTTCTTTTGTGATTGGGTTACCTCACTAAGGATGATATTTTCAAGTTCTGACCATTTGCCTAGGAATTTCGTGAATTCATTGTTTTTAATTGCAGAGTAGTATTCCATTGTGTAGATATACCACATCTTCTGAATCCATTCCTCCATTGAGGGACATCTGGGTTCTTTCCAGCTTCTGGCTATTATAAATAAGGCTGCTATGAACATAGTGGAGCATGTGTCCTTATTGCATGCAGGGGAAGCCTCTGGGTATATGCCCAGGAGTGGTATAGCTGGATCCTCCGGGAGTGTCATGCCCAGTTTTCTGAGGAACCGCCAGACTGCTTTCCAGAGTGGTTGTACCAGCTTGCAATCCCACCAGCAGTGGAGGAGTGTTCCTCTTTCTCCACATCCTCGCCAACAACTGCTGTCTCCTATATTTTTGATCTTAGCCATTCTGACTGGTGTGAGATGGAATCTCAGGGTTGTTTTGATTTGTATTTCCCTAATGACTAAGGATGATGAACATGTCTTTAGGTGCTTCTCAGCCATTAGATATTCTTCAGGTGAGAACTCTTTTTGTTTAGCTCTGTACCCCATTTTTTAATAGGGTTACTTGCCTCTCTGGAGTTTATCTTCTTGAGTTCTTTGTATATATTGGATATTAGCCCTCTGTCGGATGTAGGGTTGATAAAGATCATTTCCCAGTTAGTTGGTTGCCGCTTTGTCTTTTTGACAGTGTCTTTTGCCTTGCAAAAACTTTGTAATTTAATGAGGTCCCATTTGTCTATTCTTGATCTTAGAGCATAAGCTATTGGAGTTCTGTTCAGGAAATTCTCCCCTGTGCCCATATGTTCAAGGTTCTTCCCTAGTTTCCTTTCTATTAGTTTCAGTGTGTCTGGTTTTATGTGGAGGTCCTTGATCCATTTTCATAGGTGTTCATTCAACTGACCTGAAAACATGCTCACAGAAACCACTATGAGCATTTCTTTTAGCAGCTTTATCTATAACACCACTAGAGATGTCTTTCAACAGAATACTGGGTAAACCAGCTAAGACCCTCTGGATAATGGAAGACTATCTATTTGCATAAAGACTGAGTTATCATTCACAGTTAGCCTGTGAATCTAAAAATGCATATTGTTAAGTAAGAGAAACATGGCACTGCTGCACAGTTGTCTCATGTGATTCCATTTATATGACATTCCGGAAAGATAAAACCATAGAGATAAAACGCAGATCAGTGGTTGCCAAGGGTGGGGGTAGAGGTTGGCTGGATGAGGTGCAGAGGGTTACATTTTAGGGCAGTAAAGCCATTCTCTGAGCTATGTCACTTGTGGATTCAGGACACTATGTATTTACCAAACCACATGGAATTTTAGAGCCCAGAGAGTGAAATCTTAATGCATGTAAATTAAAGAAATTCAATTAGGAGACCAAAAGATTCCAGGATGAAATGCAGACAGTAATGAGAGGAATCTAAGTGCATTACAAATGTGTGACATAACCCCACTGAACAGGGTAGGAAGAGGGAGCTGACATAGGCAACTTTGAAAGTAGACATAGATGAAAGACTAGGCAAGGAGCAGTACCTGAGTACCACAGTCTGGGTGGTAAAATGTTCAAACCACTGTACCAGTATAACAAGCTGAAACAAATCATTAATGGATACGAGTTCTGAGGACCACACTGCTAGAGAGGATTAGTACACAGGGCAAGAGGGGAGATTAGAATGAACCATGAGGTTTGGCTCAAAGCTGGCATCAGCAGCATGGATTCATGTTTGGCCAGATAGCTAGGCAGATGAATCAGGTTATCACACCTTAAACACATACTTTCTCTAACTCAGTGTGCTGAAAGGATCTACAAGCCACATCACCCAAATATCAGTGAGCACAGCTGTTCCTTGGATCTCACCATTTAAGGACATTTTTAAATAAGAGCTAGAGAAATTTCTTGAAGAAAAGGCCAATTTTCAGACTCGCTCGGCTAATATACAAGACGAGCTGGGAGTATCTCATACTGCCAGGAAATAAGCCAGTGCTCAATTAATAAAGTCTTAGAAGTATATTGAAAGAATGCCAGAAACAACCAAAAGAGCTCCACATGGCCAAAGTTGAGGCAACTTGAGTGATAAAACATGCGCAGTAGTAGTATTACTGAAGTATAAGATATCAATCAACCCAGGACTTCCTGTTGATGTAGTTCAAAGCGTGAATGAATGAATGAGAAAGCAGACTTCATGCCTATGAAGTCTGAATAATGTATGCAGTCATCCTTCCCTATCTTGCAAGGATGAGTCACATACTGTGATTTACTCTACAGTTTGGAAATGGGAAACAAAAGATGAACTTTCTAGCGGGGAATCTTTTTTTATTTTTGCTTTGTTGTCTGGAATTCTGAGTATCTGAGTCTCCTCCCCTCCATGCGTCTTCCCTTAGCTACTCCACAGGGTGCTGTGTTTCCATTTCTCTAAAATGATGTGGTCAAGATACCCAAGGAGAGTAGCCAGTACAATTCCATTTTTTAAAAACTTTTTCATAAGTATTCATTCATCATGGACCTGGTATTATTGATTCATAAGAATCCCATGTAGCCAAAGAGTTACAGTCTAGGAAGAAAGAATGCAATGGTTAGTTAATTAATGCTCCATAGAAATTATGGATGCACCGTTAAGATAGTCCCTTAAAGTAGTAGCCAACCCTCTCTATCACTGAGTATGTCTGTACATTTGAATGCTACACTAGGTCTTAAGGAAAAGAGAGTGGCTAGTTTGGAAGACAATATAGTATTGTGAACAGCATAGACCAAGGCCTACAGCATATTCATAAACGAGATCGCTGGATGGTAGGAGATGACCCTGGGAGCCAAAGTCGAGGTCAGATTATATAGAACCATACCAAAGAGTTGAGGAAGAGATGATATGAAATAATGGGTACAAAGAACTGCATAATATGGGCCATGCAGGGGACATACTCAAGTAATAGCAGCCATTATGTCACCATTATTGTCTTTATTTAACATTTTTTTTTAGGAGGATACAGGATCTCATGGTATCTCTGGCTAGCCTGGAGGCTATGTATATAGCCTTGGATGAGCAAGACTAGAATTCCCTTCCTGAAAATGGGATTAAGGCATGTGCCCCCACAGCCAGGGCTGGGGATTGAACCCAGGGCTTCTTGCTTCCCACTAACTGAGCTACATCCTCAACATTTTGAAGTCTACTTTAGTTCATGTGTGTGGGTTAAAACACTCTCTTCCCTGGAAGAAAAAGCAAAGCTATTTGCCATACTTCTTGAAGAAATGCCACAGCCTTCCCCATACACAAGAATGAGAGAAGTCCTTCTGGCTTCCTCTAGCACAGGGCATATGGAGATCCTGCAGAGAGCAAGCGTCACATGTGGATTTGAGTGACACCTCCATGCAGGCTCTGATGGTTCCAGGTCCTTTATCTGCCTCCAGGGACTCTCCTACAACTTCTCATTCCTGGTGTCTTCATGTCTTTATCGTCTTCCCATAGCCTCTAAGGACAGACAATCCTGAGTTAAACAGGAAAGTGAGTTCTTGTCCATTGCTACACTTTCTTATTATGCCCACCTGTCTGTCCTCCCTCTTCCTCCATAGGTGGCAGA
Organism: Tokudaia tokunoshimensis; assembly: GCA_036184795.1. Classification (NCBI taxonomy): domain Eukaryota; kingdom Metazoa; phylum Chordata; class Mammalia; order Rodentia; family Muridae; genus Tokudaia; species Tokudaia tokunoshimensis. Next base: position 75,885,622 of record BTHU01000016.1, read on the forward strand.
AATGTGAAAACCATTAAGTCCAGGAAGGAATGTCAGGTTCTTTGGGGTATATGATGGGAAATAGAAGACATCTCATTTATATTATCCACATGATAAGAAGAGGCTGCTCGAAGGGGTCCTTTTAGATATGAATGGTCAAAGGAAGTAGATGGTTTCTCATTAGCCATTGACACAGTCTGATACTTTTGCAGATGTTGTCTGGTGACCAGAGCAACCCCTCTACCCCCAACTCTTCTCTGGGTATCAAAAACTGCAGTGACTCAGAGGGACTTTGAGTCATACCTCAGCAACTGGGCCTTTGATTCTTGCAGTAAGCACATACCTCCAGACCCCCAACCCTTTTTGCCTAAGAGGAAGACACATGAAGTCCAGTTGCACCTGGAAGAAGGGGCAGGGAAGCAGGGGAACCCATTTGTACAGAGACGGGGCTTACAGGTACATGGAGAGGACACCATGAGTACTGAGGTCTGTATGAAAAGATAAAGTTTATCCCTGGGGTGTGTGTGTGTGTGTGTGTGTGTGTGTGTGTGTGTGTGTGTGTGTGTGTGTGTGTGTGTGTGTGTGTGTGTCCACCTCTGTAACTGTTGCAGTAGGATGCGCAGTGGTCAGGACCAAGTGGTTAATAGTCCCGGTAGAGTGACCTGTGGCAGTCTGTCTGTCTGCCTCCTATAACCTAGGCACCTCTGCCTTGCTCTGCTTTCCTGGTTTTCTACTGTGTCCTAGTTACCTTCTTATCCCTCTGACAGCAAACTCCGACAAAGGCCAGACGAAGGCTTATAGAGGGATACAGTCAGCGGCTGCAGGCAAGCCACCCTAGCACACAGAGGCAGTGTGGTGGCAGGAGCAAGAGGCTGGCTGGTTACACTGTATCCACCTCAGGAAGCAGAGAACAGGAAGTGGGGCTAGGTTATAAAGCCTCAAGGCCCACCTCCAGTGACCCACTTCCTCTAGCAAAGAAAGCTCTTCCTGGTAAACATTTCACAACTGCCCCAAACAGGGCTACTGCTACTGTTTAAACCTATGAGCCTATGGAGGCCACTTCATATTCAAACTACAACAGCTTCCTACAAGGAAGGCTGGCTTCCCGTGCAAGTAGCTTAGGAAGTGAGGCACATTTATTTATTTTTCTTTTCTTTTAAAATATTAATTAATTTATTTTTTATAATCCATATTTTATCCTCCCCTTGTCTACCTTCCGACTATTCCACATACCATATCTCCTCCCCACCTCCCTGTATCCACATGGATGTCCCTACCCCCAACCCCACCTGACCTCTAACCTCCCTGGGGCCTCCAGTCTCTTAAGGGTTAGGTGCGTCATCTCTTAATGAACACAGACCCGACAGTCCTCTGCTGTATGTGTGCTGGGGGGGGGGGCTCATATCAGCTGGTGTATGCTGCCTGTTTGATGGTCCAGTGTTTGAGAGATCTCTGGGGTCCAGATTAATTGAGACTGCTGGTTCTCCTATAGGGTTGCCCACCTCCTTAGCTTCATTCAGTCTTCCCTAATTCAACAACAAGGGTCAGCTGCTTCTGTCCATTGGTTGGGTGCAAATATCTGCATCTGACTGTGAAGCACATTTATTGACAACTTCAATGGCCCAGACACTTACCAAGCTTTGCAACTCTTTTAGTCCCTCTAGGATCCTATAAGGCACATGCCATTGTCCTCTGAGTTTCAAGAAGCACATCTCTTAATCCAGACTGGATTTTGCTGCCAGGAACGTTAACTTTGAGGCGTGGGCTCTTTCTGTCATCCCGCATGACTCAAACTATTGCTTTGTTACAGGGGGAAAAAGCACTGCTGGATGATGTTATATACTGAGAGTTATACAAAGACTAGAGGGAAAGAGGCAACAGGTTAAATGCTTGTCTTTTTATTTTTCTTTGGGGACTCATAATGTGAGGTCAGTGTACAAGCCACACACTTTCTGATAGTATCACTGAACACCAATACTTGGGTAAAAATTAGTTCCCTCTGAAGTTCATTGTCTTCAGCACACTGGGCAGTTTCCAGCGGCTCTTCACTCTGGCGCTGTTACTTGCTCCAGCCTCTCAGCTTATTTGAAATGACTTCCATCTCCATGAATTTTAGTTGCAACCCAAGACAGAGGTGCCAATGCAAGGATCAAATAGATTTGGACCTCAGTACAGCGTCACGTCCTTTCTATGTGAAGTTGGCAGGTTATTGCTTTCTGGGGCTTGAATTATTTCACTTTACATGCAGCACTATTATTCTGTGTTATATTATGTGGTGTTATGAAATAATGTTATTCATGGTGTTATTATGAAAGTAGATGAGATAATGCCTATGAGATTGCTAACAGATTTCTGTGCATATTGCAAACACCAATATGTTACACATGTATTGTCCTTATTACAATACACAGGTCAGTGGCTTGTCTCCATAGCATTCCTCTTTTTTCAAATGCTACTTATGGCCCCCCCTTGCCCCAGACTTCTTTTCTAGAGAAATCTAGTCTACTCAACAAATAGCCAATAGTTTTCAGTCACCCAAAAATTACCAAACTTATGATTATATGATTTACATCCATCTGTCCCCACATCTACCATCTCTAGATTGAAGAAGGAATTGAGCCAGCAATAAGAGCAATGTATCTCCAATTTCCCTTTAGCTTTGTTGCTATGGGCAAACTGGTTTTCCTCATTTGTACCTTCAGTGCTGTCAGTTGTAAAAAAGAAACAATATTCCCCCCCACCACCCAGATTTCATAGGTCTATCAATAAAGCTCAACAATGCACACTGTGCAAAGTATATAGACAGCCCCAGAATGTTCTATAATTAAAAGGCATTGTTATTCTTAGGAGCTTCTAAGGAGCTTTAAGTTTAAGCTCTGTGATCATTTAACTTTTGATGTGGAGCAAGCAACCAACCACGCATGCTCTGTGTCATATAACAATAAACATTGATTTCCCACACATCTGTAGAGCTGAACTATTCCAAGCTGCCCTTGCTTGCACATGTGAAGGGTTCTGGACGTGCTGAACTTGCTGGGCGTGGCTGAAGCACTCTAGCTCCACATGTTCCTCAGCCTCTTCCTAGGAGTGGACCAAGTAGGTCCTCAAAGCAATAGGAGAATCCTAAGAAAGCCATCCTACCACACGTGGCTCTTGACATCTACTTCTGGAACTGGCACATCATCTTTCCATTAACCAGGTGAGTCGCTTGTCTGAAGTCACTGGTGGGAGTTAAGTACTTATCTGTGTCACTAGAAATTTCTGTTTTTATCAGAACATGAATTGAGGGAGGTATAACATCATTCTGATCATTAGTACAATTTTCCAAATTGTGTTTCTTGCCTACTATGAAGATGGGGTTCTTTAGAGATTTATTAGAGGTTCAGTGTCCTCAGAAAGAAGAATGAAGAAATCTGCTGACTGGTTCTGGAACCTAATGACAACACTCCTTTGCTTCAGAATGGTTGCAGGAATGAAGGGGATGAAAAGAGAGATGTACCATTTCACCTGTGCTGATACTCATAGGTCTCGCACTGTATAAAAAACCCAAGGCCATTGCTTTTACAACAGGGGAAAACTATTCATATTTTTCTACTCCCTCCCTTTCCAGGATTCCTGTATATTCCTGTGAGTTACCGAGGTGTAGGAAGAGAAACACATCTTCCACAGGACTGTGAGGTTCTTGTCTCACCCTTCAAGCACACTCCCAACATGCGCGCGCACACACACACACACACACACACACACACACACACACACACACAGCTCTCTTCGTGGACAATATGATCCCTAGGGTACCAGATCACCACAAATAAGTGAACCAAGCCATCATGGGTTCCAAGTAATAAAATTTTCCCTGAAAGATTTATTTGTAAATTATTTCAATGAATTAAATACAATATGCCAATATAGAAATTCTGGGTTAGATATTTTCAAATCACAATATCCTCTTCAAAGGAAGAAGAAGAGAAGGAAGAGGAAGAGGAAAAAGAAGAGGAAGAGAAAATGAAGAAGAGGAAGAAGAGGAGGAGAGTAAAAGAAGTAGTAGAAGGAAAGAGAAGAGGAGATGGAGGGAAAGTAGGGAAGAGAGATATTAATTGATAGATGAGGAAACATTCAGGGCAACGATTGTCTTTCAGAAGGAATCTACCAATTATCTGAATCCTAGTCACAAAGTAAGTGAGAAAGAGAAATATCTGCACTGTTTGATTGGGTCCTCCTCAATTTATTAAAAGTGGTTGTTAAGGAGATTCAAAAGATAATGTTGATTTTGTCCAATGCTTTTCTTTATGTTCCCAGATATAAAACCCAGGGTCGAGAGTCCTTCCATCTAGGTTACCTCCTGGTTTGACCTTATATGTGTAGAGAGGGCATGCACAAGCATGCATGTTGCTATGCTTGCCTGTATGTGTGCCTGTGGAGACCAGAGGTTAGTATTGGTTATCTTCCTTTGTCATTTTCACATTATTTTTGGTGACAGGGTCTCTCACTGAACCCGGCACTCAGATGGTTTGCCAGTGAACCTCTGTCTTTCCAGGGATCCACTGTCTCTACCTCCCACTACAGGGGCTACAGAAGCATGCCACCACACCAAGCTTTTATGCATGGGTACTGGGGTCCCAAACTCAGTCATGTTTGCCCAGCCAGTACTTTATCCACAGATCCATCACTATAAACCTCTTGTTTGAGATATTTTCAATGAAAATATCTGCTTTCCCAAAGAAAGTGGAAGAGAACAAAAGGAAGAAAGGAAAGGTAAATCAGACTGCATCATCTAAATGTACCAGGACCATCGAATCACTGGATCACAAGTTTTGAGATGTGCTCTCTAATCAAGTCTCTGATGCTTAAAGAGACCACATCTCCCTATCCAACATAGGCCAAAAAAAAATTTCCCTAGGTACAAGGTCTCATGAGTTTATTAAAGTAAAACACAGAGCTGGAGAGGTGGCACTATGGTAGATCTTGCATTGGACCTAGATTTGGTTTCTAGCAACTACATGGTGGCTCAAAGTTATCTAGAATCCAGGTTACAGATGATTCAATGCCCTCTCTAGCCTTCACAGTCACTAGGCACACATGTGATAGACATACATCCGTGTAGGCACACATAAACATGAAATAAAAATAAATGACTCAAGACAATCAGTTAGAACAGATTTGGATCATTCCCTTAAAAGGATAGTCCACATGGCAATTAGATACACAAATAGCTATCATAATAGAGAGAAGGTAAAATGGAAAGGGATCTATGTGCACAATATTCTATCTTTGCTCCCCATGGTCAATAATAAAGCACTAACAGTCACTAATAAAAAGCCAATATGAATCTATTTCCCATTGTACACTGAGCACATTTCATCCCACTATTTATATTCAGATGTGTGCCACTATCACAGCCATTTTCAGCAAGGGAACTGAAGCTCAGAGAGGTTAAGTAAAACTTCTTCAAGGTCACAGAACTAGTAATCTGTAGAACAGTCTCCTATGTCTTGACACAGTCCATATCCAAGTAGATTTATTGTTAGAAAATTCTTCATGGTATACTTAACTTTAGGTCCTTTTAGTTTCCACTTAGAATTAATTCCACTTTCACCAAGGCACCAAGTCTCTTCCTATTTGAAAAATCAATGACTGAGTTCAATTGAATGCAGTTAACTAAGCAGTTAGCAACCCCCCATTTCAGCTGAACTATAGGCTGCCAGTATTTGATCACAATTGTGGGTCTGCACTAAATATCTCCTTTAATCCACTGTCCTTTCTTCACAGATTTGCATAGGAATTCTATGCTAATTATTGAAGCTGTACAACCTGGTGATTTTTACGCTTTCTGATTAATTTATCCCTGAGCCATAGCACATCACATACTTTCTGTTTTGTGGCCCTTTTCTTCTCAGTGTCTGCCTCTCTGGTTGTCTCTTTTCTTAACAAATATTTATTTCAAGTTTCAAACCTACTGGGTAGCAAACTTCGGGCTAGCCATGAATAGACACAGAGGGAAAGATAAAAGATGGTATTGAATTTGAAGGCCACACACACATACACACACACACACAATTTTACAATATACACTATAACACAATTTCCTGTTCATGAAGAAGGTGTGAAGTGTTATGTGCCACAAGATAGCATCCCTCAAGTTTGGCACGCAGAGGGGAGGTTGGGCAGATCTTTACAGATGAAGTCATGCTTGTAGCTAAGATGTTTTAGAGACAGTGGAGATGGGACACTCAAGGGAGACAAACTTCATATGTAAAGCCCTGAGGTGTGAGGCCCAAAAGAGCACAGCAGGTTGAAGTGTTTAGAAGAGTCTGGTATGGAAGAAAAATGAGGTTCGGCTGAGAACTTGGGGTGCACACAGGGACCCCTTTCCATGGTGGGCTGATTATTAGGTTTTTGTTAAAGTTTATTTCAGAGGACTTGAAGGGTAGTGATGAGCTTAAGCGGCCTGTCGGTAGAACTAGATTTATGCTTTCAAAACATTCACTTGGGGGAACAGAATTTAGAGACTTTATTCACATATGAAGACTTGAGTTTCTGCAGAGTAATAAAAAGGGTGATCCAATCTGGCGGTGCAGATCTGTCATCCTAACTGTCCTACAGCTGGAGCAGAAGGCTTGACAGTTCAAGGCCCTGTGAGAGACCTAATGGGACTCTGTCTCAAGGTAATAAAGGAAAAGGAGCTAAAGACATAATTCAGTGGTGGAGCAGTTACCAAGTAGGAGCAAGGTTGTGAGCTTGATTCCCAGAACCTCACCTTCTACCCTTGAGAAAATTAGGTGAGACATCTAAGAGGCAGGCAAGATGAGATTTAGTTACTGATTACATTGGGGTGTTAAGAGGGAAGTTTGAGGTAGCACAAATTTTCCTTTGGGATACATGAATCTACTGTGTGTAGCAATGGTTCTCAACCTTCCTGATACTGTGAGCTCCCAACCATAAAATTATTTTGTTGCTTCTTTATAACTGTAATTTTCCTACAGTTATGAATCGTAATGTGAATATCTGCTATGCAACCCCACGAAGAGATTGTGACACACAGGTTGAAAACATCTGGTGTGTAGCCATGAAAGCAGAAGGTGTACAGGAAGTGGCAGTAATATACACACTGAGCTTGGAATTTGGCACAAATTCGATCTTATGTCATTTGGTGGTGATGTTCAGGGGATGACTATGTGTGTAGAAACGGAGTCGGCCTGGAACTGCTCCTCCCATCCTCCCCCCTTCCCTCTCTCCACTTCTTTCTTTCTCCTTCCTTCCCTTCCTCTCTTCACTTCTTCCTTTCTCTTTCTCTGTGCTTCTTTTCTTCTCTCATTTCTTTTTCTACCTTCTTTGGAAAGTAATACTTAAGCATGTTTATGTTCAGAGTGAAGAAGTTGAAAATAGTGAGCAAAGGCAAAGCAAAAGGAAGAAAATATTTAAGAAAATGCTCTCTTTTGCTTTGTTTTTCCCTCCATGTTTTTGCACAGACAGTGTGCAGATAGGAGCCTAGGTGTGCATGGATCCTGCTCATATATTCAAGTTCTTACTCTATGTTTGTGGGGGAGGTTCATCTTCAAATTACTTCATGGATTGCAAACTTTGCTGAGAAATGGGAAGAACATTCTTATAGGAAGAGGAGAAAGGTGTGTGTGTGTGTGTGTGTGTGTGTGTGTGTGTGTGTGTGTGTGTGTGAATAGTATGTGCCTAGAACAAGAGATGCCTCTTCCCTGCCATGAAATGAGAGAGGAGATCTGGTTACTATATCTACTAGATTTAGGTGTAGCACAGGCGTCCTGATTGCCTAACAGAATAACGTGGATGGGTGTAGAAGATGGTGTTATAGGGTGACACTTAAGGTGCTCCAGGTGAGAGTGCTCCAGCTGGGCGGTGCTCCAGCTGAGGGTGCACTGACAAGTAATAGTTGGATTTGCCAGAGGCCCACCATCTGAGTGCATACAAGGGAGAACAGTCTGGGCTCTGTCCCAGTTTCCACTTGGCCAGTCCACTGGAAACAGCTGTTCATTGGGCCACTGAGTTCTTTCCGAAGAACAATGAAGAACAGTGGTTTGGGGTAGGTGGGGCTAGAGTTGGTTGGGCAAGAAAATCAGACACAAATTTAAGCCTCATGCTCCAATACTTCTAAGTACCAAAGAAGCCTTGTCTGGAAGCCTTGACACTCATATTAAATAAGGGAAGAAGAAACAGGAAATTAAAAAGCACAGCGATGACACAAGCATTCCATACATAATTACCCCTTAGATAAACAGATTGTCTTCTCCAGGACAAGACTGAAAGCTATTCCAATATTGCCCCAGTTTCTGACCAGCATGGCAGGAAGACTCTCAGGACTGGATTGTTCACTGTGGGTCATTTGGCTAAAGCTTCATGTTCAGTGAAGTTAACTGTAGTGGAGCTTTAAGAAGTCCATCCTCTGCCTCCTCATCCTAAAGTCTCTTTAGCAGTTATTTATATTATGGAATCCAATGGAAACTGAATCTCAGCAGGGCATGTGATGGCATTTCTCCAGCAGAGTCAGCTCAGTCCCTGTGAGTGTGGAGAGCCTGGATTTATACAGAAGGCTTCTAACATTTCTACTGGATACCTGTGGAATCCAGAAACACAATCCTATTTTACTTTTACTGACTGAAAATGACCATGGAAGTATAATGAACGTTTGCCTCTATTTTCTGAATATATGGATGGAGATGGCCAGGAAGATTCATAATGCCGGCGAACAGCTTATTCTTTCTAATATTTACCTTTCATTCACTCTGCCCAGTAAGCAATTTTTAAACCATGTTATATGTGAGAGAGCATGAGAGATAGAAATGTACCTCAGATAAACTGCCCTCAAGCAATTTACAGGGAGATACAAAAGAGCAAGATTTACATACTCATAAATCAGGCAGGGTGGAGCACATGCATGTCCTTGTCCACCTTTCACAGTATGGTGTGTGTCTACATAAAGTCTCTTTTACCTTATCAGTGGCAAAAGCACAATTCTAACATAAGCATAGGAAATACTTATTAAAGTAAAAGGAATTATTTATTAAAAGAAATTGGGGAATTATTACTTCACACAACTAATAAATTCAGTGACTTTGGATACACTCAGACACAGATACACAGACACACAGACACACACGCACACACACACATATACACACACAGAGAGACAGAGAGAGAGAGAGAGAGAGAGAGAGAGAGAGAGAGAGAGAGAGAGAGAGAATGAGAATTAGAGAGAGAGAGAGAATTAGAGAGAGAGAGTTATGTTGCCCGGAATGAAGCTAGAAGACGAAGGGACTCTGGAAGTCAGGTGCCTAGCCTGTGGTCTCTTTCTCCAGCTCTCCCTAGCAGATCTCTGAGAAGACACTGCTTGCTCTGGCATTGCTACAGCACCAGTTATAGGGCCACCCTCTCTCTTTGGAGAAGAAATCTTCTTATTGGTCTTGCTGGAGCAGGTATTGACCATGTGAATGGAGTGTGGGAAAACTGAGGTCCCATCAGAAAGAGATGCTGGTTCAGTCAATTCTAATGATTATTAGTGAATAGACAGAGAGAATACGGGATGAAGACTAAGAAGGCCTCTAGGGAAAGAGAGACAGATCACAGGGAGATGAGATTTGACCAATAGTGTGTCAGTCACAGAACTGATTATGTCTTCATGTTTATAGAAAGGAGCAGAGATACATTGCACTTCAAGGAAAAGTGGGAGCTCTATATCTCAACTAGAATCTATTCATTGAGAGGATAAATAAAAATTAAAATTACTTATGAACTAAATATAACTAAATTATTTATGAACTAAAGCCAAGCAGATAAACCTGGCTTCGGGTTTGAGTTCTTTGCTGATGGAGAGAAAGAACTTCATTGCTTTTGGGTAAACACAGAGTAGCCCAAATGTGGAGTCCTTGAATGCAAATCAGGTTTTGTATTTACCGTCCTGTCACCTCTAGAACAGATGCAAAGTTCAGGTTGCTTCTAGCTCTCCCAGCTGTATGAAGAGCACTGATGATCTGAGCCTAGCTCTTGATGGAAAAAAAAATTTCTGTGTTACCACTGCAAGGATGGGGGTGGCTGGTAGCGACTCTAAGAAGTCGAAGACACATGCAAACATGTCTTCCAGGCAATAGCTAGAACAAAAAAAATGAATGTGAGCCTTCAACCTTCAGCTATACTTCAGCACCAGATAGAATGTTCAATTTCTGTCCTCCATGGGATCCAGGATTTTCAAAGGGACCACACTCCATTGACTCCTGAAGTACTTGCTGCTGATGGGCCTGCAACTTTTCACAATCCTGTTGCCACAATTTCTGCTACAGGAGGAAGAGATGCGGCATGTAGACTAAGAGAATGCTTGCATGTCTCCAGGAGAGTGAGACAAGGCTTAGCTGAAGACCAGGCATGCGCTGAGAAATGGAAGAAAGTCAATAGAAGACATACTATGAGAACAGGGTGGAGGGACTGGCTTGGGAGGAGAGGAGGACGTCCTCTACTGACAACACCTGAAGATGAGGCCTGGTGGAAAAGCACTAGAGCGTGGCAGGATCTTGACTCTAGAGGCAGGGCTAGATTGTTACTATGTCCCACAAAGGCAAGATTGGAGAAGAGCTACGGAAAACATAAAGCCAAAGGGAAACTGCCTAATGGATGAACCAGTTGGGAAGCAGGAGTGCCCATTATGGGATAGGCAGAAGCAGGGAGGTGCTAGAACTGGGCACAGATGAAGTCAGCTCTGGGCTGTGCACTGTGTAGGCCAGGAAACCCTGGCATGAAGGAAAGTATCTGCTAAGGGTATTTACTACCTCATCTGAAATGTTTTCCAAATTCACCCCATCCATTGCTTCCCTAGTAGGTGAGGATGACACCGAAACCTGCAGAGTATGTTGAGCTGTAGATACAAATGAACAATCGTCCTTCTCATTGCATCCCTACAGCCTTTATACCACACTGGGGTAGAGTCCTTACTGCTTTCCTCTCGGTTAAATTACTCTCCCAGCTGGAGAGAAAGCCTGGATGCATGCTGACTAGGACAGCCTTGAGTTTCTGGAGAGAGCACAGGATTCAGGGAACTTGGGCTCAAGTCCTGCCTGGGATTCAACTTGGGTTGTCCGTTGGAGACAGAAGTAGACATAAACAACGGCTCAGCAGAAGAAATTTGCCTTGGTTAGTTTCCCATGTCAATGAGTGTTACAACACCTACCACGTCAGGCTCTAAGGATGACAGAGATCATGTGAGCAGAGGGCAGCAGCCCTACATTGCACACCATAGGCGTCAGTGAGTGCTCAGGGAGGTGGTGTGGTCTCATCCATGGGGAGCACTCACATGGATAAGAGCTATATCCATCCGCTGAGCTGCCCTCATTTAAAATCTCAGCAATGTTTTTTTTTATCATGAAGTTTTGTTCTTTTATTTTGTTTTACAATTTTGTTAATCTTTAAATATTTAAAGATTTATTTATTTTAATGTACATGCATGTGTGTGTGCCTGTGTGTGTGTGTGTGTGTGTGTGTGTGTGTGTACCAGTACTTGTGACTTCCAGAAGAGGGCATGCAAACCTATGGAACTGGCGTTATGGGTGGTTGCAAGCCTCCTGATGTGGCTACCTGGTACTGAATCCAGGTTCTCTGCCATAGCAGCAAAAACTCTTACTCCTTCTCCAGTTCCTAAGTTTTTTAGTTTTAAATTAAATGCCCCATTGAAATAGTTTCCCTCCTGATGACAGCTTTTCCAATGAGCTCATAAATGATCCTTTTTCCCTAGAGTCTGCTTTGTCTCCTATAATCATGTATTTTAATTTTCCATGACTCGGGCTTCTCAGTTATAAGATGGGCAAAATGGAAGCATCTACCACACAGGTGCTAAGACTTCTGCGTGTTACTGTCCCATCTCTGGGTGCAGCAGCTCCTCATCCCAGTGAGCATTGGGTGAACGTCATCCATCACTCTTGGTACTACTGCTGTTGTTTGTGCTATTAACCATTTCTCTGCCTGGAGAGAGAACATCCCAGTAGGAAGCTCTCCTCTGAGTGGGCCAGAGGAGACTCTGGACAATAGTGAATAAGATTAGGGAGCCTGGGGTTGTCAGGGCTCTGAAGGCTGGGGGTCTTCCACAGAGACCCAGAAGCCACATGTGTTAGGGAGAGACAGCTTTGCCAAGCCTATACAGAAGATTCTTGTGGTGCAGCTCCTCTCTAGAGAGGCTACACATTGCCCTCATAGCTTTTGCTTTCAGGACTTGTTTAACATTTCAAACGCAAATAAAATAAATAACTGCAAGTGTTTATGGAAACCTAAGCCTGAAATGAAGACAACTTAGGAGAATGCTCTGTGGAAGGAGGCCAGGGGGCCTTTAGAGGACACCCCTTGCTTGACGTCAACGGTCCTGGGCTTCCATTTGTCAGAACTTCTTACTGGGCAAATGTAAACCTCCCCTAGCAACCTCTTGCTAGGATGCACACATACATATATGTATAGAGCGCATATGTAGACACACACACACATACACACACACACACTCACACACACACATACACACACACATCAATGAAAAATACACACTTCAGACACTAGCTCACACGTATCTCTCCCTTCCAGAAATGCTTCAACTGGCTTCTTCTAAATGGCTTGACTTATTTTTTAATCTTACTAACTCATCTCTAAAGGTGGGTTAGTTACATCACTTCAAACTCCTTCATTCTTTTAAAGTTTTTGGCTTTGACCTTTGTGCTGGCAAATTAACTTGTCCCTCTGTGGTAAGTCATTCCCAAATCAACTTCCCAGGGGTTGAGTGAGATGAAGGAATCAGATCTCAGTGAGGGAAACCTTTGACTTATGTTCTGCCTATATTTGCCATCCAGTGTGCTAGATAGATGTGGACCATTTCATTTGCCGACAGTTAAAATGACTCTTCTTTGATAACCTGTTTTGTCTGCCAGACTTCCCCAGAGGAGAGTGGTTTTGCTAGAAATGAAGGTGCTTGAGGGAACAAGATAACAGTGTGGGAGTTTCTTAGAAGCAGCTCTGGGTAGTTTCCAGCTTTCCCAGCAGGCACAGATTCCAAAACCCTGTGTACTGTTCCTGATGTAGCTAGTGTGTGTTTCTGGGAGTCCTGTCCATAGACTAAGGGCACCTCAATGGTGACTGGACTAAGACGCTGGTGACAGCACACACACTGGACTCCAAGGCTGCCTCTACCTGTTCTTCATCATCTAGCCCTGGCTGGACATCAGAACCATTCCTGCTGTTGGAAAAGCTCCGATCTGTAGGAACTCAGAGGACCATAATGTGGTAATTCTCAGGGAAGTGCTGAGAGCCATACTGCAGATTTAGAGAATAGAAACCTTTCTAGAAGACTGAGAACCAGTCCTCACAAGGGGTCATGTACCCATGAGCTTAGCTGCTCATGAGTTATCCTGAGAAGTTATTTTTCTTACTTTTAAAGTTTTTATTACCATATATTGATTTTATATCATAATGGGTTTCATAATAACATTTTCATACATGTCTAAAATGTGTTTTGGTTCCATTCACTTACTCTTACCCTTCCACTCTTTTCTCACTAACCTTTCTTGCATCACAATTTCTTCACCTCTAAGTTGTCTACTCTTTATCATAGTCTTCTGAGCATTACATCTAAATGAGATGGGTTTTTTGTATAGGAGGACCAGTTGTGTATAAGATTCTTCAACTACCTGCATCTTCCTCACCCTTTCCTTGCTGAACATCTGTTGGAGTGACTACAAGAAGAGGAATGTGGTAGATCAGTTCTGTCAAAGGCTTCTGACTAGTATTCTATGACAAATGCTCAGCTAAGAATACTATATGAAAAATTCACACTGGCCAATGAACAAAGTACGTGATTCTAGATCCCTAGGGACTTAGCTCCACTCCTGTGTTCCAAGCCTTTATATTCCCCTATTTCTCCATCCTTAAAGCAAACAGTGGGAGATAATAAGTTCAGCCATAAATGTATCATGAGTCCATCTTTGTGCTGGTTTGAATCATCTGCATTCCTGTCTGTCAACTACATAGACAGACTTTCTAGGGCCCTAAAGGTCAGTAGATGACCTGACCCACCCTTGTCAGATACATTGCAAAGAGAACAATTCTGTGCAAAACACAGGAAGTTCAGACCATGGTCCTGTTGTTGTTGTTGCTGTTTTTTGATACCCAGGTCATGCGCAGAGAAGTGCTGTACCAGTAAGCTTCTTGTAGCCCTTCATCTTCACCAGTAAACAAAAATGTCAATCAACATGGACCTGCTGGCCATGGAGCATGGAGGAAGGCTCTGAGTTACAACAATGCAGAGGGTACAATCACTTTTGTCCAGTAGCAGGTGTGGTGACCATCAGTAAGTGCAGAAGGGTAGCATGCTATTAGCAGCATGGATAGGTATGTCCGAGGAGGCAGGAGGTTGAGGAAAACAGATGGCTGAGGAAACAGTGTATTGTACTGTCCTAAGTAACTCCTAAGGCTCTCATACCATGTCTTGGGAAACAAGTTTGTACAACTCCTTAAGCCACTCACCTCTTCTTGTTTGACTGTGTCCCAGACAGTGCCTCTTGGCTCTACTGATGGGCTTCCAGCAAGAATGACTACAAGGGATATCTTCCATAAGTTCCCTCCTTGCCAGGCTACAGCTCCAGTGGCTACTCTTACATGCAGGTGCTTGCTGCCCTCTCGTCTTTTGCCTCTCTGAGCTAAGACTGACAATGGCTTCTTATGGGTTTCCAGAGAACCGGAGTCTTTGACATTTTTTAGTCCTGTCTCAAATTGTTAAGAGGCCCTTCTTTGTGTGTGAACAGCGTCCCAACTCATGGACTCATTATTCACAGACTGTGGCTCATGTGGGTGCTTCAGATCCATAGGATGAAGGCTACTAGGTGATGAACCACCGCAGCTCTTGGTGGCCTTGGTACCCAGCACATAGCAAGTGATCAAGCCTATGGAGAGCTAAAAACTCCAGCTTGACTTTGAAAAGAAGCCTTTGAAACCATCCTCCTGGGAAGACAATCTAGGTCAGAGAGGCTGGGATGGAAAGGGTACAAGCAGCGCTGACAAAGCAGACAGCACCCTTCCTGATGCGGTGCCCAGCCCAGTGCGGCAGAGTGAGTGCGACCATTCCAAGCCCTGTAATTCTGTCCTCTAACGAGGCTGGATTGACTCAGCCCTGCTGGGGAGCCACCACACATTCCTCATTAGCATTTATGGGTTCATTACCAGCTTCCCAGAAAAAATATCAACAAAAGGGGCTAAGTCCCTTCAGAGCAGACTTCTAGAGTTTTCTTTTGTGAGAACTCTTATGCTTCAAGTAAAGTTTAACTTTCTGAATTCAGACATGACTAGGCAGCCCTCCATTTTTCCTATCTCGACTCCTTTTGGAATGACTTTGGGAAAGAACTAAAAGTTCTATACATTTCTGGACACACAATCTCACTGTTGGTTACTGAATAGAAGAACCTGAGACCGCTAAGGTTAGTGGAAGAAGCCAGAGTGTTGCATAGAAGGTATCAATCACTTCCCATCAAAATGTTCATGCTCAGCAATTTTGACATTTGGGGGCTCATTTCTCAGTCTCTAGGAGATTTTGTTCCCCTGTCTAAGAAGTGAGGAGCATATGACATTCACTGTCATATTGCAATGGATACATGGATGGTTGCCGAACCAGAAAATTAAAAAGGAGAAGTGGGAGCCGGCGGGAGAGATCAAGGATTTCCATGGCAGAATTGAATTTCCTTCATCACACAAGGCAATCTCCCTGTGAGATGGAGGCTAACTGTGTTTTGTGTATTTTCAATCGATAGATAGCTGTGTATAGTAGGGATTGCTCTGAAAAGGCATAGATAGTCAATACAGCTTAACCAGAAAGTACAGGATATACACCCAACACTCAATTCCTTCCCCTTGCCAGCTCACCTCCTGTGCACACAGTGGAGAGAGCTGGTGTTCTTTCCATTCACTGGCATTTCTTCCTGGCCACTTCCTTCCTGGAATTCCACTGATGCCAGTTACCAGAGTCTTCCTAATAAAACCAATTCCAGAAATGTGTGCCAGCTGTGAGCCAAAACCTTCACCTGGTTCTCTCATCATTCTCCAGTAACTGGGAAATTAGATGCCATGACCCTCTTATAAAAAGGAAAGAATCTTAATACCATGTCAAGTAATAACATCGCACTGCCAGATGACCAGACCATAAGCCCCCAGCATGATCAATACCATGATTTCTCATTGTACTATTGCTCCTTTAACTCTTCCTAAGACACAGGCATTCTCATTGACTCATGAAATCAACTTGGCTCATAATATACCACCTCCAAGAAACTTAGATGAAAATAGATCATATTGTAAAACTCCAGATCCATCTTCTTAGCCATAGCCTGGTTAAAAGTTAGGCCATTAATATCAAATGGATTTCTAAGTTTGATTCAGTGTGCTCCATGCGCTAGACATTCATTCCAACACATTGCATGTGTTACTTTATTTAAGCAACACACAGCACATTTGTGAAATAAAGAAAGACTAAGGAAAGACTAAGCACTTCACCCAATTCTTGATGCAAGCCCAGTGGTCATCACTGCAATGTAGGCACCTGTCCTGAAGTTACATCCTCATTTAGTCACCCAAGTAAAACTGATTTCGTGAGGCATCACTCAAGTGTTATAGGAAGGGCTCTACAGGTCCATGGACCCCAAAGTCTATTTGCATGACAATTATCCATCAACTCACTGTGGTCTTTCCTTTTCTGCAAAACCATAGTCTAGAGTTGAATCTCAAATTACAGGATATTTTGTCCATACTTATTCTTTAGTTTCTAAGGTAAATAATTACTTTTAAAATGAAATAATTTTGGCTATTTAGTGAGCACCATTTAGTTTACTTTTAAATAACAGGCACTGACTGTTTGGTACATTTAAGCTAGGATATCCGTTGACAATATTAGCTCAATGAACAGCTTTCTTTCTGTGATCCACTCTTTCAAAAGTCTATGTTGGGAAACTAAGGACCTAGTCTTGTTATGCATGCTTCTTGGAATGATGCCTCTGGATTAGACCAGAAGACACTGGATAAAGGCCCTTGTATAATGTTGATATGCGAACCTAACCAAAGAAGGAAGTCCTTATGGTCTCAAGATAGGGCCTAAGAGGAAGGGTACTTTGAATACATATATTAGTTTCCCTTTGCTGTGACAAAAATATACAACAACCTTGTTGTGTATACACATACAACAATGTAAAGAAGGAAGGGTATATTTGGGCTCATAGTTTGAGGATGTAATTCATCATTGTGGGGAAATCACGGCATAAACATGAAGTAGATGATGACATTGTTCTTGCAACCAAGAAGGAGAGAAGTGAATGTTGGTGCTCAGCTCAGCTCAGCTTACTTTGTCCTTTTTCTAGCTTTGTTCATGGGGTGGTGCCTCCTACACTCAGGGTGGTTCTTCAATTTTGCTTCTATGGAAAGGCTCTCATAGACATATTTAACATTTTGCTTCACTATTGCCCTAAAGATTAAATCCAACTAAGTTGACAATTGAGGTTAGACATCGCAGAAAGCCATGCTTGTCCAAAATTTTACCTTCTTCCTTCCAAAAAGTAACTCCAGCACAATCCTCAAAGCCAAGGACTGTGTTATAGTACAAACCATTGATAATGCTTCTTGCCTGCTTGCCCAGTGCATCTGGAATGCTAGTTGCCAATAGAGGATATCCATGAAGCTTGGAGTTCATCTACTCAACAGTTAAAAGCTGCCAGTCTTGAGCTTCAAAGGGTCCTAGAGCTGAAAGTCCAAGAGGTGGATGACAGGTTCCTCTTGGGATTGAGAACATAAATGGAACAAGATCAGTAGACAACTACAGAGGGAAAGAAAGTGACAGTCCCCAGAAGGGTGATGAGGAATTAAGCAGTTACTTATTTTTAATTGTTCACTTGACTACAGAGATCCTTTTTCCTCTCTTCTCTCCTGCTCACCTTCCCTCGTCTCTTCCTTTTCTAATCTTTCCTATTCATACCTGGAGAAAAAGAAAAGAAAATGTCTAGGAAAATTAGAAAAGAAATTACAGCTTGTTCAGACTTCTGGGCTCATAGTTTATACAAATCATGCAGCATCTTTCTCACCTCTTTTGTCCTAACATTTCTCTCTCCATGACCTCCCTCTTCTTTCTCTTCACTCCCTTTCTTATCATGACTCTCTTTCATTAATTAGAAAATATAATTTAGAGATCTCAAATAGGCATGTTCTTTGGATGACAGAAAGGTGGGACATAGGAATGTGCTAGATGAAGTGACTTTCTTCAAAGGTCTATAATCATGGCAAGTACGTTATGACCACATCTTCTATTCAGTGTACCTCATCTTGATTATAATTGATCTTCAGAGAGCATACTAGCATATCCATGGGCTTCATAGCTTTCTTATTTTATGAACAGTGACCAATGTTTACTTCAAGTTAGCATAAAATTTAGGATTGTGCTATCAGAAACCTCAATATGACTTATTTTAAAAGGGACATGGCATTTAATCTAAGAACATGTATGTCTAGAGGCAGTGTAGAAACTTCAAGGCTTGCTCTTGGAGGACTTGAAAATATCTTCAAAATAGCTCCAACGTTCCTTCTGGGACCTACAGGCAAACTATTTACCTGGAAGGGACATTTCCTTGTTACACTCTCAGTACCAGCCTCAGGTCAGTCTTTGAACTGACAATGACAACACGTGGGTGGCCAAGCTGATTCAACCTGACCTAGGAATTTTAAATGAGCCCTCTTAGTCCCCCTCTGTCTTCTTTCTGCCACTAATCAGTAATGATAGTAATAAGAAAATGCATTTCAGGGTCAGTGCCTTTGTGGTCAGTGATAGCCTGGAGTGTGGCTGAGCTACATGGTATAGTCACAATGGTCCTTTCTGTAACTTTATGTGGTCTTTTCAATCACTTACAGAGAACTCTTTATTTCTTTCTGGTCTAAAATTCAGTAATTGAGTCTGAATTGAAGCACCCCAAAGCTCCACTAGCCTTGACACTGAAATGTGTGTCCTTTGAAGCTACACCATGCCTATAGCTTTAATTGCACATCTTTAGAAGACAGAGACATCTCTCTTGTTCTCCCTTCTGTGATGTGTGCCTAGTTTAATCATCCTCTTGTATTCATCATCAACTTTTTCTAAGCAACTTGGATTCACAACAGAATGATTCCTTTTCAAGGCCAACCTAAACAAACACCATCAACTTGCATCTCAAAGAATATTGAAAACAGAAGAGTCCCCCTGGGATTCTGACTGACTTTGTGTCTTCCTTGGGGCAAGCACTGGTCTCCGGCTTGTATTTCCTAGTTATCCAAAACGTGGGTGGGCCTAGTCCCACCAGAGCTACGGCTGTGAGCTCAGAAGATTCACTTCATGTTCTTCAGACAGCAGTGATTCAGTGTGCTGTGATAGTTCGCAGAAGGCGCCCAGAGTCAGCTTTTCATGGGATCCTCCCAACCACCCATGAATTTAGGGTGCATGGAGTCTAATGCCAACTTCCATATCACACTGTCCCATCAATAATGGAATAAGAGCAGCATGTGTAAACATGTAAACATTTGTGTAAAATATCCTCTGGTTAAAGGATGGCCAGGTGTTTTGGGTGAGCTACTAGTTTGGGTTATTTTGTGTCCTCTTGTATTTCATGTCTAAGTGAGAGCTAAAAGCACTAGCTCCACAAACAAGAGGTGATCTCAAGGAGACGAACAACAAAGGTCTGGAGTTGAGGGGAGTTACATATCGCCATTGTTGCTGGTCAACTCTTAGCAAAAGTGCTGTGCACATACTTTCTTTATATTTTTAAAAAATGAGAGCAGGTACCAGTGAACTGCTTACTGCATCCCAGAAGCTGTGCCCGTGCTTTATTTCTGCCTACAAAACAAGTTCAGAAACCTCAGGACATTTGTCCTTGTCAGGTCCTCTCCTGGAACACCTCCCCAGACATACATTTTACAAGCTCTTTCCTTCCTCCGTGTGAAGCAATTCATCCTCCTTTGTCATCGTTGTTGGTTTTAGTTGCTTTTTCTCACTGCTGTGACTTCCTTCATCTCTGACACAATGAAACTTAGTTGAAGAAGGAGTTATTTTGGCTCGTGGTTTTAGGGGATACAGTCCATCACTGAAAGGAAGGCACGGTGGGAGGAGTGGGAGGCAGCTGGCCCTGTTACCTTGGCTGGTTGCAAATGGAGATTAGACAGAAAGTTAAGCTAACTCTCAGACCCCAGCAGTCTGCCTCCAGTAACCTGCATTCCTCCCACCAAGGCTCCACCACCTGAAGCAGTGACTGTTCTCAACCTGGAGACACAACCCCTTTGGCAAATCTCTATCTCCAAAAATATTCATATTACATTTCATAACAGTCACAGAATTTCAGTTATTGCAGTAGCAATTAAAATAAATTTATAGTTGGGGGACCACAACATGAGGAACTGTCTTAAAGGGTTGAAACATTAGAAAGGTTGAGAATCGCTGACCTAAATGTTCTACAGTCTTCTAAAACTGTCACCAGATATGGAACCATTGCTCCAAGACACTAGCCTATAGAGTGGGGAGAGGGTAATGCATTGCACAGTGAAACCCTAACACTATCTTACCAACTTCCTTTTTAATTCCGGTCCTCCTGGTCACTAAATTACTGTATTCACTTGCTAATCCGTGTGTTGTGTGCTATTTCACCAAGATACAAAGTCCTTCAGAGCAAGGTTGGCACTTCTTCCCTACAACATCCCCAGCACCCAGAACAATGTCTGGCCCACAGCACATATTCCACAAATATTTGCTGTGGTATCTCCTTTTACGAGTGATGAAACTGAGCCTAAGACAGCAAATCATGGGTTTTAGGTGACAAACCTGAAGTCTTCCCTGGCTTTCTGTCTCAGGATTCTCTGGTCGTATGGACATGTCCTTTATCTTGCCTGCCCCAGCAAGGCTTCCAGGACCAAAAGAGAAAGATCCAGATTTCTGCCTTCCTCCTTTCCCAGGGAGGGGAAACAGCTTTTGCTTAATTCGACCTCTTTGTCAAGGTCATCCCAATCATTCCCCTTCCCACCAAACTGTTTACACTTGCAGATCTGTGTTGGTGCATATCACAGCCTCCTTAGTCATTGTTTAACCATTATGCTTCATGGAGGTAATTTTCCATTCTTCTGTGTGTATTATACTTTTGCCTCTTCCTAATGCGCTCCCCCTTTCTGATCTTTAAGGGCAGCGAAAGGCGTGTTTGGTAACACCAGCAGTAATACAGTTATAATTGCAATGGAAGCATGTTGCCAAATGGAGGATTTAACTGTGATGTGTTGGATTTCATCATGAGTGGATTCTTAACAGATCAAATGTGTGACCCTTTCCCAGGTCTCCCCAAACAGAGAAATCCTCAATGGCTTCTGTCTCTACAGGAGTAAGCGCCAGCTCTGAGGAATGAAAAGGGATCACAAGGCGTATCTGTCTAGGAAGAAAAGGGGCTTTCAGCTTGATACAGGAATATCATACAACATCTCTTTATCTGCATCTTCTTCCATGGTATTAGTGGGGACCCAGTACCCTGTGCCACCACATCTGTCAGGCTTCCAGCAGGACTTCAGTTTATGCACTGCCTGACTTGGGTTGCTCTGTCTGATGCTCTGCCTGGGACTCAGTGCATTTTCTGACTTCTCAGATGAGTCTGGAGCTAGTGGCATACCTAGTGATAGAAATGGATTTGGATGAGACTTGGATCTGTGAACCTCTGGTCCCTTTCTTTGCAGATCCAACTGCCGATCCCTCTAGAGTCTACATCCTGCTGTTTCCATGGCTGGATGAGAACGCTGGCAGACAGAACCCAGTGGAGACAGAGGCAAGGGGAGCACGTGTGAGCTGGAGTCTGTCTTCAGCAGTATCTTGCACTTCTTTGCTGTGGTCTTCTGGACGGACCACTTTCAAACATTTCCCAGGCTCCTGGATTGAGGGCTCCCAGCGGGCCACATTATTTCTCCTTCACTTTCCCAGCCTTACTTGGTTCTCCAGTAGCAGCTGCTTCTTCCTGGCTTCAAGATCCTTCTAGACAGGTGTCCATGCTTCAGCTCCCGCCCGATGACCCCACCCACCCACTGGGTTCTGATATCTTCATCTTCCCTTTGTCCCTGCAGCTGTGTCCTGCTGTTGGTCGCCTCTGATTTGCCTCATTGTCTACTGTTCCGCTTCTTAGCAACTGCATTGCCTGGGAAACTAATTCCCTGCACTGAAATCCTGCTTTAGACACTCAAGTACAGCTTTCATCCTATTCCATCAGACATCGATTGGCACAGAGAGATTTGTGTTCAGATCTAAAGCTGGATGAGCATTTTCTCTGGCCAAGGTTTTGTTTGTTATTAATCATGAAGTGACACGGCAAGATAAACAGGCAGGCCTCAGCGGGGGTGGGGGGTGTCACATGGTTACACACATGTGGATCTTTAGGGGTTTTTTTTTTTCACCACAGTGGGGTTTCATTAAGTAAAATGTCAAAAAGAATTCTTTATAAGTAAAGGGCTTTTAAAATGAAAACAAAATTTAAGAGCAAAAAAAAATGAAAATAAACAAAGATGATTGGGTATCTTCCTGTTTTCCCTCTTTTCGTTGAAATCAGCGAATTTTACTGTAAATCAGAGTTGGAGTCAAACAACTTCATTTTTACTTCCAGTGATGGATTAAAGGAAACAAAGTGTACAGGAGAAGGGGAGAGAGACAAGGAGAGGGAGGAGAGGGCAGAAGAGAAGGAAAGGAGGAGAGGGGGAGGGGAGGGAGACTTTGATCTTAACATCTGGCAGGCCCTGTGTAGGTAAGCCTGGTACAGGAACACAGAGCTCTGCTGAAGCAGAATTGTTCTTCTAAGAAAGCTAGGAAGCCTCCTTTTGACTTCATGTTGGATTCTGAGATCTGACTTCACTGAAGTTCCATAGCCAGAGAGAGAAGGACAAAGAGGGTGTAGAGGGAGGCAGAGGGGAGGAGTGTGACAGGTCTTCCCTCAGTGACAGGGACTCTTCTTCCCTTCTCTGGCAAGCAGTTGGTTTGGAGCCTTCTGTGGGTGTTCCTTTTGTGTTCCAGTGTGAAGTTGGCTTAGCAGGGGTGAGCTTAGCTTTCTTGTGTATTTTCATGAATGGGTCAGCTACTCAGCAAATTCAGTGTGGCAACATTTTAGGTGAGCAGAAAGGAAAAATTGTATAGGCAAAGTCCATTAGGCAGAAGGTCAAAAGATAGACTCGATGGAAAAAAAATCCTATGTTGGTTTGTAAAATTCACACACACACACACACACACACACACACACACACACACTTGCCCTTCTAATTTAGAACAGCTGGGGTGATCTCATAAGAGCCCCCCCCCCAGGGGAGGGGCAGAGCAACCATTCTTCCATGGAGAACACATTTTCCCTTGGAAATGTGTACTCAGGTGCAGCTAAAGGGCCTGAGGTCACGGCTGAGGCCCTAGCCAAGACCCTCCCAGGCTGCAAACTCTGTTTCCTCTAGAGACCATTGGTCGAGAGCCATCTTTCAGTGGCCAAAGCCAGACCATGAGCAAGACATACATGCATGAGGACAGCATGTATTATCCCTCTGAGAGCTCAGCTTTCAGCATCCAGACTCTTCTTGGAGAAGCTGACCCCCAACTCTCTCTCTCCCATTTCAATGACTCCTGAGAGTCATTGGGTGTTGAATTCCTCTGGGAAAACTGCAGGGGAGTTAGAAAAGCAGAGGAGACAAACAATTCCTGAGACAGTGGACCACTGCCCCGCCTCTGGTGGGCCCAGCGTTCATCAGTCATTCCTTATGAGTGACTTCTGCAACCTAGAGCAAGGACGAGAAGGGAGCCTGAAGAAAAAGAAGAGGGATTTCTTGGTGTGGGGTACATTATAGACTCCTCTGTCTAGAAAGGACTAAAAGTATTACATTGACCAGTTTTCTACATTTTTCTCAAGCAGTCTTGATGAGCTTATCAGGTTACTCTGAACCCTGGGGTGAGGGTGGGGGAGCTGGCTTAGTTTCTCCTGCTCATTGTTGTATCCCTAAATGAGCCCAGTGCCCAAATAAGAGAAGGGACAAGAATCACCTCTGAAAATAAGAGTAAACAAGAAAAGCCAATTTAGCGGAAGGTCAGAGTCTGGACTCAAGAATGAGATTCTATGCTCTGGGCTTAAAATTGTGAAAGGGATTGGCTGGGAACCAAGTCGACTGGGCAGCTCATGTCTGAGCAAGAAAGGGAGAAAGAGCTTACTGTATGCCAGGCAGCAGTCAGGATGTGAACATTTGGGAATATGGGCTCAGAATGGCCATATCCTCCTATATTTATGGGCAAGCCAGAAAGTTGATATTTATGTGAACTTTCTTGATTTTATATGTGGAGGAATAATTAAGGAATTAATGAAGTTGACAAAATAAAATGCACTTCCAGACTGGATCCTTCCTGATTGTTTCTTTGTTTGGTTTTTTGGTCTTTGTCCTGATGGAATTTCGGTTGTCCATAATAACCCACTGACTATACGAATTATTTTATTTAAATTATTTGTTATATAAGAAAGATTCTCGTGAGTTAGAGAAACAAGGAAAGTAGTGGTACAAGGATGATGCTGAGATATTTTCTTACTTCTGCTTATGGCTATTCATTAATTCTCCAAAGTTCCTCAATTTCTCTGGGTTCCCCCATGACAACTGTAGGCCTATACTAGGTGTATGTTGATAGAATCAATGTGTCTTCCCTTTAATCTAAGTAGAGAACTGCAACTTTTAGAACTGAGTCAAAAAAAATGACCTAAATTACAGCTAAGTTCTTTGTCTCTAATTTTCTGAGACTTGTATTTGATATATATTGATATTTAACCCATCATTCTGAAAGCAATGTGCTTAAAACAACGTACATTTTTATTGTCTTATTCATCTGTGGGTCAGGAATTTGGGTTTATATTACTTGGTGCCTCTTCTTCAAATCTCCTATAAGGCACAAATTAGACATTGGGCAGAGCTGAAGACTCACTCAAGGATCCACTCCAAACTGCTTCCCCAAGCTGTTGGCAGTACCAGTTCTTCATGGAGTGTTAGTTCAGGGCTGCCATCCTTCACTGACCAGTGGTCACTGGACACCTTCAGTTCTTTGGTATGTAGACATGCTGATAGGGCATCTCCCATGGTAGAATCTGGCTTTTATGAGTGTACAGGAATAATAGGGAAGTAAACAGTATGCAATATAGCCACAGCCTTTTTCAGAAGTCATAATTCACCACTGTTTTCATATCCTAGTGATCTCAAGAAACTGGGTTCATTTCAAAGCCAAGAAGATGGAGTTATATAAACTACCTGATGATGCTTATGATGACAGAATCATTGGGTGATGGCTTGAGCCTACTTCCTTATATATTTTTTCAGACTTCCTTTCTGATAAAGAAGACCTATGAGGCCCTAAGAGTTCTTGTCTCATCTCTGTCCAAGATATAACATAAATTACAGGGATTAAAAAAAATTTAGGGCCAGGTGTGATGCTTGCTTTTAATCACAACACTCAGGAGACAGAGGCAGGCAGATTCTTGTGAGTTCAAATTCAGCCTGGTGCACGAATCAAGTTCCAGGTCAGCCAGGGCTAGTACACAGAAATCAAACCAAACCAAAACCAAAACATAAAGCAAAAGCAAATTCACCTCATTTCAATATGATAGAAAAAAAAACTAGAGTCGATGACTTTTTGAGTGAAAGTTCTGGAAGGTTTTGGAGGATAAACAAGAAAGATTATATTCCTAAGTAGTAGCAATAGATTTTGAGTCAATGGAGCATGCAACATTTTTGTCTGCTACCCAGGTCAGGGGATTTGGATCTATGGTGGTCAAGACTGATGATGACAAATCTTGGTGCTATTACAATGGGATCTGCCAGTGTAATGGGCAAAACTAAATGATATGTTGAACCCCAGGTGTATATATATATATATACATATATATATATATATATGTGTGTGTGTGTGTGTGTGTGTATATACATATATATGTATGTATGTATTGATATGTATTTATAAATACATACTATGTATTTATATGTATTTATAAATATATAGCAACAGGTCTGAGTAGGGAGCAAGGGAAGAAATGTCTGAGATATGACTTCAAAGACATGAGGTTATCATAAAGACCAATTGGCAGGATCACCACTGGCAGGAAACAACAGTGCTGCCAAAATCTAGAGCATCACTTCAGGCAAGAATGACACCTTCAAAACTAGGGGAAAAATCAGTAAGTCAGAATGGCAGAAATCTGGCATCCAGATGTTAATGATGATGGATACTGGGGTCAGAGGTCAAGGCTAGGTTATACTACCTTCTGCTGCTGCTGCTCTAAAGAAGGTTTCTTAGGGAAACTAGGAGACAAGACTTGGAAGAAACTTGGCCTTCAGACTGACTCAATGAAGAAACAGGAAAGAGACTGATTATTGGGGACCAGGAGATCTTCACCCAGTAGCAAGAGAGCAAGAACTGACCCAAAGCTTTCCAATGCCAGAAACCAAGACTGGTGCCTGGGTTTGGCATGGGGCTAAGACTACTGGTTGAAGTCAGACAGTTTTACTTGCCAAGAGTAGAGTCATGTGGGAACCCAGAGCCAGGCTGGACATAGAACTCAAAGACCCTGTGACCAATTGCATTCAATTTTCTCTGATACCTCATGGGAAAATCCTTCAAATGCTGTTCAGAAAGGCAATTAGGTTTCATGATTTCTTCCCTTCATCTGAACTTCAGCATGAATTTGGGGCCTGACTTCCAAGCCTTTGTTGACCCTTTCCTTGATTAGTGTGAGAAAAAGGACACAAAGTCAAAACAACCTTGGGAAGAAGGGATGTTGTTTTTAATCACTGTTCTTTTGCTTTGAAGAAATACCATGACCATGGCAACTCTCATAAAAGAAAGCATTTAACTGGGGGCTTGCTTACAATTTCAGAGCTTTGTGTTTTATCATCCTGACAGGAACCATGGTGGAAGGCAGGCATGGAGAAGGAACTGAGAGATACATATTGATCTGTAAGAAGAGAGACAAAGCCTGAGCCTGGTATGACCTTTAGAAACCTCAAAGCCCACCCCAGTGGCACACTTCCTCCAACAAGGCCATACCTAATCCAGCAAGGACACACCTCCTAATCCTTCTAATCCTTCTCAAATAGTATGACTACCTGGAGACTAGGCATTCAAATATTCAAGCCTGTAAGGGCTATTCTCATTCAAACCACCAGAGATGTGGTGATGGGGACATACAAAGATTCATGCCTCCTACTCTACTTCTTTATTAGCTATTCTCCTGCCTGAGAATAATCTTGACTGTTCTATCAAGCTACATTCCCCAATGGGACTCAAGCATTTAGCTTTCTTTTGGGCATTTCCATGAATCTTCTCAAATCTTCTGTTTTAATTTCCCCTCACCTCCTCCATACCACCCACACAGCTCCCTCTCTGTATACCCTACATCTTGCTTGGACTTACATTAGTTCTTAGAATGGATGCTGTTTTCTTCCAGGATCTTTCCAACCTGTCTGCATTTCCCTACCCTAGCCTCTGCTACCATGGGATAGAAGTATTCGTGTTTGGTAGAACATGGTTTCTGCTTCATAAGTAAGTCAGGACCTAAAGCTAGTTTCAATTCACAGTTCCTTATTCAGTAACAGTTTCATGTTCTTTCTGGTTAAAACAGAAGCAGTCCTCGTGTCCAGATTGCTCCCTTAATCTGCTTACTTCATGCTAGATTTGTTAGGGTACACATGGTTCTGTAGTTCTGTCTCACTGGCTACTCCCTACATCTCCTATATCCTTTGTTGATCTAAATGACTACAGGAGGAGCCATTTGTAGGTAGGGATCAAACCACAAAAGCCTTTGTGCTTCTAACAGAAATCAGCCTAGCATGGCTCTCCTCACATGCAGAATAAGTCCTTGTTGAATCAAATGGAATTTTCCTGAACTGAGTGACTAGAGCCTATCTTTAGAGCTGCGCTTTTTGTGATAAAACAATCAGGAGGTTTGGCTGAATTTCCAGTATTTAAACTGCCTATGTTGGGGTCATGTAGAGACAACCTTTTAGAACACAGTGACCTTTAAGAAGAGTATCTCCGAGGTCACTCTGAGGTCTGAGCCTGCTTGATCACTAGTCAGTGGGCAGATTTGCTTATATTATACAATTTGCTCTGTTTCTTCCCGTGGGAGGAGAGATCTAGGGACAGTATGACTCTAGCTATCTGAAATACTGAACTATGAAACCTTTTGAAATGCACTTTTTGCAAATAAACTTATTATTTTTTTCTATGAAAAACTAGAGGAATGCCAAATTGAGGAAAATTTCCATGCAGGCTCAGAATGCTCCCAGAACTCCATGATGCATCTTCAAAAGATATTTGGAGTCTGAAGATAGGGGTAGGAGAGGCAAACCCAAGAAATTCTTGCTGTTGCTGAATGCACAGGCCTCATGTAGCTCAAGGGCCAGCTTCATTTGTTAAAGATTGTCTTGGAGAAGTAGAGGTTACCGATAGGTGAGGGTCTCTAGCATTGCCATCCCTGGCTCTTGTCCCACCGGAGTGCCTGTGAATCTCATGTGCGCAAGACACCACATCCTGCTGTTTGAGTTGGCTTGGCCCTGCTCTATGATTTCAGTTCCTTGTCTCTGTTTTCCAAAGTGTGGGATTGTTTCAGAGTATGACTGTTTTTCTGACTTGAACAATCATCCATAAAACCTTGGTTGTAAGGCCTTTGTAACCATCACTTGCATTTTATGTCTTCCTCATCCTTCAAACTTGATGACATCAAATTGCAACTGAAGTAACTGCCTTGGAAAAAGCAAGAGTAACAATAACAAACCACTTCACTCTTTGGTTGGAAACCAGTGATTGTACCACGAGAAACTATAAAGAACCTGCATATGTTGGAGAAGTCAAATAAGGACCTGAGAGCAGATAAACATTTTAGCAACTCATGCAATAGGTAGAAGGGTATTAGGATGGTATAGTGTGTTTCCCGGACAAGGAAAATTATGAGGTCAGGTCCAGCAAAGACTTATACTATGGTATATCAAAGGCCTGGTTTGACTGGCATTTTCAGGTTGGACTCAAGGTTTTCGTGGCGGTGGAAGGCCCTTTTAGAGCCGTGCTTACCTTGCTTCCTAGAGGTAGATCAGCACTTCAGGAACCTTATTGGTGAAACTGACCTTTATTTAATGTAAACTCAGAACTGAGGTGTGATATGCAGTTTGGTAACAATGACATTGAACAAATGACATGGTGAGAGCTTCAGTTACAGTCATGATGGCGTCCTCAAGGAGTTGGGAGAGTGGCTGCTCAGAGCTCTAGGACTTACAACAATGGACATCTGTGGTCTTTGCCTCCTTCAAGTATTTCCTTATTTCTTTTCTGGATTAACATCCACATCTTCCTTAATGAAACTGTTCTTTTCTTGGTCTTGGAACATAGAAGGGCCAGATGACATCACATGATCCAGATCTGGTCAAGCAGCCAATCCCATGCTTATTCTAACTGACTTAATGATAAGGATAAGAAAATTATTTAGATAGACTGGGTTTTAATGATGAAGAGGCAAGTGACTCTTGATGATATCATTCACGAACCTAAGTCATCTTTTTCTGAATCTGTCACCTAGTAAATCTCGTTATATATTTAAATAAGTTTGGGTTGATTTTTTATTCATTATAATTAAAAGAGGAACCTGTGTTCATATTCAGTGCAGGTCACAGAGGTAGTCTATCCCTCCTCCCGGCTGGTGCTCTTTCTCTTATTAGGGTTGAGAAGATGCTTAGAGCACCACCGAGAGGATACATATAAGGGCAAATGCTCAAGAGCAGAAGGTTCAGTGGCTAATAGCTGGACCACAATATTACTGCTTCCACTGACTTTATTCTGGCAACAGTCTAGGAAGTTGAATCCAGATCTGTCTAAACCCTGATTTAATTGTAACATTTGAGGGAGAGTTCCAGATATTACATGATCTCCTGTGGGTTTAAGGGAGAGTGGGTGGTCTCTGGAAGTTCTCTGTGGGAATTCCCTTTGAGAATTAGTTTCAGGATGTACAGCCAAGCAGGCAATTGAGTTAGAGAAGGCCACCATTTTTTTCTGAATGCTACTGAAGACATTGGATGGAAGCAATTCACACCAAAACATTTTTTATGACTTAGAGACTAAATTTACACTGTGACCAATGAGTCCTGGGTTGGGATAAATGGGTGGCCTTGTCAGTTTTTTCTTTTTGGAGGGGATAGTATGATATGTATTTTAACTTTATGTAACTTTTTAACCCTATTGGATTGAACTGTCCCTAGAGAATTTAACCTTGGACTTTAAATGAGAGCAGTCTAGGAGGTCCTAAAACTCAAAGGACTGGCCATGTTCCAAAAGTCACATCTAAGTCTGACTGTTTCTATAAGATAATGAATTCTAAGCTGTCCTGAGGTATAAAAGGTCATTAGCTCTCCAATATAATGAATCCATCTCACCAAAGCCTTCTATAATCACCATAATCAGTAATAACACCCTAGTCAATAGTAACTTTAAAAAATTGTTGTATTATCCATCTATCTATCTATCTATCTATCTATCTATCTATCTATCTATCTATCTATCACCCATCTGTTGTTTGTGTCTCTGTGTGTGCTCATGAGGAGTTCAGAAGACAACTTTTAGGAGTAGTACTCTTTTTCTACTATGTGGGTTCCAAAAATTAAACTTTGGCATATCAGGTCATCATTCTTGGTGGCAAGTGCTTTTATCTATTGAGCCATTTTTCTGGCCTCTACAGTAACATTTTATCTCTTGTATATGCCACAAGGATATACATATCCTTGGAGAGCCATGGGATGTGAGAGTGAGCTTCACATCATTGTAAGCAAATACCTGAGCTGACCATGGGAAAAAGAAGGCTTATTTCTGGCTTGTGGTTTTAGAGTTTTAATTCTTAGTAACTTGTTCCAGTGTTCTGGTATATGGTAGCACAGGCAACCATAGTGGGGGTGGGGTAAAAATAAAGATCAACTCTTAAAGGTTTCATTACTTCTCAGTACCTTCAGGCTTATTGCAAACATTTAATACATTGGTCTTTGGGGGATATTCAGAATCCAATCTATAGCATAGAGTTGATTTACTTTTTGACATATAAAATATTACATACATATTATATATTATATTCTTATACATAGTAATTATATTAAATGTTCATATTTGATGTATTTATCTCATTGTAGGTTAACCTAAAGCTTAGGCCACAAAATACATATTATTCTACCTCTCAATATGTTCAACACAGCATGTCCCACACAGTAGGTGCTGAAGTTATATGAGTAGTAGATAGTCTATTATTTACATCCTTTCCCTTACTTTGGAACACACAGCTCCTAAGTTTCAACTTGGGGTTTAAGAAATGAATATTATAAGCAGTCTATCTTCAACATTCATTCAATAAATAATTGCTAAATAGTTCCTAAGGATCATATACCATTCTAATACCAGGAGGCCCCCCCCACCCCAGACAACTGAGAGAGATCTTGTCTCTATCCTTTTGAATATGAAGTTTCAAGTCATAGAATACTGAACAACATGCTTTTAAATAGCTAAGTTAAAATCTCATTTAAAGAGTTAGAGGGACTTGCTCATAACCCTTGGAGTGAGAGGGAACACCCCCACCCTAATAATACCAAGAGTCATTCCTTGTTATTGTTGGCTCCCAGCGAGCATCTCCTTTTCAGTGAAAGGTTTTCCAACATTGGCTGGGGGCTTCACTGCGACTTAGTCAAGGCCCGTTCTTAAGAACTGTCTGTTTTCCTGTTTACCCATCTTTTCATTTATTTGGGAGTATTTCCTTCTTGGCTATCTGTAGAAAGGCATGGTTAATCTTACTTCTTAGGCAGCTGATGTAATAGGCATCCTACAGGGGAGGACTAGGACATGTTGGACTGGATCAAAGGATCTCTATATCCTGGGTGGACATGGTTCCTTTAAATCAGTGGCTCTGCTGACCACTTCACATCAAGCAAGTTTAGGCTATGGAAAGCCTCTGAAGACTTCTCATCTTGCTAAATGAGCACCATCATTGCTAAATGATCTTTGATTCCGTTTATACATCCCTGAGCCTTTATTCTTCCCACTAAGACCAAATAATATATGGTTTCCAATCTATACACCAATTATATTAGGATGAATATGTCCAAATTTATTTCTACTCAGAACTTTCTTTGAAAATGATGCCTTTCAGATATTAATCAAGTTAAAATGAAGTCATATTGAGCTGAAAGTAGGCTGCTATCCTTTGAAAAACTAACTGCGATTTAGAAGCACACAGAGAAGAATGCCATGGGAAGATGGAGGCAGGAGCTGCAGTTATGTTCCCACAAGCTAGAGTGTTGAGAATCGCCAGAGCTCACCAGCAGCTAGGAGGAAGTGGGAGAAATTTTCCTTTGCAGTCTTCTCGGGGAGCATCGTCTTGCCAACAATTGAGTTTTTAACTTTTTGATTCTAAAATTGCAATAAAATAAACTTCTATTCTTTCAAACCACCTATTTACTGGGGACTTATTTCAGCAAACCCAGGAAGCCAATATAGCAACCAATCACTGATTCCCACGAAAGTCTAGTACAGGAGGAATGGATGATACAAAATCAGAACCAGATGATATACAGTTTCTTTCTACCCAGTTTTTCTTGGTGTGTTCCATATTTTGGCTATGCACTAGATTCAGGGAAGATAACGAGCATCATGTTATGGGATTGTTCACTCTGGGCTCGGAGGTCTAGCATCTTAGTTCATGAAGTCTCCTAGGGTTCGTCTTGAATCTAGTTAATGCTAGAGAAGAACATTTGAACTTCAGGCTGGATGAAAATGGAAAGATTTATCGATCATACAGACCTATGTTGATTCTAGGAGACTGTTATAAAGAGCATGCAACCGTCTCAGTCAAGAATGTAATGGACACAAGAGTCAAAATTTAACTTTCTTCACTGTGTTCGCTTGAGACAAGTGCTTTCTTCTGGAGTCTGGTCCAAGAAAAGTGGCGAAGAGAATCAGAGGATGATTGGGAAGCAATTTACAAACACTTTGAGTTGTTCACCATTACTAGGAACTAGTGTTAAATACTTGTGGAACACTTAAGAATCTTGGGCAACATGTCTTAAGAATACATCCCTGGGTACAATGAGGAAGAATCAATTTAGTTTTTAATTTATTTATTTACTTTTTGGTCAAAAGGGACCCTGCACTCGTTATCTCTCTCTTACTTCCAGAGGTACATGCTCAAGGGTGAGGAGGCGTCCTTTGACATCTTACCCCACAGCACTATGGCAGGATGTGAGAGGCACCAAATGCTGGGCTAAGCTGAGACAGAGCTCCATTGCTGAAAGTTACTATACTGTTTATTGACAGAGCAGTGGCTGCAGAAAGAGGTTTGGGAGCAATCCGAAGACTCAGGAACAGTTCACGAGAAATACCCTATCTACTCAATGTCACGGAAGTAGAACACATACCATTTTTTGTTTTTTATTGCATTCTTTCAGAGTTTGGTGAGAATATTGTTTCTTAGGCAATGATTTCCTATTAATATAGTAATATTAAACAACAAAAAAGGCTAACCCCTTGGAAGCTCGGTATGCTGGGAGAGCAAGTGAGGACCCATTAGATGGGGACCTACACCAGCTCCAGAGGGAAATCCAGACAATTAGAGACTTTCAAGGTACAGGTATAGACTCAGAAATACAGCCACTCTCAAGTAGACTAGACAAAAAAAGCTACTCTCTCTGGCTGTTTCCTCAGAACCTGTATTTTCTGACAGGCTTCTTAGCTAATTCATTTTATATAAGCCTCTTTCTTATAAGACTGTTCAGTTTGGATCTGGGGCTCTGTACTACCTCCTTTCTGTAGTCTTGAACACCAATTTATGATGCTGAGTTTAGGATTGGCCCACCTACTATTCTCAGTCAGGTCACAAGTCCCTCTCAACTCACGGGTTCATGTACTCTTTTGGTTCAAGGAGTACAGTCTGGTCCATTTGCTTATATTTGGGAATGGGGTCAAAAAACATACACACTTAGAGAATATGATCTGAGATAGAGATTCTCCAGAAGACAGGAAAGACACAAAAGGGAACATTCCAGTAAGGCATATTTGACGAGGTGTAGTGCTCTGAACTGGGAATCCAAAGACTCAAGATGGGCAAGTGTCTCATTCAGAGCCTTCAGAATCTCAGGGACACTGGTGGATCTTCGAGCCTATTTCCAGCTTTTAAACTTGCAGGCTGCTCTTGGAAACAATCCCATTTGCACATAGTGGGGTTGCACATAGTGGGGGTGCGGTCGCATTATTATGGTGACAACCTCTTTCAGCGAAGAGAGGTGAGCCAGAGGCTGGGACAATTCAGGGAAAAATGTAATCTTTGTACAAGAGAACTCCCGACAAAAGTCCAGTACAGTTTGAAATTTATTTCAGAATCACTCAAAAGACCCCTACCCTTTCCTCCATTCTTCCTGAGAAAGGTCAATGTGTAGAGCAGAAGAGTCTGTAATCCCCAGTGAAAGATGTCAGGATATCCCAGCCTAAAGCCAGGTGTCCCTGCTTTCAGACATGCTGTGAAGAAAATGTAGGTATCTTATCTTTTAATGCATCACCTCCACTGTGGTCCTCATCCGGCTTAAGATTTGGGGATGGAGGATTCTGAGAAAGCTTGGAGCTACCGCTTTGAGGGGGAAAACCTGAGCTTAGAAAGGGCACTTCACTCTTTCCACTCAGAGGCTCTGGTGACAGGACTCTAACAAGGGTCCTTTTTACCCCTGTAAGGTGACCTCCACCTTCCTTTTCTCTCCTCTGATTTGAGTTGCTTTTCACCAGACATTTTTCACTGTCTTAAGGTTGTAGGTTAAAATCCCCCTCAATTGTCCCAACTTGGAATGGGCCCTGCTGCCATTCTCCTATTGCTAAAGGAAGACTTGATGGGGGTCACAGGACTCAACAAAACATTTCTCATTAACAATTCTGTCCTGGGGTGGTAAGGGCAGAGAGAGCTGTCTTGTTCCACTGTGGGAGCCCCACAAGAGCATAGTACTTTCAACTTGTAAAAGCAGGAGCGGCCACTTTACGTGGGAAAATGTTCCCTGGGTCATTCAAGTCTACTGTCTAAGTCATATAATGCTACTAAGATGGAAATTGGACCTTTGTTTTGCTGTGGCTGTGGCTCGCTCCTGCCTCTTTTTGTGCCGCTCCACAGATGGCTGTGTAAGCTGGAACCAACAGTGTGCTCTAGTTTCTAAGCTGGGTTATGTTCACACAGGTTAGAGGGATCAACTTGTCTCTCCATCACCACCATCTCTTTGACAGTGTTTGCTAAGGGCATGAGGTAGGTGCTCCACACCAAAGAACTGAGACACACATGGAAAGCTCACTTGAAAACTCAGTCTACAAAGAGAACACAGATAGAGACAGTTTCCCTGTGCCTCTCCTCTCTGCCTGGCACGTTTGCCCTTTTGTTATCATTCCTAGATCTGCAGCGCTATGTGCAATTTCTCCTTTCCTAAGGGATCCTTTCCCACTGAGTTCCTGCCTCCAGAAACTTTGAGGGGGAAAAGGGTGGTCACAAGTCACAGGGGTCGGTATGCATGGCACCACCCAAAAAAGGGCTTGCATAGTCACTGATGGCTCTGTTGTAAGCTCCACTGTAAGGGAAAAGGCTGCCAGGAAATGAGCCAGACGATTTGGCTGACTAAGCAGAGAGTAGGGCTGGGTGAGAGACAGTGCATACTCGACAGTGTCTCTATTTCTACTCCACCCTGAATAGAGTCTCTGGCAAAGCCACCTATATACTATTTGAGACTCTTGAAGCTCAAGATTTCCTCTTATTTTACCAAGAGAGGAAAATAACTTCTCGGTGTGTGAATATGGAGAACTTGCCTTACACTTCTGGCTAGTCAGGTAGGGAGTTCTGTTACACTGTACTGTGTGTGTTGTGACACATGTTCTCCAAAACTATTTGTCTCCCTGTCACACTTACAAATCCTGCAGCACCTGATTGACTGATCCAAGGTTCTCCAAGTTGGAGCCTGGGCTTTTTCTTAGCTTTGGGTTACCCACCCAACAGCTGTTTGTCCTCTGGCTTAAGCTGAATAAGGCTAATTTGGAGAAGAAAGTTGGTTTTGTTTTCATGAAGAAGTGTAACGACAAAGCAAGGCATTATTTGTATCTTGGAATAATGAGGAAGGCTTCAATAATAATTTAGGCTGTGGCCCACTCTGCTCTAGACACTATGGGGGATATAGAGGCACACAGGACATGGTATTTCTGCACACAGAGAGAGAAGCTTGACATTCTTCATAGCAGATGAAAAGACTAACTGTCAACTACAGCCAGATGTTCATTAATTTGAAAAAAACATGTCATGGTGAATAGACAGCAAAGGAGACCATAGGTAGCAAACAGGTTCCTGGAAAGAGTACCATTTGGGCTGGTCTTTGAGGAGAAGTAGACCACTGGTAACTATAATTGTATGGGATTAAAAGAGTGTGAAGAAAGGTTCTGCCACAGAAGACAGGGCTGAGTGTGTGCCCTGGTCTGGTCTTTATTTAGGAGGACAAGTTGAACAATAGCCATGTCAGACTGGAGGGTTGTTCCACCCAACCCTCCAGAGGTCAAAACATCAAGGCTTGCTCCAATCTCTATCTCAGTTTCTCACTGGGTCCCTTACTGGGAAGCTCTGGGGGTATTTGATGGCAGACTGACTGGACTGAGATGAGGAAGGGTCTCAGAGTTCAGGGTAGGCTGTGCTGGTCCACCACAGGTGCAGACACGTTAAACAGACTGCTGTTGAAGAGGCTGTAAACTACTTCCCAGTAGGGATAAATGGAGGAAGGGGCCTAGGTACTGAGTGTTCCCAATCTTTCATCTTTTCTCCCAAGTCTTAGGGTAAAGGTCCAAATAAACATGATGCTTTATAAAGATAGCCACAGGGCCAAATGGCTTTCAGTCTCTCCACATGAGACCCTGTGAACCTGCCTAGTATGTCTCCTTTTATTACCCAGGCAGGACTGAAATGCAAGATGGCCCAACCTTTTTTAGTTTTTCCAGCATGGAGCCACCATTTTCCCCCCTAAAATGAGGAAAAAGGCAAAAAAAAAAAACAAAAAACAAAAAAAAAACCAAAACCAGATACACCATTATTGTAACTGTGTTTC
Organism: Tokudaia tokunoshimensis; assembly: GCA_036184795.1. Lineage (NCBI taxonomy): Eukaryota > Metazoa > Chordata > Mammalia > Rodentia > Muridae > Tokudaia > Tokudaia tokunoshimensis. The sequence continues at coordinate 75,922,783 of BTHU01000016.1, forward strand.
TCTGGGAATGAAGGGCATAAAGACAGCTGCATGGTATGGGTACTGGCAGCTAAGACAGTTCCATATTCTAATGAGAAGTGTGAGATGCCAGCACAGAGGGACATGACACTCCGTCTTCAGGCAGGACTTTCTGGGTATTGGATGAGAACTATGGCTTTGGGAACTGCCTGGAGTTGGCAGTGGCATCAACCCTCCATTTACCCTGTGAGTATTAATTAGCAAGTGGTTTGGGTCCAGAATGTGGCCTTGGCTTCAGGTAGGCATAGCAGACAAGAGGCCAGTCCATCACCACAAACTTTTGAAAAGCCTCTACTCTTGTCAACTTGAGAAGAATGTCCTCCCTAGAGAAGGCGAGGCTCCAGGAGAGTTGAGGGAGGAAGCCCAGATGAGAAGTCCACTTGTCCTGGTGAGAATAAGTTTTTCAACTCAGGGCTTTCAAAATATAAGATGAAGACTAAGGTGTCTGTGCTCAGGATGAGTTGGATTACTACAAAGAAAACCAAAAGCTACAAGTAATACTTCTTGGAGCTTCTTGTTTGAAAATCACCGCCACAAATAGCTTGCTCCAGTTTAGCCCTGAGACCTCCTGTGTCTCTTTATCTGTCCGGGGATGAGCTGAGGCCACTGGAGATGAGTTGATACTATGAGGGTGAGCTGATTTTCCCCAGGACCTGAGGCTGGTTGAGTTCAAGGGAACAAATCTTCTATTTCCAGCTTAGGGGCTCTTTCTTCTAGCTTGCATCTGGTGCAATAAACGTTCCCTAATCTACCTGCACAGCTGGCCTACCAAAAGGGTAAAGTTCAGAATAAGAGGACAGAATCTTTGGGATGACCATTTTACATCCTAAATATCCCTATTGTTGTTGCTGCGCTCTTAGACTCTTCCTGGGTATCATTATTGTTGATGTTTCTCAGGTAACTCTGCCATCTTCTTTTCCTCTAGTTTATGGATGGAAAGAAAGGACCAGGGTAGGGCAGGGAAGTAAGTTACAGGGGGAAAAGAAAAGAGGCAGATGGGAGAAGAACACAAAGCAATTGATTCTAGTTGAATGCTTAGTATATAGCAGACCACATCACCATAGCTGTTTTGTTTAATTTTTCAAAATAGTCTTATTGTCATCCTTGAATTAACAGCTGTATAATTTAAAAGAAATTACACCCCGGTATAATGACTTAACAGGATCTGGTCCTTTCTACTCAAAAAAAGGGGGAGATCGGCGGGCCATCGCGTCTACAGGGTGAGCGGCGCCACGGAGAGTGCCCTCCGCCATCTTTGCTCCAGTGGCCAGGTAGTTGGGACCGCCAGGCTCAGAGACAGACAGGCATAATATCGCTTCGGTCTCAGGCAGCTTGTGTGTAACCTGCTCCCAGGTGCTGGGCTGATCTGCAGTAACCAGCGCGCCAGTTCCGCGGTGGGACCTTCTGCCTGGTGGAGGGACCCCGCGCTGGGAGGGAGCCTGCCAGCTTTCCTTCCGCGACCTCTGTTCCCGCGGACTGCGCTGGAGAGACAGGTACCCCAGGCTCCCTACCCCCAATATAACATCACTTGGGACACGGCCTGTTGGGGCTTCCGTCTGTGCCCGAGGGCGGGTCGGCGCTGTGGTCGTCTGGGTGCCAGATCGGCGGGCCATCGTGTCTACAGGGTGAGCGGCGCCACGGAGAGTGCCCTCCGCCATCTTTGCTCCAGTGACTGGGAGGTTGGGATGGCCAGGTTCTGAGACAGACAGGCATAGTGTCGCTTGGGTCTCGGGCGGCTTGTGTGTGTGCGGCTCCCAGGTGCAGGGCTGGTCTGCAGTGACCAGCGCGCCAGCTCTGCTGTGGGACTTCTGCCTGGCAGAGGGACCCCGCGCTGGGCGGGAGCCTGCCAGCTTTCCTTCCGCGACCTCTGTTCCCGCGGACTGTGCTGAAGAGACGGGTACCCCAGGATTCCTATCCCCAATATAACATCGCTTGGGACACGGCCTGTTGGGGCTTCCGTCTGTGCTCGAGAACGAGTCAGCGCTGTGGTCGTCTGGGTGCCAGATCGGCAGGCCATCGCGTCTACAGGGTGAGCGGCGCCACGGAGAGTGCCCTCCGCCATCTTTGCTCCAGTGGCCAGGTAGTTGGGACCGCCAGGCTCAGAGACAGACAGGCATGATATCTCTTCGGTCTCGGGCGGCTTGTGTGTAACCTGCTCCCAGGTGCTGGGCTGATCTGCAGTGACCAGCGCGCCAGATCTGCTGTGGGACTTCTGCCTGGCAGAGGGACGCCCCCTCCCCCCCCAGGAGAGATCACACACCCCTGCACAGGGCAGGAGCCTACCAGCCTCCCTTTGGTGACCTCTGCTCCAGGAATCCACTAGGCTGAGCCTTTAGATGTGCAAGGCCTCCCCAATATAAGATCACTTGGGGCAAGGCACATTAGGGCTCCAAAGTCACTCAGGAGCAGGCAGGCCCCAGAAATCGGTGCCAGGGGAATCCTGGTAATCCAGGGGGGGCAGAAATAGCTTTGCAGGCTCACAGGAGGTCCAACCAACAGCCAGGGGCAGCAGGACCAACTAACACCAGAGGTATCCAGATGGCAAAAGGCAAACGTAGGAATGTTACTAACAGTAATCAAAGTAATGTGGGACCATCCGAACCCAACTCTCCAACAGCAGCAAGTCCTGGATACCCCACCACACCCGAAAGACAAGATCTGGATTTAAAATCACTTCTCATGATGCTATTAGAGGATCACAAGAAGGACACAAATAAATCTCATAAAAAGTTACAGGAGACCATGAATCAACGGTTAGAAGCCCTTACAAAGGAAACACAAAAATCGCTTAGAGAAATGCGGGAGAACATGGATCAAAAGATGGAGGCACACAAGGAGACAACACAAAAATCGCTTAACGAGATGAATCAACGGGTAGATGCACTCACAAAGGAATCACAAAATTTGCATAAAGAAATGCAGAAGAATATGGGTCAACAGATGGATGCCCATAAGGAGGCAACACAAAAATTGCTTAAAGAAATGAATCAACGGTTAGATGCCTTTACAAAGGAAACACGAGAACTGCTTAAAGAAATGCAGGAGACGATGGATCAACAGATGGAATCCCATGAGGAGGAAACACAAAAATCACTCAGAGAAATGCAGGAGAACGTGGGTCATCAGGAAGAAATCCTGAAAGAGGTAATGCAAAAATACCTTAAAGAAATACAGGAAAATACAAACAAACAAGTGAAGGATCTCAGCAAATCCATCCAGGAACTAAAAAAGGAAGTAGAAACAACTAAGAAATCACAAAGGGAGACAACTTTGGAGATAGAAAACCTTGGGAAGAAATCAGGAGTCATAGATGCAAACATCAACAATAGAATACAAGAGATGGAAGAAAGAATCTCAGGTGCTGAAGATTCCATAGAAAGCATCGACTCAACAGTCAAAGAAAATGCAAAATGCAAAAAACGCGTAACCCAAAACATCCAGGAAATCCAGGACACAATGAGAAGACCAAACCTAAGGATTATAGGTATAGATGAGAGTGAAGATTTGCAAGTTAAAGGGCCAGTAAACATCTTCAACAAAATTATGGAGGAAAACTTCCCTAACTTAAAGAGAGAGATGCCGATGAACGTACAAGAAGCCTACAGAACTCCAAACAGACTGGACCAGAACAGAAATACCTCCCGTCACATAATAATCAAAACACCGAATGTTCTAAACAAAGAAAGAATACTAAATGCAGTAAGAGAAAAGGGCCAAGTAACATACAAAGGAAGACCTATCCGAATCACATCAGACTTCTCACCAGAGACTATGAAAGCCAGAAGATCCTGGGCAGATCTCATGCAGACACTAAGACAGCACAAATGCCAGCCTAGACTACTATACCCAGCAAAACTCTCAATCACCATAGATGGAGAGACCAAGATATTCCATGATACAACCAAATTTTCACAATATCTTTCCACAAATCCAGCCCTGCAACGGATAATAGGTGGAAACCTCCAATACAGGGAGAGAAACAACACCCTGGAAAAAATGAGATAATAACCTTCTTGAATCAAACCCAAAAGTAGATAACCACTCAAACATAAAGATAGCGTCAAGAATGGCAGATGGCAATAATCACTATGCCTTAATCTCTCTTAATATCAATGGTCTCAATTCCCCAATTAAAAGACATAGACTAGCAGACTGGATACGTAAACAGGACCCAGCATTTTGCTGCATGCAGGAAACGCACCTCAGTGTCAAAGACAAACACTACCTCAGAGTAAAAGGCTGGAAAACAATTTTACAAGCAAATGGCCCCAAGAAACGAGGTGGAGTAGCCATCCTAATATCGGATAAAATTAATTTTCAACCTAAAGTCATCAAAAAAGACACAGAAGGACACTACATACTGATCAAGGGAAAAATCCACCATCAAGAACTCTCAATTCTGAATATCTATGCTCCAAATGCAAGGGCACTCTCATTCGTAAAAGAAACTTTACTAAAACTCAAAGCACACATCGCACCGCACACAATAATAGTGGGTGACTTCAACACCCCGCTCTCTGAAATGGATCGTTCAGGAAAGCAGAAACTAAACAGGGACACAGTAAATCTAATTGAAGCCTTGGACCAAATGGAACTAACTGATATATATAGAACATTTCATCCTAGAGCTAAAGAATACACCTTCTTCTCAGCTCCTCATGGTACCTTCTCCAAAATTGACCATATAATTGGTCACAAATCAGACCTCAACAGATACAAGAAGATAGAAATAATCCCATGCCTCCTATCAGATCACTATGGAATAAGGGTGGTCTTCAATGGCAACAAAAACAAAAGAAAACCCACATACACATGGAGGCTGAACAATGCTCTACTCAATGATAACTTGGTCAAGGTGGAAATAAAGAAAGAAATCAAAGACTTTTTGAAAGTTAATGAAAATGAAGGCACAACATACCCTAATTTATGGGACACAATAAAAGCAGTGCTAAGAGGAAAATTCATAGCCCTGAGTACCGCCAAAAAGAAACGGGAGACAGCATACACTAACAGCTTAATGGCACACCTGAAAGCCCTGGAACAAAAAGAAGCAAATACACCAAAGAGGAGTAGAAGGCAGGAAATCATCAAACTCAGGGCTTAAATCAATCAAGTAGAAACAAATAAAACCATACAAAGAATCAACAAAACGAGGAGTTGGTTCTTTGAGAAAATTAACACGATAGATAAGCCCTTAGCCAGACTAACCAGAGAGCACAGAGATAGTATCCAAATTAATAAAATCAGAAACGAAAAGGGAGAGATAACAACAGAAACTGAGGAAATTCAAAAAATCATCAGATCCTACTACAAAAACCTGTATTCAACACAACTAGAAAATCTTGAGGAAATGGACAATTTCCTTGACAGATACCAAGTACCAAAATTAAATCAGGATCAAATAGACCATCTAAACCGTCCTATAAGCCCTGAAGAAATAGAAGTTGTCATTGGAAGTCTTCCAACCAAAAAAAGCACAGGTCCAGATGGTTTTAGTGCAGAATTCTATCAGACCTTCAAAGAAGACCTAACACCAATACTCTTCAAACTGTTCCACAAAATAGAAACAGAAGGAACACTACCCAACTCGTTCTATGAAGCCACAATTACACTACTAGCAAAAGCATACAAAGATCCGACAAAGAAAGAGAATCTCAGGCCAATCTCTCTTATGAATATCGATGCAAAAATACTCAATAAAATTCTTGCCAACCGAATCCAAGAACACATCAAAACGATCATTCACCACGATCAAGTAGGCTTCATCCCAGGGATGCAGGGATGGTTCAATATAAGGAAATCCATCAATGTAATCCACTACATAAACAATCTCAAAGAAAAAAACCACATGGTCATCTCATTAGATGCTGAGAAAGCATTTGACAAAATTCAGCATCCTTTCATGCTAAAGGTCTTGGAAAGATCAGGAATTCAAGGCCCATATCTAAACATAGTAAAAGCAATTTACAGCAAACCGGTAGCCAGCATCAATCTAAATGGAGAGAAACTTGAAGCAATCCCACTAAAATCAGGGACTAGACAAGGCTGCCCTCTCTCTCCATATCTTTTCAATATAGTACTTGAAGTTCTAGCTAGAGCAATTAGACAACAAAAAGAGGTCAAAGGGATACAAATTGGAAAGGAAGAAGTCAAACTATCACTATTTGCAGACGATATGATAGTATACATAAGCGACCCAAAGAACTCCACCAGAGAACTCCTACAGCTGATAAACGACTTCAGCAAAGTGGCCGGATATAAAATCAACTCAAGCAAGTCAGAAGCCTTCCTATACTCAAAGGATAAGCAGGCTGAGAAAGAAGTAAGAGAAATAATACCCTTCACGATAGCCACAAACCATATTAAGTATCTTGGCGTGACTCTAACCAAACAAGTGAAAGATCTGTATGACAAGAACTTCAAGTCTCTGAAGAAAGAAATTGAAGAAGACCTCAGAAGATGGAAAAATCTGCCATGCTCATGGATTGGCAGGATTAATATAGTAAAAATGAGCATCTTACCAAAAGTAATACACAGATTCAATGCAATCCCCATCAAAATCCCAACTCAATTCTTCATAGAGTTAGAAAGAGCAATTCAAAAATTCATCTGGAATAACAGAAAACCCAGAATAGCTAAAACTATTCTCAAGAGTAAAAGAACCTCTGGGGGAATCAGTATCCCGGACCTCAAGCTGTACTACAGAGCAATAGTGTTAAAAACTGCATGGTATTGGTACAGTAACAGACATGTAGATCAATGGAACAGAATTGAAGACCCAGAAATGAATCCACACTCCTATGTCACTTGATCTTTGACAAAGGAGCTAAAACCATTCAGTGGAAAAAAGATAGCCTTTTCAACAAATGGTGCTGGCTCAGCTGGAGGTCAACATGCAGAAGAATGCAAATTGACCCATCCTTATCTCCTTGCACTAAGCTCAATTCTAAGTGGATCAAAGATCTCCACATAAAACCAGACACACTGAAACTAATAGAAGGGAAACTAGGGAAGAACCTTGAACATATGGGCACAGGGGAGAATTTCCCGAACAGAACTCCAATAGCTTATGCTCTAAGATCAAGAATAGACAAATGGGACCTCATTAAATTACAAAGTTTTTGCAAGGCAAAAGACACTGTCAAAAAGACAAAGCGGCAACCAACTAACTGGGAAATGATCTTTACCAACCTTACATCCGACAGAGGGCTAATATCCAAGATATACAAAGAACTCAAGAAGTTAAACTCCAGAGAGGCAAGTAACCCTATTAAAAAATGGGGTACAGAGCTACACAAAGAGTTCTCACCTGAAGAATATCTAATGGCTGAGAAGCACCTAAAGAGATGTTCATCATCCTTAGTCATTAGGGAAATGCAAATCAAAACAACCCTGAGATTCCATCTCACACCAGTCAGGATGGCTAAGATCAAAAACACAGGAGACAGCAGTTGTTGGCGAGGATATGGAGAAAGAGGAACACTCCTCCACTGCTGGTGGAATTGCAGGCTGGTACAACCACTCTGGAAAGCAGTCTGGCGGTTCCTCAGAAAACCGGGCATGACACTCCCGGAGGATCCGGCTATACCACTCCTGGGCATATACCCAGAGATTTTACCTGCATGCAATAAGGACACATGCTCCACTATGTTCATAGCAGCCTTATTTATAATAGCCAGAAGCTGGAAAGAACCCAGATGTCCCTCAACGGAGGAATGGATTCAGAAGATGTGGTATATTTACACAATGGAATACTACTCTGCAATTAAAAACAATGAATTCACGAAATTCCTAGGCAAATGGTCAGATCTTGAAAATATCATCCTTAGTGAGGTAACCCAATCACAAAAGAACACACATGGTATGCAGTCACTGATAAGGGGATATTGACCCAGAATCTCGGAATACCCTAGACACAATCAGCATATCAATAGATTTCTAAAAAGATGGAAGGAGAGACCCCTGGTCCTGGAAATACTGGATGTAGGGGAATGCCAGGACAGAGTAACGAGAGGGGGTTGAATGGAGAAAAGAGGGAGGGAAGGGGGCTTATGGGACTTTCGGGGAGGGAGGAAACGGGAAAGGGGAAGTGATTTGGAATGTAAATTAAAAAATAATAAAAAAATTAAAAAAAAAAGGGGAAAACAAAGGGAAAAGCCACTTGATGACAGGTGAAAGGCGGGGGGGGGGAGCGGAAAGGGAGGAAAAGAGAGGAGAGGAATGGAGGGAGAGAGAGAGAGTGAGAGAGAGCACTGTGGGGGGAGAACGAGGGCTTGGGTGATTCAGGTCCCTCCACTCATTGTTATGTGTTCATTTTGTTGTTTTGAAAAAGACTTTATGATCCTGATGTTCAAACTTGTGGCCTCATACATATGGTGGGCAAATGCTTTTACCTCTAAGCCACACCTACTTCATCTATTATATTCACATGTATTAAACATACATTAGCTAGACTGTTATAGGACATACAGTAAGTCCTGAGAGCCTGATGTGAAGACTTCAGTTCTGTAGCTTGGGTCACACAAATGCCAGGGCACGTGCTGTAATGAAAATAAACATGTTGGCATCCCACACAGAATCTTGGGGAGGGAATGGATGGAAGTCATCTTACAGAGGCTATTGGGAATCACATTTTTTGGGAGGTCGACATTTGTGTCAAGCCTTGATTCGTCAAAATTACCAGCAGGTGCTGTTGCATATCTTGGAAATGGAATGGCAATGTTGTCTGCTTCTATTGCTAAGATGATTGACTTGGACAGCAGCTCAGCGAGGTGGGAGATGGTGGTGGATGGAGACAATGCAAAGATTGTCCATGAAGGGTGGAAAACCAAACATGAATTATATGGTGCTGATGCTCTAGTACTTTTCCTAGTGGGGCTGACAGGTCTCACCGCATATCCTACAGAAGAGCAGAAAGGGGTGACCTGTTGCCAAAATCAGGTCCAGTGAGCAGCAGCTAGCGTGGGAGCTTGTACAAAGCCTTTACCGGGGAAATCGGGGCTCCCTTTCCTGTCTCAGTGGTAAAAAAATTTAGAAATGGTCTCCGAAGGAAGCCCAAGGACAAAGATCTTGTTAGAAATTGGAAGGAAAAGAACAAGCAGGCGAGCTGTGAATCTCAGCAGCTGACAAGGGAAGGGACATGGAGAGGCAGAAGGGAGAGAGCTAGAGCTTTTAAATCCAAGAAAGACGACAGATTCAGCAATGAAGGTTGGCAAACAGCGTGACAGAAAGGGTGGGGCAAAGCTTTGGAGAGCAGGGAAGAAATCCCAGAATGTCCAGGAGAGCACGCCTATTAATGATAGATAGATAGATAGATAGATAGATAGATAGATAGATAGATAGATAGATAGATAGATAGATAGATAGATAGATAGATAGATAGAAAGATAGATAGATAGATAGATAGATAGAGAAAATGACCAGACAAAAATGGGTATGCTGCATGGCTCTGAAGGCTTCTGCATGGAGGGAATTTCTTGGAAAGGATATGCACATTATCTCATTAAGGGGATAATTATTCCTCCCACCTCCTTAGCATTTCTTCAGATGAATATATGTTCTGTGGGGTAGAAACTTGGCCAGGTGATTGGCAGGTCCAACTGTATTAACTCTTAAGGCAATAGTTTGATATGCTTAATATGTTTAACAGGTGTGATATGTCCTAATCTTTAGAGCAGATCAGAATGTCATGTTCCCTCTTAAGTTCAGAATTATACCATTTTTTTGACAGCAGGGCTGAGAATTGTCAAATCTGGTCTTTACCTTTTTAAGTGTTATCAAAGAAATGGGAGATGGCATCCAAAGCCTGTCATGAGTCAGGAGCGCATCTTCAGTGCACCTAAGGCTAAGCCATGCCTAGCTACTTAACTCTTTTGGATGGGAAGCTCCTGTAGGTACATCTTGTCTTTTTTATTGTAGATGGGAGAATTTGTTCTAGGTTAGTATGTGTGGAAGAATTGTCTAGACTAGATGCTACAGACTCTGATGGCCCCTGAAGTAAGGCAATTCACAGAACTGCCCTTGTCCTTTCTGTTGGTAGCTAAGCCCCATTCTACCTAGGATCCCTTCGGACAAAGCACTGTGAGAAAAAAAAAATCCCATGCCAAGAGGAAGTCTTTCCTGTCTCCTCTTGGTGTAACAGAGCCAGCAGATGTTAAAGGTCAGTAGCACAGATTGTCTTAAATGGCAAGGAAGCAGTTGTGTGAGCGAAGCAGAGGCATCCGGGTGGGAGCTTTGTTCAAACTCTGGGACCAGGGAGAGGCTGGGAAAGGAAGAAGTGTCCACGGGAATCCAGGATAGAGGGTCAGGAAAGTGAGAACACCCTGTACTGTGGAAGGAGGAGAAACTGGAGATAGACTAGGGCATTTCACTGCAGCTGCAGGCTGGAGAAATAGCAGACTTTGCTCATGACCTGGTCAGGTTTCTCTCCCTTCCTCCAGCATCTACCTCCTCTCTGCTCATCCTTTTTCTCTTCTAACTTCCTTTCCCCCTGTTCTTTGCTTGATCATCACCTCTCTCACCCCATCCCCTCTCATTCTAGCCTTCTTGTCCTGCTTCTTTCTCTCCATCTCTTTCTTCCTCTCATCTTCATCTCCCACTTCCAGTCAGTAATGTGTGACCTGTGGCCCATGGGTTGCATGCACCTGAAAGTGGCCAAAGATAGCATGAACGCACACTCATCCAAACATATTTATAACATGTGAGATGAAATGCACACACACACACACACACACAAACACACACACACACTCAACTGCATAATTTGCATGAGCTTTGTAGAGGGCAGCATTGTGTAGCAATACCAAAAGGTTGTACATGTCTCTAAGTATCCCAGGATTATTTCATGGAACCCAGGAATCTTAAATTTGTTTTAAATGTGAGCTCCACCATGTCCTCAAGTTTTGGTGTTGGGAGTCCCTGAGTTTCAGAGTTCTAAAGAAATTCATTCCAATCTCAATATATTAAGCCTATTGGGAATATTCAAACAAATAACATCTTGTGTAATTCTACATACAGTGCACAGAGCATCATAGGTGTTTCCCTGATGCTATTGCCCTCCCCTCAGGAGACTAAGTGGGAGAAACACTTTCTAAGGTACATTGTAGAGTTTTCTGTACATTCACCCCTATTCTGTTTCCCAGATTTCTTCCCTCACCTACCTTTTCCAAATGCACAAAGTTATGTGGTCTAAGACATGACTCCCAGTCATTAGAAGCTATTTTGGCTGCTGTATAGTTGTTGAAATTGTTGACAAAATGAGAAGAAATACAAGAATGACTTGAACTCCCTCCCCTCTTTCTGCCTCCCCCCACCCACACTCCAGGCTGCAGGAGTCATTGCTTTGACTATATCTTATGGATTCTCACTGACCAGTCCTAACACTCATGTTCACTGAAAGGCTTCTGCCCTAGCCCCTTGATCTTCTCTGATGTCCAGGGTCAAAATGCTGTCTTTGGTTTAAAGGGAGATACTTTCTCCACTTCTGTATGTTGGGCACAGACAGATAGTATTAAGCTTTTCTATTTTTATCTTTAAAAAAATTCGTGATTACACTTTACAGAGTTTGGGTTGGCATACGACACACGGAAGCATGTATCCCTCCCAGGTCACCTAACTGATTTCCTGTTATGGAACTGTGGCACCCATCACCACTGACCTCTCAGAAAGTGGAAAGATGAGCCATTGGGTGTGACACACACAAGTTCCACTCTCTACTTTTCCTTTGTAGCCCGACTCACAGTGTATAATTATGTGTTTGTGTTTCTCTCCACTCCGTGGCTCTAAGGCCCTGCAGGGGTAAGAATCACAGAGATTTAGTTCACTCAACTTTCATTATGTGTCCAGCATTGTATATTCAACAACAACATAGGACTAGTCTAGCTGCGTATTAAACTATTAAGGGAGTTAATAATAAGAAAATCTCTTCCCCCACCTCTCTCTTACACATACACACCTCAACAATGATCAACATACATACTATCACCACCACCACCAACAACAAAACAAGCAAAAGGTATCAACACTTATGCAGACATTCTGTATCAACTGGTCCAAGTGGTACATCATCCCTGAACACTCTGCCCCGTGATGCTCCATAAATGCCACTGTGCTATGCCTGGGCTCCATGCTTTGCTACTTTGCACTCGTTGCCTACCTGTCTCCTTTCTATAGCCAAAACTTCAGCTCCTGCTGGCTGGCTGGCCCATTCCCTCACGAGCCTGTTTTGGCCTGACTCATTCCTGGGCCCACCCTAACACATTCCTACTTCTCTTTAAATGACTATTTATGGCCTGTTACCTCCAGGACACGGCTCCTGATGAAAACAGTCCAGACCCAACGCCTCCTGTGTAATTTAGAATCCAGTCCTCCTCCTTAAAATTCTTTTACACCGTTTTCCGTAATCATGTGCTTCTGTTGGCAGCCCCATAAGTGCAATTGATCTGGACTGTAAACTCCTTGAACATGGCTGGAGCCCAAGGGCTAAGACGGCAGGAACAACTTCTACACCACCAACTTGAACTATGTAACTAGCAAGTGAGACAAGATGGAGTTCTGATCATACAAAATTGTGAGACATGGGCAGACAGAGGCAGGCCAGCTGGGCATTGGGCTCTCTGCTACACTGAAGATACCCGGGAAGACTAAGAATGGAGGGATGGGTGACTGTTGTGGTCCTTTCCTGGAACTCAGTGAACAACTAGCTAGTGGGAGGTCAGACCTGTGCACTGTGGTCCAAGAAGACAAACTCTACTTGGAGGGTAGAAGACAGCTGAGGCCAACTCAGCTCATGGGAGGATGGGTGTTCTTATTGTTCAAGCAGTCCTGGTTGGCCTGTGTGGATTTTTAGTACCAAAGTTTTGTAGCCCAGTTTCTTAAGCCCTGCCCCACCATGTTCCTACCCTACCTCAATATGATTTATCTAACCTTTGTATTTACCTAATACTTCCATTATTTCCTCATTTATATTTGTTCTTTGAGAACTGGTATGTAGTGAGTATTCTATGTGTATTAGGTAATATATGGGAGTGTTTGTATCAAGTGTGGCATATGATGTATTGAACACTGTATATGTATGACTCATGATCTATGTCTGGCCTGTGAAGCATGTGGTGTATATGTGCGGCATGTGGTATGGTGTGAGTGTGTGTGGTACATGAATGGTGTGTGTGTGTGTGTGTGTGTGTGTGTGTGTGTGTAGGATGTTAATAATGAATAGTCACTGCAGGAAAAAAAAAACCTTTAGGGAAGATTTCAAAAGTGGGAGTTGAGCAATTAATCCAGACAGACTTCTCTTATTGAAGATGTGGGAATACCCCACAGGCCTGGAGCTAATTAGAGAGAAATTTCCAATCAGAATCCAGTTCTCTGGTTGAGTCTCTCTCTCTGTGATACACTGTTTTTTTCTTGATAATTTATCCCTAGGACCTCTAATTGGAAGTATAACAAATCACACATCCATCCCCTTCAACCTGAGTTTGTGAAGTGTGATTCATCAGCCCAAGGACATGAGCACTGACCCAGTGGGTAGCTATGGTAAGGTAGAGACCAGGGCGAGCATACTTTAGAATCTGTGGCAACCTCTATATCACTCAGTCCATTGACTCTACCAAGCCAGGTCCCTCTCAGTCTCTTCCACAACTTCTGAACTTTCTACTTCCAGTGGCAAACAAAATACACTTTGCTGGGGAAGCCCTGTCTGTTAATTCTACTCCTTGTGCCTGAAGGCTCACAGCCCTGGGCAGTCCCTCCATAGACCACTTTATTTGTTGTTCCCTGGGAAGGATGAGAAGGTTGAATCTCTTCAAGAGGAGGGCTAGAAAGTGTGTTGTTTTTTCAAGAACGATTAATGTGCCATTGCAGGGTAACCTCACACAGGCCTTCTCCCTGGAGGCCAGCCAAAGGGAGACCTCAATTCAGAACCTTGGCAGCAGGGTAACACTTCGAAGCAATTACAACTCTTATTGAGAGTGAAGGATCTCTCCACCAGGGATGCTGGCCAGCCTCAGATAGTCTAGGCTTTCTCTGCCCATTGTATCATTTTCCTTTCCTGGGGCTCCATGGTTTGTGTGATTTATGTTTTCACAACCACTCTACAGTTATACCTTATTTGTGTATACTTTTTCCACCCACAATGTACACAGAGCTCTGAGTGAAAGTGATGAGAACTTTTCAAGTCTGAATTCTGTTGTCATCTGGGCTCACATAAAAGCTTACTATTTAAAAATGATCGTGTGTGTGTCTCTGTGTGTGTATGTGTTTGTGTGTCTTTGTCAGGGTTTGTATTCCTGCACAAAACATCACGATCAAGAAGCAAGTTGGGGAGGAAACGGTTTATTCAGCTTATACTTCCACCTCGCTGTTCATCACCAAAGGAAGTCAGGACAGGAACTCACACAGGGCAGGAATCTGGAGGCAGAAGCTGATGAAGAGGCCATGGAGGAATGCTGCTTACTGGCTTGCTTCTCCTGCCTTGCTCAGCTTGCATTGTTATAGAACCCAGGACCACCAGTCCAGGTATGGCACCACTCACAATGGGCTGGGCCCTTCCCACTTGATCACTAATTGAGAAAATGCCTTACAGCTGGATCTCATGGAGATATTTCCTCAAGTAAGGCTCCTTTCTCTGCGATAACTCCAGTTTGTGTCAAGTTGACTCACAAAACCAGCCAGTACAGTGTGTGTGTGTGTGTGTGTGTGTGTGTGTGTGTGTGTGTGTGTGTGTATGTGTGTTTGCTGTGCTGAAAATAATCAATTAAGGGAATTCATATACTTAATAGATATACTGGGGAAAGTCAAATCCAAAACATGCTTAGTATACAAATGATAATAGACTTAAGGACCTTCATTATGATCTTTAAGAACTTCAAGTTCAGGGATTTATGGCATTGAAGGACACTTAGTGGAGCTCCCTGGGGAGAAGCTGAGCTAACAAAGGTGTCTAAGGAGCCATCCTCTATCTGTTAGGAATAGGAAACGCAGCTGCTATTTGATTTATTTAAGAATACTTAGGGGAACAAGTAAGCATTGAGTGACACACTGGCCCCAAGTTATGGTCTGGAGAAGAGGTAGAAATAAGAGGTTCAAAGCCTGCCTAGGCCAGAGCACAAGGGTAGAGGTTTTACACAACGTCTCTTTAAAAAAAAAAGTCTGAAACATCAAGTCCCACTGGGCCCAGTGTTCCCACTCACAACCTGGCATATGGTTTTTCTGTCTAAAGAAAACAGAACCTTTTGGCCTGCCTCAGTCCTCACCCTCCAGTCTCTAACCTGGCTGGCTTTTCTCTTTTTTTGGAATAATCCTGGCCCCTGTGGGAACCTGAGGACTTCGGGTCTGCTGGATGAGGTGGGTGGGGGACATTTATCCAGAGTGAGAGAGTGATGCACAATGTGGAAATCAGAGGCAGGTCACAGGTCCAGGTTGTTGATCCAGAGGAATTAAAACTGGTTATTAAGAAATAACTTCCTGCCACCACTATTGAGAAAGGCTGTGACGGAGAACAGGAGGACAAAGGAAAATTACTGAGGACTCCTCTAAAGAAATCCTCAGGAAGAAGGACACAGTTTTCTGACAGAGAAGACTTGCCCTGGGCAAGAGCTGTTTCTCCATTTCCTTCCAGTCACTGGATTGTTCTATGAGAAATATTGGCCCCTGTAGATAAGCTGTTAGTTCTTCCAAATGATTTTGCTAAACAAGCTAGGCATTTTATACCTTCTCCAGTGTGAAGAAAATTGATTGTAGGGCTTTTTTTTGTTGTTTAACACAATGAAAATTCAGTCAGTATCATGGTGAGAAGGGAAGAAAGGACCACAGGATAAAGGGTTCAGGGATAGGGCTGTCTTCAGGATGTTCTTTGGAAGTACATCGCTTCAATGCCACTGGACTCTGTATTCCTGGAAATTATGATTTGATTAGTGCAGGGGCACAATATGGATTAATGTGACCCGACAGTTAAGTCATTAGAAACAGGCTGATGGAGAGATGGGAAGCATCTGGATGGAAGGGGGGAGAGCTGGAGAAATGGGGAGCATTGGGTGGATGAGGAATTTTGAGGGTTCCAGGGCAGTTGGAGTTCCTTGACATACATACATATACACTGGGGACATCCTGGGGCAGTTTCCAGGAAATGGAATGGGAACCCTTTCCTTTTGGGATAAGACCAGGTTTGGAATGTGCAGGTGTCCTTCAGTATCCCTGGCAATTTGGTTCAAGTACCTCTGGGATATCAAAGTCAATGGTGCTTAAATCCTTCCTATAAAATGGTGTGACATTTGCATGTAATCTATGCACATCCACCCATATTCTTTAAACCACTTGCAGGTCACTTACAATAGCCAATAAGTGCTTAAATGAATGTTATACATATGAGGAAATGACATACGAAAATATTTGGGCATATTCAGTATACATGCAAATGAAAGTTTATTTTGATCTTCAGTTTGTTGAAGTCACAGATGTGGATCCATGAATATGGGGAAGTGATTATCTATGGGAGGAAATACAGGAAAAAAGATGGAGTACCAGAACATCCCCCATGGGCTGGGAAGGATGTAAATGGAATACATTTGTCCTAGGCACACACCTCTATGCTCTGGCCTCACTGAGATGTTTATACATGGCTTGGATTTCTGGAAACACTTTCTTTGGTCTATGCATACCTTGGCACTACCCTTTTAATTTAAATGAACTTACTCAGAGTGACATAGATAAACTAGCCAGCATAGTGAGCCCTTGCCCAGGATGCTGATGGCAAAACTGGGCTGCAAAAATACAGACACTGAAGGAGTCTAGAAAGGAATAATTGACAGCACTGTCAGTGAATGGTATATGCTTTCCAGGGGACTTCTAGCCTTTTCTTCGTGGCTGGTGTTCTCCTGGGATGACAGTAGCAGATGAAGGGTATTCAGCAGGGGAGGGATGAGGACTATGTGGGCAAAGCAGGTAAGGCCTGGCATTTATTGCACAGTTGCTGCAAAGCAGAGAGCAGACAGCTAAGTGGATTTAGCTACTAGTGGAGTCAGGAGAAGTCACAGTGGTCATGTGTGTAGAGAAGGCGTCTTTTGTGCTTGACATAGCGCACAAGGTAATGGATCTTCTGACTTGATACATGTCCTGAAAGCTCCTTCTGAAGTTTGCAGTTTCTTCAGGTTGAGAACCTAATAGCCACAAGACTCTGGGGTGAAGGGGGTTTATCTCTCAGGAAGTGAAAGACAGAACTGGAGAGCAGTTCTAAACTCTGAACGAGAGCCGGTACTCAAAGCTAAGGATGGGAAACTTGTCATCATCTGTGGAAATCATGCGGAAGGACATGTACAACAGAGATATAAAGTGTGGGGTCCTTTTAAATTCCTGAAGTTTGTGGTTCTAGACCTCTCCTTAACTCTTGTCCAGCTATCCTGTCTATATAGAAATCATAGAAGGTGCCCTGGAATCCTATAGGGTTATCTTATAGAACTGGCAAAGAACACATTTTTTTCCCAGCAGGATTAAAAAGAATTAGTATATATTGATTGTGCAAAAGGATCTCATTAGGATATTTTTATACATTCACAGAACATGCTTTGATCCTGAATTGACTCAGGAAGTATGGGTCCATGTCCCAGCTGTGAGACTATTAGCTGAGTGACTCCAGGCAAGGGACTTGGCCTCTTTTAAGCCAGTTTCTTCTGTAATATTGTGGGGCTTGGATGAATGATCAAAAGACAACCTTTGGACCATAGTACTTTATAACTCTGTGTTCTGTGACCCCTCTATTCCTTAAAGGGCTCTTCCATCATTATTTTTATTACTGTCACCTTTATTCATATTAATAATAGCTTTTGATTATTTCTCAGATCACTGCGGTTGGAACATGCAGTCATGACAAGGACAGCAATCGGGCATGCTATAAGCAGTTATTATGACAACTGAAATTGTACAGGGGCTAAAGCAGTGATAGCCACTGACTGCCCTCACTTCCTACCCTCAGGCAAGTCCATCCTTGATGTTTAGCATCAACATTTTATGTTTCATCTGGGCTGCTCTTAACTCCCTTGTGGCCGTGTTTTTATGTCTCACCTAAGGTGCAGGAGGAGGAAGGAAGTCTCAAGAGATAGTTTTGGTTGTTTTGCTAGAAAGATGTAATAAAATCAGAATGTACTTATTCCTCATAATAGTAAGTAAAGGCTGCATAATTAGAAATACAATGAGCTTTCATAATTACACTAAAATGAGAAATATGCTTTGGACAAATTTGTGATTAAGGAAAAACATGCATTCTAGGTCATATCCCAGGATGAGGCCACAGGTGTATACTATGATAAGATAAGGCCATGTGAAACTGTTGCTTTGAAATTATAATGAGCTTACAGAATGAAACCCTGCATTGAACTTAATATCAACATCCTTTCGTAACTCCTCTTTTGTGTAACATTTTATCTATGTGATAATTTTCTAAGAATTTTTGTATATAAGAAGACCAGAGAAAAGAATAAAGATGATGGAATGCTTGGGGGAGCTCTGCCCTATCTATCTACCCATCCATCCATCCATCATCCATCCAATGTTTGTTTATATGTACCGGTGTAGGTGTATGTGTATGTTATATAAGCATGCATGAACACTTGTGGAGTAGATGAAACAGGCAATCAGGCCCAGGCAGAATGCATGTGTATATAAATGAATACCTGTCTGTGTCTATATGTATGCACACTTAAGAGTTCAGAGTTTTCACTGGAATTTTGTGCCAGTCCCAGATAATTAAGTTTTGTTCCATCAGTAGTATTGATCCCATAAATTGCCTGTTTGCTGTCACCAGTCCCGTCTACTATCAGCATGGCCCCTATCACCAACACTGCTCTTCCACTCATTGCCTTCCAGACCTGGAAACCCTACAGAGGCCTGGAAGGTCACTGACAATGTAGCTTGACTTCATTTCTTTGCTACAGCAAAGAGTGCAGCAATAAACATGACTGTGCAGGTATCTCTGGGGAAAGACTTAGAATATTTTGAGTGCATACTTCAGGGTCATGTAGCTAGGTCATATGGTAGCTTAAAGGAGAAAAAGAGGTATTGGGTGTGGGGCAGATGCTAATAGAATACATGTGAAATGAAAGCAGAAAGAGAAAGGGAGAAAGGAAGCCATTAAAAGGAGAGCAGGGGATAGGGGAGAGGAGTGAGGTAGAAGGATCAGTAGAAAGAATGTACAAGAACGAGAGAAAATGCAGTAATTATGCACATCATTTTGTAGAGCTTGACTTTGCTTGCCAATGGCTATCAGAAACCATATTAGATATGGTGTTGATGTCCTTAACTTCTTTTTTTTTATTATTTTTTTTATTTTCTAAGTTTTTTTTTTATTTACATTCAAAATCATTTCCCCTTTCCCGTTTCCTCCCTCCCTGAAAGTCCCATAAGCCCCCTTCCCTCCCTCTTTTCCCCATTCAACCCCCTCTCGCTTCTCTGTCTTGATATTCCCCTACATCCAGTCTTTCCAGGACCAGGGGGTCTCTCCTTCCATCTTCTTAGAAATCTATTGATATGCGAATTGTGTCTAGGGTATTCCGAGATTCTGGGTTAATATCCCCTTATCAGTGACTGCATACCATGTGTGTTCTTTTATGATTGGGTTACCTCACTAAGGATGATATTTTCAAGTTCTGACCATTTGCCTAGGAATTTCGTGAATTCATTGTTTTTAATTGCAGAGTAGTATTCCATTGTGTAAATATACCACATCTTCTAAATCCATTCCTCCGTTGAGGGACATCTGGGTTCTTTCCAGCTTCTGGCTATTATAAATAAGGCTGCTATGAACATAGTGGAGCATGTGTCCTTATCGCATGCAGGTAAAGCCTCTGGGTATATGCCCAGGAGTGGTATAGCCGGATCCTCCGGGAGTGTCATGCCCAGTTTCCTGAGGAA
The DNA here is from genome assembly GCA_036184795.1 of Tokudaia tokunoshimensis. Classification (NCBI taxonomy): domain Eukaryota; kingdom Metazoa; phylum Chordata; class Mammalia; order Rodentia; family Muridae; genus Tokudaia; species Tokudaia tokunoshimensis. The sequence continues at coordinate 75,942,700 of BTHU01000016.1, forward strand.
CTGCCAGACTGCTTTCCAGAGTGGTTGTACCAGCTTGCAATCCCACCAGCAGTGGAGGAGTGTTCCTCTTTCTCCACATCCTCGCCAACAACTGCTGTCTCCTGTGCTTTTGATCTTAGCCATTCTGACTGGTGTGAGATGGAATCTCAGGGTTGTTTTGATTTGCATTTCCCTAATGACTAAGGATGTTGAACATCTCTTTAGGTGCTTCTCAGCCATTAGATATTCTTCAGGTGAGAACTCTTTGTTTAGCTCTGTACCCCATTTTTTAATAGGGTTACTTGCCTCTCTGGAGTTTAGCTTCTTGAGTTCTTTGTATATATTGGATATTAGCCCTCTGTCGGATGTAGGGTTGGTAAAGATCATTTCCCAGTTAGTTGGTTGCCGCTTTGTCTTTTTGACAGTGTCTTTTGCCTTGCAAAAACTTTGTAATTTAATGAGGTCCCATTTGTCAATTCTTGATCTTAGAGCTTGTTTTAATAATACACATTATTGAGGGAAAGGGAGAGGGTGGTGGGGAGAAGGGAAAGAGAGAAGAGAGGGGAAGGGAGGGGAGGGGAAGAGAGGAGAAGGGAAGGGAGGGGAAGGGAGGAAAGGAGAGGAGAGGAGAGGAGAGGAGAGGAGAGGAGAGGAGAGGAGAGGAGAGGAGAGGAGAGGAGAGGAAAAGCTTATGGTTCATTTATGAGCATGGGTGGCAAACCTGGGTAAACAATGATTAGTTGTCCCTACTAAGTGCTGGCCCTGAGAGTGATGGCACCTCCCTGGGTTTCCAGGATCATATTTCACATGCCCTTTCTAAGTGCTGCTGTCAGCAGGGCTTCCCTTCTCAGGCTTTCCTCCACACACCCAGCATTCTGCTTCCGTGGTTCTACCCTGGATTTCCTTCCTACGTGTCTCTGTACCATGTTCAGGGTACAGATCCAAGCCGGCCTTGCTCTGTGGCCATTTCCCTGATCTCTCTGATGCACAGCTCATCTGCATCCTCTAGTTCTTTGTTGTCTATTCTTCGGAAATTACCGTGTATTTGACCTTGAGTCATCTTCGCATGGTAAATGTCACCCCTGCTGTCAAGAGTTCCCTGAGGTAGAGTGGCCTCAGTTTGGACATAAATTACTGACCTTTACCTTCTGTTGACAGCTTTCTCCTGAGTCCCACAAGGGCTCAACAACCTGCCTGTGCAGCCTCCTCCCACTCCTGCAGAGTCAGAGTGGCAGCAGGCCCTTGCTCCGCTGTCTCCTTTGTATTTCATGCTGCCACGGCTGTGTGCATACTGAGGCCTAGACTCCAGCCCCAAACACTACTCAGTTCCTGATGGAAATGCAGCCACACAGTCAGAGAGAGGGACCAATAAGATCCCTAAATCAATGAAGATCAGATTCAGAATTTCTGTGATTCTGGGATGGCTCAGTTCTCACCCTGCCTTATTAAGGAAGCCTTTTAAGGTATGGCTAGAATTAAAATAATTTCCATAACACACAATTATACATTAACTCTAGTCAAGGAAACAGGCAAGGGAGCAAAGAACTACCTTTTTCTGTGTGTGTTGAACGTTATTTTTCAGTTGCACAAGACATTTTCAGACCCTTCTTCCAGTTCTGTTCTTACTGTGTTCTCTTCCACAGTGGTTTAGAACATTTAGTAGTCACTCTTGTAAATATTGCACACACTTTGATGATGTAAGGAAATAGTAACCATAAAGGCAGGTTGTCTGAATACATTTACTTCAGTGTATGGAAAGGATGATATTTTTTTTTTCAGAACAATGGATTGGTACATAGATCCCAGTGCAGATACTGGGAGTGGAAATGCCTTGGTTCGTGGCTATACTTTCTATTTTCTAGTGACCCTGGCTGCTATATGTCCTTGGTGAGTCCCTTAATCACTTTAGAACCTCATTCCCTCATCAGTAAATGAGGTCGATGACACCCGCCCTTCTGATTTCCCAAAGCGACTATAAAGATAAAATGAAATGGTCTATAAAGCATAAAGCACCGGGCAGACCATAAATCACAATTATGATTTTAAATTGATACGTCTAGAATGTCATGACTTCATCTCGCAGGCCTAGTCTGTAGAGGAAACCTGAGACAGGGCTCTGTTACCCCAGTTCTCTTTAGCCTCCACCTGACTATCTATCTGCACTGCTTTCCTCGGGTCCCCATTCATCAAAGCCCAATTTCATGATCCGTTGCCACTGTGTGAAATTTTATTTTTCTGTGTATCCCTTATCATATGTTTGTAAGGGTTTGGGGGTGCTCTAAGGCTTCTTAGTCCTTACTCTGCTTCCCCACTGAGAAGGATTTTGCCTACCAACTTAATCTTCCCACCCTCTCCAAGTTTCTCACATAGGGCTGGGCGGCCCTCTCCTCTGACATGGTTTCCTCCGTGGCTTCTTGTTATCTCAGCTGCTTGTTCTGTTGGTGTCACTTCCTGTTGCAGCCCCGGGCTCCACCTGCCTCCTTTCCTCTCCCACACTGATGGGAACCCACAGATTATCTTGCTGCTTCCAGGTCCCTGTAGGCCACATTCTGAAGGACCTGCCTCTTCCTCTCTAGGTCATGGTAAAGGGGGGGAGGGGAACATCATCAAGAAAGGAAGGCCCCACCCACAGCCTTCCTTCTGCCCCCTTTCCACTGTAATCATTTATTGTACTTGAAGGGAGAGTAGGCTAGAGTCAGTAAAATGAAAGAGTAGGCGTCACCTTTCACAGCGAGGGCTATGGGAACTGCCATCTGAAGGAGCCCAAAGGAGCTCTGTGTTTACCTCCCTCATTGCCTGGTTACAAAGACAAGAAAAGTAAACTGATCTCGTAAGGTCATCATGATGGTTCACCACCTCTAATGGGTGCTGGATGCTAAAGAGGAAAACGGAGGATTAAATCTTTGTGACTATTGATCAGGCTTCAGTCATAGTATTTTTAGAGAACCCGTCTCCATCATCCAGAAACTATCTCCTTTCCCATCAAGTTCCAAATGTCTGGAGGAAGGGGGCTCTCCAAACATTCTTTTCCTGTCCCTAGACTCTCTCCCCACCCTTCCTCTCTCTTTCAGAAATTGAAGATCCTGTCAGCACTCAGTGGCACCAGGGGCGATTTACAGTATAATTGGTGAATATAAGGAATGTAGAAATTCAAAGGACTCTCTTTTTAAAAAGAATGGTCTCTGGTTTATAATGAATACTCTTACCATAGATGGTGGAAACCATTGTTTGGACGAAATGAGTCACTGGAGAAGCTCCATTTCATTCTGTCTCTCATTTCATGTTTCCTCTTTTCTTTTCTTTTCTTTTTTTCTTTTTCAAGGTCAGGAACAGGGACCTTATAGAGGGTGAGGAGCCAGGTCATGGGTGCCCTTGGAGAGGTTGAGAAGTAACAATATACCTAGTGAACCTTTAAAGGATCATTTATTACTTGTTTGCTGTTGCATTCCAAACCATCCCAACCCATCCCAAAGTAGGTAATCTAAAATATCTTTATTACTCTTCACAGTGTAGGTAAGGAATCTGAGCAGGGCTCAGTTGGGATGACTTCTCTGTTACATGTGAAGGTCTTGGGGATAGTATATATGGGACTGGAAGATAAAAACTGGCTGTAATCATGTGTCTGGAGCCTTGATGTTGATGCTTAGCTAGGGCATCTTGGTTTAGAAGGAAATCCTTCAATGAGCCTGCAATAATTCTTCTTCTGATGTCCCTGACAATAGCTGTCACACCTGATGGTGTTTCTGGACAAATGCAAATGACATATGACAACGCTGAGGGTTGGTATGAGTGGAGCCCCAAGATGGGAGTACTTGGAGACAAGATTACTTGGGGACCACAGATTAGTAACAAAAGTTTCTTTGAGACCAGGCCTAACTATATGGCCCTAGCTGGCTAGAAACTCACAATGTAGCCTGGGTCAGCCTAAAACTTGTGTTCTTCTAGCTTCTGCTTCTTGAATGCTAGGATCACAGTTATGGATCACCATGTCTGACTTCTGATGAAGGTATTTCTGACTTCTTTGAGTGTTCTCAATAGCTCCTGTCTTATCTCTAAATTCCCCTTTCCCCAGCTTCCATTGTGTTCTCTACTCTCTATACATCTGCCATTTGTCATGTCACAATTGCTCTAAGTGGTACAACTCCCCAAACAGGCTAAGTCGCTGTACTGAGAGTAGACTGAGCTCTGAGCTCAGAAGTTTCCTGTATAATTAAGTGTGAATTTATCCCTTGATGGGGTCATAATCTGACATAGTTATTGGGAGGAGGTATAAAGTTTTAGAGGCAGGGTCTGACTGGAGGAAGCAGATCACTGTGGGCATGTTCTTGTGTGCTATGTGTCAGGCCAGGTTCTTTTCTCCTCCTCCTCTGCCATGAGGCAAACTAATATAGTCCAGATATGCTTCATGTCATGAAGTTCAGTCATCTAGAGATAGTACAGTCCTCTAATCTTCTATGACATGCATAGAAATTAGTCTTTCCCTTTTTTCTTTTTTCTTCTAGACAAAAAGACACATAGAGGAAGAAGCAAGTTCTTATTTATTGTGATAGCCATGGTAGCTGGTACAGTGTTGAGATACTATAGACACTTCATGTTTTTTAATAAAGAAAGCAAACAGAGATGAATGAATGGTTCCCATCTCTGGACTTCAGTTTCCTTACTAAAGGTGATACTGTGCATTATCTACAGCTAACACAAGGACTGGGGTTGCCATAGATTAGTTTTGTCACTAGGATATCCCAGAGGAAATCAGAACTAACACCAACAGTGTGTGCTGAATCTCTTGAGAGTTATAGAAGGTGTGTGTGTGTGTGTGGGGGGGGGTGTTGGCATCATAGAGTAGCAGACCTCTATAGCAAACTGTGATAGTTCTCTTCAACACACTGTACTGCAGCTGCCATGAATCTGAGATTGGCCATTGCTGCTGTCCTGCTTTAGGGAACATAAATGAATGAGAACCTTTGATGCTGCACTCTATAGAATTATCTTTGTGCTTTCTCTAAGACCATCATGCTTCTCTCTCTGCTTCCCCTCATGACTGACATCACTAGAGATGCAGTAGGCCAATGCCTACTGAAAGGTATATGACTGCTCTGCCAGCTCATTTTGGCTCAATGACTTTGCCAAGCCTTTCTTAGGCTGCAGGGCAGAGTAGGCACTTGGACCCAGTGTTTGCCTGCATTGGCTTTGGGTCTAAGGCTCCACCCAAGCTTCTCTAGGTTCTTTCTGCTTCCTTTCTATATAAAGGAAGGTTATTCCCCTTATAAAATTCTTAGGAATTTAATCCCATCTTGGCAGCTTATCCTTCTTGGGTGAGGGGGAGAATCCAGAACAAAAAATGCAGGCTACTGTAGGGTTGTTTCTGTTTGTAAGTTGGTGTTTAGCAATGGAAGACTGGTCTAGCTTAACAATGGTAAAGAAAAACAGGGAAGGAAACTTTTTAGTTCTCATTTGGAAAAAACTCTAAAAGGGTGTGTGTGGGCAGTTGACAACAACAGTGCCAATCATAATGGAGACTCTAGAGGAAAGGGACATGGGAAGCCAACATCAGGACTGGCTGCTTCTCCCAACCAGAACGTTTTCTCAGGGAATATATTGTACTGCAAACTAAGCAAGCCTGTTAGCAAAGTTACACACACACACACACACACACACACACACACACACACACAGAGAGAGAGAGAGAGAGAGAGAGACTCTTCTTGGGGTCTATATAGGAGACTATAATAAATGAAATATGTAGCAATGGGGCTATTTGCAGAAATATGGCAACAATTTAGGAAAACTTAATGAGGGGTGATACAATATTCTTCAGATTACTACATCTGGGAGTCCTAAAAGGGGAAAAAAAACCCTCTGATAGAAAAATTCTTACTACAATCCTGCTCTTCTGTGAAGAAACCCAGTCACCTACAACAGCATATCTTCCTTTCTCTCTCTCTCTCTCTCTCTCTCTCTCTCTCTCTCTCTCTCTCTCTCTCTCTCTCTCTGCCTCTCATCTTTTTGTGCACCTCACTGGTTAAATTCAAGCAAAGATTTGTAAACATGAAATGCCTATACAATCTGTGCAGCTGAGTATACATCAAGTAGGGTAGAAAAGGAGTAATGTGTGTGGAGAGCAAATGGTAGATGTATTTCACACACTGCAAGAGAGGTGTGTTAAATTCTGGAGAGCATGCATGGACGGTACAAAGAGAAGCGACTATCGGGAGTTTGTTTTAGATTGATACATTAATGTTGTCTCTGTTTTTTTCCTCCAAATATTTAAATTCAATTGCTTAGGAATCTATCAAAAATTTTAATTTGAGACAATTACAGTTAGATGAAATACATAGAGTTCACCTGACTGTCTGGCTTCATTTTCTGTCTTGTTAACGCTGACTATCTAGTTTGATTCCTATTCTCTAAGCTGAACCTACACAACAGATGACTTCCAACTCTGATATGACCTCATGAACTGACTGAATCCTCCTTTTTGGGATCATACTACCCTGGCCTGACCCAACTTTCCAGTCTGGGCCTCTTCTGACCAGTAAGAATTGACTGACGCCAGACCAGGAGCTCAGTTGGCTATCAGTCTGTTGAGGGACTGGATCAGGGTGTGTGGGAAAGGCCCTGATCAGCAGCTCCCATCAGTCAGCTTGCTTTCCTCATGCCACTCACAGTTCACTGGGGACAGTGTATAGGAGGTAAAATTTCCCTCCCAGATTGATAGCACTACCTTCTCCCTCAGATGGGATAACAGTGAGGCTACAAATAGACATGCTTTCAGGGTGAAGCAGGAGGATACAGCTTGACAAGATTTGAGCCCACGTTGGGGCAATGTTATCAGCCTTCATGAACCTATAGATTTTCCACCCAAGCCAGGCACAGTGGACGGGGAGGGACAGAGTTTCTGCAACTTAGTCATGTTACAGAAGTGGTCCTTTCAGAAGTGGCTTTTGAAATAGACTCAAGGGAGCTGGTGTGAGGCAATGGGTGTCGATATTAGCTCTTGTCCTACTGTGACAAAATAACCAACAAAAGAGGCTCAAAAAAGAAAGGGGTTGTTTGGCTCGCATATGAAGTCCACCATGGTGGGAAGACACAGCGGTAGGAGTATGAGACAGCTCGTTACATTGTATCTGCAGTTACAAAGCAAAGAAGGAGGAATGATAGTGATCAACTTGATTTCTCATTTTTAATTCACTCATGACATCATCACAGGGAATGATACTACCTGATCTTAAATGACTTTTCTGACCCCAGAAATCTAGAATTCACTCACAGACACGTCAAGAGGTTTGTACCCTACTTGATTGTAGATCTGATCAAGTTGCCGGTCAATATTAACATCATACTGTCCTATGAAAATATTCCCTACTGGCTGGAGGCATTGCAGGGTTGGGAGGTCACTACATGGATTGCCTCCTCTGAACTGTCTCTCTGAACTCTACAGCAGACATCTCAATTTTATGAAGATCGTGTCAACTCCCCTTTACTTAGGGTGATGTTCTCAAATTGTGGAATGCTAGAGTTATTCAGAGAGCTATTAAAAATCCCAACAACTAAGCTGTGTTATAGATTAATTAAGTTAGAATCTTGGTGGGGGCAATCAAATAGCAGAATTACCTGGGGTGTTTTCTTAAAACCAAGACACAGATTCAAGACCTACAACTTGAAGCATCCCAACATATTTCTTCTTCTCCAGTGCTTCCCTGCTAAACCCCTTATTTTTTCCCTAAGCAGTCAGTCCTCTGATCAGTGTTCTATCCAACTTAGAGTCAACAGTAACACAAAATAGACAGTCAAGGAAGCAGCAGCAGAAAGCATATTCAAAGCCGGTAGGAAGCAAAGGGAAGAGCAAATACGGCTGCATTCAGCAAAACTTTTGACCTTTGACCTCCTCTCCATCTCATCAACTGAATCATGAGCAAGAGGCGAGTTTTCAAGGCTGGTCGCCTTAAAGAACAGCATTGGCCCAAATGCTATTGACCTCAACAGAAATAATGGAGCATAAGATGAAGAACCAGTGAGAGTTGATGTTGATTCACAGACTCCCCACCCCTCCTTGGTGTCTCATTAGAGACAGGACTCATTCCACGGAGGTTGGTTTGTAGTGATGCCCCACTATAAAGCTGGTTTGGGTCCACAATTGACAAGTTTTACAGGAGCTACTAAGACCCCTGGAATTCTGAATGGAATTTTCCGTGGTGATCAGCTTAAATGTGAACATTTGTTTGTGGATCTGGTTAAACCCAAAGGGCCACAGGAAAGAGCTGACCAAAAAACTAAGCCAGTTGTCCACTGCTAGGTTTAGCTTGGCAGCTTGACTTGTTCCACTCTGAAGTTCAAATAGGGTAGACTAGGAAATGAAGAAGGAAAAGAAAGAGAGGAGAGGAAAAAATATTTTTTTTAACTTTTCAAGTTCCTGATGTCTCAGCTGTAGATACAGCACCAGCCTCCATTGCTCTCTGCTTCCTGTGGATGCCACCTGACCAGTGCCTCATCTTCTGCAACCATGACTTCCCACTGTGATGGATAGGACCCTTGAACTAAGACCTAGAACTAACCTTTCTTCTGTTAAGTTGCTTCTTTTGGGAATTTGGTTTCAGCAACACAAAAAGTAACAAACACAATCTGACACGTAGAGCTGAATAGGGTGGCACATGCTTATACTCTTGGTGCTTGGGAGTCTGAGGGATGAGAATTGCCACAAGTTTCAGCCTGAACCACAGATTTATATCCTGTATAAGAAAAATACAAACAAATGAAGAAACAAACAAACCCTAAGATTTATTTTTCAATGGACTATAGCATTTGTGATATTATTTGGTCCCAGGAGAAAAGAGAAATATAAGTATGGTGATCTGGTCACTTAGACTGAGCCAGGAGCTTAGATTTGAATCCTGCCCACAGCACTGGTATGACTGTGGTATCAACTATGAGCTCCCTCTAAGGGACTCCCTGGAAAACAAAAGCACTAAACTAAACTTCCTCTACATTCTTTTTTCTTTTGGGGGGGGTCTTCCAAAATCTCTAGGAGGTTATCACAGCACAGGCAAGTAAATCTAACTAGCATGAAGATCATTCTAATAGAACTGACTAGGGTAGAGAGAGAAATGCTAAGTTGCCATACCTAGAAGCCTCCAGCACAGACTGAGGAATTTCTGCAGGTGGAGCACTACAGAAGGGAGGCAGGATGACTTTTCTTCTCATGAATCAAAGGATTCTGTGTTTCTATGGGATAAGGTGAACCCCTCAACAACATAAAGAGAAATTATGAGGGATGGTACACTCTGGCCCTTCTCAATTCTTGCCCTGATACAGGCCATATTGTGTACCCCTTTCTAAGGCTTATCCATTCACTAATCCCTCCACAGGAAACCCTGCTCCCTTTGACATGTTGGAAGAGGATTCTAGGCATGACCTGTCTTATAACAGAGGCTAGGTAGGATGCCCATGAAGACTTGGGCTGATGGGAGTGCATCATTCTTTGATGTAATTGTCCAATTCACAGATCTCCAGAAGGAATGTTTCTTATTCACTAGTCTGTCTAGATGTGGGAACTCCTCACTGTTCTCCCTTCCCTTGCTCTGTAGCTCTTGATGAGAATGGGAGACAAGGTCGACTGGTGACAGTTAGTGTGCAATGATGACCCAGAGGATGCTTCATGGACCCCTGATTTGAGGCTCAGATAGATAATGTATGGCAGATTGAGAGATTTCTAATGTAGGCAATGGGAGAAGTCAGAAAGCTTGAGAAGGTGTATATATCTACCTTGAGAACCCTTTAACACATACTTATATAGCCAGTGAAATGAAAAACATATATCTAAGACAGGGTGGTCTGAATGGGCAGTGGGATGGTACTATGGGTGTCTCAGGAGTCCCTCGCTTACCTGTAAAGTGAATTTACTGGCAGAGGGACCCTGTCTATTAGATCCCCATTGTCTTCTGGCCAGAGATCTCTTACCACATGAATTAGTTCAGTAAGTGAAACCTTCCTATCCATTTACTATAGGTTTTTTTTTTCAACCTCAGAACCACCACAACCTAGGAGAACAGGATCAGAGGGAGGAACCAGAACTCAGGAGTTCTGGTAATTTGTCAGCTGTGCAGTATGGGCATCTGGGTGAGAAGACAGATATAGAGAAAGATATTTGGCTTCCTCATCTCAACAGGGTCCACAATTTGAAGGGAAAGATATATCTGTAATCAAGTCAAATTGTATGCAACCAGTACAGACCCATCTTCAGTCTCCCCAACTTATATCACAGTAAGGACAGAAACAGCCAAGAACAGCAAAGAGAATGAAGCTTGGGCTTTCTGGCCAGGCCAGCTGCCAATAACCAAACTGCTGAAGGAGCAATAAATATTGAGCAATCATCATGTGTACCAAATTAATGGAAATTTGACTACCAAAGGGAGGATATCGGCACTTTGCACTTATTAAGGTAAATAATAAATTTTGAGTTGATTACTCCAGTTGAACAGTGACTCAGCTGAGATATCTCCAGAAAGAGAGAATAGGCCTTGACTCTAGATGAAAGTATCACAGGGTGTTTTGTACAAATATATTAGAATCCTCAAGACTAGGTAATTTACAATGAATAGAACTTTACTATGAAAAACAGAGCATCCATGTTTAAGAAACTATATTGGGTAAAGGTCTTCTTGCTGAATTTTGACATAGCAGAAAGCATCACATTGCACGAGGGAACTAGAGAGGGCTTGCTTTATTTTCCTAACAACTTAACTCTCATGGTAATGACCTCACTTCTACAATATTAACATCAATCAATTCAGAGTCATGCCTCAACAGTGCTGCTTTGGATGTAGACTTTCCAATTCCTGTGCTTTGATGAGTGTATACACATGCAACAGTAGCAGGTGGGAGTGTTATATGTAAGACTGAGTCATAGTTATCAAGGGTAATTCAAATACTGCATAAAGGACAAAACCAGACTCTTTGGATTCCATTTTACCTCTTCAAGCCAGTACTTTTGAGCTGGCTGATATGGCCTGCACCTGTAATACCAGCACGTGGGAAGAAAAGGTGGGGGAGCAGAAGTTCGAGGACTGCCTCAGAGGCACAGGGAGTTCAAGGCGAATTTGGGCTATTGTAGGGTGTGTGGGATCATGCTACCAGGCAGGCAGAAGAACTAGGAAGGTTGAGTTAGCTCAGACTCTTGGAATCTTAGAGATTTGAGGATGGCAGGAGTCGAGCCGCTCCCTACCTGTCTCTGTACCTGCTCTGGAGCATGTAACCATGACGCTCCACAGAGAGGACCATGGGCATTCAATTACATAGCATGACACCTGGAGTTCTTCTCTATGCTAATGAGGTACTTAGAGAGCCTTGAGCCTTCAGCTAATGACCTCCCCTTTCTGAGTATTCCTTCCACCAAGACGTATGTAATCCCTGGTTCACCCTGAATAAAGAGAGTATGCATTCACATCTTCCACCAAATAAAGCAATATGAACAAGCAAGGATCATCTCAGAGATCTGCTTCATTAATGACCATGGAAAAGGCCTTAGCCTTAAAGATACATGTCTAAAACTCCAGAGGAAGGCTTTCTCTCCTCCAGCACTTCTGGAACACTTGGCACTGGCTTCTACCAGGCAGGATGCAGTTCATCCCAGGCTCCACCTTCCCATTCCTGCCTAGCACATAGATTCCCTGAGGAGAAACATAGTCCAAGGGCCTTGTTTCTGACTTTCCCTCCCGTTGGAATACCTGCGGGTGCCGGAGGACTTAGAGAGTGGACTTCTGGTTCCATACTTTGCTCTAATTCCTCCCAGAAGCCTGTCGGAGGAGCCTGGGCACCCCCGGGGGAAAGGCAGGCAGACATGCAGTACAACAGGTTGTGTGAGATTCTGTTTCAGAACAAACAAACAAAAACGTAGCGTGTTTAACAAGCAGTGTGGTGGCGTGGATGAAAATGTTGGGGAATTTTTCATTTACTCATTCATATGCATTCATCAAGAACAGACTTATAATAGGTATTGGGCTAAACAGTTAACTCTGTGAGGATAAAATAAGGGAAGCAGTTTCTTTTAAAAAAAACAAATTAGTTAAAATATTACATTTCCCTTCTTTTTCCTCTGCCCAAGTCTCCTCTTCAGTCCTTCTCACCTTCCCCCCTCATGTAGTACCATACATGGGTCCCCAGAAGATGTAGCTACATGCTTTGTCTTAGGCATCTCAGCAAAGAGTAGATCAGCTCTGTCTGTCCCACATCCTGGGTACCTACACCTCACTAGCTAATAGGAAGAAGTGGCTCTTTCCACCAGTAATTTTCCAGGTAGTTGTATGGACAGACTCTGTCATGCTTAGGGTTTGGCCAGATGCCCATTCCAGATGTTCAGAGTAATATTTCCCTAACAAACTTCTCCCCAGACACACAAAACAAGTGTGACAGCTGCCATTTGTCATGATCTTGGCACGAGAGCTATATCATTCATCTCTAGGTCCTCAAGAAAATTCAGACTGGGGTCCACTTTGCTGAGTTCATGAATGTGCTCAGACCACTGTGGAAAATATAGCACTGAGGACTGCAGGGCCCAGCTGGTGTGCATCCTCAAATGTTAGGCCACACTTGGGTACATTCCACTGACAAGGTCAGACACATGCAGGGCTGCAGAGTATCCAGTCTGTGGTCAGGGCGACTCTTGAGGTTCATCAGTTATGTCTCTTCCAGTGTAGAAGAGGAAACAGGTTAAGGGACGTCTTAGAGACCATGTGACTCATCATCAGCTGCATCAGTCCCAAGCTCTCTTAGATCAATGTTCTTGGTAATTTTCTCTCAGTTACTGGTCCTCAAATCAACAGTTTAAATGCCTTATGATTTCCTCAAACCCTGCATGCATTCATGCAGAAGTTTCAAAATGAAATCCCAGATGCTGTATCCAGTATGTACAGGCGATTTTAGTTGCTGCTGATAAAAGTTGAAGGGGTATAAAAAAAGAGGAGATTTTTTTTAATTAAAAACCAATATTCTTAGATTCTCTTGAAATCTATCTATCTATCTCTTATCTATCTATCTATCTATCTATCTATCTATCTATCTATCTATCTATCTATCTATCTATCTGTCTATCTAAATCTATATCCATATCTATCTATCTATATCTATATCTATATCTATATCTATATCTATATCTATATCTATATCTATATAAACTATGGAATATAAAGGTCACAACCATCAGGAGTCAGGTTTCAGTCTGATTCCAGATTGCCAGAGTGCCCACGGTACCGTAATCTTATGCCTATTCACCCTTGAATGTGGTGGCACTGTTTGAGTGGGCAGATTGTCCTGGGAGACTTTCTTGCTACTGTGAAGGAGAATGCTCCAGAACTCCACAACACAAGTGTCTATCCTCAGTTAGCATGTCTTCACTTTGAAGGACACCCCAACATCACCCCCAGGAGCCTAGCCATGCCTGCTTACCAACATTGCAGCAACAGCCTTCCTGGCCTCTCCTGTCTTTTGTAGTCGTCCCTTCATCTATCTAATAGGCCTACCAAACTCTATTGTTTTTTTCCTTTAAAGTCCTCAGTAAGCCCTTGGCAGTGGATGTTAAACTAGGATCCGAGATAATTCTCAGAGTAAAAAGTTCCTGGAATTTATCTTTAGACTGTTAAATACATGTGCATTGTGAAAGGAGCCCATCCGTGGTTTTTCAAATCCTTCTCTTAGGACCCTGAAAAATCACTTCTTTTCTGTCCCCTGATGGCCCTTTGTGACCCTGTCTCCCTGCAGGTGTCTTTCCTCTGGCCCAAAGAGCCCAACATTTCTAAGGTAGTGTTGCCACCCATCCATGAAACTGGGGAGAACACGGTTATGGTGGTGGTGGTTGTTGTTATAGGGCTCATTTTAATTTCCGTTTTTTTTTTTTTTTGTTTTTGGTTTTTTTTTTTTTTTGGTTTTTCGAGACAGGGTTTCTCTGTGTAGCCCTGGCTGTCCTGGAACTCACTCTGACCAGGCTGGCCTCGAACTCAGAAATCCGCCTGCCTCTGCCTCCCAAGTGCTGGGATTAAAGGCATGCGCCACCACTGCCCGGCTCGGTTTGGTTTTTTGAGACAAGGTCTTCCTACATAGCTCAGGCTGGCCTGGTACTCACCATGTATCCCAGGCTGGCCTCATCTTCACATACATCAGCCCTGCCCAGTTGAGAACACTGTTCTCATTAAATCCTCTCAGGGGCTTACTCTAGTTTGTGACAGTCTGGAACACGGACTCCTGTAATTTTCTTTGTATTGTTTTAAAACATCTTGTTCTTTGGCACAAAGCAAATCATTTGAGTGGGATTCCATGTTTTAAACTCAGTCTCTCTCACAGACTTGTGACACCTTCTAAATTGTTGGAAAACCTAAGTGAAAGAAGACAAGGGGTCATAGAACTGCTCTTCCCCCCTCAGAGGTGCAAGAAGCAAAGCCTGAGCTGTTGCACATCTCAACCAACTGTTGACTGCGAGTCAAAGAACGATGAACAGAAAGCAGGAGCAGACAGTCTCTTCCAGTTCTGACAGTTCCAAGCTCTCAGTGAGTTGTCAATACTCAGCTCCAATAACCTGATGAGTGACTGCCTTTGCCTTTGAGGATGAAGATGGAATGGCTACTTTTCCTTCTTCGTCTGTTGACTCGGCCCTGTCACCAAGGACTCAGCCCCCTTTCACTTACATTTCCAGCTTGCCACTTTTAATTTTTTTGAGATTATAATATAACTGTACCAGTACCTCTTATCTTTGTTTCTAAACCCTCCATGCACCCCCCTTGCTCTTTTGCAAATTCTTAGCCCTGTTTTCTTATTTTCCATAGATGGATGTGTAGCCAATTTGCATTTGCAAGATGTGCACTGTGCAACTGCATGCCATAGCCACAAAGGTCAGGAACAAAAGAAAAGGATTCAGAGCTGGGAATCCTTCTTCTGTTTCTCCTTTTATTTCATCAGAGAGGAAAAATAACTCCCCATGGGTCAGAATGGGGCTCCAGGGACAGCTCAACTGCAGGGGGAGTGGGAGCCTATGCCCCCCTGTTTCAGACTTGAGAAAGGATATGGGACAAGGGAGGGAGTGGTGTGAAGAGCTGCATCATGGAGAAACAGCACACAGGCCACCATGCTGGCCCTGCCTGAGTTACCGCAGTGGGTCTAGGATCTGGACTAGGGGTCAGTAAGGGCAGCTACTTCATCGGTGATCCTGGCTCTTCCTCACCTTCTTCTTCCCTGGTTTTGGATCCATCAATAAATGACCTGAACTTCCTGCTGATCTTCACACTTTACCTACTCTATTGTGAGCTGCTTGAGCAAAAGGGCAATGGTTTATTTAACACTCAGAGCCAGACCCAGGAGAGATGATTTTATGGGAGGGGATTTTCTTATTCATAATTATTCTTATTCATAATTATTAGTTGTATGAATTGACTGGTACAGCATTCCATTAGAGAGAACACAGTATTACAAAAAGAAAGATGGGGTGGGGGAGGAAGAAAGAAAGAGAGAGAGAAAGAAAGATAGAAATAGAGAGAGGAAGAAAAAGCAAAGCAGAAGCTGGGTTGTTAGGAGTGCCACTGCTAGAAAAGATGGGTGGATGGAAGGAAAGACAGCTGCACTCAGCTACAGAGGACTGCTCCATGGTTACATCGTATTGCACATCATAAACTTTTCTCCTCCTCTCCCTGATTTTGTGCTTTGGTATCCTGGAAATAAAAATTCTGTGGGTCCTTCCCCCACAGATTCATATAACCAACCATATGTAATTATAGTAATTTATGACTTCCAAAGGAATATGCAGTATTTTATTTTATCTACATGTGACATGCTGGTGTGGTAAGCAATGAGAGAAAAGAAAGTCAGCAATTTAGGGTATGTTACTAATGTGTTTCTTCTACACACACACACACACACACACACACACACACACACACACACACTCAGATGCACACGTCCTGTAAGTACTAGTCTAACTTTGATTTCCTATGTTCCACAAGAGGGGTGATATTCTTAACTGGAAGAAGAGTCAAGCTGATTTGCATATTACAGCACTTAAGAGGATGGGAAAGAAATAAGAAAAAGAGACAGAAAGCTGTCTGAGTGGAAAGGAAAGGAGAGAGCTTTTGAGCTTTTCATCCCCTGTCCCCCAGGAGATCAGGGCCCCAGCAGCTAGGATAAGGAAGATGCCTAGAACAGAACTTGAATATATTTCTGAAAACAGAACGTTCCCATTACCTTCAGTGTCTGCAGAGCAGCAGGAGTGATGAGCAGTACTCATCCAAGTTACTTTGAGTTTTGCAATGGCGTTTTTTTTTCTCATGTGTGCTTATATCTGTCAGGGGTGTGTGTGTGTGTGTGTGTGTGTGTGTGTGTGTGTGTGTGTGTGTGTAACCATTTGCACAAGGAGACTCATGTCTGTGAAGGCCTGAGGTCCATCTAGGCTGTCATGCCTCAGGACCCATACACCACATTTAGTTTTATTTCTTTTTTAAGAGATGCTGTTGATGTTTTAATTTTTAAGAATATCGGCATCATTTTCCCTTCCCTTTCTTCTCTCTAATCCCTCCCCATGCATTCTCCTGCTCGCTCTCAAATTCAGGATCTCTTTTTCTTTCATTGCTTTTACAGATATACATATACATTTGTATACCTACATTCCTAACTACATAAATACAACCTGCGTTGTCTGTAGAAGGTCAGCTGCATGCATACAATCTGGGAGGACAATGGTATCCAGTCCCAGCCGATAACACCCGTGTCACAGTTCTTGTACCTAAGGCTCAGGGATCATTGCAGGAAGATTGCAGAAGCCAGAGGAAGAGGAGTTTGGTGTAGATTGTGGCTCCTAGAGATGCTAGAGAAGCCTCACCATAGAGTCTGCACTTTACTTTGGGGACACAATCTCTCACTGCCCTGGAGCTCAACTTGTCTCAACCTCCCAGGTTGCTGGGATTGTGTGTGTGTACTGTGAACTGAGGCTCTTACAACTTTGATTCTATGGCTCAAACTCAAGTCTTCATACTTACACAGCAAGTGCTTTGTTAACAGAGTCGTCTCCCCCAGCCCTGGAAGATTTTCTTAAATTTAAAATCACTCTCAGACTGAACTGCCTGGATTTCTGAGTTTCTGACACTTGTACATGGGTGTTGAAATAAAGTCAATGAGAAGTTTCCTGGTATCTGCTTAGTGAACCCCAATAATAACGTAATCTACTTTCTGTGCTCTTTGCTCCTTTACATAAACCTACAAATGAAAATATATGCAGTACATGCATTTTTAACCATTGCTGCTGCTTATTTTCTGTGTTTTGGGGTGTGTGTGTGTGTGTGTGTGTGTGTGTGTGTGTGTGTGTGTGTGTGAAGTATGCCTTCATGCTCTGCTCTGTTCACAGAGAATTGCTAAGTTTCAGGGTTGCATCTATCAGGCAAATGCTTTGCAGAATCAGGCGTTTTTGTTTTTTTTTTTCTTTATTTCCTTTCTCTTTCTCTTATTTCTGGCACCTGTGAGTCCCTTGGGCTATGTGTCTCAGAGGTGATAATTGAATTTCTCAGGGAGCAAGGCACCAGGGAGCTGCTTGTGCTACTCAGTGGCACTGTGTTAGTGGCATGCCAGCTTGGTAGCTCCGCCTCTCTCTAACTCTGCTCTCACCCAGGCCTAGTCATGGCCGAGACCATGCTTTTACTACAAAGCAAAGTAGATAGAGAGAAGGAGCCATGGAGCAGTATCTCGATCAAAGCTTAGGGATAAGGACTCTCCCATCCCAGTCTCCTGCTGGCTCTAGCCTGAGGTTCAGAGCAAGTCTGGTGTGCTTGCTCTGACCTTGCTTGCTCGGATTGATCTACGGGAGTGAATAGAATCATCATCACCAAAACTGGTGCTTCAGGTAAATCAAAGATGGCTGGTCTCACCTTTTTGAGAGGGTCACTCTTGCGGGGAGTGTAGGGGAAAGGAGGTACAGATTGAGGTGGACTTCTGTGAATGCTTCTGCTCCCATCAGAAAAAAAGCAATGTCTTGGAGCTAGAACCCCAAACAAGTCATTGTCAACGCAGGGAGAACAGGGGCCAAGTGGGCAGCGGAGTCGGGAGGCTGACTATAGCCCGGGTCAGGGTAGGCATGTGGTCTACTTGCCTCCTCATTGTCTGAGATGATTTCTGTTTTTTTTTATTTTTTAATGAATGTAGAGGAAGGGGGTTGGTGGAAAGTTTCAAAAGGCCTGCAAGCTATGCTAGAAACTACAAAAAAAAAAAAAAAAAAAAAAGAAAAGAAAAGAAAGGAAAAGAAAGAGAGAAAGAAAGAAAGAAAGAAAGAAAGAAAGAAAGAAAGAAAGATGCAGCAGGTGCTGGCTAGGAAATCACGTTGGAAGTTCTTTCGAATATCCTGCTGTGACTTGAAGGCCTGAGTGAGGCAGCAGGAAGAAGATACAATGGAGGGTAAGTGGACAGGAGGTACCATAAGGGTGTGTGCATGCTCCACAGACAACATGGATAATTTAGACAGGGCTGCTGGTGTCATTTGGGAGTAATTGCTACCTTGTCTGTGCTCAAACATGGGCTCATGTCTTGTCCATTCTCTGGGTCCTTGTTGCCTATGCTCCAATGTGAGTGATGTTTTCTATCGCCACAGCAACAAAAAGGAGTCACAAAGTCCCAGAGTATCACAGGGCCTAACTTCTTCTGTTGAAGAGTGAACAGGAGACAAGGGTAAAAATGACCTTTATATGAATCATGGGACCAAATGAGACCACAGTCTGTTCCTGAATATATAACACCAACCACTATGAGCTATTTTGCTATGTTTTGCTTTCTAACTGAAACTAGAATGTAAAATGTCAAGAAGGAGAAAGAACTTTGTGAATCTAGAAAACAAGTGATGTTCAGGGGTGGGGACAGGCCTGGTCATGGGAGGGTACATATCTCCATAATGACTGTGTATTTCATCCAGTAGTCAGGAATGCACAGATAATCTTCAAGCAAAAGACTTTCATACCCAGGTTTGTAGTTTAGAAAGATCCCCCTGATTGTAGTGTGCCAAGAATACAGTAGGTAGGGTGGGCAGGGAGGATTTCCCTCTACTATATGCTATTGACCATTAGACCATTCTGAGAATTTTAGGTTAGGTGCATGGGGCTGAACTCTACCCACAGTCGAACTTAGATCACTCAGAGACAGACTGAAGACTCTTCTAAGTTTTGTGTAAACTGTGAAGGTGAGATATATTCTCTGATACACAGACACAATTAACATTTAAGGAAAGAAGGGCTTGAGGAAGAACATGTTCAGGTTCTTGTGGAATAATATATTCTGGAAGGAACTAGAAAAGGGAGAAATTGACCTCTTACTTGGTAAATCTCCATGTTTCTGCCCCCATCTTCTTGGACATCAGACATTGCCTCACCATAAAGCAAGCTAAGTGACAGGATCCCGTGAGCATCACTCCCAGTGTGCACTTTGTTCCATTCTCAAGACTTCTCTGTGAGTGTGGTCCCATGAACAGGCCTGTCCCCACTTGATCTAAAGTGGGGTTTAAAGATGGCCTGCTCATAGTCACATGTCTAATGGGCCCATGTCAGAAGCCATTCCCCAGCCTTCTGGTCAAGTTCACCACCTCGGTGTCAGCTCTGCAGCAGGCAAAAGCTGGCCAGAAACAGCTGTATTTGCTCACATGTGAGTCTGGACATGAGGAAAGGGATACAGAGGGGAGGGCACACTGAGTTTAACTGGGTGCTCTTCCCAAGCAGTGGGAAAATCCTGATCCCCAAAAGTCAATGAATGTTACATTGTTCGTAAAAAGGGTCTTTGCAAATACAGTCATGTGAGGCTAAAATCTTAAAGATCAGCCTTAATTCAATGTGATGGATATCCTGAAAAAAAAAAGAAAGAAAGAAAGAAAAGAAAAAGAAAGCACATGTAAAGGAGTAATTTCTAAAATATGTTAAAATCTCAGCTATCCAATTAAACCAAACAAAACACTTGAAGAGATGTTAGCCTATAGAAGTATAGATGACAGGTTTATGAAAAGATGTGAATCATTAACCAGAGAAATGCAAATCAGAGTTACAGTAAATTATCATCCCAAGTCTGTTAGGATGTCTTTGCCCAGGGATAGCGAGATACCAGACTGTTCCTGCTTCAGATGTTTTAGGGCACATAGTCTGAAGCAGTTTACCACAGCAGTTACAGGAGGCACTGTACATCAGCAATGGGATCTGTTGACTTTCCAAGGGACTCCTCTGAAGACCAGAGTGTGTCAGAGGCACTGTGAGTCTAAGGAAAGAAAAAAAAATGTACAGAAATGAGGAAAAGCTGATTCAAATCCACGCACCACTGTTGTGGCTTTGAATGAAATGTCCCCCTCCTTTCCCAAGGCTCCTGGGTTGGGTCTTGGGACCTGGCTGGCGGCAGTAACTGGAGAAGTTGCAGAAACTTGGGGATGCACAACCTATCTGAAGACTTTTTTTTTTTGGTTTTCCTTTCTCTCTTCTTGTTTGCCAGGAGGTAAAGAGGTTCATTTACCAGATGTTCTGCCACAATGATGCTCCCTTCAAATTTGGGGCCAAGAAATTGTGGGGTGAACACTTGGAAACTGAGTACAAACAAGTGTTTTTTTTTTTCTCCTGAAAATTATCCAATCAAGATTCTAGACAAAGTGACAAAGAAGTAGATAATACAGTCACCTTTCAGATAGCATAGCAAGCCTTTCAGTGGTGATACCCAGGGAATAATTAGGTGAGCAGAAATTACTAAGATTATGGTCACATATTTAGGTGCTTTTAAGTGGCAGGAAAGAACTGGAGATTCCATTTTGGTTGGGAAGAATGTTAACTTGTTGACTCGTTAGTTGGTTTCTGATCATATCTTATACAAGATGTTCGATCTAGTTTGAAATGAGCAGACATCAAATGCTGTACTCAAGTTCTAATGGAAATACTGTGGTTTATCCCTGAGAGCAAAGCACTGGTTCCTGAGAAGGCTCTTAGAGCTCCTGAAGCAGGGGAAGTGTGCTTCCTGAGCTGAAAGGAAAGGAAGGAATGATGGCTGCTCTGAGAAAGCCCAGTCTGGAAAACTGTAGATTTCACTCTTTCCGTAAAGGAGGTCTTACCAGCAGACCTGGAACTGGGTGAGGGGACTCTTGCAGAGTTCCTATAAGGTCTGGTGAGGGTGCTATACTTCAAGACAGGTTGGCTTGGTATTTCCT
Source organism: Tokudaia tokunoshimensis (assembly GCA_036184795.1). Taxonomy (NCBI): domain Eukaryota; kingdom Metazoa; phylum Chordata; class Mammalia; order Rodentia; family Muridae; genus Tokudaia; species Tokudaia tokunoshimensis. Next base: position 75,963,854 of record BTHU01000016.1, read on the forward strand.
TCACTGATCTGATGGTTCCTTCAATGAACCATTGGGAAAATCTCCTGCCTTCCATGATAGCTCTTCTACTGGATTATGGAGCCGGTGTGACTTCAGTTTGAGCATCTATAGGGGAACAGAACTCTAACCTGTACTCTTCAGCTCAGAGAAGTCTTGCAGTCCCTGGTTTCTCTAGCATGCTGGTGTGAGGAGAGGAAGAGGGAGGGAATAGAATGAGAAGACATAGGGCAGTTGCTGAGTAGGACAGAAGAGAAGGGCATGATAGCTAGTCACTTGTGAGCCACCGCAAGAACATACATGTGTGACATATGCAACAGTTTCCTGGAAAACCTCACAGAGAGCACATCCCCAGGGTTAGCCCAGAACTTCCATCTGCATCTGACCTCCTGTGGTTTCAAGTTACACAAGACCCTGGGGAGAAAGGAGCTTCACTCCCTCCGGACAGAAAGACATTATCTCATTCTGTGTCAAGACCTCAGAGGCTCTTTGACGTCAGAGCTGCTTGCTCCTCCCCCTACTGGCCTTTGACAGACTCCTGCTCCCAGACCCCCTTGGAAGTCCCATCCTTCAAAGAGACAGTTTTACAGCTCTCATCCTGTCACCCTGTCCCTGTCTCCCAGACCCTAGGGGATCAGAATTCAAATGGCACACAGAGATGCAGACAGTTCCAACCACCCAGTAGGTCATGATGGTTGCAACTTGGTTGTAACAAAGAAACAGAAAGAAGCAGAACCTTGAGCCAGAAATATGCCAGCTTCAGGACTCCAGGTCCACAGAGAAAAGGACAAAGACCATCTTCCCAGATTCCCATTTTCTATCAGGCTCACTGTTGACTGGTCCCTGAGGGGCTCCCATTTTCTATATGAAGTATCTCCTACAGTACAGAAGGAAATGACAGAGAATGTATTCTGAGAACTCAAAATAAAAGCACTCAGAAATTTGAAAGGAAGTGGTAACTTATAGGCGACAAAGACTCATTAATCCAATCTGCCCCCAACAACAGTTTTGCTTGTTTCCTTAAGGTTTTTTGTTTGTTTGTTTGTTTGTTTGAAGTCTTGCTATGCAGCCCAGACTGGCTTCAGACTTATAATCCTTTTCCTGCCTTAGCTTTCCGAGTGCTCAAGTAAGAAGAGACACACACCATTGTTCCACTTCCAAGATGTACTTTACATGATGAACTACAAAAGTTCTCTGTTCATCATGGCAACTGTTATCACTGTGCCTCACATAAGTTGGGAAGATATCCCAAAGATGTATGTTACTACAAATAGAACTCTTAGGCCAGAGGTTAGCACAGGTTATATACCATTATTATTACTACTGTCCCTGCTGTCAGCTTCTCTCCCAGTTCTCACCACATCTGGTCAAAACTCTGGTGCTACTGGCATCCTCCTATGAGCACAATGAAAAAGTCTGCTTCTTCAAGATCCATTAATAGTCGGCAAGTACAATTTTTCAGTGAATTATCCCTTCCATCAAAAGCATCTGATGATTCCTGATTGCCGGCTACTGACTTGAGATTGCTTAGGCTAGTACCCCAGGCTATCCCTTTCCTAATACCATAACCCATCGTGCAACTTCAGCATAGCTGAGCCACCTCAAGCTGCTTCTTCTACCCTTCCTTCCAACATCTCTCACTGAGAAGCTCACTTCCTCTTTCTTTTCTCCACTTAACGTGTACAGCCCTAGGTATAGAACCTCAAGACTCTTTGCTTGCAGAAGTCATTATTAGAACACAGGGCAAGACATTGCTCTGACTAAAACAGTGCAATATTTATCAATACAATAAATGAGGTTCTGAGAGGAGTTATCAATACACATTATTATTGGATCAGTTCATTCTGGTTCTAGTTTATCTTTGTGTCTAGTCTTTATACTTTAAATACATTTATTTATACATGTACATCTATGTGAGGAAGACACTCATCCCATGATACATGTGTGGAAGTTGGAGAACAACTTGTGGAAACCAGTTCTAGACATCTACCATGCATGTTCTGGGGATCAAACTCAGGCTACTTGGCCTGGCAGCAAACACCCTGAGCCAACTTGTAGGCTCTCATTTTTTCTTTCAGTGGTACTGGTGATTGAACTCAGGACTCTGAGTGTCATAGTCCCTCCTTCCACTGTGGAGCTGTACTACAGTCCCCTTTTTGTCACCATATCTTCATTAGTGACATCTCAAAGCTTCAACTTCAGGAAGTCCAGTATGGAAAATTCCACCAGATCTCAACCGGGAGATGGAAAATTTTGTGTTTTTCTAGCTGTGAAGATTTCTTGGTTTGATTATTGGGGAAGAGGACAGATGTAAGAGGGGCTGAAAACATAGGAGACATGTCTCCAAGAATAGGGAAAACATCCCAGTCTGATGAGTAGTTTGGGCTATGAATGGAGAAGGGGAATGTTGAGACAGAAGAATGGTCACTGCAGCCTTTCTTGCTATACGTGGTGTTGGTATGATCACAATTCTGTCACAAATCTAGGATTAGAGAGTTATATTCCATCCATTAACTCCACCATCAATAGGTAATTGATTACCTACAGTATCATATATGTAACATACATGTTTTCCTTTTCTCCTTTATTTTGCTTTATCTCCCTAAAATCAAGAATGTAATATTTCTAAATAGCACCTTGATGATGCATACATTAAGGGAGGAAGTGTTTCTGTGTGGAGAGGTGAGTGAGGTCACATAGTGATGGTGGTGCATACACATGACTAGACTCCAGCAAAACCATAGGTAGTTATCAGACAATATCCTGGGGAGATTAGATTAAAGCTATTATTTCCAGTCCTTTTCACTGTCTTTGTAGCCTTTGAAATAACAGCTTTGTCACGTCTAGAGAAGATGTAGTTTCCAGAAGTTGAGGCAGGAGAATGGATGCAATGATCCCTCTCAAGATTTTTTTGCATGGGTATTCAATAACTTGATGATCTCAGGAGATTAATCTGTCGGAGGCTGGCCGTGTTTGTATTTACAGCCTGTTTCCTGTCTCCTCCCCCTCTCTCCACCTCCACCCAATTTGTATTCCCAAGGGAGAGAGGCTTTGATTGAGCATAATAACCCTGACATGAGGTAATGCATTTGTTTTGGCGTGCACTTGGGTCTGTCTCTGTTATTAGAGGGTGGGCTCCCTTCATCTGGTCTTCCTACTGGCAGCTTCCCAAGATCAGGACCACTCCACCAGGGTTGTGGTGACTCACCTCTCAGATAGAGTCTTTGAAATCATGGACTGCGGTTGGTTGTCTGTGATAAGCCCTCAGGGCTTGAAAGGGTATGGGCTCTCTGATACTACCCTTCATGTCTGCATGTGACATATTCCAATAATTTTGTGTCTCTCTATCATCCAATTGTTGGGTAATTGTATATACTTCTAGCCACAGGAAAAGCGCAATCACACAGTAATGTTGCAATTAGAAATGAATGGAGTGGGAAGGTTTTGCAAATGATGTGTGTTGCTTGGAGGAGGTGCAACATTTGCAGCTGAATGAAGAAATGATCACTTGAAAGTTTTCCTAGAAAATCATTTATTTTAGAGGAAGTAGAAAAGACCGAAAAGCAACACAAAAACAAACTTGTAACCCTATTTCAGAGACACATATCAACAATATTTTGAATAAATCCTTGAAGACACCATCTATCCATTAAGCACATGTGAAACATAAAACAATGATATCAAGGAATTTTGATAACTGGATTATATCATATATTAAAATTACGATCTTAGCCATGTGGATTGAGTACATACTAAACTTGTGTATTTCTAAACTTAGATGCCTTAATTTTTTTTCTTTTATTATAGAACTGCACTGTCCAGTGTAGTGTTAATAGACACTAAGGGGTATTAGTGACCATTGCTATAGTCCCTAAAATTACATTCAATTAGTCGAATTATAGAATTTAGCAGTTTAGGATGGCAGAGCCACTTCATTGGAAGGGTTGAACATTCTCATGGCTACAAACTGTAACTCGTATGTGGGATGTGTTCCTTGTCACATAGCATGCTTTTGGAAGTACTGCCCTCCGAAGACATGAGCTTGTAAGATCCACGCTGAAGGCAAAGGCACACCTGCCCACTATATTGAAATCTAATTACAACCAGAGACAGAGAAGGAACTGCTTAGCCTGGTTGTGCTTTCTTTGGTTTTGTCTTGTCTTGATTTGGCAACAGGGTCTCACTCTGTAGCCTAGGCTGACCTCAGTCTTGGAGAAATCCACCTGCTTCTGTGTCCCAGGCAATAGAATTACAGGATTGAGCTGCCTGGACTTCAGTTTTAAGTTACTATGTCAGCATTTACTCTTTTATATGGCAATTGAATCTATCATTGCCACTACATCCCAACCCACTTCTATATCGCAGATACTCGACAGATTAAAAATCATGCGAGGAATTCCAGGTAACCGGAAAGTGGTTGGAGGACTTTGTAGAGAGAGGAACTCAAACCAGAGGTTTCCTTTTCATTTATTGGGAATGGATCACAGGTGCCACAGGATTGCTCATGACTGAGGATTGGCTGTGGGATCTATAGCACCCTGCTACCCTTTGCAGTCATTTGTTGGGATGTGTGTGCGGTCTGTGAACCCTGGTGATGACAGTGTCCACTGATAGAGGTAGCATGGAAGGACAGGAATCTGTATTAATATTGCAGAATCCACATCTACTTCATGCCATTTTTGCAAACAATCGAATAGTTCTAGAAGCAGGCATGAGCTTTTATTGTGTGACAGTGAATAAGAAAAGCTCTTGACCTGAAGATATCATCTCCACAGTAAGCCTGGGATTTAGATTTCCTTACACCGGGTTATAATTTACTTTCTTATTGTAATTTTATTTTTCCCCAAGAATTTTACACATGTGTATAATCAAATAGAATCATAAGCCCACCTCAGTTTCAACCTCCAACTTCTCCCCTGTATTCTCCCCAACATGTCCCTCTATTCCAAACCCATTGAGCCTGGTCAATGTTGCTAAATGTGTCTGGGTCTATTAGACCATGGGAAATTCAATGCTTCATTTGCAGTACTAGAATCATGGAATGGTCACCCCAATCAATTTCAGGATATTTTCTCTCCCCAAAAGGAAACCTGTGCCAATCAATGGTCATCTTCCAAAGTTCCCTAACTTACAACTTAGTTATCATTAACCTATGGGATTATGACTTACCTCTTAGGAACCTTTCATATAGTTGCAGCCAGACAATCTGTGGTCTTCTGCAGATGGTTTTCTCAGCATTTCTTAAAGCTTAATATTCCATTCCTGTTGCAGTATGTATTGGAATGCCATTCCTTTATATGGTAAGTCACGTGACATGCTCAGCTCTATCATTCATTTGTTGACCAGCACCTTAAAATACTGGATTGTGGTTACCCCAAATTCACTAAGTAGGTCTTTGTTTTTCTTTGTGTTTGGAAAGCAATTCTGTTAACTCCCTTTGTCTAAGGAACTGATACCCAGGTTTGATTTGAAAATGGAAAAGGGGTAGGATAATATATTTTAATTTTAGCTATCTATAATTGTGTGTGTGTGTGTATGTGTGTGTGTGTGTGTGTGTGTGTGTGCACTGATGAGACTGGATTCTACTCATTATTCCTCAGCTTTATATACCAGTTACCTGCAATTAAACAGGTTCCTGCTCACCAATAGGGATTTTTATTCCATAGGTCTAGGGTAGGGCCCAAAGCCTTGAATTTCTGTCAAAAGCTGCTGAAGCTGCCTGTGTGTGGAGCACACTTTGCACCATATTTAGTTTCATAATCTGAAAAATAACACAGATGGGTAGTGTCTGCTCTATGCCAGATGCCTCTTGTACCCTCATAATGAACAGAAGACACTTCCACCTTCTGTCATAACAAGCAGAAGCGCTGTTTATGGGATGCTGCTCAATGCCAGGCCCTGTGCAAATTGCTTTACCAGCAGAGTGGTTGTGTAACAGGCTGACGGGAACAGTTGTCGGGGTCATAACTCCGGCTCCACGGATTATTGCCTCCTACATTAAAAGAGGTGATTTCAATTCATGCTTTGTAACAGCAGTTATGTTTGGCTTTTGGGGATTTTAACTGGGGTCTTCCTGCTATGTGCTGGGTATTGAGTTTTATGCTCTTGAGATGATAATGCAGAAAGTAATTAGAGCGGAACCATCTTGCTGAATTACACGTTTCTCTACTGTCCTCGTTTATGGGCATTTCATCTGCTGTTTGCAATTTCCTTACACATTCCTTGAGGTCTGGGGTAGGATCACTTACTTTGTCATCTTTGTGCTGTCTACTGTCATACCCAGCATACACTACCCAATTTTGAAAATCAAATTTTATTTTTCAGAGAAGGGTTAGGTTCTGAAGAAAAACGGTTGAAAAGTACTCATAGGTACCTCCTACCCCACAGAAGGACAGACTCTTCCACTTTCAACCTTCTATGCCAGAGTGACACATTTGTGGCTATCACATCCTTATCCTGCTAGGTCCACACTTTTATTAGACTTTGCTCCCAGTGCATATTCTGTCAGTCTTGACAAATGTATGGTCTCTTGGTTGCATCCTGTGTTATTTCTGTGAAATACTCTTTCCAGAATTTCCTATAATTGGGATAATAAACAGTGGATTTATTTCTTACTAGTTTCTTTCAGTATTCATACACACTTAATTTTCTTCCATGTCTTTTCAAATGTCTTATGAGCTTTTGTGTGTATGTGTTTGTGTGTGTGGTCATGCATGCTGAGTAATACTTTGTTGTCTAGGTTTACCACATTATTTCTATTCATTTCCTGCAGGGTACCATGGCTGCTTTCGAGTTTTGCCAATTATCAGCAGAGGTTTTTTTATATGTTTTGGGCAGAGTTGAGTTTTTAATTCAGTACATAAGCACCAAGAAGCACAATTGATGGAACAGATAATTAGCATTTATTAGTTTATTCAAGAAACTGTCAAACTGTCTTCTAAAGTATCTGTTCCATTTTGCACCCCCAGTATTGGTGAATAGTCTTTCCGACTGTTCCATGCCCTAGATTGCCCTTGCCATTGTCAGTGTTTGGGGTTTGGCCATTCTAATAGGTGCGTAGGAGCGTTCACTATTGTTTTATTAAATTACCCAGTGACATGTGATAGTGAGCATCTTCCCCATGTTTATTTCCATCTTGGTTTCTCCTTTGATGTGTTGTTTGTTCAGACTATTTTGTCATCTTAATTGGATTGTTTGTGTTCTTATTGTTCAACGTTGACAACACCCTTTTATCTGATAATCTTTTGCAAGTATTTTTTTTTGAGTTGATGGCTTATATATATCTTCCTATTGACTGTGACTTCCGTAGAACATTTTAAATTTCCATGGAACCTAGTTCATAGCTAATCTGTTAATGAACTACATCTTTCGTATTGAATCTAAAACACCATGAGCCTAGCAGTGTTTTCTAGTTAATTTCAGGTTGTCTTCCAGTGGTTTATAGTTTTGTCTTCCTTTAGGTCAACGATTTATTTTTGAATGTTCATCTTGTGCTGGTCATAAAGATCTGAATCTCGGTTGTTTATTCATTGTTTATTGTCTGTAGATACCTAGTTGTTCTAGCATCAGTTGATGGAAAAGCTCTCTTCTCTATTGTATTGCCTTTGCTCTTTTGTCAACATCAGTTGACTGTACTTATTGAGGGATTGACTAACCCTAAACTTTCTAATTTGTTTTTCTAATCAATTTTTTAAAGCATTTCTACACTGTTGTTATTATTGTAGCTTTATACTTGGTCTTGAAATCAGCTCAATCCTCAGCTTTGCCCTTCTCTTTCAATATCGCGCTGACTATTCTGTATCTTTTCCTTCTTCTCATTGACTTTAGAGTCAGTTTGTCATGGCCAGATAGTTATTTTAAAGTACTGTAAACATGTGATGCAGCACAACAATGAAAAGTCATATGGTCCTGCAGTCCCAAAGCCAAAGTGCTTTTGAAGGGCCGTAACTGCCTGCAGTTACATCAAACAGGTTACCTGGAAGGGAAGCTGGGGGTGTATGGGAAGGCGGCAAAAAGAGATGAAGACCAAAATAACACCTGCTATTCAAGGTCTCAAAGTTTAATGGAGAACTCCAAATATATAGGCAGGGGAAAACCCTTCCCCCAAAGGCTAGAAGCTTCTCCACAGGTAGCTAGTGTTTTTCAGGAAACTGCAGGTGCTTGAAAAATCACAGGCTTCACCTTGGTCTGAGTGCTCCACCCCAGGTGGAGGGGATTATGGCTAACACAGGAGTTCCTGCTCAAAGGCTGAGAGAGGAACTTCACATTGGTCAATGTCAAATTCCTGCCAGGTGGCAAGGCACCCAAATAAGGCACACTGCAAAGTGCTATTAGCTAGTTCATATTATCATAATCAGAGGAGGAGAGGAAGGGAGAGATGCAGAAAAGAGAGTGGGTATCAGGTTGGAGGGTGGAGGAGGAGATGGAATTTTTCTGTGAGATAGCAGACCCTGTTCTGTCTCATCATTTGTTTTTTTTTTCTTTTTCAGAAGTCAGAAATTCAAAAGTGGAAGTAGATTCCTCCAATTATTAATTACTAAAAGGTTAAGATTTTAAAGTTGGAGAAGTAACCATAGCAGCAGGTAGCCACCAGCTTCCTGCCTTCCTTATGGTATAGGACACATTCTTTAGCACACCCTGGGCCACTGGGATGTTGCCTTTCCAATGTCTCTAGACTAATTCCTTGTGTGAACACACCTCACATCTAAAACTTCAATTCTTTTCTCTTTGTTTTTCATCTCTCTACTTGCCAACAAGTCATCCTATGGTATTTAAGAACAAGGATGCTTTTTTTTTTAATTCACCTTAACAGATGAAGATTTCAAGTTAAGTTTTCTTCCTTCCTTTCCATGTCTTTCTGGTTTTTGTTTGACTAAAATTACCTCTGTAGAATGGGGTTAAAAGTCTAAAGACTCAGCTCACAAACTGATGATAAATCTCTGATAAAACACAATTTGTTATTTAAAACAATACAGTTTTTATAATTTTTACATCAATTAATATAATGTGTTTGTATGTATGTGCTAAGGCATCCATGTTGTGCAGGTCAGAGGACAACCTGTGACACTCAGTTCTTTTTTGAACTGAGTTCTTGGGATCAAATTCAGGCTATCAGGTATGGTGGCATATACCTTTTCTCATTGGGTCATCTTGCTGGCCTGCAATTTAGTTCTTTTCAATTGCTGATGATTAACTCTATTGAAAAGACAATCAGGGCTCTCTATTTTTCCCAGGGATTTTTGTGAATGTACAAGAAAGAGAGGTTGGTCTAGAGAAAGACTCCAAGACACTCATTTTAGACACATTTTTATCTTCAACATCTGCTCTTACCTCCTCCTTCCAAATATCTCCCTTTGCAGGGATACATGGTTCAGTCATACCACCACAATTATCATAGGCTGGTATTTACTGAGTACTCCCATGAAGAAGAACTGATATCAAATAATTTGCATGCATAACATCCTTTTATCTGTCACAAAAATAGCCGAATAGCCTCTCCATCATTAGTTTCTCTGACCAGCTTTCAGTTGCTGTAATGAAATAGCACACCAATCAACCAATAAAGGTTAGAGTTATTTTGGTTTATCCTTTCAGAGGACTATACCTATAGGCTCTTATATCTATCACCACCTGAGATAGGGCAGCACTGGAATAACTGGATGTCAACAGACTAGAATAAGCATAGACATCACAGTGGGAATCTGTACTCCCTCCATAGTGAGGTCTCCATATTGTTTCCCATAATGTATGTACTAATTTTTCCTTCTAACAACAGTGTGCAAAAGGTCCCTTTCTCTTTGTCCTCATTAGAACTTTTATGTTGTTTCACTGAAAATTTGTATTCGTTTCAAAAAGATTTATTTTTGTATACCTCTCTCTCTCTCTCTCTCTCTCTCTCTCTCTCTCTCTCTGTGTGTGTGTGTGTGTGTATGTATGTATGTGACATAGACATGTGTGCATGCTTGTATGTAGGTGCATGTGCCCATGTATGTACATGTGGAAGCCAGAGGTTAGTGCTTGTCTTTTCCTTTTGTTCTCTGCCTTAATTCTTGAAGCAGGGTCTCTTACTGAACCCAGAGCTCACTAACAGGCAAGACTCACTGGTTGACAGACTCCCAAGATCCTCTGTCTCTGCCTCTTGCTTCCAGGATTGGGGGTGTAAGCATCACTCCTGACTTTTTAGGTGGGTGTTAAGGATCCAAACTCAGTTCCTCGTGCTTGAGCATTCTATCCAGTGAACTACCTTCCCAGCCTCTTCCCAGCAGTCTTTATTTGTGCTTTCCGAATGATAAGTGATGTTAAGCATTTTTTTTTCATATACCTGTTGGATATTTATATGCCTTATTTAGGAAAATATGCTTGTTCAGACCATTTTAAAAACATCTTTCTCCTTATTTTCTCTTAAATTTTTGAGCACTTTATATATCCTGTATGTTCCCCTTTTGTCAGCTCTCCCATTGTGCAATTTTTCTCCTCCCTTGATTGCTCTCTCTTGTGTAGAAGGGTTTTTGTCTGATGTGATCCTCTTTGCTCACTTTTGCCTTTGTTTCCTAGGCACTGGTATTTTCCCCAAGACCTCTTGCTGATTCCAATGTCTTCAAGAGTTCACCCTATGTTTCCATCTAGTTGATTTGTAGTTTTGGGTCTTACATTTAAGTCTTTTATCCATTTTGAGTAGTTTCTGAAGTAGGTGAGACAAGAGTCTACTTTCATTCCTCCCTAAGATGTACCCAGCTTTCCAAGGCCACTGTCTCTGATGTGCTCTTAGCACCATTGTTGAGACTCAGCAGGTTGGGGAGGTACAGGTTTCCACCTAGATTCTTTTCCATTGGCCCATGTGTCTGTTTTATGCCAATACCATGCTATTTTAGGGGTTCTTTTATTTTATGTAGGACCCACAAATCATAGGACTTTATTTGGAACTTTATCTCAAATTTCATCTGGAGTTCTATTTTTTTCCAACTGCAATTTTAAAATAGTCACTTGCTTATCTCCCCCTTTTGCAACACACAGACTGCTCTCAGGCTCCCCAGGGTATCATTTGCAATAGGAACTAGTATGTGTGTATGTGTGGGTGTGTAGTTTCGAGAGCAACCAAAACAAAAGCAACATAACATGCATGCAGATTCTGTCTTCAGGTTTGTGTTATTCTTCAGGGCTAGAGTCAGATCCTGCTATTTATCTGCAATGTCTATTCATAGTCTCTTTGTATGTGTTTGTGTACTTGTGTGCTCATGTGTGTGCACACACGTGAGTGTGTGTGCATGTGTATGTGTATGTTTGTGTGTATGTGTACACATGTAGGTTAGAGAAAAAGAGGTTGGTGTGTTCCTCATTCACTTCTCTCTCTCTCTTTTCTAATTCCTTTCTTTTTTGAGACAGATTCTCTTTCTGAACTCAAATCTTGCTGATTCACCTAGGATAGTAGCTGGCTAGCAAGCCACAAGGATCCTCCTGTCTTCCCTGCCCCAGCCCTACAATGATAGATATTATTGCTCTTGGCTTTTTTATAGTTTCTGGGCATCAGAATTAAGGTCTTCATGCTTGCATGGCAAGCACTTTGCTGACTCAAGCATCTCTAAGCCCTATTCTTTGTCTATTAACCAAGACCTAAGTGATTGGGTCTAAAATGCCAGAGGTTCTTTTCTTGTGGACTGGATCAAAACCTTCATGTGTCACTCTATAAAATCTCCTGTCTTGACTCATCTCACTGACTTACTCAGGTCTTTATCCTTGAGATGGGTTTGACGGTTAGTTGACACGAGCTGCATTTCTTTATAGCATAAGGTAGAAAATATTATGAAACTACTGACTGGTAGTTTCTCAATTTATACATAAGTAAACTATGTAAGTCAGAAACTATTTTTTTTCTACTTTCCACTTGTTAAAGTTTGAAATGAAGAAGTGTGTGTGTGTGTGTGTGTGTGTGTGTGTGTGTGTGTGTGTGTCTGTGTCTATGTGTGTGCGCACATGCATTGGTATATAAGTAGGAGTGATGTTAGTTTCGGGGCCATCCGTCCTCTCACCGGGAGTCCATCTCTCTGTTAATCATGGGCATGACTTTTGAGATATAAAGGTTCCAGTAACAAGCGATTTAATCAAATGGGCCATGATGGTTATGAGGAGAATGGATAACTTTACAGACTTGCAACTCTCTCTCTAGTTTGTCCAGAAAAGAACAGATATCTGTAGGTCCCTGGCAGCTATAGTTCAAAGGAAATTTCAAACAAAGCAAAACCAAGAAAGCACAGAGATATTGAACCTAGCAAGGACAGAACCCAGGTGAGACACAGCATTCAAGAAACCTGAAACAGACTGCTGTTTACCGCTGCCAGAAGTCTGGGCCTGGAGCCCAGGGGAACTCAGTCTTAAATAAAAAGACCTGGGTAGGGCATAAAGAAGAGCCACTCCTCTGCAAAGAGTTAGGAGGATTAAGTCAGAGAAACTGGGATGTGCTTGGCCAGGCTTTAAACTGTAGCAGGTCAGTGCAGCCATAGCCCATGGCCCCTATCTGGACAAAACTGAGTGTCTGTGGGGACATCTGATAGTACTCTGCTTTTCTCATCGCTACTGACACTCTCTAAAGAATTCCCCCTCAAGTTTACTTTTAGAAACTTTGTTCTGTATTCAGTCAACTTAATAAATTAAACCTGAGTTTTATGGGGTTCAAAAAGAGATCTTTTTATCTTTGCTTTTTTGTTGTTCCATTCATTTTTTTCCCTAAAAGATTGATATGTAACATTTGCAGTTCTTTATGAGCTGCTATGTGATCTTTCAAGTTTCCTTTAAACTGTACATATTTTTATGGGAACCCAACGAAGAGGCTTCTTCCCTACTCACTATGGCTGTGTATCCTCAGGCACAGGCGCTTTATATCCCACTTTGCAGATGAGGAAACCTAAGCCCAGAGAGACTGGATCCCGGCTTGAGGGCTACAAAGCTTATTGGGTATGGGACAGATGTGTCTTCCCATTCCCAGGCAATCTGGCTCAGGACTTTGAGTCCCACACTGAAGGTCACCCAGGCTGGTCTTCACGTCCTGGCCTTGCCTTAGCACTCTTCAGTTGGTAGGCTTCTTATGCATGTGGAGATGACTGGGATTTGCATCTAAGATGTCCTCTGAAGTTTCAGATTTTGGCTACTTGGGTTCCAGTCCTTGGGATGTTGGAAAGTAACTTGATCATGAGGGCTTTGACAAAATCTATGTATTACTCTGAACCTGATCTTGAACCTGAGGAGTTTACTGAGAGGTGGTCAAACTATGGGAGGGGATGGGAATGTGCCTCTGCAGGGTAAATCTTGATCCTGGCTCCTTTATAGTTTTCTTCTCTTGTTTCCTGTGTGATGTGAGGTGAATAGCTTCTCTCTACAAAGCCCTCCCTTGGTTATGTCCCTCCATTATCATGGACCTAAAAGCAACATCGCTGTTTGTTCATGGAAACCTCAGAAACTGCGAGCCAAATTAATCCTTCCTCTTTTATATTATGTCTTTCCGATATCTGTCATGGTGAGGAGAAGTCTACTCATGGAGAAAGTTTAAGGCCACCCTTTCGTTTATTCTAGAGGCCCTCAGCTCCCATTTGGTTCTCATGGGCCTGTGTTGGAAACATTTTTAGCTCAGGTCCATGTACTGAGAGTCACAAGAATGTACGGAGATCGCACGACCCTGAACAGCTACCTATTCTACACAAACTGGTGCTGCCTATGAATAAGTCCAGCCCTTCCCATTTAGTCAAAGCGACGCAAGAAAAGAAGAAAGCAGCTTTGTTAAAGATGGTGTCCGGCTAACTGCATAGTTTAGATTCTTAGGGTCTGGTGTCATCATGCCGTCCTTGCGGAGTCACTTTCAGGCAGTCTCAGCCTTCTTATGAGCTGCCCTGTGGTCTTAACTGTGAGGAATTCCAACAGGAATGGATGCCACCAGCTCCTTTGAGTCACGAAACCACGTCTATCTGTTGCCTAGCCATGGGCCACCAGCACTGCATTGCTTTCTGCCTGCAAATGTCCCACAGATTCCTGACGGCCCACAAGAAGAGGAAAAGAAAAGCAAAAGAGTGCATCGAGCAAGGGAAGAAGGAAGACGACCCCATGTCTAGACCTCGGCAACTGACCTGATCTCTACACTGTCTTCTCTGAGCACCCAGAAATATATGTTGCTCACTTCTTACCATTCACTTCCAACCTCACTGCCCTGCACTTTACAGTTCTCTGCGATCTCTGAAGCCCTTGAGTTCAAACTTTTGGGCATGGGGGACAAAGCTTTTCACGCTCTGGTGCCAATGAATCACCTTTTAGCCAAGGATGACCTTGAACTTTTGATCCTCCCATCTCTGCCTCCCAAGTGCTTGACTCAGAGACTTGTGGCAGCAATTCATTGTTTTTTTGCAGTGCTGGCAATCAGAGCCACTGCTTTGTGCATGCTCTGGAGTTCTTACCCTGTCCTGTTTGTAACTCTTGCTGGATTGCGGCGTCCCCCTACCTTTCCTCTGCCCTTCTCCTGTTATTACTCTCCTTTCCCTACCCTGTCAGTTTCTGTCCCTCCTTCCCATACTCCCAGTGATATTAGCCTGGATATGATTTTCTAATACAAGCAGCATATTTTTCCTGCCTCCTGTCCTGTTTTTTTCTTTATAATCTTCCATTTTCCTGGAATTTCTTCTCTCAGTACCTCAGTCTGATAACTCTGCTCATCCAGTGTCCCCTGTTTACCATACATTAGGTCTCAGATCCCAGTGATCTTACCTCCACAGGGCCAAAAACTCCATGAAGGAAGAGACGATGTCTGTTCATATTGTTTCTACCCTACACAGCATCTGTTCTGTGGACATAATGATATATTATTGGATGATGCCAGCATTACATAATGATATAAACTGGTATCCCTAGCAAAAGCACTTAGTCATCTTATGTACGTAATAAGAGTCAGACCTAGAAAAAAGCCAAGGCATCAGTATAGAATGTGCAGCTATTCAGGTTACATCTGTGACTGGAGTCCAGGCCTGTGAGCTTCTCAAAAAGACAATGTATCGTATGAATACTGAGACTCCAGAGCCCAGTGTCATGTCTGGAAAGGAGCAGGTGCCAAATGAATGAATGAACGAGTGAGTGAGTGAATGAATGAACAAACAAATGATTACACAACACTGTTCTTTCCAGAGCCCAGGAAAAAGTGAAGCATGACCAACTCTGATGTTACATTTGAATTTCTCAGTCTTGACAACTGAACCAAATAATCAGAGCCTATGATTCCAATTAAATACAAACTTCTTGTCAAAACCTACCAGGCAGGTTGACAATTGCCCAATTGCTTTCATGTTCTGCATACTCAGTATAAAATATTGTGACTCCCTACAGGATAAGTCACAATAGATGGATTGCATCCTGAGGTGGCCTAGATACATAGTTACCATCCTGCCAACCGAAGGAGGTTGCTGCTATTTTTAAATTTCCTCTGGAAAGTAGGTGATATGATTCCCCTTGCTTGTCCATTCTGATGTCACTCAAACCCCCAGGGAGGATAGTTCCCCTACTTAGGCTGCTAGAATTGATCAGCCTCAGGTTTGGAATCTCTGTCTAGACAGGTCAGATCAGAGATGAGAGGACAGGCTTCTGATAGCAAGCTATCACCTTATACCAGTCCAATTTTCCTGGCTCAGTGGAAAGTATAGATCACAGGGCACACATGTTTATGTGACGGTAACTACAGAATGTGAGCCTGGGCTAGTGAGGGCTGCTATTGCCTCTGCTGTAGGGGCATCAGAGAGTGCAGAAGCCAAGGTCAGCATAGCAAGCACTGTTATCTGCCCTGACCCCAGTCTGTGGCAGGGATTCTTGTGGCCACTCTGCTCAAGGTTTTCATCAGATACTGGGTAAGAAGGAGCTGGGGTATCCCTGATTTCCAGGGACTGAAAATTTTGAGCTGAAATTTTTGTTTTGACATAGGATCTAATACTTATGTAGCCAATACTACCCTAAGCTCATTCCTCTTCCCCTGCCTCAGCATCCCAACACCACTGAAATGACATCCCTTGTCAATAGCACATATGCTAATGCTGTCAACATCGGCGATGTCGATCTTGTTCACCTGATTGGATTCAGTATTCACCAGACTTTGCATTTTTCGTTTCCATACTCTAACTTCTGGAAGTTGATCATAAAGTGCAGCCCACACATGAGAGCAGGACATTAATCTACTGAAGAAAGGAATAGACAAATTTAATGCTGCAAAGAATATTAGTCTCTTCTCTCATTATTTACTTATCCAATAATTATTTATGCTGGTATAGATCCTTGGATGTTTATTTTATACTCTGGGCTATAACCTAATACTATGTTCTTTATTTTTGTGCTCAACTTAGTTCGTTATAGTATATTGCTATCGGAAACTCCTGTTTTGGCTCCTGTATCCTTTGGATGCACTCCCATCAGCCTGGATTATTATTCTTGGAACTTTCTTACTTTTTGGTACCAAAGGATTGTCCAAGCTATGGCAATCACTCTATATGCCAGAACATTAAAGATTTTTGATAAAATTATAGATCCAATGTATATTATAAGTGATTTTGAACTGTCTGAACTTGTTCACTTTTTAAGTAAAAGCATTGCTTATATCCTTTCTCACATGTCACTTTTATTTATTTAGTCAGTATGAAATTAACTTTATTATCAGTATTATGGCTTCAACTGAATTTACAATGTTATATTATTATGTTCCACCTTTTATAGAATCAAGGGAGGCAAAGGACAATGGTCAGCTTGCTGACAATAGACTTTCTGCTTGAAGCACCTACGGAATTTGGCATTTATATACATGGTCTTCATTTAGCTGTTGGCCAGGTTCTCCCTCTGTGAGAATGGCTAAAACAAGGGGCCTTACATTCTGTGTTTCATATAGGCTCAAGAAAAACTGTAATAGATCTTGAGCACCATTAGTTTAGAAGGTCCGTGTAATCTAAAGGAGTGCCTGTGCTATATCAAATGATATGTTAATATGCTGCAGCTGCACACATGATCATTTTCAGGCACGTACTGTCTCTAACTCCCATTACATCTCAGGAGAGATGGTAGTGATTCTTGAGCAGATCGGGGGCTTTTGCCTTTCACACAGAAATGGTATTACCCCAGACCCTGCTGTGGTGGTCAATATTTATTATCAATTTAGCTGAATTCAGAATCACTTAGGAGGATGAATCATGCCCCTGTGTTTGCCTGGGAGGCCATTTCAGAGAGCCACTTTGACTGTGGATATCTTGGCCTGAGGCTTAAGTAGAAGAACAGGAGAAAAAGAGAAAGCTAAGCCATGGCACTGTTTCTCAGTGCTTCTTGCTATGCTAAGCAGCTAGTTGCCAGACATTGCTACTGCTGTGGCATAACCCACTGCTCTGCCTTCCAAAAGATGATAGACTTTATCCTGTCACACAGAGGATCAAAATAAGTCCTGCCTTCCTTCTTTTGATTCTTACCCATTAGTTGGTCACATTAAAAAGAGTAAGAAAATAGAAAATTAATACTCCAAAGTTGAGATATTGCTGTGAAAAAAATTGGAACAAATGGTTTGGAGCTGGTTTTCAAATTCAAGAGAATTTGAAAGATTGGAGCTGTGGGCTAGAGAAGCAGAATTTAATGCGGCATTAGGGTAGGGATGTGGAAGACCAAATTACTGATGCAAATATAAACAGTAAATACCATACTTATGTTTTCAGAGCAGAGTGAAGACTCTAAAAGTAACAAGGCTAGCAGTCATTCATGTCTGATTCTGGAGAAGAATCTGGCTGTGTATTGCTCATGCTCCAAGGACTTGAGAAAAGCTGAATTCTGAAGTAATGGTTTAGGTTGGTTTACAGAGGAATTTCAAGACAGCATAGCACACAGGCCTTGGTGTGGTTAGTACTCACTGCTTTTAGTCAGATTTAACATGAGAAATGGGAAAAAGAGAGGAAGGGCGATACAAAAAAGGAGAGAAGTAGCAAGAAATTGAGTGTGAACATAATTCAAATTATGGTCAGGGAAGATGCTGACGGAGCAGCTGTATTTGTTAAAGGGATCAGTGCAAAAGAAATCCCTAACTCTGTAGAAGGACAAATGTAGGCAAGACATCATTACAAAGGGCTCCAGGGCATAAAAGGGCAAATTCATCTAAAAGGAGAGTACCCAAACACAGAACTGTCTACTGCAGGGTTTCCTGCTGAAAGACAACCTCCTAAGGAAATGTTTTCCTAGGCTAAGAAACTCAGGCACTCCAAGACTTCTGTAAAGGTGGTGACCTGGGGTTAGGCTATATCATCAGCTGGTAGTAGAACCTGGAAGCATCCCTCACATGGTGATTTTGAAAGCAAACAAAGTGCATAAAGGCTTGCTCATTGTTTCAGGAAAGATCTGAGGCCAGGTTCTGCAAGGAAGGATTGAATTCCCTGTGGGTAACTCCTGAGTGGGCAGTGGGTGAGGCTGGAGAGGCAAGCCTAAGTTGCAGCTGAGACCCCACGATGTTGGAGATGCCAGGACCATTGGCTTTCCATGAAGGAAAGCCATATGCTGTATGTGCTACAGAAAGCAGAGGTACACGGATTCTCAGGCCTGTTGGAACCCATATTTTGCCATCACAATCTATAATGTTGGGCATGGAGTTAGAGGGTTTAGCAACTGGCTTGTTGGTTTTTGTTTTGCTTTGGCCCAAAATTTCTTCTGACCTTCTGTTCTGTGTGTGTGTGTGTGTATGTGTGTGTGTGTGTGTGTGTGTGTACATGTATGTATTTTGGACCCATGTATATTTTAGGCTATATATATATTTATGTACATGCATACACACACACACACGCACACGCGCACACACACACACAAAACCTAAGGTTCAAATTTTCCCATTGTTTCTCCTGAATTAATCACCTGGCAACTTCTTGTAGTACATATCAGAGACCACAGAAATCTAACTGCCACCCCAAAGCAACTGGAATCTTCTAATACTACTGCCTAAGGCTTGAAGGATTCACCTATGTACCCCAGCCTGTCCAAATACCAACATTTTATTTTATCAGAGAGCACCTCACATATGCACTTAAAGGAAAATGTGGGGAAAGGGCAAGAGACCACAAGAGCCATGAGCTGAAAGGAGACTTGGAGGAGATTACAAGATGAGAGGAGTAGGGACCAGAAGGGGGAGTTGGAGAGGTGGAATAACCTATGAAAACATAATGCCTTATATGTTGAATTAAAATAAAAAATAAGTTATAATTGATAAATAAATAAATTACAAATTGATAAGCAGATAAATAAATAAACAGGATATATTGTATTGTAGAGAATTGGGAAAATAGAGATGAAGTATTATTGGTCACACCCCTTCTAGCTTATCTTAATACAACTGTTAAGGATGGTTTTTTGTGAAGAAATGGGAAAACCCAAGAGTAAAATAAAACCACATCTGACACTAGGGAAATAAGCTTAAAGTTGAACTCTCTTGGGCTGAACATGTAGACATCTTCTTTTGTTTTGCTTTGTTTGTTGTGCATGTGTGTTTTTGTTTTTGTTTTGTTTTGTTTTGTTTTTGAGACAGGGTTTCTCTGTGTAGCCCTGGATGTCCTGGAGCTCACTCTGTAGATCAGGCTGGCCTCAACCTCACAGAGATCTGCCTGCCCCCTGACTCCCTAGTGCTGAGATTAAAGGCATAGTATCATCTTCTTTAACAGTCTCTTGTCCACAGATGAGAAAGTCTTCCATGGATTCTGAAGTCTAGATAAGATGCACAGAATTTTTCTTCTTCAAAATCTTGTGAACTTGAGCACAAGGCTCACAGGCCCCCATACAGTTTATAGTGTGTGTGTGTCTCTAAGCTATCTGGAACTTGGTACCCCATCCAGATTGCACTGAATTCCTGTGAGCAGACATCCAGAAAAGTTGCATCTGCCCATGTCAAAATTCTGTCCCATACACTGTGAGTTTGGCTGCACAACAACAAAATCTTGAGGTTTTCTCAGTCTTTTCTCCTTCTCTTTAGGTCCTGTCATGGATCCTCAGTCTTTGTTCCTTTCTCATAGACCTCACTTAAACTTCTATAGTTAGACTGTCTCTCAGTGGGAAGATTTTT
Organism: Tokudaia tokunoshimensis; assembly: GCA_036184795.1. Taxonomy (NCBI): domain Eukaryota; kingdom Metazoa; phylum Chordata; class Mammalia; order Rodentia; family Muridae; genus Tokudaia; species Tokudaia tokunoshimensis. The sequence continues at coordinate 75,983,931 of BTHU01000016.1, forward strand.
CGGAGTCCTACTCTAGCAAGAAAAGAACAAAGGAAAACTATGAGGTTTAGTTTGTTAGTCTGTTTTCAGTTCTGGAGCTCAAACCCAGAGCTTTATGCATGCCAGACAAGCACTGAGCTGAGCTCCCCAGCTATGTGATGAGTTTTAAAAAGATCTTACTCTTTTCATCAAAGGGTAAAGCTCCCATTTTAAGGAAAGATGGATGTCAGGGTGCGTAATACAATAGTTTCATTGTGTTCATATGCAACGCTACCATTTTCCCCCTTGCTTTGAATACACATTGGAACAAGACCACAGCAGGATCATGGGCAGCCAGGCTACTTATTGGGGATAAAGGATATTTAACATAAGACTCCAGACCTCATGGAGTGTATGGGTTACTTCAGAATCTTTCTCACTACAACAGCAAACTGCAGCATCAGGTTTGCTAAACCCAACCTCAACGAGGCACATCATTTGGGGAGGTGATGGTGGAATTGAGCCCTGAATGGGAGCCAAACCAACCCACCAGCTGCACACTTTCCACACTCAGACTTTTGGTGCAAACCCAAATACATCCCTGAGAACAGCTGCCCACTGTGAGGAACGATAATGCTGAACAAGGGTGTCTTGGTTTATAGCTGGCGCTTGGTGGTTGAGCGAAATCATGGATTTTGGTTCTTGTGGCATTTGCTCTCCGGAGCACATGTGATAAGTTAGGACAATCAAACGGGTCTTTGTGGCAGACATAAATAGTAGTAAAAGACATATATTTTTGTTCGTATGATTTCCTCTCATTTTCTCCCTAGACTTCTTTGGGTTTGAGCCTTATGGTGGCTCGCTGTTGGGCCCAGATCAGATTTCATGAAGAGATTGCTTTGAGAATTAGGGATTTCTCCCTCATCCCCCCTAGGAAAACTAAATACTCTTTGTAGGAAATATGGGTCTAGAAAAATCTGTTCCACAGATGTGATTGGTAAGGTCTGTTCAGAAGCGCTATTTTTTTTTAAAAAACTCTCTAAGTGTGTGTGGGGGTGCCTGCCTGTGGGTTATCTTATATTTTGTTATGGATATGATGGAGAAGAGAATAGGACCCTGTAAACCAAACATCTAGCCCTGGTCATACTAGGAATGGTACCCTGTAATCAACTGTGGAATTATAGAGTATTGGAGGTAGATATGGATCCAGGGATCATAATCAGAGGTGGACAGAAGCTCAGTGATCACCTCAGTTCTGACCTTTGCCAATGCAGAGACCAAACAGTGGCAGAGCTGACACAAGAATATGGGTTTTCTTGTTTTGCTCACTCTAGAATTCTTCCCACGAGGCCACAGACCACTGGGTGAGTCCTTTGTAATCGTGCTGGAGTAAAGGAGAAAGTGAAATTTTGAGAGTAAAGAGATGATTGGCAACTCTGGTGCATAATTTAATATACCTCTTGCTTATATAATGGCATCCCTGGTGATAAATGCATTTATTCTGGGGACAAGTTCCTTAATGCCATCTGGGGACTGCCTTTCCTGTAATGTCACCACCCACCTCCTAACCACCCACCTCCCAAGAGGGAGTTTGAGATGGCCTTGGTTTGTCTTTCTAACTCGTTCAGGGAGGTGCCAGGGTGGAATCTACTCGGGAGACCAGCAAAAAGGAGGGTTCTCGAAAAAAACCAAGTGAGGCAGAAACTCTGGTGATCTCCCGCAAAAACTTTCTCCATCTCCCTTGATAAATTTGCACCTACATGCAGAAATCTTCATTATTGTCATCCGTCCTCACATAAATGCAAGTCTCATCAAGGCTGGATGTGGTGGCTCATGCTCATAATCCCAGCTGCTGGGAGGCAAAGGCAGTTTGGCACCAGCCTAGGTTACACACTGAAACTTGGTCTCAAAATACAGTCTAATACTTAATTTCTCACTATGCTGATTACACAACACCCCAGGGAGTAGGTTCCAGTGAAGGCTCAAAGTTCCCACTTTCCTTCCTCAGAGATTCCATCTTTTCTTTCTATGGTCATAAAGCAAAGGCTAGGATCCAAGTTCATAGCTCCAGTTCCTCCTGAACTGAATATTTACTGAAGTTGTTCATGCTGTGTGCCCAATATATGCCAGACAGAGACATTGGGGCTCCTTTCTGTGCCCTGTCTCTCTGGAACATTCTTGCTAATCCTCCTGCTAGGGTTCCCATTACCCTGACCAGGAGCTCCTGAAACAGATAGCGGTAAGAGATGATGCAGTTTCTTGTTGGCTCCAGGTCACAAAACACAAGCTTGGCGAAAGATGGACATGGTCCAGACTCTAGAGGAGAAAGCAAGAACATGTTCATCATGCCAAAGGCCACAGGCAGTCTAGCCACCAGAACCAGACTACAGATGACACCGGCACAGTGCTGACACTTCTTATGCCTGGCACAATCAGCTCTTTCTGTGACAGCTGAGTAAACCAAGCTCATAGAAACCAAGCACGTTTTAAATGGAGGGTTTTAATTCACTGCAGATTTGATCCATTGCTGTCTTAGTGTGGCTTTCACCCAAATATATGAGCTCAAAAGTAAAAGAGATATTTTATGTCTATTTTTCCATCAATCATGTTATGTTTTAGTCTGGTGTGTCAGGAAATTTAATCTTACTCCCTACACTTGCCAAAGCTCTCATCTAGGATACACTAAATGTTCATGGCCTCACATTGCATCTTGATATGTACCTATAAGTCTCAGACAGCTGTCCAGTTTTCATGGGCAGGGTCTTCCTTTCAGCACTTCCTTCTGCTCTTGGCAACCTTTGGATCTTATCCCATCCTCCTGCCCCCAGCAATCCCCACTGATGGCAAAGCAATTCTTCATCTCTCTTCACATTCTTTTTTTTTTATAGCCTTCTTCTCTCTACCCTCAAACCCTAGTATCTTAAATGGATCAAGCTTCTAGAGACAACAGCATGTATATTCTACTGAATAATCTTCCTAAAACAGATGCCCACAATATCCTCTATGTGCACAATTGTCTAGAGGACCAACAAGAACAAACAAATTACAGCCAAGGCTGCCCCATGACAATAACTAGAATGACCAAATGGTGTTTTCCAATACCTGCCCTCCCTTCTCTCGTTCTGTTTTCCTGAGGCCTTTTTGGCCACTCAGAATAAGCCACCTTGACTTTTTCAACTCCCAGTGTCTGTTTTCCAACAGTACCCATTTGTTTAGTATTTGGTTCCTGCTCTGGATCTTGATCCTTCAAGACTGAATGTTAATAAAGCCCACCCCTCCGCTCCCAACCTCTGTATATCACCCTGGACCAGGCCAGTTCAGAATCTGAGATCCTTGTTTCTACCAGTGTTTGATTTTTGGTTAATTTGATTGTGGCTTTCTCCTAATGACTGTTCTCTCCAGCTACAAGTCAACCTGTCTACATCCCACACTAATAATGTCTACCTGATTTCTGAAGGCATTTGAGTTGAGACCACCAGCTTGGATCTTTCCATTGAAGGAAGACTTGTGAGGTCAAGGTCTGTCCAGCTCTTGGCCCACCATACATTCAGGGCCTAATGGAAGCTCTTCCTAAGAAGATACCAAAGTAGACCAAGAATTCTCTCAATCTTCCAGTCTCTGAATTTGGTATAGTCCCTTGGAGTCTTTGTAGAGGAAAATTCTGGTTTTGCCACTAAATATCTTAGTGATCATTAAGCATGTACTTTCCTTGAGATAGCTTTATCCATGAAATAGGCATACCAATCATCCCTCTTTCAGGTGACACATGAAGTAGTCGACTGGGGGCTACACACCAGTGAGGTTTTTAGTGAATGTTACATATACAAACCCTTGCCCTCTCCTTCCTAATTTGTTGAGAAGGGTCTGGCTCTGGCTTTCATGGAGCAGTTTCAAGGTTGTTAAAAACTCAGAGTGGCCTATATGTCTTACTGGGGAAAGCCCTTCCTCTACAGCCTTCTTCCCAGCCTTATGCCTGGTCCTGCCTCAGTATCACTCACCTGTATGCTTCTGGGCTGTTTCAGGCAAGTACAAACACAGAGGAAAAGTAGTTTTTCAAATTGGCTTAGGATATTCCAGGAGATTCCATGACCCATTAGCCAAAACTGAGTGGTTAAAAGCAATAGAAAGGGAAGCTGGAGAGATCACTCAGAAGTTAAGAGCACTGACTCTTCTCGCAGAAGAGCCAGGTTCATTTTCCAGCACCCACATGGCAGCTCACAGTCACCTGTAACTACAGTTCTAGGGGATCTGGTGCTCTCTTCTGTCCTTTGTGGGCACAAAGCACACACACAGTGCATGCACACGCATGTAGGCAAAACACATCTCACAAAACGAATAAAGGGCTTCCATTAGGCCCTGAATGTATGGTGGGCCATTTAGACAGCTAGAGATGCAGAAGTAAAATCTTTCTCCGACCGTGCTCTCTGATTGTTTGAGCGGAGGCCTCTTCCTTTCTACTTCGGAGAGTTTCTGCAGTCCAGGGGATTCCTAGGTTCAAAGGCATTAGTTATTTTCCTTCTGTTCTCACCCCTTCAAGGGCAGTAGGAGCACAAGCATCATGTATGTTTAAACATAGACTGGGATAATGTTGTGTATATCCTAATTCCCCTTTGCATTTGACCAATGAAAAGAGATTGAAAAACTTAAAACCAAATTGTAGGGTCTTTTCTATAGAACTCATAGTAGAATTGGAACAGGGTCCTTCTAAATCTGACTTCTTCCTCTGGAGATGAAGTCCAGATGCCAGGCCTGGCAGAGTCTCCTAATTTCTTTGTCAGTGTAACTTTTTCCCTTTGTATACTGAATGGCATCCCACAGATACAGAGATCATTCTTGTGACTCCCTGTCTCTGTGTCTCCATTTGGGGATTTATTTTCAACAGATTACATGTTGAAGGCACACAGGGTAGGAGGCCTCAGTGACCTCTCTTTGGTATTCACTGGGTTATGTTGGCTAGGTACTCAAAATCTAAGAGAAGGCATGAGCTATCCAGCATTGTTTATACAACAAAGTAAAAATGATTCCAATTGCCCAAGCCTTTCTGATGGGTGGCTCACTACTTATGTGGTGCAGGAAGTTCTGTCAACAAATGGCCGTCATCTCTAGGGAAGGAGAGCATGTTTCTGAAGTGTCACTGTTTTCTCTTCATCCAAGATTCAGTTTTCTCACTTTTTATCCAATGGGCATTGAGAGGATATTGCTTCACACACACACACACACACACACACACACACATTTTCTTTTGAACTCACTTTCCTTATTCATACTCTGCTTCTGTTTTGGCATGGTATACTTCCTGATAATCTACCAGATAGCCAAGTGAACTGTCTTTAGCCTTAACCTGGTGATTTCAGCTAAGAAGAGTACTAGCGTGACCCCTTCTTAATTCTCACGTCCTAGCTAGTTAGGTCCTAAGAGTGATCATGTCTCTACCCTACAGTCAGCATTGGAGCACTGATGGGCAAGCCTTTGTCATTCATCCTTCCTTTCCCAAGAAGAGTTCCCTTTTAGTCCTTTACCAGGAGAGAATGAATAGCAGATTCCATGCCCCAGGAAGCATCTGTGCTATGTAACGACTGTCAATCTCCTCTTGAGCAGCCCTCTTGAGTATATTTGTTTCTAGGCCTGTGTTTGCTTCACTTCCAGCATAGCATCTTCCCAGGTGTCACCTGAGAGTCCAAGGATGCTTCCTGTCATCCTGCCAATCTCTGTGTGGGAAGATTTTAAAATGATGAACAGCTACCACACAACAATCTGTTTTTCTTCCTTTTACTTCTCCTTTGCTCCCTGCTGTTTCCTATAAACTCATTGCCAATGGAGTATTCATCAAGGTCTCATTTTAGGCTTAATTATGGTCTCAATTTTATTCTTTTCTCAACTTTGACAAGTCCTGTTGTTTATAGAATGGAAATACAATACACTGCTGCTTGAAGTGAGGTGGGGGGCAGGGGAGATGCACTTTACCATCAACTGTGTTTTAGGGAAAACATCACGGTTATTTCTTTGTCCTTGCCCTGTGCACATTTGGGGTATGACACAGTCCCTCAAGAAAGATGGTAAATAATACTGCCCAAGTTGATGGAAGAAGTCCTGAGCCATAGAGGTCATGGGGGCTTAGAAAACAAGAATAGGTTAAATCCTAAAATGTAAAGGCTCCTCAATTGATAACACACACACACACACACACACACACACACACACATATATTTTGAGACAGGGTTTCTCTCTGTCGTCTTGGCTGTCCTGGTACTCACTCTGTAGACCAGTCTGGCCTCAAACTTGGAGATCAGCCTGCCTCTGCCTCCTGAGTGCTGGGATTAAAGGCTTGTGTCACCACACTCAATAACATAGGTCTTAATTTACGTATCTACGTAAGGAGTAGAGAACGTGGTACATTACCCTATGCAGCACAGCTGAGATGAGATTTTAATAAAGAAAACCTGGCCCCAGAACTCACAAACTGTCACTGTGTTTTAATTAAATATGTCAAGTTCATCAAAGATGTCAGCAATGAAATCAGTCCGATGCAACAAAAGAGCAGATAATGTCTTGGTGTGGTTTGGAGGAGACAATAGGAATTCCATATGAAGAAAGAAGTGTGTGGAAAGTCTAAGAATTTTCTAGAGACTGTGTATTGAGGATCCAAAGAAGAGCTGTTTAAAGGATGAGAGGACCATGCAGCATCATGAGGAGAGTGGGCAGTGAGGAAAAGAAGTTAGATCCTGGCAAAGATTTTACATAAAAGAATAAATGTTCAAATTGGACTCTACACCATATTATTTGCCTTTCTCACTTTCAATCTTTCCCTCAATTAGATAGCTTGGTGGCTTCGCATATAGTCCCATGGTGCTTAACAACAAAGATCCATCCTGAGATATCACTAGGTGAGATGATCACCATGTAACTCCCTGGAATGCATGCGCATGACCTCTGTGGCATAGGTCAGTCAGTCCACATGGTCTGCAGTGCAACAGAGAGATGCAGTCAGCATGAGCGCCATAGAAGCTGCTGCCAGTATGCTGTGATGTTCTGCTTGTTCTGTTCTTACTAGCAGGAGTACAGTAAGTGAGGACGGTATGCAGTCCCTAAACTCATAGAGATACGGTGTAGCTGGTTATCACTTTCAAGCATCCAGTCACTGCACGTGACTAGATGTACTGGACTTTTATATGGCTGACAACACTGTGTCGCTATGAACACATGAACACCATACCATGCTAAGATGTCATAATGGCTGAGAGGTCACAGGGTGATAGAAATGTCTAGATCCAGTATTATTTTATGGCGCCTCTGCCATATCTGTAGTCTATTGTAGGCTGATATATTTTTACATATCACATGACTATACAAACACTCATCAGAGAGGACTCATGGGAAGCCTTATTGCTTTCATCCTTTGAGATATATAACAGCTCTCTAAGAGCAAGAAGCTATAGCCCTTTATAGCATGCAACACAGGCTGATCAATAAATACACCTACTTGTCTGTGTATCCTAAGGCTGTAAACATAATTCATTCCAATAGAAAGGTGTATAGAAAATAGGAAATGGACCATGTCTGGAAAGGTATCACAGGGTTCTTCCCTTCCCATGTACATGAGCCCCTGGGCGTCAATTGTAAAATAACTAACCCTTGCATTTGTCTAATCAGGGATTTATAAATTGCAAAGAGTAATCACATGCATGAGCTCATCTGAGCTGGATGGAAGCTGTCATTCACACCTCTGTCATCGAGACCAAAATACCTTGTGACTTCACTCAGCATCTGGCTGAGGTGTGAGGAACTCAGCTGCACAGGTGGTTTGATAGGCTGGGGAGGGGACCCTAGAATCACTTCTGTGTTGTAAGAGGAGGAACAGTAACTATGGAGAGGGAAAGAGGTGGGCAAAGCCTGGAAATTGTTTTTGTTCGTGTTTGGGTTGAGACAGGGTTTTACTAGATAGCCCAGGCTAGTTTGCTCCTTGCTACCTTCCTGCCTCAGCCTCTGGAATTCTAGGATTAGAGCTATGCATTATCATTTCCGGCAAAACCCAGTCTCTAGATCACTATTTTTTCACTTCTCCTTAAGCTACATCCAGGTGAGATGGGAAAGAACATGAAAGCAAAGGTTCTCAGTTGGAAAAAGTTGATTTTGTTCTCATGACTTTCATAATTAACAAATTCATAGGATCTTAATTTTTTTATTACCACCAGGTCTGTTTCCCATTGCCATTATCCTGCTAGTTTGATTTTTTTCTCTTCATAATAATAAATATTCTTTCTGGAAAGCAGGAGTTGAATCATGTGTTCCAAACCACTTTTTTACACCGATGTTCATATTGAATTTTTCATGGCTTATGTGATACAGGAAGAAGCTGAGGGTAAACATTAAGATCAAGGAGGGATCACAGCACTGGGGCTCCTTGAAGGCAGGGGTTACTGCCTACCCAGAACTCAGCTATTTTCACTCCATGAGTATGTTATGAGGAATGAGTGAATGGGGCTGGTAGATTCGAGGTTAGAGAACACAGTTATTGTACACTTGGTTTCACAATGCTTGTCTTTTCACGGCTTTCTACATGGATTATCTCATTCATTCTCCCTCATGTGGACTCTCCACTGTAATCCACTCAGCAGAGAAAAACAGCAATCCTAATAAAGAATAACCCACCTCCAAATAACCAAGCTAAGATAAGGGACCCACATATGTGACTCCCAAGCACACGTTCCCTGAAAGAAGAAGTTCCAACCTCTAGCCTGTCCACATGCCTTCCTAGCATGGGGGGTGTATTATTGACAAGAGGGACTTCCCTCCTGTTTCTGAAGAGGAAGCAGGACATTTGTCTCTTTTCACTGGCTTTGGGGCAGACTCAGAATCACAGGTCCTTTCAGGGAAAGTCAGGACAGACCAATTAAAAAAAGAGACATGACCTTATGTAGGTGACTCCCCTTGGGGTTTGAGATAGTACTATAAGATGGTTTTGACTTCTTCCATGTCTGAATTCTGATTTAGAATTTATATGCTTTCTCTAAATCAAGCGTTCAGAGTTTCTTCATGAGTGGAATACCTTCATCTTGTTTGGGCTCAATTTGATTTTATTTAATTAATTTTATTTTCTTGAAGCAGACTGGCATCAAGAATCAAAGGTGCTGAATACCACTAATGACAGGGCTGGGTGAAGCAGTTTTTTAGACTAACAAAACAAGCTGGTTATTTCACACGCCAGTAAAATCTTCAGAAAAAAATGTTCAAGACTGAGTTGAGCCATGGTAGCCACGGGGAAGGATGCCTGGGGCTTTTCCTCATGAGAGTGGAATGTGAGTTTTATTTGGATGAGCACATTATTAAAGATAAAATTAGTCTCATGGCCCAGATTCACCATAGTGCCAATATTTTTTCCCATTTAAGGGGGACAGGTATATTTGTATGTTGTCACATAGATGTGTCTAGAAGCACCGAGAAAAGGCCTCTCTGGAACACAACCAGCATCGTTCCCTTTAAAAAGAAATCTGCTTGTCTGCACGGAGCTCCTCCCTTCTGAAAGTCTCTATATACAAAATTCTGTCTTGAAAGGCCTAAAGAAGATATTAAGGGCTCATGAATCAAGGACTCGTTGAAGGGCTATCTCCCCAGTTTCTATTCTGTCCTCCCCACACCCTTCTTCTCTCCTCCAAGGAGTGCCAGAAGGGGTAAGGTTATTATATTAAATAATAATTCCTGACGTTCAGCTCTTGCTTTCTGACTGCCTTGGTTATGGGACTGTGTTTGCTCAGGGAAAATGGGTCACAGATTGCTGAAGGGGCTCCTCACCGTGCGGTGGTTAAGAGCTGTTTGTTTTTCAAATACCTTAATTGTATGGTCTACCAGAAAAGAACAGCACTGAAAATTATACCTCTGCACTAACTGCAACCAGATGGGCAAAAACAACAAGGCGTTTGAAAAAGATAAATGCCCCACAGTCCCCCTGTGGCTGGTTTTATCGCCAGTTAATTTCATAATGGCTTCTTCTGGAGCAAGGCAGTGGGGTGGGGGAGTGGATATTCCCCTGGGCCTCAGAGAAACTCCCGGGCAGCTTCTAGAGGGAGGGTCCTTCTTGCAGCTGATGTGGTGAGAACTGGAATAAAACGTGTTGGTTTGGGTCTGAGGTGATGGACAGAGCTGTTGGGAAAATGGAATTCGAAGCCAAAGGCAGCACATCCCCTTTTCACTTTATGTTTCCTGGTGCCTTTCTTTTTGTATTGTCTTCTGTTCATATGCAGAAGGGGAGGGCAGTGTGGGCTACTAGAGCAGAGGCAGTGGGAAATACACTATTAAATGATGTGATGATCGGTCATTGTCAGCTCAAAGACGCAGACGCCAAAGCTGCTACTGAAAGAATAGTCCACGCTGGGCGAGGGTCGCGTGGATGCTTCAGTGAACTGAGGGTGAGGCTAACTTCTGGATCTTTGGTGCTTCTCCCAGGACCACAGTGTCCAGGCTCCAGATCAGCTCTGTGGGTATGCTGTAAAACCCAAGTGACCAGCTTGCCAGACGTTTTCACCCCACACATTAGCTCTTATTATATGCCACACTTACAGTATAGAGTAAACATACTGGACTCAGGGACTGTGGAGAGGTGGTGTTGGGAGAAAGTTCTGAAAGGGGCGAGGCAAACGAACTCGTTGACCCTCTCTTAGGAAGCGGCTATAGAACCAAGGACTGGTAATACAGATCTCATCTTGGAAAGAGTTCTCCCTCTCCTGCTCCATCATCAACTCTGACCCCCATTGCCACCAACAAGGAGTCCCTGAAAACAGAGGACAAGGTAGTGAAGCACGATTCTCCTGGAGTAAAGGAAAGTCGGGGAAGTAAAAACAAAATGGTCAGTCAGTTACTAATGCTGCTACTTCCCTTCTAGAATGATCTGTTTCTCTCTCTCTTTTTTTAAATTAGATCTATTCTTTATTTACATTTCAAATGATTTCCCCTTTCCTTGTTCCCTCCCCCCCCCAGAAAGTCCCATCTCCCCTCCCTCTGTTGCCCAATCAACCCCCTCCAGCTTCCCTGTCCTGGCATTCCCCTACACTGCTGCATCGAGCCTTTCCAGGACCACGGGCCTCTCCTCCCTTTGATGTCCAACAAGGCCATCCTCTGCTGCCTATGCGTCTGGAGCCATGGGATAACACCATGTATACTATCTGGTTGATGGTTTTGTCCCTGGGAGCACTGGGTGACTCATATCGTTGTTCCTCCTATGGCACTGCAAACCCCTTCAGCTCCTTGGGTTTTTTCTCTAGCTCCCCCATTGGGGACCCTGTGCTCAGTTCAATGGCTGACTGAGAGTGTCCCCCTCTGTATTTGTCATGCACTAGCAGAACCTCTCAGGTGATAGCTACATCCAGCTCCAGTCAGCAAAGCTGCAGGGTCTCTATGCTTACACACTTCAATGGCAACAAGTCCCCAGTCACCCCCACTGGACTTTGCCTCAAAAGGTTGGTATTTTTCTTTGAAGTCTCCTTTGACTCTTGAGTTCTCCCACACCAGAAACATCAGACCATATACCTTAAACATCTTCTCTGTTATATTCCAATTAAACCTCAAGAGAGCTGGTTTCCAAACAAGTTTTCAACTTTTTATTACAGTCTTATGCTTAGCCACAGACATCTGAGAGGTGGGGAAGATATATGTGTGTATATGCTTTGTGTGGTTATGTGCACACGTATGCGGAGGCCAGAGAATTGTCCTCTGGTATCAACACTGGTATCTTCCTCAATCACTCTCCACTTACTTGCTGATTCAGCACCATTGGCCACTCAATTTCAGAGACCCTCTTATGTCAAGTTTTGGCGACCAGCACCTTTGTTCACTGTGCCATTTCTCCAGTCCATTCCTTGGGATTTTAAAAATTAACCAATGAGACACACAGCTTGTTTCGTTATAAAATTGAATTAAGTTTCACTAAATACATTCACTCCTACTGATCAATGTGGGAGATCTCAATCACCTTAGCATTTAAAAATTATTTAACTTTATCTTCTTATGTGTATTGGGGTTTGATCTGCATTGACAGCTGTGTAAGAGTGTCAGATCCCGGGAACTGGAGTTACAGACAGTTGTAAATTTAAATTATTTTTTTTCCCGATTTTTATCAATGTGTGTCCTTGTTTTTCTTGTTCTAAAACATCAAAAAGTTGAAGTGTACAGTAGGTTCCTTCGGGCCTGTGTCTCCCATTGACCTTGCTGACTCTGAGTCACTTGTGTTCCTATCATTGATGCTTTTGTACAGAGGCAGAGCATACTGTTGCACGAATAACCTACAATTTGTTTATTCGTTCTTCTGTTCACAAACATTTGAACCATTTCCAATTCAAAGCTGACTTTATATAAGTCTCTCTGCAGATGTTTGTTTTATTTCTCTTGGCTAAATATATGAACTCGGCACTTTAATGTTTAGGAGAGCGTGCATTTTGTTTCATATATGATACATGTACCAAGGAGAAAAAGACCCTTTCTTAGCCTTCACTATTCACACTAGGCTTGAGGGTGGCTGGGTGGATGGGTGTTTTATAACATTGACCAGTTATCCAACACAAGCTAGGCATCCTGTAATTCAATTATTACACTACTTGTAATTAGTACAGACCATATGAGTTAAGGTCTCTAGTCCATAAAACTGTCCCTCCCATATTTTAAGCATCAATCATAACTGCAGGTCCCCAGGTTATCCACAGTCTATATGACTTTGCCATATGTTGGAGGTCACCAAGCTTTACTACTTAACTTCAATAATTTGCTGAACTCAAGAAAATGCTTGCACTTATTATGACGATATGACAAAGGATGCAGATGAACACTCAGGTGAAAAGGTATAGGTGCTCAGGGTGAGGTCTGGAAGGGTCCAACGCACAGAAGCTTGCTTCTTATGGAGTTGGGGCACAACACTCTTAGGCACAGGGATATGTTCACTGAGAGGTTTTTTAAAAAACAGATTTCATAACACAAATGTGGTTAGTTATGAACTCAATCTCTAGCTGCTGTCATCACCAGGGAGGATAGAAAAGGAACAAAAAAAAAAAAAATCCCAAGCTTTTAATCATGGCTTTCTGACAGACAGGTTCCATCCTGGAACCCACTAAAACCAAAGTTCTGTCCTGGACTTCATAACTCAGAGACTACAAGGTTATAACAGATCCAATATCCGTAAATTCTGTACCATTTCACGGATATATCTCTTAGTCACTAGGAAAATGCAAGTCCAAAATACAGGAAGATATTACTGAATACATAGTAAACTGACTTTTACCAAAAAGATGAACAGCAGAAAGGGTTGAGGGAAAGTTAGAGCTCTTAGGAATTGATGTTGGGAATACAAAGGGTTTGATTGCTTCAGAGAGTTTTGCCGTTCCAAATTGAACACTCCCCTAATTCCTAATTTGTTTACCTGCCTAATTCCAAAAGGGTCTCATCAGTGGTAAAGGAAGCTCTGTGCCTTTCATCTAACCATAGGCCTCAGCAAATGCAGTCTATTGTCTACCTCTTTATATTTGCCACTTCTGAACATTTTATACAATTAGAATGATATGGTATATGGTCCTTTGTGTATCTACATGTTCTTTACTATGATAGTGTCTTCTAGTTCGTCCATGCTGTCATAGGTATTGGTACTCTATCCCTATTAATCACCAACTAATTTTCGATTGTATGCATGTGCTATATTTTATTTGCTTATCACTTGTGACATGAACATTTTGGTTGGTTGTACTATTTTTGGGAACGATGAAGAATACTTGCTGTGTATATTTATTCACAAGATTTTGGGATAAATACATATTTTCATTGATCTTAGATGTGTGACTAAGAGTATGATTTCTGTTTAATATTTTGGAGGAACTGAAGATTTGAAAGCAACCACACCATTTTTGCACTTCTGTTAGTGATGGATGGCGTCATCAAGTCTTACTGTTACCTGTACTCTTGGTAAGAGTCAACCTATTGAGTGAGAAGTGGTATCTCCTTGCTTAGGTTTTACTATTCCCTGATAGACCCCTTGTTGAATGCTAACTGCCCATTCATAGGCCTTCTTCAGAGAAATTTCTGTTCAACTCACTGTCAGTTTTTACCTCTTAATTGTTGAGTCATTGCAAGAGTTCTTCATATACCCAGTTTATATATGAATATATGAGGGGCCTAGAGATATGACTCAGTGGTCAGTAGTGCTTCCTGCTCTCCTAGAGGACTCAAACTTGGTTTCATACACCAATTTCAGGTGGCTCAGACCTCTATAATTTCAGCTGTAGGGCATCTACTGCTCTCTGTGAGGATTCTCACACATATGGCATATGCTCACACAGATAAACACACATACACATAAATACAACATTACAACATGCAATTTGCTGATGTTATCATGCATTGAACTTCTTGATTTTATTTTAGAACATTTATTGCTTATTTTCATTGATTTTTCTATATTGATCTTAGATCATAATCCCGTGTGTGTGCATGCATGAGTACGAGTAAGCACAAGTATGTGTTTGTGTGTGTGTGTGTGTGTGTGTGTGTGTGTGTGTGTATAGGGGAGTACTGCTTCTGATTTATAGAAGAATTAGATAGAAGAATTATGCTAAAGATATGCACAGTTTTACTTTTTCTATTCAAGATGAATGTCTGTTCTCATTGCTGCATAATATATTGAGTAGACCCTCCAGAACAATGTGGTTTAGAGGCAGCAAGAGTTGAATCCTTATCTGTTACCTGAGTGTTGAAAAGCTTGCAATCTTTCATTGTTAGAAGTGATGTTAGCTTTGGGTTCTTATTAATGCAATTCTATTCTTAGCTAAAGTGTTTGTATCATGAAATTGTGTGGATTATGTCAAATGGTTGTTTGCATTTAGCGCAACGGTATATAAGTCTGGTCCTTAATTCTACTATTGTTCTGTGGTACACTGACTTTGATATGCTACATCAAACTTGAATTCTGGGATCAATCCTACTTGGTTGTGGTATATTATTCCTTTTGTACACATCTGCATTCTATTTTCTGGCATTTTGTTGAGGATTTTATAATCAACATTCATCAGGGGCATATATTTCTGTATTCTTTCTTTGGCATGTGTGAATCTGGTGTAGCAGCTCTTTCTATGCTCCTCCACATACTACCTATTAATTTGTGAAACCAAGACATTTCATAGGTAGGAAACAGCACTTGATGGGGGTCAGCTACAAACTGTCATGCAATTTCCATCCTTAGATAGCAATAAAACAAGAGCAACTCTCAAGGGATTACTGAGATCTATGTCCATCTGAGGAAGTACAGGAGACAGAGGTATTAACCTGGTTGTAGCTTGCTGTAGTAAACATAAACATAGGAAGCACTAACCAGAGCTACCCCCCTGTCTGAGCTATGTCTTCAGATCACTACTGCCTGAAAGAAGGAACTGTGGCATTAAACAGCATGAATGGAACATGAAAGAATAGACTAGACAGCAAATGATCTTGCAGTAAAATAAACAACAACTAAAACAGTTCCAGTATTGAAATGTACAGACACCTTGGAATTTCTCTTTGGACAGGTTAGTCTCAGAAAGGCTTTGTAGAGTATATGGGGCGGGGGGAACAGTAGGATGCTGCCTAGACCTTCTAAATTGCATGTGCTAAGATTTGTCATGGGGCTGATAAGACAGCTCAATGGCTAAAGGTGTTTGTTATATTTGATTCCTGGAACTCACATCAAAGTATAAAGAGAGAACTGACTCCAGGATTTTCACAGACCTTCCCTACCCACTACATTATGTAAGCACATACAGGAAAAAAATGCAATAAAGAAAATTTCTATTAAAGAAAAATGGCTCTTGCTTCATCCTCAGCAACTTCTGCATCAGTAGCTATTGGGTTAACCAGCCATCTCAAGCCAAGAGATTTTTGGACTCTGTGATGGTCTTAAAGTGACTCTGCCTCCTCCTTCCATAGTACAGTGAGACTTCAGGGTCCCTGCCTTCATGACCCCTGTGTAGCAGCTGAGATTCTCACACCCCTCAGGGTGCCTGTGGAGTGAGGTCACAGGGTATTTCAGTTTTGTGAAGATTGTGTGAGTCACAGCAAAGAGGGAGGAAGACACCCAAGCCTGGGTACCAAGGTACGACAGGCTTTCAAGATTTTATGACTCCATCTCTCTCCCGTTCTCTTCCCCTTTCTTTCCCTCTCCATCTTGGTCTCTCTCTCCCTTCCCCATTCTCTTCATCCTTACCCTACCAACGAGCATATGAAAAAGGTTGCCCTATTTTTTTTAAGTCAATGTTTTAAACTTTTCTCCAATTCAGAAACAAATGCATTTCAAAATCTCCTTGGGTCTAAACATATTTTTTGTTTGTTCAGTGGGTAGTCATGTCCTCACTGTGCACGCCTGACTGGCCTGCAACTCACTATGTGAAACTCGCAGAAATCTGCCTGTTTCTGCACCCCTCCCCAAGTGTGTGTGAAACAGCAATTAAAGAAAATGAGGCTATGAATTTGAGACACTGGCATCTTTAGGTGGAATGGCCTATCGGAAGCTCCAGAGTTTCTGAAAAGGATGGTGTTCAAGTTGGGATGGGGCAGACTTGGTTGGGCTACCAAAGAGATGATGGAGGCATCTATTAGGAGATAAAAATCCATCAGGCTTGGGGTACTTGATTCCCTCCACATTCTTGCGTTCTGACTTGGAATCCAGGAGCTAAGAGTTGTAAACTGAATAAGAAACTGGCCTCTACCAAAAGAGCCAGCTCATCGTGGTCAGTCTCTACCATCAACCCCCAACTGTAGTCACTACCGTTTCATCGCCACTCACTCTACTTCCTGTTCTGCTACTTTCTCTTCTGCTACTTTCAGGTGCCTGTGCCCAGTTTCCCTGCTCAGCATCCACTTCTTTTCTCTCTTTAAACCAGTGGTTCCTAACCTTCCTAATGTTGTGATCCTTTAATACAGTTTTTCATGTTGTGGTGACTGCCCCCCCATAACATTATTTCATTGCTACTTCATAACTGTAATTTTGCCACTGTTATGAATCACAATGTAAATGTCTGATATGCAGGATATATGACTGCTGTTGGGGGTTGTGACCCACAGGTTGAGAACCATGCTTTAAACTGTTTCTAGACAGAAAAGTCTATATTCTGTCTTTTCTCTCTAAAGTCTGACACCTTCTATAATTCCGGATACTTTAAAAAAGAGCTTTGTTCCCTAAAGACTGTCTTCCAGGATAATCAGGAAATCAAAGGGTGTATTTTGTTCTTTTGTGTCTCTGTCCATGTGACTCTCTGCTTTGTGTCCCCAAACCTAAAGAGCATCCACAAAGGCTGAAGAGAAATCATTTACTCTACCTATTTGCAGCGATGTTTAGCATCAGTTGTAGCAAAACGTTGATCCTTTGTCTGCGTACTGAAATTTTAGGACCCTAGAAGTTTTCAGAATTATGTGAACTCAGGAGGAATTTGTTTCTTAGAACAATTTAGATGAATTACACTGGATGTCATTGGGGGATGCCTTATGGCTGCAAGATAATTTCTGGCTTTCCTATAAGCTCTACTTGTGATTCCATACACATAATCTCTGCTGCTGTCATCTGTCACTTTTCTGGACCCTCCTCCATGTCACCTGTTATTTCTGAGGACAATGAGATTGTATGGATTAGTAGTGATAACAGCAAGGACCGTTTCCCATATTAAGCAGCAGCAGGCCTTAGAGAGGCCTAGCAGGCTCTATGGTTTATTTCCATTACGTCTTTTATCTAGTGTTTCAATGGGGATTTATGGAGTGTGGATACAGGATGGGGGCAGGGACGGGTATTATGAGGAGTGATGACGGATGGGAGGAAGTCGCTGATGAGCTTTGCCTCAGACTTTTATGCTTCTGCATGGTCCGACCTTGAGAAGATAATGGCCATCTGTTCTCCATGTCAGCTGGGAATGGGCAAGGGGACGATGGTTAATAATGTGGCAGAGAGGAGCAGGGCACACAATGAATTTCACCACTGACAAGCTCCTTGGACACTGGAACTATTGACCAAGTGCTCCGTGAGTGGGGTGACATGCCCTTCTCTGGAGGCCACCAGACACATCTGTCTGACCACATATAAATGTGGTGTGACCCAGAAGGAGAAGAATGGGCAAATTCATGCTTGATTCTTGCATTCCAGCCTGGCAATATTTAGTTTATACCCCATTCCTAACCAAGTGCGTTCGGGTTTCTTGGTGTGATTTTAACTGTTATCTTTTCCTTTTCACTTAATTCGCCTGGACAGGGATGGCAGTGTGTTTTCTTGAGAGAGACCAGTAGTTCCTATTTCAGGTATTCACATAAACACCAAGAATTTACAGGCATAAATATTTACATTAGCAAGAATGACAATTGACCCTCGTAAAGTCAGCGTGATGTGGGAAGTGTTGATTTGTCTTTCAGCACATTTTAATGATAAGCCAAGGGGATCAGTTCCAAGAAAATTGACTCAGAATTATCAACTGCGATGACTTGAAAGTACCTTGAGAATTATCTAGTTGATCAGGAAACTGAGTTACAGAGAGATGGGATAAATCAAGGGGTACAAGAGCAGGGATTCAGCAGAGATGGGCAAATATTAAACGTGAAACAAGATGGCAGAACTGTGGAGAAATGTTGGATTCAGAGTGGGAAAGGCAAAAATGGCTGCCTTTAAAGCATCAAAAGGAGTAGGTACAAGCTGATGGCGACCCCCAGGAACCAAAACAATATTTTCTGTCAGAGATGCAGGAGAGATGGAGAGAACAACTGGGGAAGCTGAAGTTTCCAGTATTTGATAGGAGTCACTTTTTGTTCCTCCTCATACATTTGAGTGTCTCAGTTTCTTTAGGAAGAGCTCCATTTGCAGAATTGGAAGTGGAGATATTTAAATATTGAACTACATTTAATTCTAACACAGAGGTAAAAGCAACTATGTTAGATTAGTTAAAGTTATCACACTGGCCTCGAATATGGAAGGTTTACTAAGAATTTCCTGTGTTCATTTTTAGTTTAGACTCTGCACTCTCCCTTTTTTTTCCTTTCTTTGCATTTTCCTCAAGGCAACAAAACTTCCTATGGATCTTAGTCTGCAGGGGCAATTTCACTCAAAGAGCTCATCTCTCCACCAGGACTGATTGCCAAGTGACCAATGTCAGTCCGATCAATAAAAATTTTAAACAAGAAATCATTTCCATTTAAGGAATCACTCTCTATTGTCCAGGATACTCTAAGGGCTGCAGAGGCAAGCTTTGTTGATTCTGATTGTTTTGTGGTTGGAGTTAGTAATAACCTGTCTGCCAATGACAAGTGCCAACCCATCCCTCTGTGTCCACTGTTACACAGGAACCTCTGTTCATGTGGAAACACTACAGCATTCCTTCTAGAACCTGAAGGATAGCAGGAAACTACAGAGGTCTAACCTCTGGGACAGTCTTGACCCACAAGCCCCCTGCATGACTCAGTTAAACAAATGACCCAATTAGTCTTTCACTTGCCCATTTCCACTCATCAAGCATTTTGAAAAGAATCCTAGTTAATTACAGAGCTTCTGCCAGAGATCTCTTCAGGCTCTCTCCAAGTTTTGGTTTCCAAGAATTTGAGATGTCATTTTTGAGAGGATAAAACAACCCAAAATGGTGCAGGGTGCTCAGGATTCAGTGAGACACGAGTCTCCTCTGATCACTTGCCTGCTGTGTAACAGCCAGCTTTTTGTTGTAACAAATGCCTGAGAAAACAGTTTAAAAGTAGTGAGGCTTTGCTTTGGCTCACGGTTTCTGAGGCTTCATTTCATGGTTGGTTTGCTCCATTGGTATGGAATGGTTATGAGGCAGAGCACCATGGCCAGAAGTAAATAGGGGTCCAGTTGCCTACAAGGTGGTAGCCAGGAATCAGAGAGAAAGACAGACATTGAGAGATGCCAGGAACAGGATATCAAAGCCATGTTCCCAATGATCCATTTCCTCCAACTAGGCTTTAACTCCCATCGGCCCATTCTGTATGACATCATTGGATTAACACATGGATGAAAGCATGGCCCTGAGGATCATCTGTCAGTAGAGCAAACATCTGGAGCCTAGGCTTTAAGCACAGGAGCCTTTTCGAGGAACACGTTATACCAAAGCCTAACATTAGAGTAGCATCCTTTCCTATCATTCATGGGATGTGCATCTATGCATGAGTTTTGTAAACTTTCTAACCCTGTTTCCTTAAACGCCTCCTGCAATGATAATCCTTTTTTCAAATTTTATGGCCTTTTAACTGAGGTCTTACTTTAAAATGCTTAGCATAAAGTATTGTACATTGTAAATATTCAAAAACAGTTATCCTGATCCTTTACGAACTTCCAAATAAGTTAGTTATGCCATTTCATAGCTATGTCATTTCTCAACAGAGGAGATCTCAGGACATGATTCAGGTCACACCAGTGAGATCACTCTCCATGGACTCTCCTCTTCATCGGAGCCCCTCTGCCCACTCTCACCCCTCTGACCAGTTCCCACCATCTTCCTTTTGAGACTTCTGCATTCAAGTCTCCTTGACCTCACTGGCTCAGGCTCTCCCTTCTGCCTCTGTAACATCTTCTGCAGAGATCCTCTCTGGATCTCAAGCATTCACTTGAAGCATCCAAAGAGTGTACCCACCAGTCACTCCACACAGCGCTGTGACAGTGTGTGGAGAAAACAAACAAATAAACAAAACCCAAAACCAACTGCTTACCTCATGGTGAGCAGGAAATAGTAAGACAATTTGCCGTTCTAATAGCTCCTCTACCTGAGTTGGAAACACAGTTTGCCTTGTAGCTTACCTCTAACTGTATCACATAATAATAATAATAATAATTGCAACTACAACTATCACTTATTCAGCTCTTACATTCTAGGCATATGTTTCTACTTTAGTATACCTACTAATATTACAAGGTATGAATTATTATTTATTTTGTAGTTTATTAAAAAAAAACCCTAGAGCTCATTGAAGTAATGTAGCCAACCCCAAGTTGTGTCAGTAAACAATTAAGCCAAGATTCAGCTTCCCTGGTTTGACCGTGTTATGTCCCTCAGCAGGGACTTGCTACAGCATATGCATTTGGTAGGTACATAACATACAGTGGTGGGCTCATGGAGCAGCAAAGGGGATGCAGCCTGGGACAGATATGCTCAGCTGAAGCCTCACTGTGCATTCAAGATTGAGAAGGGCAAGACAAAAGGAAATTTCCCCCTTCCTCATCTTCTTATTTCCTCTGCACAGTGGAGAAACCAACATAGAATAGTAGAGTCAAGAAACCCAGGCCCTGCACTGACCCTTCCCCTGCCACGCCCAACAGCCAGGTAGAGCATCACTGCTACCTACAGATGACTGTTTCTAGACAAGCTGGGCTTTCTGAAGTCACCGGTAACATACTAAAAATTCCAAACATCACTGCTAAGATGGAGGAAAAGAATAGCACACTAGAGGATGCTAGAGCTTTCTTTCCCAGAAGGCTTTAGCAAGTCTTCCAGAGCAGCTGAGCGTCTGCTAGCTCCCTTCCTTTCCACCTACCAAATGCCAGGTACATTGCAAGCCACTTGGCATGTACAGCCTGTCTTTAAAATACTCACCACAACCTCATCCAAACCCACTGGCGGATGTGCAGAGTGGGAGTACTAGGTGACATCTCACCTGGACTGGAACAGAGGGGAAATGCTTACACAGCCTTTTCTCCACAGTCGCGCATCTTCCTAAGCCAAATCATCTTCATGGACCCAGAGACCCTGCACCAGGGTTCTTTATCCTACCCCACTACCCCACACCTCTTAGAGTGCCTCATTTATAAAATGTACATGAAAATCCACCCGGCGTCTCTGGTCTCTTCCCACCTCACAGCCCACTCCTGAACCTGTGTGCTCAGACATATGCAAATGAACCAAACACCTGCTGGGAACAAGCGATGACAGGAAGATTGGCTTGCTATTTATACTTCTACATACATCTCACTTTCTCAACTACCTAAGATGCTTAAGGGAAAGCCTGGAATGTACACATTTTTTTCCATAGCTTGTCTCCTCCCGGTCTTCCTGTAGCTTACTGAAAGCATGAAGAGCTCATGATGCTGAACACGCTCAGAGATGACATGTGGTGGAGGCCTTCAGAGCATCCTCACCCCAGAAAGCAAAGTCGTGTTGAGGCCCGGGACAGGGAGGCTGGGGTAGAGCTCTTGACTGCTATTTCACCTCATAGGACATTTTTGAGACAATAGATCCAAGGTAAATAGGAATATCCATAATTTCAGATGTGGTGGTTCCTTGCTCTGAGTATATCTTTTATACACATTTAAGCACCTTTCTAATATATGTTTTAACTTTAAATTTTATTTATTTTCTCTCTCCTCTCCCTCCTCCCCTCCCCCACCCTGTCCCTCTCCCTCTCCCCTACCCTTTCCCTCTCCCTCTCTCCCACCCTTCTCTGTACCTATATGATCTGGGTATGAAACTGTTGGTATAATTTGTGCTTTGGCATCAGTTGGAGTTCTGAGCTCAGCTTTCTAGAGGCGGTATGCACCTTCCCCGTGGTTGAGAAAAGGTCTCTCTGGTTGTTTTTGTTTCTGTGGTGTTGCACACTCCAGTCCCTTCAGCTTTTGGGCAGTTCTCCTGTCTCCATCTCCTATCTTACCACAGGAGATCTAGGATTGCAGATTCTCAGTGCTATATCCCACAGTTGTTTTGGGACGGGTGCAGTGAGGGCTGGGGATTGAACTCAGGTCAGCAGCTTGTATGGCAAGTGCTTTTAACCTGTGGAGCCATTTTGCCAACCTCCATTTCCTAACATTTTTGCACTATGTAAAAAAGAATACCAGTTAAGGCATCCAATGGATATTAGTAAGAAAGCATAATGAAACCAGATACCCTGCTCTTTTTAGTTTGAGGTTCCAGTGTACAATGGCCTAGGAGTGAACTTGAAAGCTATGATTAATGAGGCTTTGGCATGACATTTATGGTTTCAGTACATAGAGCACTTTGGGACATTTAAAAGCATTTACACATTAATTTGCTTTCTCCCCAAAACTCTGTGAGTGAGGCAGGGCATGGATTATCTCCTTTTATATATGATTGTTCTATAGTCCAGCTAGTGATGCAGCTCCCTAATATGGCAGAACCGGTGCCCTCATAAGCCCTGGCATTCAGGCAGGAGGGAGATAAGGACATGTCAGGCTATGTGCAGGGAAGGAGTATAGGCAGCATGATTCTGCAATCCTGAGTGCTGTTGGCCAGGCTGGGCCCTTCCACCTCCTCCTCTCAGCCCTGCACCCCAGGACCTCTTTGTCCTGGCCAGTTCTTGCTTTGAGCTCAGCACAGAAGGCTGTTGCTTGCTTCCAAGTTGGCTGTTCACTGGTGGAAATTAGGTGCCAGAGGTTTTTGCTGGTGACTGCTCTTTCCCAGCACTCTCCCATGGTGTCATATTTTCTCAGCTTGTTCTTAAACTCATCTTACTGACCCTCCTGGTGCTCAGTGACCCTTTCTCAGGTCACTGAAATGAGTTCACCACAGACTCCATTACCGCCTTCCCTAAGCATCTATGCTATCTAAATCCTGTACAACTTAGAGACTGAATGTCACCGCATCCATCAAACTTGGAAGCCCACCCTATAACTGAATGTGGTTGGTGGATTAAAGGAGTCCAACAGCCCACATTCTCCATTTTAGAGTGAAGTGTTATAGACCCAGACTCATTAGGAGAGCCCCACCCAACCTCTAACAGCCAGTTACAGGGAAAGCTAGTAGAGACTGCCCATTCCCACCTCTGTCTCCATCTTATCCCCTTCCCACTTCTTGCTGTCTATGTTAAGTCACCTGATAGGTTCTTGCCATAATATCCTGGTGGCTCCTAGCAGGCTTCCTTCTTGAATCTTTTATACTGTTCTGGTACTTCTAAGACTTGCCTCTGCTGCTGGAATCACACTCTTCTGAAGCCCTCACCTAAGTAAATCAGATAAACTTTGGCTTTTTTCTTTTCTTTTCTGTGTAGCAGTCCTGGCTGTCCTGTCCTGGATTCATTTTGTGACTGGCCTCAAACTCACAGAGATATATCTGCCTCTGCCTCCTGAGTGCTGGGATTAAAGGTATGAACCATCAGTCATGCTGAACTGTAAACTCTAGTCTTTTAAGTACTTAGCTTTCTTCATACCTAAAGTATTTGACCACAGCACAGTTTGGAGTGCATTGGCTTGTTTTTCTCATCTAATTTACTGCAACTTAAATGCAGATTTTTCATGTTCTGTTTTCTCATCCTGTGTTCCTTTACTGTTTCTAAGTGATGGTGTGGTAATGTGACCCCCCCCATACATAACAGTAATGTAATATCCCATGCACAATAGTAATGTTACATTCTTTGCATAAGATGGATACTATATCCTATGCATACCACTAATAGTATCATCTATGTTTCCCCATAATGTTTCCTCATAAAAGGCAAGAGGGCTGCAAATCACAGAGAACCCAGGACAACACACTTCAGTGAAAAGAAATAAGACCATTCATGGACAAAAATCTTCTTCACCTCACCATACTATTCACAATGTCCCATTAACGACTAATTTTATTAGTGATAAACAAGCCATAAATGGCATATAGCATGCCATTCTGGTGTGGTATGTCTAGTGACAATCTATACTATATGATTGTTAGAATATAAATATACCATATGTAATATATAGTATATTCATTGGAGTCATTCTAAGCAATGTATTCAGATTATTGCATTGAATTCTTGCAACTCACAAGGTGGAAATTACCGTTGTTTTATAGATGGAGAAATGAATATTCAACAAATACAAGAGACTCATAAAAGTGATAAATCTGATCAAAGACAACTGGTAATATTTAATATCACAGGGCTCTGAGGGCATGGATTATGTTCACAGGTACTCTTAGCACAGACTGCCTATCAGGCTGAATCCTGTTTCTAATGCAGTGTTTCTCTGTGTGCAGCATACTCACAGTATCTTATTTAGTTGAATATTATTTCCAAATGGAGATGAAGTTTATTGATCATTTAAGTATTATGTTCACAGTGAAACAGTTCAACACTGTTGAAGGGTAAAACTGTCCCAAATAGTTTCAGAACCTCAAGATAATCACTGCTCTTTCTGTGCGGGGTATCCCTTAAGATTTTTTTTTCTATGCATAAGCATACACGTATATCCGTGCTTTCATTAAGGGGTGTACTGTTATATGCATTTCACTACACTTTTAAAAAATGTATCCATACTAGTTAATCAACTTGGCACAATCTAGAATCACCTAGGTACATAATTTCAATTAAGGAATTATCTATATCAGGTTTACCTATGGGCATGTCTGTGGAGGATTTTCTTGACCATTAATTGATATAGGAAGACCCGTCCCATTGTGGGTGGCACCATTCTCTAGGCTGGACCTTGGTTTATATGAAAATGAAGAAAACTAACAAAGAACCAGACTAGGCATCACGGGTATATTTGTTTTCCTTTGTTCTTGACTATGACTGTAAAGCAACCTGTTGTTTCAAATCTCTGTGACTTAACCACATGATGGACTATGACTCGGAATTATAAGCCAAATAACCCCTTTTCCCCCCATGTTGGTTTTGATATGAATACTTTTATCACAGCAAATAAAACTAGAACATAATACAGCCTTATTTTCAGTGTTAAAGCATTTTAGAATTCAGATCACTTTTAATGGTTAGTAGAATTCAAATGACTAGATATGCAGCTTCCTCATAAAGTAGACTTTCCAGGACCCCCCAGTGGATTTCTGAAACCATGGAACACTATAAGTCAATGTCTTTTCTACATACTAAACTCTGTAGCCTTCACTTGTATAATGTGAGGTGTAATGTCAAAGCTAACATGAACTCCTTGCTCTTCCTTCATAGTTTCATGGGTAGAAGATTTGTCCTATACACTGACATCAACAATCTCACATATCTTTCCTCCACTTTTTGTTAAGTTGACATGTTTTATCTTTTTTATCCAAAGGATGCACTTTAAAGACTCTTGGCATAGCTGAGTTGCCAGCATTACTACTCTTGTGCTTTGGGGTCATCATTAAATGAAGTAAGGTTAATGGACCACAAGCACCTTGATACCTGAGATGCCAAAGTGACTATGGAGGCTGGGAAGCATGTACAGCAGAGATGCTCTGGACAAAAGAGTGATTAGCATCTTGGGTGGGCTAAAGAGGCGACATGAGATCTCAGCCTGAAACTTGGAACAGTACACTTTAAAACTTGTGAGCTACCTTTTTTTTTTCAGAATTTTTCCATTCATATTGTAGGTCAAGCTGAAACTGAAAAAAGTGAAATTATAGACAAAAGGATATATATATATTATATATACGTATATGTCTATGTCTATGTATATGATGTATATGTATATGATGTATGTGGATGTGGATGTATATGTATGTGTATGTATATGTATAAATTCCAAAGTGTTGCTATTGTAACCATTGATACAATTTTCTAATTATGAAAATTTGTCTTTTCCATTCTGGCCAAGCTTATAAGTACCCACACAGTCTAGGTTTTCATTTCTACTTCTTTGATCAGCCAGTAGGTTGAATTTGTTCATCTCCTCACTGACGAGTATTTAGTCTTCACTTCTTAGATTTTATTCCTTTATTTTCCTCATTGCTTTCTTGGTTTCTAGAGCAATTTGAATAAGAGATCCAGCTCTGTTTTGCCAGATACATTGCAGCCTATGCGCAGAAGCAACCTCAAACCTTCTATCCTCATCTCCCAGCTTTGCAGATTGTTAGAGAAATGAGATAGCTCAGCATGTGTCAAGGTTACAGTCCTGAATTTTACAGTGATTTGTTAAGGTTTATGTCTAATACAGACCTCTTAAAAGACAAGAATAATTCTTTCCATTGATCACATATATACAGCATAGAACCCTCCCTGAAAATGGTGCTTTCTGTTGCTTTTTTCCCCTTGCCTTTTCTGCGCAAATTTTTCTTTGTTTCCAAAGAGAACAGATGAAGGAAGTGTTGGGGAGAAGTTAGTTTCACAAACTTCACTGGGGATGTTCGTCTCATTAGAAGGAAGATGTTGGATCTGGTAACTTTTGATAGTCTTTGTAAGTCTAATGACAGTTTTCTGGGTTTCTTGGATGCTTTTGTGTGCTAAGGGCACTTCCCCATCCTGTGTGTGACTGTGCACGTGGTTTTACAGGCTAATGTTCGGCATGGTAGATGAGGATTCCCCCAAGAAGCTGCTAACAGCTCTGAGTCCCTCCTTTGAGGGGACATTTGAAAGCTGCTATCTCGGTGTGATTGGGACTCACATCTGGTTTTCATGCCTTTCCAAAATGGAGATTGTATTGCTTCCTATTGCTGCAAGAAGGGGAAGGGCAACATCTAAAACTAGGAATCCTGGTGAACAGAACATAAACTTGTCCCTCAATATTGCAGGTTGGCTTCTTATTCTTGATTTATTCTCGGAGAAAAATATTCTTAGCGTAAGGGTCAGGGGAGACAGCTTGAGGAAGCAATCATAGAAGTCAGTTGGAAGAGAAGAGAACGGGGGGGGGGGGCGGTAGGGAAGCTATCAAAGTGTGTTTATTGCTAATAGATGATTCCAGACTTCCCCGCTTAAAGGGGGGATGTGTGGAAATCTGCGTCTCCATCGTGCAACACAGCGAGTTAAAAGTGGGGGGGGGGACCCAGAATTCCTAAAGGGAAAAAAGCCAGGGAAGCATGAAGCAGGTGTTTCCTGCTGTCTGGTCCTCAGAGAAATGCTCAGCCCTGGGAGGGAGTTTTCCACACCCTGAAAATTGAGGAAGCCATACTTTTCCATCAGGCTAATTTAGTGGTCAGACTCACAGTCACCAACACAGTTTCTTCTCCTCCTTCTCCCCTGTCTCTTAGCCTCAGAGGTGTGAGAAACAAGTGAAACCTCCTTTCTCTGTGGTCCTTCCTGCACCTGGAATATATAGTAACTGTGGATTCTTCTTTTTGAATGTGTAAAAGGTAGCTTTGGCTTTGAGAATTCTTTTTGTTTTGTCTATTTATCTTCTAGGATCCACTGGTAAGAGCTTTTCAGTTTCTCTATATCCTGGGTCTCATCTGCTTTAAAAACAAACCACAAGCAAACAAATCCCCCTAGTCAAAATAAAACAAAACGAAAACAAACTTTCCCATATCAATCAATCTTTATTTTCTTTCTTCCTTTCTTTCTTTCTTTCTTTCTTTCTTTCTTTCTTTCTTTCTTTCTTTCTTTCTTTCTTTCCTTCCTTCCTTCCTTCCTTCCTTCCTTCTTTCTTTCTTTCTTTCTTTCTTTCTTTCTTTCTTTCTTTCTTTCTTTCTTTCTTTCTTTTTTTTTTTTTTTTTTTTTTAATTTAATTTTATTTTATTTTTTTAATTTACATTCCAAATCACTTCCCCTTTCCCGTTTCCTCCCTCCCCGAAAGTCCCATAAGCCCCCTTCCCTCCCTCTTTTCTCCGTTCAACCCCCTCTCATTACTCTGTCCTGGCGTTCCCCTACATCCAGTCTTTCCAGGACCAGGGGTCTCTCCTTCCATCTTTTTAGAAATCTATTGATATGCTGATTGTGTCTAGGGTATTCTGAGATTCTGGGTCAATATCCCCTTATCAGTGACTTCATACCATGTGTGATCTTTTGTGATTGGGTTACCTCACTAAGGATGATATTTTCAAGTTCTGACCATTTGCCTAGGAATTTCGTGAATTCATTGTTTTTAATTGCAGAGTAGTATTCCATTGTGTAAATATACCACATCTTCTGAATCCATTCCTCCGTTGAGGGACATCTGGGTTCTTTCCAGCTTCTGGCTATTATAAATAAGGCTGCTATGAATATAGTGGAGCATGTGTCCTTATTGCATGCAGGTAAAGTCTCTGGGTATATGCCCAGGAGTGGTATAGCCGGATCCTCCGGAAGTGTCATGCCCAGTTTTCTGAGGAGCCGCCAGACTGCTTTCCAGAGTGGTTGTACCAGCCTGCAATTCCACCAGCAGTGGAGGAGTGTTCCTCTTTCTCCACATCCTCGCCAACAACTGCTGTCTCCTGTGTTTTTGATCTTAGCCATCCTGACTGGTGTGAGATGGAATCTCAGGGTTGTTTTGATTTGCATTTCCCTAATGACTAAGGATGATGAACATCTCTTTAGGTGCTTCTCAGCCATTAGATATTCTTCAGGTGAGAACTCTTTGTGGAGCTCTGTACCCCATTTTTTAATAGGGTTACTTGCCTCTCTGGAGTTTAACTTCTTGAGTTCTTTGTATATCTTGGATATTAGCCCTCTGTCGGATGTAAGGTTGGTAAAGATCATTTCCCAGTTAGTTGGTTGCCGCTTTGTCTTTTTGACGGTGTCTTTTGCCTTGCAAAAACTTTGTAATTTAATGAGGTCCCATTTGTCTATTCTTGATCTTAGAGTATAAGCTATTGGAGTTCTGTTCAGGAAATTCTCCCCTGTGCCCATATGTTCAAGGTTCTTCCCTAGTTTCCCTTCTATTAGTTTCAGTGTGTCTGGTTTTATGTGGAGATCTTTGATCCACTTAGAATTGAGCTTAGTGCAAGGAGATAAGGATGGGTCAATTTGCATTCTTCTGCATGTTGACCTCCAGCTGAGCCAGCACCATTTGTTGAAAAGGCTATCTTTTTTCCACTGGATGGTTTTAGCTCCTTTGTCAAAGATCAAGTGACCATAGGAGTGTGGATTCATTTCTGGGTCTTCAATTCTGTTCCATTGATCTACATGTCTGTTACTGTACCAATACCATGCAGTTTTTAACACTATTGCTCTGTAGTACAGCTTGAGGTCCGGGATACTGATTCCCCCAGAGGTTCTTTTACTCTTGAGAATAGTTTTAGCTATTCTGGGTTTTCTGTTATTCCAGATGAATTTTTGAATTGCTCTTTCTAACTCTATGAAGAATTGAGTTGGGATTTTGATGGGGATTGCATTGAATCTGTGTATTACTTTTGGTAAGATGCTCATTTTTACTATATTAATCCTGCCAATCCATGAGCATGGCAGATTTTTCCATCTTCCGAGGTCTTCTTCAATTTCTTTCTTCAGAGACTTGAAGTTCTTGTCATACAGATCTTTCACTTGTTTGGTTAGCGTCACGCCAAGATACTTAATATGGTTTGTGGCTATCGTAAAGGGTATTATTTCTCTTACTTCTTTCTCAGCCTGCTTATCCTTTGAGTATAGGAAGGCTTCTGACTTGCTTGAGTTGATTTTATATCCGGCCACTTTGCTGAAGTCGTTTATCAGCTGTAGGAGTTCTCTGGTGGAGTTCTTTGGGTCGCTTATGTATACTATCATATCGTCTGCAAATAGTGATAGTTTGACTTCTTCCTTTCCAATTTGTATCCCTTTGACCTCTTTTTCTTGTCTAATTGCTCTAGCTAGAACTTCAAGTACTATATTGAAAAGATATGGAGAGAGAGGGCAGCCTTGTCTAGTCCCTGATTTTAGTGGGATTGCTTCAAGTTTCTCTCCGTTTAGATTGATGCTGGCTACTGGTTTGCTGTAAATTGCTTTTACTATGTTTAGATATGGGCCTTGAATTCCTGATCTTTCCAAGACCTTTAGCATGAAAGGATGCTGAATTTTGTCAAATGCTTTCTCAGCATCTAATGAGATGACCATGTGGTTTTTTTCTTTGAGATTGTTTATGTAGTGGATTACATTGATGGATTTCCTTATATTGAACCATCCCTGCATCCCTGGGATGAAGCCTACTTGATCGTGGTGAATGATCGTTTTGATGTGTTCTTGGATTCGGTTGGCAAGAATTTTATTGAGTATTTTTGCATCGATATTCATAAGAGAGATTGGCCTGAGATTCTCTTTCTTTGTCGGATCTTTGTGTGCTTTTGGTATTAGTGTAATTGTGGCTTCATAGAACGAGTTGGGTAGTGTTCCTTCTGTTTCTATTTTGTGGAACAGTTTGAAGAGTATTGGTGTTAGGTCTTCTTTGAAGGTCTGATAGAATTCTGCACTAAAACCATCTGGACCTGTGCTTTTTTTGGTTGGAAGACTTCCAATGACAACTTCTATTTCTTCAGGGGTTATAGGACGGTTTAGATGGTCTATTTGATCCTGATTTAATTTTGGTACTTGGTATCTGTCAAGGAAATTGTCCATTTCCTCAAGATTTTCTAGTTGTGTTGAATACAGGTTTTTGTAGTAGGATCTGATGATTTTTTGAATTTCCTCAGTTTCTGTTGTTATCTCTCCCTTTTCGTTTCTGATTTTATTAATTTGGATACTATCTCTGTGCCCTCTGGTTAGTCTGGCTAAGGGCTTATCTATCTTGTTGATTTTCTCAAAGAACCAACTCCTCGTTTTGTTGATTCTTTGTATGGTTTTATTTGTTTCTACTTGATTGATTTCAGCCCTGAGTTTGATGATTTCCTGCCTTCTACTCCTCTTTGGTGTATTTGCTTCTTTTTGTTCCAGGGCTTTCAGGTGTGCCATTAAGCTGTTAGTGTATGCTGTCTCCCGTTTCTTTTTGGCGGCACTCAGGGCTATGAATTTTCCTCTTAGCACTGCTTTCATTGTGTCCCATAAGTTAGGGTATGTTGTGCCTTCATTTTCATTAACTTTCAAAAAGTCTTTGATTTCTTTCTTTATTTCCACCTTGACCAAGTTATCATTGAGTAGAGCATTGTTCAGCCTCCATGTGTACGTGGGTTTTCTTTTGTTTTTGTTGCCATTGAAGACCACCCTTATTCCATAGTGATCTGATAGGAGGCATGGGATTATTTCTATCTTCTTGTATCTGTTGAGGTCTGATTTGTGACCAATTATATGGTCAATTTTGGAGAAGGTACCATGAGGAGCTGAGAAGAAGGTGTATTCTTTAGCTCTAGGATGAAATGTTCTATATATATCAGTTAGTTCCATTTGGTCCAAGGCTTCAATTAGATTCACTGTGTCCCTGTTTAGTTTCTGCTTTCCTGAACGATCCATTTCAGAGAGCGGGGTGTTGAAGTCACCCACTATTATTGTGTGCGGTGCGATGTGTGCTTTGAGTTTTAGTAAAGTTTCTTTTACGAATGAGGGTGCCCTTGCATTTGGAGCATAGATATTCAGGATTGAGAGTTCTTGATGGTGGATTTTTCCCTTGATCAGTATGTAGTGTCCTTCTGTGTCTTTTTTGATGACTTTGGGTTGAAAATCAATTTTATCCGATATTAGGATGGCTACTCCACCTCGTTTCTTGGGGCCATTTGCTTGTAAAATTGTTTTCCAGCCTTTTACTCTGAGGTAGTGTTTGTCTTTGACACTGAGGTGTGTTTCCTGCATGCAGCAAAATGCTGGGTCCTGTTTACGTATCCAGTCTGCTAGTCTATGTCTTTTAATTGGGGAATTGAGACCATTGATATTAAGAGAGATTAAGGCATAGTGATTATTGCCATCTGCCATTCTTGACGCTATCTTTATGTTTGAGTGGTTATCTACTTTTGGGTTTGATTCAAGAAGGTTATTATCTCATTTTTTCCAGGGTGTTGTTTCTCTCCCTGTATTGGAGGTTTCCACCTATTATCCGTTGCAGGGCTGGATTTGTGGAAAGATATTGTGAAAATTTGGTTTTATCATGGAATATCTTGGTCTCTCCATCTATGGTGATTGAGAGTTTTGCTGGGTATAGTAGTCTAGGCTGGCATTTGTGCTGTCTTAGTGTCTGCATGAGATCTGCCCAGGATCTTCTGGCTTTCATAGTCTCTGGTGAGAAGTCTGATGTGATTCGGATAGGTCTTCCTTTGTATGTTACTTGGCCCTTTTCTCTTACTGCATTTAGTATTCTTTCTTTGTTTAGAACATTCGGTGTTTTGATTATTATGTGACGGGAGGTATTTCTGTTCTGGTCCAGTCTGTTTGGAGTTCTGTAGGCTTCTTGTATGTTCATCGGCATCTCTCTCTTTAAGTTAGGGAAGTTTTCCTCCATAATTTTGTTGAAGATGTTTACTGGCCCTTTAAGTTGCAAATCTTCACTCTCATCTATACCTATAATCCTTAGGTTTGGTCTTCTCATTGTGTCCTGGATTTCCTGGATGTTTTGGGTTACGCGTTTTTTGCATTTTGCATTTTCTTTGACTGTTGAGTCGATGCTTTCTATGGAATCTTCAGCACCTGAGATTCTTTCTTCCAACTCTTGTATTCTATTGTTGATGTTTGCATCTATGACTCCTGATTTCTTCCCAAGGTTTTCTATCTCCAAAGTTGTCTCCCTTTGTGATTTCTTAGTTGTTTCTACTTCCTTTTTTAGTTCCTGGATGGATTTGCTGAGATCCTTCACTTGTTTGTTTGTATTTTCCTGTATTTCTTTAAGGTAATTTTGCATTACCTCTTTCAGGATTTCTTCCTGATGACCCACGTTCTCCTGCATTTCTCTGAGCGATTTTTGTGTTTCCTCCTCATGGGATTCCATCTGTTGATCCATCGTCTCCTGCATTTCTTTAAGCAGTTCTCGTGTTTCCTTTGTAAGGGCATCTAACCGTTGATTCATTTCTTTAAGCAATTTTTGTGTTGCCTCCTTATGGGCATCCGTCTGTTGACCCATATTCTTCTGCATTTCTTTATGCAAATTTTGTGATTCCTTTGTGAGTGCATCTACCCGTTGATTCATCTCGTTAAGCGATTTTTGTGTTGTCTCCTTGTGCGCCTCCATCTTTTGATCCATGTTCTCCCGCATTTCTCTAAGCGATTTTTGTGTTTCCTTTGTAAGGGCTTCTAACCGTTGATTCATGGTCTCCTGTAACTCTTTATGAGATTTATTTGTGTCCTTCTTGTGATCCTCTAATAGCATCATGAGAAGTGATTTTAAATCCAGATCTTGTCTTTCGGGTGTGGTGGGGTATCCAGGACTTGCTGCTGTTGGAGAGTTGGGTTCGGATGGTCCTACATTACTTTGATTACTGTTAGTAACATTCCTACGTTTGCCTTTTGCCATCTGGATACCTCTGGTGTTAGTTGGTCCTGCTGCCACTGGCTGTTGGTTGGACCTCCTGTGAGCCTGCAAAGCTATTTCTGCCCCCCCCTGGATTACCAGGATTCCCCTGGCACCGATTTCTGGGGCCTGCCTGCTCCTGAGTGACTTTGGAGCCCTAATGTGCTTTGCCCCAAGTGATCTTATATTGGGGAGGCCTTGCACATCTAAAGGCTCAGCCTAGTGGATTCCTGGAGCAGAGGTCGCCAAAGGGAGGCTGGCAGGCTCCTGCCCTGTGCAGGGGTGTGTGATCTCTCCTGGGGGGGGGAGGGGGCGTCCCTCTGCCAGGCAGAAGTCCCACAGCAGATCTGGCGCGCTGGTCACTGCAGATCAGCCCAGCACCTGGGAGCAGGTTACACACAAGCTGCCTGAACCCGAAGCGATATTATGCCTGTCTGTCTCTGAGCCTGGTGGTCCCAACTACCTGGTCACTGGAGCAAAGATGGCGGAGGGCACTCTCCGTGGCGCCGCTCACCCTGTGGTCACGATGGCCCGCCGATCTGGCACCCAGACGACCACAGCGCCAACCCGCCCTCGGGCACAGAAGGAAGCCCCAACAGGCCGTGTCCCAAGTGATGTTATATTGGGGGGAGAGCCTGGGTACCGGTCTCTCCAGCGCAGTCCGCGGGAACAGAGGTCGCGGAAGGGAAGCTGGCGGGCTCCCTCCCTGCGCAGGGTCCCTCCACCAGGCAGAAGGTCCCACCGCGGAACTGGCGCGCTGGTTACTGCAGATCAGCCCAGCACCTGGGAGCAGGTTACACCCAAGCTGCCTGAAACTGAAGCGATATTATGCCTGTCTGTCTCTCTCTTTCTTTCTTTCTTTCTGCCTTTCTTTCTTATTTGTTTTGTACTTAATGTGAATGCTTGTATTCATGCCTAATATACACTTTCTTTGCCCAAAAGTAAAATAAGAGGCAGATGCAAATTTGGGTTGGAATATTGTTGTGAACTTGCACATTACGATCCCTAAAGTTACTGAGTCATTTAGCTGAATTCCCCTGAACCCAGTGAGCAAACTAAGATACTTGTGACATAGAAAGATTTACGTTACATTATGATGGTTGTCAGCTGGGTCTTTTTAAATATCTGGGACCTTGCCTATGCTCTCTCTCTTATATTGTCTCTCCCTTCCATCAGGACCACTGTATGTTTCTCTTTTTCCTTCCTAGCAGTGAGTAATCCAAGGGGAAAAAGCATGTATGTGAGTGTGTATCATGTACCCTCCCAAATATAAAAACAAAAAGATTTAGTAGTTCCCTTACAAATTTTTTTTAGACTAAGGTAGAGTTAAATAAAAAAAAAATGAAGCAAAGGATGAAGGGAATGAAGAAGGAAGAAAACAAAAGAGGGAGAAGATGAGCTGGGGCATTGGACGATGTAGAGAAAACATCATATATCACCCAGATGTTTGTCTACAGTGGCCCAAACATCAGGCTTTGGGGAGACAATTGGAAGACACAATGCTTCTTTCAGGGCGGACAACTGCTCACGGCCCCATGGCCTCGCTCCCTGTGTGTGTGTGTCTATCCCTTTCAAGCCTTTTTGTGGTCAAGTTATAAAGGCCTGTTTAGTGGGTGGGATGACGTCATACTGACCACAAAAGCTTATATTTCCTGCTACTAAATACACAGCTCCTGCTGACGAAGTGGTCATTACAGAGCTAGCTTGTTCTGTCTAGGTCACTCTGAGTGGGGATAAAGGCACTGGGGGCAGGGGGCCCGTTGAGAGAGCACAGCCATTATTCCCAAGCCTGTCTGCTGGCCTGCTGATTCTCATCTTATTGGAACTAAAAGATGAAAATAGAAGACCCTTTGTGCTTCCTGGGGCTCTTTCTCAGGAAGGACGCGGGATCATATTGGGCGGCCACATGGAGGAGAGAAAGGAACAGATGAAATCCAGGTCGTCGATGATTCTGATCTCTCATTTCTATGCAGAGTGATTTCACCTCTCTGCCTCTGAGCACAGCAGTCTCCATTTTACAAAGGAGAAAAGGATTTTATGCAGGGATCGAATGAGATCACATGACTGAAAGTGAGACATTTTGTTACTCAAATGCAAACATCATTTCTTCAGGGTCCTTACTATACCTGGGACACATAGCAACTGTAGTGTGGGTTCTCCTTTTTGAATGTGTAAAATATAGCTTTGGGTTTTGAAAAAAAATTTTTTTTTGTTTTGTCTGTTTCCCAGGAGTAACCAGTAAAGAGCATTCTCTGTTTTGACAGTTCCATACATATCTATATAGTGTATTATGTTTGTATACACCATATCACCCTCTTCTATGCCCCTTCTTTAGTTCTGAGACCTTCCTTTTTCCCACCTAACGTTTCAATGTCTACACTAATAAACAAAATAACATTCCATCTTCCAAGGATCATTGATAGTTATCCGACCCTCAGGAAGAAATGAGACCTTTCTGGGGAGGGGAGCAGACACATCCTTTATCCATGGTGGGAAGTTCAAGGTCCAATCTTATGTGGGTTTCTTGTGACGATGTCAATTCTTGGTGGCAGTGTTATCAACTTAAATGAGAGAGGAAACTTGCCAAGTTGCATCTAAGAAGCCACACCAAGAACTTGGAGCAACAGAGAGGGAAGAGAAAGGATCAGGGAAACATCATGGAAGCAGTGGTCTTGGGTTGGGTCTAGAAATGTATAAGATTTCAGCAGACAGCAGTAGATTAAAGGTGACAAGGTAAGGAGCCACACCCATGAGACCCTAAGTGGCACCTGACATAACAGCAGCACACAGTGTGCTCAGTGTCGGATTTTGGCATCTGAACTGCCAATGAAACAAAATTCCACAGCTACAACTTTTCGATATTTCCCACAATCAGATTAATTTCAACATTGACAGAAGCAGAAAACCACTGTTTAGCCAAGATCTTATGGAATTTTCCTAGCCTCAGCTCTGAGCTTAGACAAAGAAGGGTTCAAATTCCCTCGAGCTCCTTTCTTTAAGCCACCCCTTCTGCCCCATCTTGAAGGAGTATTATGCACAGGACCACAACCCCCAAAAGGACTTTTGACACTAGTCATCACGGTGATTGGAGAAGGGATTTGTTGCTGTTCTCCATGTAACAGGTGATAGGGACAATTATCTTCCTAAACTAGCCGCTTACAGATTTTTGTGGACCACAGCTATTTAGGTTGGTTCTCTATGAAAACAAAAACTTGAAACACTACCATGTTCCTTTTACTCTGTGGGTCTACCATGCATCTATTGGGGATATATTTCCCGGCAAGGGCACTGGCTAACATTAGGGGCCTCTCTTAGGAGCCTCTGTTAGGTCTAACACCCATGTACCCCTGTTCTAAAGCCACGGCACCTGCTGTGTCTCAGCAGTTCCCCATAAGCTGCCAGCCCCTGGCACAGACATTAGCTTTGTTAACTGTATTTCCCGGGGAACACGCTAGGTGAGCTGCTGGCAGGGACCACAACTATCGTTTTCATTTTCTAATTTTAAAAAAAGTGTGTGTTTGGTAACAGACGTAAGACAAGCCAGCCAGGCAGCTTCAGAGTCCCGCCATAGAGGAGATGGTCCTGGGTCCCCTCCACTGAAGTGTTTGGGGGAGGGGGGACTCCCAGAAGCTGAAGTGACTTTCAGAGAAGAAGGACACCATCTCTGTAACCCCAGGCCCATCTCTGAAAACAGAGCTGGGGGAGAGTCACAAGTTGGAGCACACTATTAAGCTAATAAAAGTGTTAAGAAATAAGAGAACATAATATACTGATAACTGGAACTCAGGAAAAAACAAGAATTTTGAAAATGATCGTGAAGACTCTTGGCTGAAGCCAAGTTAACAGTCCACGACATTATTACCGGACTCAGCAGACCTAACACTAAAAGAACATTACCCCAGGGACAATGCCAGAAGGATACCAGCTCCTGGGGAGAAGGGTGTGGGTGAAGCCAGAGCAGAAGTTGAGATTGGGACAAGAAGTGGAGTCACAGATCGCAGAACCTGAGGGTCCACATTTAGGAAGAGAAGACAGAAGAAGTTCTGAAATTAAAACCAGGATATGTCTGACAGACACAGGGCTCAGTCATTCAATGTAAACTCAGAAAAATAACACACTGTATTCCCACATATAAAATATATGCAATTTTTAAAAATGAAAACAAAACAAAACAAACAAACCCCAAACATCATGGAGGCCATTGGTCTAAGAACTCAGAGTGATGATAACTTACTAAAAACTAGGGACGGAGAGCATGTCTCTTAATGATTTCAATTGACTATATGAAATTACTCATACATTCATTGTCTCTGAAGAGACAATCAGAACAATGCTAAGAAAATGACACCTTTGCCCTGCTTTTGATGCTGCAAGAGACTCTGCTTTGAACTATTAAATAACTTATTTTTCTAAGTCCCAGTTTCAGTCTATCAGTCTCTATTACCTATGCTTATGATCATGGAGAAGATACTAGGGAAAAGAATATCTTCTTTTTTAATATTAAAACATTAAAAGATATTAAACATAACTGTTAAAAAGTAAAATGAAAGAAAACACAAGTCTTCATTCCTAGATGCAATTTCCATTGTCCCGAGCAACATTCTTGACTGATTATCCCCACCCCCCACCTCCCATGTTGATTCACATTTGGCTGAACTAACATGATTGGTTCTTTTGAATTTGGAAAGACACTTCTTCACTGACCCAAATAATCTGTTTGTTGATTTTACCCAAACTAATCTATTGACTGAATTTCTTGCCCTTGTTTTCAAGTGGAAAGCTAATTATACAGCCTATGTCTGTGTTTATAAGAGGTTTGTAAGTGTGCGTTCATTAGCCTGAAACAAGTTTTCTGGAAGGCTTGTGAGGTCACAGCACTTTGGGAGTAGAGAAAATGAATAGCTTGGGTGATTCCCAGTGTAAATCTCAGATTCTAGAGAATCTTGTGGCCAACAAGAGTCTCCTGGACTATGAGACTTTCCTTACTCCCTGTTGATCTCTACTACTCTGTCGTCCACAGTACCTTTTTAAACTTGCAGCTTAAAGTACTACCCTACTTTTTCTTAGAACTTTGGGGATGGACCTCACTCCATTTTGTTATTTCTCAAGTAGTATGTGAAATTTATGCATAGTACATTATGCATACTAATTTACTCACAACTCACATGAGCATAACCTACACATGCCAAGTGAGTGTGTGTTTCATGGTCAGCTTTGTACATCATCCATGATTACAGAGTGTCTCTGACTCAGACTTGAAGACCTACTACTTATGTGGCTGTCTACTCCTATCCAATTCAGGGCAATGCCAACACCAAGTCTTGCTTTGTGCTTCAGGTGCTAAGGAGAGTGAGACCCATATGGTGGTCTAGTGCCCTCTTGTGGATTTCAAACTGAGAGTTCTGAGCTTTGGTGCTTACTAGTAGGATCACAGATTTTAAAATGCTGTTACAAAGCACAAAAATAATGCTTGCCTTCTTCCATTAAGAACAGGACAATGATCTTATAGAGCTTATACAATGGTGGCAAATTCACTGTACTCTGAGCCACTAAGGACCCTTAGGAGTGTAGAGATCAGTTAAGTGTAGGAGTTTAATAGGACCCTTAGACTCTACATACATAGTATAGGCCAAATCAATGCTCAAAGCTTCTTCCCCAACTTGGCAATAACTCCCAGTTGGTCCATTCACTGTCATATGAACTCGCTCATTCACTGGCTCCCAGTCTGTCTCTGTTCTAAGTAATTTCAAATATTTAATCTGAAAGCAAGAAAATTAGGATAATAGAACAAGTGATCTCAAAAACTGAAAACAATTTTCATGTCAACAAATCCTAAAAGGCTTCAGTGACCCAAAAATGGATGCTAGAGATGTTGGTTTATGATAAAAAAGAGTGTATTGGTGATTGACATTGTCTAACAGTAGGACTTCTGGTCCCTTGATAGACAAGAAAAGATGGATTGGTTTGGGTGTGTAGACAGTACAGGGGCATTTCTTTCCCATTGGAATATGTTGTCTTTAATAAAGTTACTAAATTTTTAGGGGGTTCACAAGTTTATCTGAGAACATCTTTCTGTTGCTAATCAAATAGTTCCAGTAGTTAAGTCCTCTCAAGTATTCAATTCAGAACCTTTCTTGTACATTTTACATTAATAACTATCATAACCACCTCCGGGAAATCATAATGTGTGTGCTTATGTGTGCACATGTGTGTGTGAAGTTGCATGGATATGCAAAGCCATTTTGATAACGTTTTTGCTTCTGCCTTTCTAGATAGGACCTTTGGCACAATCCATCCTGTCTATTCTGTCCATTAACTGCTTTTCATTACGGTAAACCTTTTATACCTCCATGCCTAGCTTCATATAATGTCAGCTCACAGACTGGAGAGCTGTGTGCATTTGCTTAATTCTGACTGTATGACATACAATGAGCATATAATTATGTTTACTAAAATCCATTATTCACAGCACTGAGAAATGAATCAAAAAACAGAATTTGAGAAGAGCATTCATGAAAAGTAAGAGTAGTGGTTTCTTGCTCCCTAGTTGTAGGGACAGTGACGTTGGTTCAGCTTAAGCTGGGAACGTGG
Organism: Tokudaia tokunoshimensis; assembly: GCA_036184795.1. Lineage (NCBI taxonomy): Eukaryota > Metazoa > Chordata > Mammalia > Rodentia > Muridae > Tokudaia > Tokudaia tokunoshimensis. Next base: position 76,024,396 of record BTHU01000016.1, read on the forward strand.
CAGTGGAAATGACACATATGGCTTTCCAGTTTGATACTACTCTTTTCAAGAGGTGGAATGATGTCAAAGTTAGGGACTGACCTGGGTTTTCCTCACACTTTTTCAATGCTATGGTCTCTTTCCTTTGGGAACTCTATCATTAACCTTGGAAGGAATCAGTTAACCCAGCACAACTAATTAGGACCCAAACTAGTCTAAATTTCGAAACCTCTTAGCCTTGATTTTTGGACTTAACTGTTTTCCATAGGATGTAGAAACTGGTTTCTTTGCTTTACTTCCTCACAGAAAGCTACACCACACTTCCTCCCTTCAGACTGAGGCGGGATGGAGATGACAGTCTTCTTTGGTAAAAGTTGATCCATCCTTACAAGGCTAACACTTGGACTTAAGGAAATGCTGGTTTGAATTTTTGCTCATTTTCCTCTCAGTAATTCGCCTACCTTTGTCTTGGCAGAGGAATTAATAGCCCATGTCCTAGAGCTCTGATGACAGCCCCTGGCTATAACAGAAGAATTCTAACTCCATTGCCTCTCCATGGGAAAGTCACACAGGATTGTCACCAACCTGTGAAATAACCACCCACCTGGTCAGAGGACCATTTCACAGCCAGGAACTCCATCCCGATTCAGCTGTGCCATATGGGAAGCAGAAACTGTTTTTCTCCATATGGATCTGTCACACATTAATAGAAGGCATTTGCTTTCTATCTCAGCCAAATGCCTGGACTTTCTTGAAACACATGAGAAGATGAGCTTGGCTTAACATGTTAGAGAACTGGATAGAAACTCTGTAAAACAAATCAAAACACAAATTAGGTTGTACCATACCGTTCCTGCCTCTCTGGAGAGACGAGGAATGCTAGGTTCTTAAAAGAGAAAAATATGTTGAAGTTTTAGAGAGAGAGAGCATAGGTTGCAACTGCCTTCTTGTGGCATAGACACAAAATGCAAAGTGTTTAAACAGACTCTTAGAAATCAATCTTGAACACACAGACACATAGACACACACACACACACCCTCATTTTTCATGTGGAAACTGAACTTTAAAGAGAGATGCTGCTGATTTGTTTGCCAGCATGCAGGTGTGTTGCAGCTCAGTCCTTTCCCTCCATTCTTTCCCATGATTCTCCCCTTACAATGTATCTGCCACCATGTCATTGCTAGGAAATCCCATCCCTCATGCCCAAATTCAATGAACAAATCATGATGATTTCCTTGCTGTCTTTCTTCAGTGAAAACTTGTATCCATGTCCTCACTCTCCTTTATCTACAAACATTTTTATCCATCACTGTGGAAGTTAGAGTATGGGACAGGAAAACAAAGTCTCAAATAGGCAGCAAAAACCTGCATCTCGATTCCAAATTCTTCATCAAATGTTATGGGAAACATCTCCTAAGCTAACAAAGGAAAAACTGATTCTAGGGCAAATGATCTGTGTTTCTTCCTTGGTTGTCCTGTGTAACATTTCTATATATCCTGGTCCTCTGGTTCTCAAAATCTTTCTATCTCTCTTTTCTTGATGTTCCCTAAGCCTTGTGTAGAAGAGTTGCATTGTGGAGTCACCAACTGGGACTAGAACCCCCAGACTCACTGATTCTGTGTTCTGACCAGTTGTAGACCTCTTTAGACTCCTCCATATTCTACAAAAAAAAAGAAACTTCTTTGGTGAGGGGTGAGAGTTACACTTATCTATGGGTATAAGTATTTAGCATACAGTTAGAAATTGTATTGGTTTGGGAAAATGCCTGTAATAGGTTATGTCTGTGGTCTATGCTCTTTCCAGCTTTGGGTAGTTGGCTGGGTTTACAGTACTGGGCGCAAATTCTCTTCTATTGAGCAGAACCTAAGTCCAATTAGCCAGTTGTTGATTATCCTGGAGTTAAAGTGTCTCTATTGCATTGTCTTGCCAGGTCAGTCATTGTTACAGTTCCAAGGCTTTCCAGCTGGGTAGACCATTAATTTTTTCCATTGCCACCTTGCAAAGCACATTCAAAACTATAAAAGTCTCAAAAACTGGAATCACAAAAGTAGTTGAGGATAGGTAGATACACAGTCACCATTGCTATTTTCCTCAAGGAAACGGAATTTTCTAAAGGTTCATTTAGATGGAATACACAAGGCCCATTCTGTGCATCCTTCCATGGAATCAGACTGTCATACTGGGGCATGATGTGAACCAAACCTAGACAGAAAAGGTAGTGCATGACTCTTCATTATCAAAACCTTTGATTTGATTATCTTTTGCTATCTATGAAGATATAGATACATTTTAGTCCTGACATCGAGATAATAGTTACCCACTTCTCACTGTGACCACTCAAAATATGCTGCTTAATTCTTTCTTCTTTTGAGAGTAACTAAAATTCAGTGGTTGCTTCACTGAGACATTTTCTTTTTTAGTGATACTACACAACATGATTTTGGGAAGCCTGGACTCTATGAATTGTCCAAAATTATATTATCAAGGTATTTTCATGGACCAGGAGTTTCTAAAAATTCAGTTAATGGAAGAAGGAGGAAGGCTATGGAGGTAGGAAGGAGAATCATAGTAAAGGAAGTAAATACTATCCACCGTAGTCAAAGCTACATGTTGACAGGTATGTGTGTATGTGTGTGGGTATATGTGTGCTTGTGTTGTATATATATATATATATATATATATATATATATATGGTATGTGTACGTGTGGTATGTATATGTTTAGTGTATGTGGGGTGTGTGTGTATGATTTGTATACTGTGTGAGTACATGTGTGGTAGGGGGTTGTGTGGGTGTGTATATGTGTGATGTGTATATGTGGTGTGTATGGTTATGTATAGTGTGTGTGTATGACATGTGTGGGTGTGTGGGTGGGTGGGTGTGATGTGTGAGTGCATGTGTGTTTTTTGTGTGTATATGTGTGTAACATCTGATGCGTGAGTGCATATGTGTTTTGTGTGTGTATGTGTATATATGTGTGATGTCTGATATATGTGTGAAGGGTACCTGCATCCTACAGCATGACCATAAAAGTGAGAGGGCAATTTGGGGGAGTTGGTTCTTACCTTTTACTCTAGGTTTCAGGGATCAAACCCTAGTTGTCAGGCAATTGCTTTTACCTGCTGAGCCATCTGACCAGCCCATCACATTATTGATACTGTGTGCACTCCTCTGGGCTGCAATTGGCAGAGGAATTTAATTGGCTGAAGTGTGCAAAGGGTTTGATGTCCTCCACAACACTCCTATTAGCAGGATGAGGCATAGATGGAAAGAGAGCCCAAGCTCATGCAGTGCTTTGATTTAGAAAGTAAAGCCAGCCCCTTGCTGGAATTTTGTCTTGGGAGAAGAATGATAAGATTGCAGTACCAGATTTCCCAGGTTATGTCTGCCTCTCTCACTTCTGAAGCTGAAGCTTAGAAAGATTAAGAGAGAGACTTTATGTGAGGCCACACACCTCATTCCTCGCTGCAGTGTGTATCCGGGACTGTCTTCCCTGCTGTCCACAAAGGAAGCAGTATGGTAATCAGTGGCCAAAAAATGATCCATTAACTGAGTCAGGATGAATAGATAGCTAATAGCAGGGGAGGAATGGAAAGACAGTTTGTCTGGAATCCAGCTTTTAAACATATCCTGTCCCCTCCAAAAAATACAGGGAAGCCTGGAGAAACATGGTCCAAAATAGTATTTCTCAAATGTCTAATTGCATAGAGATCAAACATAGACTGAAGACAGAGTTTCAGCCAGCTATGGTTGACAGCCTCTTATGTTCTGACAGTTACTCGATGCCATTTTTAATTTTCTTTTACCATGACTGCTTGTACCCCCAAGTAGCTTTCAAGCAGAGGGTGCGTTGGCACGTGTAAAAACCGCAGACTGTAACGCCAGCTCCACCTCATTCCACCTCTGACAACTTCTGCATGCCGCCTACCCTCTCAGAGGACATTTCGTTTATTTATAAAAAACAATGCCACCCATCATGCAGGGTATTTGTGGGGAGTAAATCAAATGAAGGGCTTGACGGCATCCAGAACAATTCCTGACAGGCCAGAGAATGGGTGACAGAGAGCCTTCTGAGGTCTCAGAGGATATTTTCAAAGATCAGACAAGCAGTTCAGGTAGTTTCCTTCCATTTCCCACACTACAAATTTCATTTGTTCACACACTTGTTCATTATAAGTGAATTCACACTAGAAAAAAGTATCTTTGAATGGAAGAGTCAGCCCACTACGGCTCACACACTTACATGACGCTGCAGGATACAACTTACCTCTCTCTCCTACAATGTGAGTTGTTGGAATATTCAGCAGGGTTGTTCGAAAACCATACTTTTTTGTCATCATAGACAGTTCTTCTCATCCGAAATAGCTTGTGATTTACCACAGTGCAGAATGACATCATAGGTTTCTCACTGCTTTATCTTTTCTAATCATGAGAATTCCGGAACAGGTGTTCATTTTAATTAGACAATCATAACATAACAATTGCTAATTATGTGAGGTAATAAATAGACTAATTAGCTTATTTACCATCCCATGATTTGTACACAAATCTGAATATTATGGTACATTATAAATACATAATTTTATTTATCAATTAATAATAATTTTCTCCATTTACCTTCTCATTTTAAAAATGAGGGAAATAATCGATCATATCTCACAGATTTATCAGTTTTAAAAGATGTGGTTTATATAAAGTACTCTTTATAGGGACAGTAGTGATTTGAATGAGAAATGCCCCCATAGGCTTGCACATTTGGCTCACCTGAATTGCTGTACTACTAAAGCTTCCAAAGCGAATCTAAGCCTCTCTGTGTCTGCTCAGTCCGATGCTTAATGCTTATCTGCAACTTTTTATTGTTTGTTTTTTATGCAAAAATTTTTCAACAAAAAATTTTCAATCTTTTGTTTGCTTCCATGATGAATCTAAATCCTATCAAGGTGACAATGAAGAGTCCCATCCCAGGAAACTGTTTCATAGTCTGTGTTAACTTCCATACTGTGGCCTGAAGCTGTGCTGTGTCCATCAAAGTCTGGGGTGTTTGGGGGATGTCCCCCCTCTCTTTCACTCTCTTGTATATTTTCACTGTCTTGCATATTTTCACTTATTTCAAGCATACTCTCAATCTACATCATCTGTTTTTAATTACTAATCTAGATATCAGTTTAACTATGCTTTACATTTTCAAGGCAGATGAATCATGACAGCAAAGTAGCTAAAGCTGTTCTCCACATTGGAGTTATCAGGGAACCAGTGAAGTCAAGGAAACAGAGTACTCATGGACATGCCTGAGGAACAGCCCGAGAAAGCAAACACAACACAACAATGAAGGGAAACCTGGAAAGGTTTGGGGAAGTCCATATCCTTTTCTTTTTCCCATTCAAGGTGAAGAAAAAAACGAACTCAGGTTTTTATAGCAAGTAACTCAAAATGTACTTGGGCATATGTACAAACACACTCACATACGTAATCAGTAGTTGTAGCATTTATCTTGACATGCATACAGACACGATAAGTGAGGCACATGCATCAGTTAGCATGGACCTGTATACACACACACACACACACACACACACTCACTCACTCACACACACACAAACTCACACACCATACCATATTAGTTACTTTTGTATTATCACCAATCATCCCCAATACTTAGGTGTTGAAAACATTTATTTAGCCGCTGATTCATGGATTCGATATCCCTGTTGCACTCATGCCAGATGAGAGTGCTGGGATTGCGGTGCTCTCTCATAGAAGCATGGCTGTCCTTCCAACTCAATAGCTCTGGGCTTATAATAATGCAAGCTGTGAGATTTCTTGGCGACTGAATTCTAAAGTCTTATGTTGTGTCTACGGCAATTTCACTGTTTGGAGGCAAACTGGGGTGAGTCTAAGTTTGGACCGTGGAGGTGAACATTGCATAAAGAAGAGCATACCCACCAAAATGTATTGGGGTCATGTTTTGGAAACTAAAGATTACATTTCCTGTGTTGAAAAAAAAATCATGTGTACTTTCTCTTAATTGCACTCTGTATATTCAATATAGCACAGAGTAAACCCATTGTGTGTGTGTGTGGGAGGGGGGGAGGGTCTGGGTCTTAATCCTGAAGATCTAGTGTAAATACTTTTACTTTTCACTCCATTCTCATTGAGGAATGATACAGTTTTGAATTTTACAACCACTCTCATCATTCTTAGAAAGACTCACTCCATGTTGTCAATAGGCAGCTGAGACAGTGATGCCCATCCTTGAAAAGGGTTTCTAATGGGCAGAATAATGCCCCATAAGATATTCATGCCTTAATCCCTAGAATGAATGTGTAGTGTAGTGTCTATATACATATATGTGTGTGTATGTATATACATATATATGTATATGTGTATGTGTATATAATATATATATATTGTGTGTGTGATAAAATACATACATGTATAAGTATGCATAATGTTAGACAGCAAAGGGGCTTTGCAGACCTGTTTGAGATAAGAGAGGGTGACTGGCTCCAGACAGCCATCAAGCCTTGAAGAGGCTCCTCCAGCAAAGAGAAGTGCTGAGGGAAGGATGAGACCTGCTACTCACTGACATTATTGAAGAAAAGGGACCATGGACTGAGAGCTGAGGTGGCCTCTGGGAGCTTGGAGTGGCCCTCCCCTTATATCCAGCAACAAAACTAGAATCGTATTACCTTAAATTCAAAGAACAAAATTTCAATAGCCAGAAAGTGGTGGAAATATGACTGGCTGAACACTTGAACCTCAGTCCGGGGAGACCTGAGCTGCATTGATGACCGCCCCCCCAGTACTTCAAGAGAGTCACTTTGCATTATCTCAAACCCTGCACGTTTGTGGCAATTTTTGTATGGAAGCAATAGAAGACAAATGTGGTGAGTTATGATTGCTCAAGCACAGAAATATAAGGCACTGTGGTTTTGGAGAGAAATGGCAGGCCTTGCCTTCTTCGGTAGCTGGAATGCAGATCCAGACAATTTACATTCACCAAAACAAAATATCGTTTTCACATCAGCGACTGTGACTGTGTGCATTTCCCCCTTTACTAAGAAAATGCAAAGTAGTATGTTAAAGCTGGTTTCTTTTCATCCTGTTAGCTATAATTTTTTCTTGCAGCCTGTTGGGATATTCTGGAGTCTTGTTTCTGTCATTAAGTAGTTCAGCCAACCACTCCCTGTTGTGGGTTGTCAATAGGGATCCCACATGGAACTTGTACCACCCTAGGGTGAGGCTGGATTTTCTATCTGTGGTCTTCACCTGCTGCCCTGACCCCTACTTGCAAAAACCTTTGTGTTTTCCAAGGTATAGATTGCTTCCCATGCCTGTTATGGAACAGTGTCTCATAACTCCCACTAGAAGTGATCTGACCCTTGGTCAACTCCACACAGGTTTATCATTTGTGTTGTTGTCTCAATATAGCTGCACTCAGATGCTAACTATCATCCTTCCTCTTAAATTGTAGTCCTTTTGAAGAGAAGGATCATCTTTTATTTTTTTTTATTAGATACTTTCTTCATTTACATTTCAAATGTTATCCCATTTCTTGGTTTCCCCTCTGAAAACCTCCTATCCCATACTCCTCCCCCTGCTCACCAACCCACCCACTCCTGCTTCCCTGTTCTGGCATTTCCCTACACTGGGGCATCAAATCTTCACAGGGCTAAGGGCCTCTCCTCTCACTGATGTCCGACAAGGCTATCCTCTGCTACATATGTGGCTGGAGCCATGAGTCCCTCCATGTGTACTCTATGGTTGGTGGTTTAGTCCCTGAGAGCTCTGGGGGTACTGGTTCGTTCATATTGTTCCTCCTATGGGGCTACAAATCCCGTCAGCTCCTTGGGTCCTTTCTCTAGTTCCTCCATTGGGGACCATGTGCTCAGTCGAATGGTTGGCTGCGAGCATCCACCTCTGTATTTGTCAGGCACTGGCAGAGCCTCTCAAGAGATAGCTATATCAGGCTCCTGTCAGCAAGCACTTGTTGGCATCTACAATAGTTTCTGGGTTTGGTAACTGTATATGGGATGGATCCCCAGGTGGGGTAGTCGCTGGATGGCCTTTCCTTCAGTCTCTGTTCCATACTTTGTCTCTGTACCTCCTCTCATGGGTATTTTGTTCCCCCTTCTAAAAAGGGACCAAAGTATCCAAACTTTGGTCTTTCTTTTTCTTGAGTTCCATGTGATCTATGAATTGTATCTTGGGTGTTCTGATCTTCTGGGCTAATATTCACTTATCAGCGAGTACATACCATGTGTGTTATTTTGTGATTGGGTTACCTCACCTGGGACGATATTTTCTAGTTCCATCCATTTGTCTAAGAATTTCATGAATTCATTGTTTTTAATAGCTGAGTAGTACTTCATTGTGTAAATGTACCACATTTTCTGTATCCATTCCTCTGTTGAGGGACATCTGGTTTCTTTCCAGCTTCTGGTTATTGTAAATAAGGCTGCTATGAACATAGTGGAGCATGTGTCCTTATTACATATTGGAACATCTTCTGGGTATATGCCCAGGAGTGATTTAGCTGGGTCCTCAGGTAGTACTATCTCCAATTTTCTGAGGAACTGCCAAACTGATTTCCAGAGTGCTTGTACCAGCTTGCAATCCCACCAAAAACTAATAGAAACTAATAGAAAATAAATTGGGGAATTTATTAGCTTCAAGCACATGGGCACAGGGGAAAATTTCCCAGACAGAACACCACTAGCTTATGCTCTAAGATTAAGAATTGACAAATGGGACCTCATAAAATTACAAAGCAAGGGACACTGTTAATAGGATAAAATGGAAACCAACAGATTGGGAAAAGACCTTTACCAACCCTACATCTGACAGAGGACTAATATCCAATTTATACAAAGAACTCAAGAAGTTAGACTTCAGAGAACCAAATAACCCTATTAAAAATGGGTACCAAGCTAAACAAAGAATTCTCAATTGAAGAATACCAAATGGCTGAGAAGCACCTGAAGAAATGTTCAATATCCTTAATCATCACGAAAATGCACGTCAAAACAACTCTGAGATTCTACCTCACACCAGTCAGAATGGTTTTATGTAGAGGTCCTTGATCCACTTGGACTTGAGCTTTGTACAAGGAGATAAGAATGGTTCGATTTGCATTCTTCTACATGCTAACTGCCAGTTGAACCAGCACCATTTGTTGAAAATGCTGGTTTTTTTTCCACTGGATGGTTTTAGCTCCTTTGTCAAAGATCAAGTGACTGTAGGTGTGTGGGTTCATTTCTGGGTCTTTAATTTGATTCCATTGATCTACCTGCCTGTCACTGTACCAATACCATGCTGTTTTTATCAAAATTGCTCTGTAGTACAGCTTGAGGTTAGGGATGCTGATTCCCCCAGAAGTTTTTTATTGTTGAGAATAGTTTTAACTATCTTAGGTTTTTTGTTATTACAGGTGAATTTGCAAATTGCTCTTTCTAACTCTATGAAGAATTGAGTTGGAATTTTAATGGGGATTGCAGTGAATCAGTAGATTGTATTTGGCAAGATGGCCATTTTTACTATATTAATCCTGCCAATCCGTGAGCATGGGAGATCTTTCCATCTTCTGAGATCTTCTATGTTTTCTTTCTTCAGAGACTTGAAGTTCTTGTCATACAGATCTTTTACTTGCTTTTAGAGTCACACCAAGGTATTTTATATTATTTGTGACTATTGTGGAGGGTGTTATTTCCCTAATTTATTTCTCAGCTTGTTTATCGTTTGAGTAGAGGAAGGCCACTGATTTGTTTGAGTTAATTTTACATCCAGCCACTTTGCTGAAGTTGTTTATCAGGTTTAGGAGTTCTCTGGTGGAATTTTTGGGGCCACTTAAGCATATGATTATATCACCTACAAATAGTGATATTTTGATTTCTTCCCTTCCAATTTGTATCCCATTGACTTCCTTTTGATGTCTAATTGCTCCGGCTAGGACTTCTAGAACTATATTGAATAGGTAGGGAGAATGTGGACAGCCATGTCTAGTCCCTGATTTTAGTGGGATTGCGTCAAGTTTCTCTCCATTTAGTTTGATGTTGGCTTCTGGTTTGTTGTATATTGCTTTTACTATGTTTAGGTATGGGCCTTGAATTCTTGATCTTTCCAAGACTTTTATCATGAAGGGGTGTTGCATTTTGTCTTTTGTGATCATAAAAAGAGAAATGGGTGTGAGGGTGGTATGGGGGAAGGACGTGCCTCAGTGGGCCCCTGCAGAGGCATCCCTTCCCCCTGAGGGACCAACCACATAATGGTATAGTATAGACTATAGTTTATTGAGGGCATGTGGAGGGGAGTTAAGTGGGTAGTAGAGGCAGAGAAAGGCAAAGAGAAGGGAGAGTCGAGAAGTAGAGGCTGGCCATAGCCATGTGGCAAGAGGGGGGAAGGGAATGAGAGAGAGGTGAGCAAGGGAGCAAGAGAGAGAGAGTAAGAGAGTAAGAGGCAAGAGAGAGGTAGGGGCCAAGCAGCCCCTCTTATAGTGGGCCAGGCCTACCTGGCTGTTGCCAGGCAACTGTGGGAAGGGGTGTACCTGGCTGTTGTCAGGTAACTACAGGGTCAGAGTCCAGACAGAGTACCAACATTGTCAAATGCTTTCTGGGCATCTAATGAAATAATCATGAGGTTTTTTTCCTTTGAGTCTGTTTATATAGTGGATTACATTGATGGCTTTCCATTTGCTGAGCCATCCCTGCCTCCCTGGGATGACTAGCAGCTTGACAGCACATCTGAAAGCTCTAGAACAAAAAAAAAAAAAAAAAAAAACACCCAAGAGGAGTAGACAGCAGGAAATAATAAAACTAAGGGCTAAAATCAACCAAAGAGAAACAAAAAGAACTATACAAAGGATCAACCAAACCAGGAGCTGGTTCTTTGAGAAAATCAACAAGATAGATGAACCCTTATCCAGACTAACCAGAGGGCACAGAGACAGTATCCAAATTAACAAAATCAGAAATGAAAAGGGACATATAGCAAGAGAAACTGAGGAAATAAAAAAAAAATCATATCCTACTACAAAAGTCTTTGCTCAACAAAACTGGAAAATCTGGATGAAATGGACAATTTTCTAGACAGATATCAGGTACCAAAGTTAAATAAGGATCAGACAAACCACCTAAACAGTCCCATAACCCCTAAAGAAATAGAGGCAGACATTAATAATCTCCCAACCAAAAAAAAAAAGCCCAGGACCAGATGGATTCAGTGCAGAGTTCTATCAGACCTTCAAAGAAGACCTGGTACCAATACTCCTCAAACTGTTCCACAAAATAGAAACAGAAGGAACACTACCCAATTCATTCTATGAAGCCACAATTACACTGATACCTAAACCACACAACGACCCAACAAAAAAGAACTTCAGACTAATTTCCCTTATAAAATCGATGCAAAAATCCTCGATAAAGTCTTTTAACCCATTACCATACTTCATAACATAGCAGACGCTTTATGCAAAACAGCAGTCCATTTAGGGGTCGCACTTGGGCCGAGATGCCCACTCTAACACAATCATTTTCATTTTAAGTGGCTTGAGAAACTGGATAGGCAAGCAAGTACTCACCACAAATAAACAGCTTGTTACTCAAGGCATCAGTGGTTCTTTTGAGGGGAGAGATGCCTTGGAGCAATGAGTGTAAATCTCATTGCTGCACCATATGCTTGATTTTATGAGCATATTTCATCTCGGACTCCCAGGGAACAGCAGTTCGATTTTAAACTCAGAGAACGTAGCATGGTGCTTAGGACAAGGATGTGTTTAATCCCTTTGGCAATCTGTTCATCTGGTTGTTGAAGATTTCTTCGTATGGTACCAGGGGCCATCTCAGCCCAGCTTTCTCATGTTCATTCAATGACACAACAATACCAGCAGCAGGTGCAAGTGTGAAGGAGCAATGCACCAGGTAGGACAATACTGACTGTCCGTGTAAAACACCCCCAGTTCAAAAGAAGTCACCAATAAGGCTATTCATAGAGAAAATGAAAAGACATTCAAAGGGAGGGTATTTAGAAATGCAACTCTTCAGCCACCCAGCACCTCGCGGCTTGTATTCAGGTATTGTATATATACACATACAGACTTATCACAGCTCCTAACTATCATCCTCAGGCTTCTCAAGATCATGAGAAGGCTGACTTTATTCAGTCACAGCACCTTCCAGCAGAAAAATAGTCTGTGTCATGAAAGAAATGAGCTCTTTCCTATGAACCTGCCACAAGACCTCTCCCTCCATAATTAGTATCTCAACAGTAAGGGTACATACCTATTCAAAACTAATCGACGGCAAGGCAGCAGGATGTGTGCTTGTGAGAAGAAACTCAGGACTGCAGATCCATAATTGGGTGCTGTTAGAAAGAAAGGAAGGGGTGAAAACTGGAAAGAAAACCAACAAAAGTACCAGTAGTGAATGTCAAGTCAATAAACCCCAACTGTATGTATATATACAATGAGTGCACACATCCTCCCATTTTTCCTTTACATCTTTGTGTGTGTTCCCTTTTCTGAAATCACCCACGCTTTGCTTGAAAGCTGTTAGGAAACTGAAAATTGTTTTTGTGCTTTTCCATTGTAGTATTTATACTGAAACTGAATTACAGGCAAGCATGCACACTTGCACATGACTCTGGCTTGCCAGTTCAATTCTCACCATAGTTTTTGAAAATAAAGAATCCTTGTGAGGTGCCAACTCCTTGAATTTCCATCCTGTGTCAGGGTTTGTTTTTCTGCCATCCAAGTAGACAATGACGGTTTATGTCTCAGATGAAGCCCTTGAAATTGGAATTGTTTAATGGAAATAGACATTTCCCCTTCCAGATAGAATCAAGATGTTTATCCCACAACTAAAATTTAACTTCTACATTTTTTTATTTCATTTTTCTCCTCAATTTCCAAAGAGGCTTTGAAACTGAATGTGAGCTAAAGAAATTACTCTGGACCATTTTGCAGGGGCTGAGAGGGTGGGAAAAGAGTTGATGAAGGTTGATTTCTTGATTATTTTTGAATATTTAAAAATGTGAACCTTTTAATTTAATGATAAATCAAGACTTATGCTACCCTTAACTCATAGCTTTTGGAATATGTACTATATTTTCAAAGTCACTTTTAGATTATTTATGTGTGATTCTCAAAGTTGATATGTAAGGGAGGTAGAATTAGGCATGTTACCCTTATCAACATGGAAACTACATTTCAGATGTTAATTAATTCGTCCTAAGTCACAAAACATATTAGTGGTCAAGTGTGCCCCAGGAATGAGATATCCTAGTTTTTCAACCTTGTTTCCTTGAATTTCAAGTCACTACCTGGTAGTGTGTTCTTCCTTCATGTGTCTTCCAGTTAACTGAATGGCTCACTTAGTCCTGGGGATTAGGAAAACACACATTAGAATATCAAAGGTACTAGCCAGCTTTCCTAATGCAGGTCTAGGTATTCAGAAATAGATACTGGAAAAAGAGAAGAGCCTTTCACTCCTATGTACAGGAAAAGTTCTTCTCTGCAGGAAGGGCTGACCCATGAGAAACTGAGTTATGCCTTTGGGCTGAGAGTTGAGCCTGTGCGAGATGAATGCAGAGTTCCAAGGAAAATCAAAGGTGGATGGTTTTCTGACGCATCCTGTGAGCCCACAGACCTTTGGACCTATGTGTCACACACATTCAGATGTGTGGGTTTTTTCCTTCTTTCATCTACTTCTGCATGGCCAAATTCCAGCCAGACTCCACTCTCCTCAGTGTCATCAGCCTCAGTGAGTCTTACCTCCAAGAGTTCTTATTTACTCATCCCAAGCTATGAGTTGCCTAGGAGTCTCTAGTTTGCAGGGAGTGACTTTTGTGCCTTCATTAGCTCCCTAGGAGAGCACAGCTGCAGGATGCATTCAAATGACTGCCCCCATGGAATGCCACAGGCCACCACCCTGGCAGCAGACACTTTCTATTCCATCTACAAGCAGATACCCAGATCTGCTTGCCTGCCTTCCTGAAACCACATTGGATACAGCTCCCATTTTTCATTCCAGACCTGGAATGGGCTGGTAGCAACAAATCAGATGTTATTCTTGGGTGTGTAATCCTCTCCTCATTCCCCTTTCCCCTCCACTTTTGTTTAGGGAAAAAAAAATAACACTCTGATCTGGGTCTTCTCTTTGTAGATAATTTTGGTAGGTTTCTATCATTATTGCTAATATTTTTAATCTTGAGTAGCTAGTTGTCTCCTGGTGCCTTTTGAACATCTGGAGCCAGGTACTTGTGTCCACCTCACAGAGGTGGCAGAGGGAAAGCCACTTTGGGATGGGCCAGTATTTGGGATGCTCCCAGTGTACTGCTCAGAAGATGGTCCAAGGTCAAGTGTGTCCAAGCCTGTAGAGCTGATTTTGTGCAGGATAGCTCACTGATAGAGACTGAGCCCTGAAGTCCGTCAGGCAGATCATTCAAGTCTGAGTTCAAGTAAAAAAATAAAGAAGAGCTGGAGAGATAATAAGTAAAGCACTTTTCTTCAAAACAAGAACTTGAGTTCAATTCCTAGAACATATATTAAAATAAAAAAGGAAGGAAGGAGAGAAGGAAGGAAGGAAGGAAGGAAGGAAGGAAGGAAGGAAGGAAGGAAGGAAGGGAGGAAGAAACAGCTGGGTATATCTGAATGGCTGAATGTGCTTGGAATCCCAGCCCTGGGGTGGTAGAGACAGCCCCGTGTCTGGAGCTTTCCTTACTCAGCCAGCTTGCTTAACCTGCTCGGTGAGTTTCAGGCCAATAAGGAACCCTGTTTTTACCCTAGACACAATTCGCATATCAATAGATTTCCAAGAAGATGGAAGGAAAGACCCCTGGTCCCGGAAAGACTGGATGTAGGGGAATGCCAGGACAGAGAAGCGAGAGGGGGTTGAATGGGGAAAAGAGGGAGGGAAGGGGGCTTATGGGACTTTTGGGGAGGGAGGAAACGGGAAAGGGGAAATGATTTTGAATGTAAATAAAAAAAAAAACTTAAAAAAAATAAAAAATAAAAAAATAAAATAAAGAAGGTAGGTTTTTGAGGAATAGCACCTGAGGTTATTCTCTGTCACACACACACACACACCACACTCATGAGAGAGACAGACAGACAGACAGACAGACAGAGACAGAGACAGAGATGAAGACAGAGAGACACAGAGAGAAACAGAGACAGAGAGGGAGAGACAGAGGGAAAGACAGGGAGAGGCAGAGAAACAGGGAGACAGAGACAGAGAAGGTATCAAACTATTGTGGAAGCTTATAGCTTTTCTGCATATCTACCAGGCATCTGAGTTCACATATAGCACATTTTGTATAGGAAAGAAACAATAAAAGCTAAAATAGCACAACTCCTTATCTAACTACGGAGTCTAAAAGTCACCAAGGTGATGGCACTGCCCTCCCTTGGATCACAGTGTTGGCCCTGCTACTCAGCCTAATTCTCCCACACACATCATCCATGGTTTGCTGGCAGGGTTGGATCACATACATGCTGCTCTAAAGTGGGAATTCTTCAATTTCTCCCCCAAATGCTTGCTGATTACCTTTCATGCAATCATGAAATCATATTGTATAATGTGTCATATTAAGATCTTTAAGGATATGCCATCTGCATGCTTTTTCCACTTGGGATATTCCCAAATACTCTTCAATATCCTACTGGTCTTTGTCTTAAAGGATCTAAATTACTTTTTTTTTTTTGAAAAAAGTAAAGGCAAACAAAAGTTAGCTGGAAGCTGCCAGTAGATCCAAGTGGTACTTATATCTCATCCTTATGTTTCTTCACTGTCCTATGGCCACTGCATAGCTGTTATACACTCAGGAACTTATAACAGCTATGGTTATAGACTGCATAGAAGTTGTCCACGATAAAGCCCGTGATCACCCAGTCATAGATGGAGATGTGACTTAGCCCCTGGTGAGTTACTTAAGCACCAATAGATATAGGTCTACATGCATGCCCACACAATTGGACCTGGTTAAACCTAGTGGGTCACGAAACAGAACCAAAAAAAGATCTGAAAGTGGGCCTGGGGACTAGGGGTGGGCTGGGGAGGAGAATAAGAGAGTCTAGAGGTGAATATGGCTCTAGCATATTACGTGCATGTATGAATTAGTCAAAGAACAAATTTATTTAAAAAGTTTCTCCCAGCAAAAATGGGGGGGGGGTACTTATGTAGATGGCCCTTTGCATGTTTATACCTCCATATGAGGAAAGGTAAAGATGAACAGCTACCAAGTGTCCTTGGGAAACATATCTACACCAGATGCTGTGGCTCAGAGGAACCCTCCAGCAAACTACTCAGGAATGTATTCTATTGGGTTATGAATCATAACAAAGGTAACCACAAAATAGATCATCCACACTATGAGGTATGCTAAATGACAAGCATTTGGTGTAGCTGCTCTCTACCAAGCCTGCTCATTTCAGCCTATTTCAATGGCTTGGGTAGATGAGCTTCCACGGAGAACCCATGCGGTGGTAGCTAGTTCAGGCTCTGCCATCTCTGATCATGTTTAACACTAAGCTAAATCTTATGAGGCTGAGAGCAGTATCTCTTAAAGCGCAATGGGAGAAACTGACCATTTGGTTTCAGCCTTCACTATCCCAAATTTAAAACTTTTGTTTGGGATTGTAAAAGTTGAACTTACTCCAATTTGGGGGTAAATGGAGGATCTTTCGTGATTGTGGAAAAGAACCTCTGTGTGTGTGTGTGTGTGTGTGTGTGTGTCTGTCTGTCTGTGTATCTGTCTGTCTGTGTATCTGTCTGTCTGTATCTGTGTGTGTGTGTCTGTCTGTGTGTATATCTGTATGTGTGTGTGTGTGTGTCTATCTTTCTGTCTGTGTATCTGTCTGTCTGTATCTGTGTGTGTGTGTCTGTCTGTGTGTATATCTGTATGTGTGTGTGTCTGTGTGTGTGTGTGTCTGTCTGTCTGTCTGTGTATCTGTCCTTCTGTCTCTGTGTGTGTCTGTCTGTCTGTGTGTGTGTCTGTCTGTCTGTCTGTGTGTATATCTGTATGTGTGTGTGTGTGGGGGGGTGTTGTGCAGGCATGCATGCACTGTGGAGCACATGTAGAGGCTGGACAAGTTCCTGCCATTCTGTGGGGTCTTCAGATCAAATGCAATCCTTGGTGCAGTTGCCTTTTCCCACCAAACGTTCTCATTGCCCTCCCCGCCCCCCCCCCCCCAGCTCCGGTCTTGGTTTTTTGAGACAGATTTTCCTCATTGTCCTAGAACGCACTGATTTACCTAGGTTCGCTGGTTAGAGACCCAGAGGGATCCTATCTCCACCGCCTAGCACTAGCTTACACTACCAGGCCAGGCTTTTTCACCTGAGTTCTCGAGCTCAAACCCAGATCCTCATGTGTTTGTGGTAACCAAGCTACTAGCTTAGCTCTCTCCTCAGCCCCTGACCATGTTTTTATTAACTTGTGGGCATGAAGAAAAGAGAGATGTGGATTCTTGACAGCATTTGGTTTCATTCCTCCTGTGCTCAGTGGGCCTGAGTCCGATCCTGTTTGTTCTAATTCACCCCTCAAGGGAGCAGAGAGAAGCTCGGTTATAACTCCTATCTCATGCCTCACCCTCATCTACTTCATACTCCTCTGTTCTCAGAATATTAAAAAATAAAATCATCAGGGTCACGCAGGGGCTAAGGTCTTGCTTTCTCCAATACCCACCCCCAAGAATCTGCTTTTCCATGAGAACTGGCTCTGAAGTCGCTGGACTCTACCGCCTCCCTATCACAAGGCCAGAGCTGGAGATGAGCTAGGCAAGCCAGGACAGGCTTTTGGAAGCAGAAGAGCAGATGATCTTTAAAAACAGAATGTCCTTAGAGCAATTCTTGGAAAGTCAGAGAAGGTTAGAACGGCAGTGAGCGTCAATTTCTCCCAGCAGAGCTACAACCTTTCTCACTCGGTTCACAGCTTGGATGTTAACATCTGCCCCACAGTGGGAAAGACATAAATAATCATCTGAATAAAAAACTAGGACTAGAGGCAATAATCATCAGTCACATGCTGCTGCTTCTGTGGTTTATGTCATATTTGTTCATCAAAATATAAATCAATCAATCCAATGTCAGTGTTTGAGTTGTTTTTCCTGATGCTTGTTGTCTTGTGGGTTGCAATTGAAGATGTAGAGAATCAAGTGAACGAGTGCATAAACTGAGCTGTATGTGACTGTCCAAGTGCAGAATGTAATAGGGTCATAGCACAAACTACTAACCCAGTCCAAGAAATCCGGAGAGGTTTCTCAGAGAAAGAGACCTACGGGAGTGAGGCAAATCAATCAATCCCAAAGAAAGAGGGCTTAGAGGGATGAGGCCATGGCTCAGTAAGAAAAATCTTTACTGTATGGGCATGGATACCCAAACTCAGATTACCAGCACTCAGGTAAAATTCCGGGCGTGCTGACAAGTGTCTGTAACTCCAGTGTTGAAGGGACCCTGGAAGTGTGCTGGTTAACCTGTCTAGCTCAAACAGTAGGCCTGGGGTTCAAAGGAGACCCTGTTTCAAAAGATAAGGTGGAGAGCTATAGAAGAAGACACAACATTGATCTCTGGACTTATATGCCCACACACAGACATGAATACCTGTATTTTCTCTCTCTCTCTCTCTCTCTCTCTCTCTCTCTCTCTCTCTCTCTCTCTCTCTTCCACCACACACAGGTTCATGCATACACCAAATGAGAGAGAGAGAGGGAAAGAGAGAGAGAGAGACAGAGAGACAGAGAGAGAATGTAAGAAAGGAAAGGAAGGAGAGAGGGTGGTTAAGGTCTGGAACAGGGAACACGTAATCTGAGACTCTAAGCAAGTTCAAAACAATAGCACAGAGTATAAAACACTGGAGAGCAGTGGGCATTTGGGTGCCTCCGACTTTCTCTTTCAGTTCTTATAGTTGTAGCCTGTGGAGTTTAAAGGGACATCTCTAGTCATCAGCCTTCCTCATTAGGTATGAAGAAACTGAGGACCAAAGGTGAAAGGTGAAATACCAAAAGTTAAACGTTTTCAAACCAGAGTACACACACAAACTAGTAGAATTCTGCCACCAGCTCTAGTGTTCTCATCACAGTCTAGTTATTTTCCTTTGTAAGAGTATTTGAAACCATATGAATATTTGACTTTGCATTCCTGGGCTAAAGATCTGTTAAGAAAGAAGGGCATGAGTTGATTAGGAATTGAGCTGAGAGACCTAATGTCTCATACCCTCAACCTTTGCATTGTTTGCATAGGATTATGGCTTAGTAAGCAATTTCAAAGTGTTTATCTTCTAGGTAAATACATTTTCTGATGTTTTCACAATTGGTTAGAACTCTGTCATATGCTAGTGCCTCTGGCAAAAGTATTCCATGCTTAAAACAGAAGATTCTAAGTGTGCGTTTGTGTGTGTGTGTGTGTGTGTGTGTGTGTGTGTGTGTGTGTGTGTGTGTGAGAGAGAGAGAGAGAGAGAGAGAGAGAGAGAGAGAGAGAGAGAGAGAGAAGAGAGAGAGGGGGAAGAGACAGAGAGGGAAGAGACAGAGAGAGAGAAAGAGAAGAGAGATGGAAGAGATAGAAGAGAGAGAGAGAGAGAGAGAGAGAGAGAGAGAGAGAGAGAGAAGAGACAGAGAGAGAGAAGAGAGAAGAGAGACAGGCACAGACCACACATGGGGGTGGGGGACCTTGGAGGGGAGAGAGAAAGAACAGTTGACAAGAAGATGTTATTAGCAGAAAAGAAGAATTTACAGACTGACAAAATGTTTAAATTATTCATTACATATTCTCTGAAAAACACTGAGAAATTAATGGCAGAGGGAGTAAGGGCTCCCACTGATCAGAGACACAGGGGAAGTGTAAATGAGGTATAAAAAACAATACAGTCAATTGGGCTGGAATAAAAGGAATATACAAGAAAGAGGTAGGCACAGCTCAACGTAGATTGTACTGACTTCTCAATGCCTTCTACACTAGTGGATGGCAGGGATAGCAAGGGAGGTTTTGAGAGGTAGAAAGGGGCTTTCCTATTACTCTGTGTGGCCCTGAGGTCACAATGCTGCCTGTGATGTGTGTTCCTGGTGTCTGTCACTCTTTTGAGGGCTGAAGTATTAATGCTCCTGGCTTCTGAGGCTGAGCATTAGTACCTGAGAAAACACAACTGAGTTGTAGAAATTCTCCACCCAGTACCATACTCCTCTTCCCAGACTCTTGTATATGGAGGTGGGGCACATCATGTTGGACTCCTGTTCAAGTCTGGAGCTCCAGATTGGCAGAGGCCTTTTCTATATTTTTCATCACCCTCCACAACAAACTTACTCTTTAGTTTTTTTCCTGGAGAGTCTGCTATAGGCGGATTGTGCTGAGTAGAGAGGCTGTAAGTCAGGGTTCCAGTCAAAGAGCATTACCATGGAAGGGCCTCTGAACATCAAAAAGTGAAGAGAAGGAATGAATAAGGTGGGATTGGTTGGTGGAGCACTCCTCTGACATGTATGAGGCCCTGGGTTTGGTCTCCAGCATCACAAGAATGAAAACCTTCTAAGGAAGTCTCTACCTCCCTTCTCCAACTTCTTACAACAACCTCACAGACCATCTTTCTTTCCTAGAGACTAAAATGTAGTTTCCCAGACTACTAACATATTAGACCAAGGTCATGGATTTTTAAAATTGCAGCTATATTACTCCACCCCAAGAGACTGTGACTTATTTGTTTTAGCCGTGGGGAAACCTCAGCCAAAACATCCACCGGTGCCTACATTTCTACAGCACATACTTGCAAGAGCATCTCTCATTTGGTTCTACACATACTATATAGATGTGCATGCTATCATTATGGACCCATTTAATAAAAGAAGAAACTGAAGTTGAAAGAAACTTAGCAACATGCCTCGGGGCACCCAGCTAAATCAGAGATAAAGTTAAGATTAAAGCCATTCAAGGTCTCCTGGTGCGCTTTTCTCTGTAACTCACAGCCCTGTCAGTTCCAGTGAACAGAATTCTCAAGACCTGTCCTGGCACATGCTTCTCTCTTCTCCCCACCTTTGCTAATGCTGTTTTCTCAGCCTATCCAACCCTTTTACACAATACAACCTCCAAGAGAATATTGGGGTAATCCCAGGTGTGTAGACAGCCATTCACAACACTGTCATTGTGATCCTATCCTTCAATGATGGGGTCCTAAGCTGTCTGGCAATTTTCTACCACAGGGAAGACTCCCGACTCACAACTTTCTTTTAGACAGTGAATTTGATCACTGTTTATCTTTTCAGTGCCTTCTTGCTTTACTTATTTATAGATTGGAGGCTCAGAGAGAAGACATAGACCTCCATTACAATGAAACAAACTTTTCTGGCTCCTTTATGAATCAACTAAGCAGTAGCAATCAGTGGGACAGAGAGATTAAAGTATGTCCCTGAGCATGCTCAATAGCTCCCTCTGCTTCCATGACTCCTTTTCCACTTCATGAATGATTAAATGATGGTTTTGTTAACAAAGTATTATACACACACACACACACACACACACACACACACACACATACACACACCTGGGTGTATGGGGGGGGGATGGTGGCATAAGAGTTCTCCAGAGAAGCTGACGAGAGAAGCCTTGCCAGGAAAGTGGTGAATATCTGCAAGAGGAATATGAAAAGAATGTTTCTATATCTCAACTTAGGAGCATATGTTCATTAATTATTTCAGCAAGTAGACACCAGGCACCCACTAATCCAAGGTGTTATTATTTATACCCCTTTTCTTCCCCGTCCCTTCCTGCAATCCATGAAGTACCCCACATCTTTTACCCCAATCCTTCCACTTATCTCCATCACTGCCACTTCATACCAAGTCCTTGCCACCACTCTTGTTACCCACCAATCCATTTTCTCCTCTACAACTAGGGATATAACAAGGATGCTAAGTTACAATCATATTGCCCATTCTGTGTCTTAAGAATTTGGGGTACATGGTGAAATTTTATCTCACCTCTGCCAGAGTTGAGCCCTTTTCATATTCCCAGCTTCATTTGCCCCTGATTGGTCCTCTCTATGCTCTGCCCATGTCAGGTTTCTTATGTGCTCCCTCCTGTGCCAGGTACTTTTCATGTAGTGTCCCCTGTGCAGATGTTTAATCCTGTTACCTCCCCCTTTCTGAACTCAAGCTCCTGTTTCTGGACTCAGTATCATCTTTCTCTTTTTCACAAGAGGGCTTTCCATGAGAAGGTCTCCTCACCAGATCTCTAACACCTATTACCTGTTACTTGCACATTGGCATCAGTCCATTTTCTAGTGCTTTGAAGTACTTATGATATGATCCCCACTGCATGCTCGTGTGTGTGTGTGTGTGTGTGTGTGTGTGTGTAGGCCAGAGATCAACTTCAGATGTGTTTCTTCAAGTGCCATCAACCTTGTGTTTTGAGATGAGACCTTTTATTAGCCTGGATCTCACTGTGTTCTCTAGGCTCTCTGGCAGTAAGCTGCAGGAATTGTCCCATCTCCACCTCTCTGAAGCAAGGATTACAAATGAGTGCTACTATACCTGACCCTTTTCATTCAGGTTCTAGGGATTGAACTCGCCTCCTCACGCTTGTATGTTAAACGTTTTATTAACTAAGCTATCTCTATATCCCCTATTTTTTTTTACTTGTTTGAATTAGTCTGTCTCCTCTCCCTTACTTCTCCCATTTGCCAAGTTGCTTGAAGATAAGGCTTCTGTTTGGTTCTTAACAAAGCAACCAATTCCCAATCTCAGCCAAGTACTTATACAGAGAAGCCCCCAAACACTTGTTAAAATGAATAAGTAAGAAAAACAGCAATTGAAAGAATGTTATACATGTTTAACACGGGACTGGGCCTTGCCCTTACAGAAGTGAACAATCTAGATTTACTTTCTACCTTGCGGATCTTCTATTCTATTTGTGGCTAAGAATGAAGATTCAGAAATTAGCATATGACTATTTCACTATATACAAATTCTTCCCAACTCTTCCATGACTCTTGATCTTGCTACTAGTGATAAATGGTTAGCCAGTGAATCTCAACCTTCCTAACGCTGTGACCCTTCAACACAGTTCCTCTTGTTGTGGTGACCCCCAACCATAAAATTACTTTGTTGCTACTTCATAACTGTAATTTTGCTACTGCTATGAATCTGTATATACCTGATATGCAGGATACCCAATATGTGACTTCACAGGTCTGACAGCTGATATAGGGACTGACTCTAGGATTGTCAAGTTGGTTTGTTTTCTGATGTTTTTCTACAGTGCTCAGATGTAAGACTGAGAAGGAACTTATTACTTCTAATTCAGAAAGGCCCAGCAGTGATATGCATTTTGCTTTCTTGCTAGAGCTTCTTTGTTGGCATGTGAAGAGTTACCACTCTTTTATGCCATATCTTTACGATGATACTTTCTATCAAGTGACAGGTATGTGAACTAATTAGGCATACGGACACGCCTTTTAGGATTTCCTAACATAACCAAGTTGGAAACCCTGGGGTGTCCAACTATAACTATAAACAGATTCCCAGACATCCTCAAAAGACTTTCTCTTGGGTCATTGAATGAGCCCTATGTCAGGCTTCCTCTTTAGTCAATGTGAGTCAATGCATGTATCTGTTGAATGTGTTCAGCTCTCTTCGCTCAGGATTAAACTGGAACAGGAGTGGGCAAACTATACCGTCAGACAGAACTCAGTGACTATTTCAGCATGGAAAGTTCTACTGGAGAACAGATATACTCATCCAGTGTGTGATGTCTACACAGCATTCCAGCTTTAACAGCAAAACGGAAAAGTTTTCTCAACAAGCACCTGGCCTTCAGAATTCAAAGCATTTACAGAAAATAGTCTGACAACCCAGAAAGTGAGTTCCCAAGTTCTAAGATATCCATTGTATGTAATTAACTTTTATACATCTAGAATTATATGAGCCCTAGAAGAATTAGAAAACAACACTTTCTGTAGGGCTTAATATTTGCATGAAATTTTGGTTGAGAAATACTGAAGCTGGGGGAATCTTAAATGCTCCCCAAATTGCTTTCTAGCCTAATTCCCTCGATCCTTCTGCTTCTGTACATCGGCTGTTTCTTATACGTACATAGAGAAGGCTGTTGGGAGTTGACCAAAGAGGTTGTTCCTTGTCCCAGGCTCCCTGAGACTTAGAAAGTTTCTCTCTGTGTGTACCTTAGCTTCATCTACTACACAACAAGGAGACTGAGCTAGAATTTGCAAATTCTCTTCAATAATTAATTACTCATCTGAAGGAAGATAAAATTAACCAGATATGTAAATACTAGTGAACGAGGGGCTCATGGGAATGGCTCAGGGGATAAAGTGCTTGGTGCCAAGTTCGCGATCTGCACACAGATCTCCAGAGTTCAAGGAAAGTTGGATGCTGTAGCATGCATCTGCAGTCCTAGGGTTTCTACTGCAAGATGAGAGGCGGATAAAATTCTCAGAGGTTCACAGGCCAGCTGGTCTGCTGTCCTCAGCAGTGAACAAGTGACCCTGTGTCAATCAATGTGCAAAGTGAGAACTGACACCCAAAATTGTCATCTGACCGTATATGTGCCATAGCTCACATGTGTTTGCACTCACATTCACAAGATACATGCATAAACATGCACACACACACACACACACACACACTGTGATCATACACAAACATATTTAGAAGGTAAATAGCAGTTAAAAAAGAGCTGTGGAGAAAAGTAGAATCTAAATTTATGGGTAACAGGAATGACAGGAGCCAATGTGCAAAGCTGTGTGCAAATCCGAGGGTATGTTTTAAAGAAGAAACAAACTTCTGAATTTGTTTAAATACTCCCTTGTCCAGAGCAAAAGGAGAGAGCAAATAGTCTTTGAGCTTACTTATCTCACTGAGATCCCTGGCAAATACCCCATCAGCGGGAACTTTAGAGACGGTCCCTTAGCAGAGTTTGTTTTACTTTTTACTTTCAGCCTTGCTCCAAAAGCTTAGCTGAAATTACAGCCCTGGAGAGTGCCTCCTTAAATTCCTTTAACAAGAAACCCCTCTCTGTAGACACAAGTTTGGGCCTGTCCACTTACCTCAAACAGGCCATCCATCTACACTGTTTGCAGTGGCCCTGGGCTACAGGTAGTTTAAGTGCTACTATCAGATTGCTTCTCAATCT
Source organism: Tokudaia tokunoshimensis (assembly GCA_036184795.1). Classification (NCBI taxonomy): domain Eukaryota; kingdom Metazoa; phylum Chordata; class Mammalia; order Rodentia; family Muridae; genus Tokudaia; species Tokudaia tokunoshimensis. Next base: position 76,049,494 of record BTHU01000016.1, read on the forward strand.
TCTCCCCTAGACTCAATAGGCCTGATTTTGTCAGCACATTTTCAACTCTATAGTGCCAGTATTAACCATTTCAACACCAAGCAGCCACTTTTCCTGCTCTGTGCCAAAGCTTTGTTCCCTTCTGAGAGTTCAGACACTAGAGATGGGACTTATTGGCTCCAAGTCCTTTTGGCTTCCCTTTAAAATGATTCTGATGATCATATGCTGAGAGCTAATGACAATTGTCTGCTAGGAATGCTCAGGCATGAACTTGCTGCAAGTTGGGGGACTGATGAAATAGACCTCAAAATCTAAGATGCCCATCCTATAATTAAGGACCACTAATGTATGGTCCCAACAGGTCAGGGAGCCCCACTTTTGGTCTCCACAAATTAAAGGGCTCCAAATAAAGATTCCTTTCCCCCAAAGAGTAATTTTTTAAGCAGTCCATTAAATAAATATTTATTGAACATGTTTGTTATGATGAGCATTGTGCGGGCCATGGCATAGGAAGTTGAATAAAAGAGACAGCATCTCTGTCCTCAAAGTAGTCACAGGCATCTGGGATGGGGTTGGGAGGGAAGCATAATACAAAAAAATGCAAGCCATTATAAATGATCCGACAGGAAAAATCTCCAGGCCTGGTATGCAGAACTGCTATGGGGCAAGAAGCAATAGCAGAATTGGAAAAGAGAGACACAGAACTCCATGCAGACAGAACAGAGGGGAAAGAGCCAACTTCAAGGCTCTGAAATGGCTTCCACTTGACTTCCCAGAGAGTAGAGAAGTGGTATATAGAGAGAAGCCTACAAAAAAGGTGGCAAAGGAATAATAAGGCACCTTAAAGACAGGAACACAATGCAATGGTCCCTCAGGGGGGGATCATTTTGTAGTGCCACAAATCAGAGTGGCTAGTACCATCTAAGCTAAGGATGCAGTCAGGGTGCTGTTCACCTGCCACATGCACAAAAGCATCTCCATTGTTACTGCCTCCAAGGTCACCATACTAAGGTTCACAAGCCCAGTCTTGCTCTATCTCAGTGAGAGACACTGAACCAGAGTAGTCAAATCAGGTCAGCTTGTAATGTCACTCTGGATTGAGGCAGCAGAATGTATTAGAAAGATCACAGGATAGAAGGGTTTATTTATTTCATTCACAAAGGAAAGGGATGAGACATAAACATCCCCAAATTCCAGGTCAGCGGCCAAGCTACAGATTCAACCTCAACAGCCTTAGGATATCATAATGAAAGGGTTACAAAGGGACTTTAGAGACACTGCTTTTTCTTCACTGGTTATGGATTTGAGGCTGAGAAAGATGAGGGGGAAATAACTGCTTAATTTGCTTCTGTGTATATCATCATTCTGCCTCATAAAGATTTTAGATTCAAGTGTTAGTTAACTTTCACACAAAACTGTGGTGTGTTGATATTTTAAACACACACACACACACACACACACACAGGACATGACATCACATATTTGTGAAATGTGCCTTGGCTTCCTTGTAACAGGTGAAGGACCTATAAATGAACAATGGACAGCTGCTCACCATGATGATATGCTCTATAATGGCTGCCCAACTTGGAAAAAGTGGTAGCCTCTATTATTAGGGACAGTATTTTGTGTGGGTTTGTATACACACATATTTATGGAAGTCTCTTTAGTGCAGGATGGAACTAAGAGATGGTCTGTATCTACCTCTTCCCTGCCCACTTCCAACAACCCAAATAAACCATCTATTTACAGCTGTTATTTAGTGAGCACTTAGCTACTTAGCTATACCAGGCCCCGGGCTGGGTGTTTTAAAAGTATTTTCTCACAAAGTCTTCAAATGTATGGTAAAGAGACTTTTTTCTTTCAGTTTTATACTCAGGAAGACTGTTGTTTATTTCATTAATGTATCTAAAATAGTGAATCCTTTTCATCTAGAGTTTAGTCCATGAATGAAATTTCCTCTCAAGGCTCCTGAACTCGATCCCTAGAGCCTCTTCCTAGTCAACAGCAATGAGTAATTCAAGAGGCCATCTGGAGCAGGGCTGTCCTCTGAACATCTTGCCTCTTGGAAGTAAGTCTGATACTTGTTGAACTCCAGTCATGTTCATGTTGATAAAGGGTTCACTTATCTGAGCATTGGTTCCTTCACAGACACACAAACACACACACACACACACACACACACACACACACACAAACACATACCTTATTCCACCATCACCACTGTTCTCTTCATATGAGTTTACAGCGGGTAATTAGCATCTCTGTCCAGAGATGTCCTTTGTCGACTTCATAAAGCCTGTAGGTTGTTTAGACACTCAAGTCTTAGGTTCCACCATAGAAAAGATGGGGTTTTGCCAGAGTTGGAGACCCAGAAGAGAACCCAAGGCACTGTTTGTTCCTTGTCATGACCACGGGATGTTTTCTTGCCACTCTACAGATAAAGACTTTTTATCAGCCTCAGCACTTTCACGTGTCTTCTTGTTTGCACTTTTCCTGCAGTTGGCAATTCATCCCAAGAGCGTAGCCAAATGTCTCAAGGCTTTTGAAGACATGTGCAAAAACCCACTGGGATTCATCTCACAAGATATTGTCAAAAGAACTCAAACGACTAGCCTGCCAGAAAACACATACACACCAGATGACATTTTCTTCTCTTAATCAAGAATTCATTTGCCTAGTTCTCATGGCCTAAGCCCTAGATGAGACCACATGATACAGTCTTGGGTCATCTAAGAGTCAGCTCCCCAGGCAGTGCCGTGTGAAGTCATGGTTGGTGAGAGGCAGGCTGGTCCAAACCTCCAAGTAGGCAACTTCCTCCTAAAGTTCTAGATGTTGGCATCATGATGCCTGTGTGTGTGTGTGGGGGGGACATATACTTGTCTCAGTTTCACATGAAGTAGGGATCTGAGGAGTGCCTGTTTTACAGCTATACACAATAATAAAGCTCAAAATCCACAACAAGAAATACCCTGCTTGGAGACATTGAGGCAAAGGTCAGCAAGCTCCCTCTGGCCACTGGTTCCCTCCCTTGAATTCTGGACGTCAAACCCCTGGTTCACATGCAAGGGGGTTCCAACTTCCCTCCTCATTAGAACATAGCATTCACGCCCTGTGGCTGTTGCAGCAAGTGATGGCTTGGGTGCTGGCATGAAAGAAACAACAGGCGTTTGTCCCATGCAGTTCTGGAGGTCATAAGTCACCAGGTCTATAGGGTGTACTGTCCATGGAGGTTCCTGGGGAAGATTTGTCACTTGCTCCTTCAGATGTCTGCCACCATTCTTTAATGTGTGGCTTCATCAAGCCAATGCTTCCCCATGTCCCTCTGTTTCTGCCATTCTCTCCTATGTGCCTGTTCTCTCTCTTTCTCTTTGTGTGTCTGTCAGAAAGGATGTCTACGTGTGTGTGTTTATGTGTGTGCATGCCTTTAGAGACCAGAGAATAATCTTGCTTCTCAAACGCCACCTACCCTGTTTTTTAAAACAGAATCTCTCATCCACAGGGAACTCTCTGAGGTTCCATGAGGTTGACTGACCAGTGAGCCTCAGGGATCTGCCTGTCTCAGCCTCTCCAGTGCAGGGATTACAACCACAGGTTGTTTTAAGTGGGTCTGGGAATCAAATTCAATTCTTCATGTTTGCAAGGCAAGCACTGTAGCAATTAAGCTACCTCAATAGCCCAGAGATTCCTATAGGCAGTCTGCTTTCCATTTACTCTCTCTTTCCTGACCAGGGATTGGGGCCATAGCTTAAAGGTTAAGTGTGCATACTGCTTTTGTGGAGGACCTGAACTCAGTCTCCAAGTGGCTGTCCATCTGTAGGGGATGAAAAACCTATAGCCTCCTCAAGCACTGTACTCGTGTGTACTAGGTGCAAACACGCACATACAAATAGGCATACACAGAGAGAGAGAGAGGGAGGGAGGGAGGGAGGGAGGGGGAGGGAGAGAGAGAGAGAGAGAGAGAGAGAGAGAGAGAGAGAGGGGAAGGAATCTTAATAAAATAAAAATTTGACTTGTCATCAAAATTAGGGCTTTGTGAATAATGCTAGGTACTACCAAACTTCATCTCTAACTTCACTTTTTCATTACAAGGACACCTGTGATGGAATTTAGGACGCACTAGAAAATTTAAAATAACCTGCTCATCTCAAGAGGCTTAACCCTGCCTTGGCTGCAAACATCCCTTGGCAAACAAGAGAACAATGCTAGATTCTGGACGTAAAGACTCCATATTTCCAAGAGCCACAGCTTAGTTTACCATAAACTCCCATTTTGTGGGTGACTTCTGCACATGTGTGCTAGTGATTGTGTGATGGGTGTCCATTCTTCTGTCATGCATTGCATTTGCATGTATGTGCAGACTTTGAACCCATCTTCTCCAGCACCTGAACTACACTTATATTAACATTTGGGGGGGGGGCGCCTTACCCTCAGGTTCCTTGAAATTTGGGGCTGGGAAATTTTTTTATTTGTTTAAATACAAGATTTATAAAATCAAATTCCATTTTGGAAAGGGTGTTTTGTTAAATTACCAAATTTTTCAAGACAGGCCTAGCCAGCAAAATTCAGTACTACTCTCCTAGTTCTTTATGAATGGACTTTTCTTTGACTTGTATCCATTTCCTGTGGCTTATGGACCCATTCATACTCTCCATATTTAGAATCAAAGGTTCCCTTCTGAAGAGATCATAATTTTAAGGTAAAATATGATCCGAGTTTCTGAATTCCTACTTTCATTTCACTCTTGAATATGTATCTGTGAAACCTGAAGAAGATATAATCCTGCTGATTGTAGAATGTGGCAACTTGTCTTCCAATAGATTGAAGATTATGAGGAAAGAGAAAAGCAAGCATATGTCCAATAGAATAACCTAGCCGTGTGGTAAAGTTATTCAGATTTATCTCAGGTCTATGTTCTGTGCATCGGGAAAGGGCTGTTCTGTACATTGATATATGTTTGACAAATATAAGAACCCTAGTTAGAATAGACTTTTATATACATAATGAATAGCTTTTTAGAATTAAAAAAAGCTTAGGTAATATTTTAGACCTTCTAATACCCCAAAATTTATCTTTTGTATAATCTGAAATTTAAACATAGTTGGTGTACTACATTCAATATGCCACCCCAACACCAGATGCCAACAGTATACAGGTGAGAAGTCTACCTCTACAATATCACTAGAAATCCCCTGGGAGGTGAAGCTACCCACCACAAAGAATCAACTATCTAAACAAAACTTCACATAAAACTGGAAGGATTAAGAAAAACAAGTAGAACTGTTTGGGAAAAAAAAATCTTGCACTAGTGGCTGTTGCTACTTACCTGCAAAGATAGCAGGCCTGATGGCTTTGGACTGCAAGGACGGCAGTGGGGGCTTGGGGTGTGGGGGTTGCTGTGTGCATCACTGTTGGTAGGAGGCATGGTTTGACAAAGACCATCTTCTCAGAACAGTCCTGCCCAGCCCTGTCCTTTCAGGCCTCAGAGCCTCTGGCAAAGCAACAGGACCAGGCATGATCTCCCATCCCCCATTCCCCCTCTAATTTACTTTAATTATCCTCTCCCCCAACTCCCTTAGTCTTTAGGCTTTTCTTGGGTGCAAGTGACTCTCTCAGATAGCCAGGAGACAATTGTCTGGCAAAGGGAGGCTGTGCAGTCCCTCTGCAGAGGCATTTTTCAAGTTGAACATGTTCCTACTGGTAGCAAAAGCCAAACAAACGAGGCTGTGAATGTGTGTGCACATGTTCATGTGAGTGTCTTTCTATCTTTCCTTCTCTTCTTCCATTTCTTCCTTACATCCTCAGCCTTACCACCTCTTGGATCCCATAGCATGACCAGAGATTATGTCTGTGTCAGTCTTTCTATAGTGTTTATCAGGGACCCCTTCTCCCCAAAAGGGGAGCTTTCCCCCCATAGAAGGCCAGCTGCTTCTATACAACATCAAATTTGACTCTCTAGAGTTTTTTTTTTCTAAATATAAGCCTGGTGTGCACACAGCAGAGATAACAATCAGATGTGTGTAGTGTACATCTACACAAACAAAGCCATGGGCTTTCTGTAGACCTGTATCCATGACAGATCTACATGGAAAGATAATGGGGGATTTTACAGATTCCCATCTGTAAAAAGAGAAACGAGCCTTTGAAGTCTCTAACCCAAAATAAAATACCAAATAATGTCCAGCCACAAATCCCTTCTCAAAGGAGGGTTGTCTTTCATCCAGCACTGCTGCTGTGTCCAAAGGAGAGGCACCCAGAACAGTGAGATCTCAAAAAATAAGAGCAGGGTTTATGTCCTATTCTTCAGCAAAGGAAGAGGATTAAACCATGCGCTATTGGTCATTAACACCATCTTTAGTGGGTATAGATGACCTCCTATAACTGTCCAGAAACAAAACTGATGCTGTATACGTTTTAAGAAATGGCAAAGAATAAATAAATGCAGCTAAACATAGCTTGTTGCCCCTAGAAAACAAAGACCCACGTAAAAACACATGGTTGAGGAGACCCAGAGAACAGTTAACAATGCAAAGACAGTCAAATCAGAGTAAGTTGTCCCAGGTCACTCACTGACTTGTTTGTTGGATTGGAAACCTGCCCTCCCACACCTCTTCAGCATGGAGATGGGGCAAGCTTAATTTTTAAGGTGAGTTTTCCAGGCCGCCTACAATGAAGCCAATGGGCTTATAATCAGGAAGCAGAAGGCACCCACAGAGGCACTGCTATTGCATAGTCAACCCACGGCAGCCTCAGGCACTTCTCCTATGCCATTTTGCAGAGAAAGACATCCCATATTTTTAGTGTGTTTCAGTATTTTAAGTACCATATATTCTGGGGTTCCCCTTTGAATGTTTTCTTTTTCTAATTGAGCCAAAATGTATAGACAGTGAAACATGTAGGTCTTAATTACCCAGCACAGGGTTTTGGCAGCGGTACCCATCAAGGTAACCATCATCCAACAAAGCTACAGAACATGTTCATCTTCCCGAGGAGGGTCCTTCAGGCCAGTCATGTGTTGCTTCTGCTCCTGCCCAGACTGCTACTTATCTATTCTGGTGCCTTTCTCTCAATGATGCCATGTTGGGGACTTCATCAGAAATCACCAGCATGACTGCTGGTCGGGCACCCTCCCCCACACTCCCACAGGAGAGTCAGCTGTAATAATAACCCTGTTTGTGTTCTATCTGAGCCCACAGAGGTGAAGCTTCAGCGATTTACTTTAGTCTGAATGGCCATCTCTTTTTCACTATGATTCTCCCTCCCTCCTTCCTGCCCCTCCTCTCTCCCTTGTCCTCTTTCCCTCCCTCCCTCCTTTCCTCCCTCCTTTCTTCTCCTCCCTTTATCTCCCTCACTGTCTCTCTTCCTCCTGTCTTTCCTTTGCCTCTCCACACTCTGAAGCTCAGAATCATTCAAGACTTCATTTCACAAACATGGAAAAAGAGACCCAGAAAAATGTAATACTTTGCTCACAGTTAAACAGTTCATGTTACCCAACAACATAGCTTTGGAGTTAGGATGGTTTGGGTAATTTCTTTCTTTCTTTCTTTCTTTCTTTCTTTCTTTCTTTCTTTCTTTCTTTCTTTCTTTCTTTCTCTTTCTCTCTCTCTCTCTCTCTCTCTCTCTCTCTCTCTCTCTCTCTCTCTCTCTCTGTCTCTCTGTCTCTCTTTCTTTCTTTCTCTTTCTTTCTTTCTTTCTTTCTTTCTTTCTTTCTTTCTGTCCTTCCTTCCTTCCTTCATTTATTTATGTATTCTACAATCCAATGCCAGCCCTTCCTTTCCTCCCAGTACCCCTCATGTAAGTTCTTCCCCATTCCTCTTAGAAGAAGAAGCCCTAATCTGAGTGTCAACCACTTCCCACACCCTCATCCACTCCCCACCCCACCCCGTTCTGTACAACAAGTTACTGCTGGACTAGGAACATCCTTTCCCACTGAGGTCAGACAAGGCTGCCCATTTAGGGATGCAAGATCCACATGCAGGCAGGTAGGCTTTAGGTTGAGGGGCAGCCCCTGCTCCAGTTGTTTGGGGGACCTGTATGAAGACCAAGCTTCTCATCTGCTACATATATGCAAGGGGTCTGTGCAGCCTGTGCATGCTCTTTGGTTGGTGATTTAGTCTCCAGGAGCCCTCAAGGATCCAGGAGGTTAGCTAATTCAGTAGGTCTACCTGTGGAGTCCCTGTCATCTTTGGGTCCCTCAATCATTCTCCCAACTCTTCTGTAAGACTTCCCAAACACTGTCTACTATCTGGGTGTGAGTCTCGGCATCTCTTTCCATAGGCTGTTGGGTGGAGTCTCTCAGAAAACAGTTCTGCTAGTTTCCTATCTGCAAGCACAACAGAATGCTTCTATTTACTGGATGAATAGTCAGAGGTAGCACCCCATTCTGAGTCCTTCATCTTTTGAGAAAGATCTTAAAGTTGGGTGGGTAGGGAGGGAGAGAGGATCTGGAAGGACTTGGGAGACAGGAGAGATGTGATCAAAATATATTTAAATTTAAAAAATTGTTTTAAAAATAAAAATATAATAAAAATCTCATGCATACTAAAAATGTATAAAATGTGTCATAATATACAAATTTGTATACTCTTTTGACACAAAACATCACACTACTAACAGAATATGTTATAGCCATTTTAGCTGTTACATAGGGTAATGGAACCAAATACTTAACACATATAGCACATAACAAGAAGCAGTCATCACCTGCATGATCCTCATCCAGCCCTGAGTCCAAGCCCTGGCCTTGTGCTTGAGTATGCGTTTAATGTCTTGTTTATATGAAGTAGTGAATAGATCAAGAGATTTTGATCTGCATTTTCTTGAAGACTACTTATATTAAATGCATTTTCTTGGGCTATCTCTAAATCTCCTTTGGTGTTGTGTCTTACAAGATTTGGCCAATATTTTGTAGAATTCACCAGCAAAATAATTCAACCCCAATGTTGTCTTTAGGGAGGGAGTCTGATGACGAACTAGTATTTTAATAGATAGTGGGAGGGTCAATCAGATCTTTCTAATTCATTTTTTGTTAATCCTCATAACATAATTCAGTTTTGCATTTTTCAGTGAGTCTTTCTAGATTTTTAATTTAATTGTATTAGCCTGATTTTTTTTCCTGTAAATTTCTGCTTGTCCATTTCTTCCTGTGTCACCTTTTCTCTATTCCTGATATCAGTAATCCATTACCCCTTCCACTACTGTTTATTTTTTGCCTTAAATTAACCCAATTTAACTACTCTACATGAGAAATTTTATTTCCTCTGCTTGCATGACGTTGACCTTTTCTCCAAGCTTCTTAAGATGGAAAATTAAAATATTAATTTTAAATTTTCCTCTTTTTTTCCCAAAATGAGCATTTAATCCTTAAAAAGATCATATAAAGCACTTAAGTTAATTTCATCCCATACCTGTTTACTCATTGTACTTTTGTGTGTGTATTCCTGCGCATCATCAGGGTACCTGGTCACATGTGCACACACTTCTTTACCTTATTTTTTGAGAAAGGACCTCTCATTAAATCCAAAGCACATTATCTTAGCAAGACTAACTGGCCAGCAAGTGCCAAGGATTGTGCTGTCCCTACTTCCCCAGCACTGGATTGCAGGCATCTCCCTAGCTTTTTACATGGATACTGGGACTCCAAACCCAGGTCTTCATGTTTAAGTGACAAGCCTTTGCCAGCTGAACCATTTTGCTAGCTCTTCTCGTTATATCTTACTTCACAACATTCTCGTTATATCTTACTTCACAACATTCTCGTTATATCTTACTTCACAACATTCTAGCTACCAATTTCATTCATTAATCATCTAAAAATGGCTTGCTTAATCACTACAATGGTTTTTTAATATTCTGCCTCTGAACTCCCTCTATAAAACTCAAATCCTTTAGAAGCTGTGGAGACTTATGGACCCGTGTTTGGTTCATCTTGGCTCTGCATTCACTTACATGTAATCCACTTTGCTGCTGCTGATGGAATAGTCTACAGGTTTCAGTGACAGTTGCCTAATGGACAGTGAACGTCAACACAATCTCGTTGCCTGATGACTTCATATCTAGCTGATCTCCCAGTTAATGGGAAAGAGCTGTTAGAAATTCCACACCGCAATAAGGGATTCATCTATTTCTACCTCTGCTTCTGTTCTATTTGCCCCTCTTATTTTAAGAGACATTTTTAGGAACACTAACTTTTAGAGGAGTTTTGTCTTCTGTGGATATGATTCACCATACTGAAATGGATGAATAGTTTTTTTGCTTTTGATAATCCTCTTGTGCTTAGAGACCACTGTCTAGCCTAAGTGATTTGTGCCTGTTCTTTACGTGGTGAATCTTTTCTCCACTGTCTTAACATTCAACACATCCGCCTTTACACTACACATACATCCCTTTTCTTCTTAATCAACTGATAATCTCACCTTTTAATTGAATTATGTATGCATTGATAATTAATGTAACAGTTGCTGTTCCTGAGTTGATTTCTCTCTTGCGATTCCCCTTTACGTTCCACCACTTTGGGCTCCACCATTCCTCCTTTCCTTCGATGGTGCCACTCATTGCTTCTTCTCTCTACTGAGTGAATTGACAGGGTTTTTATTTTTAAAATAGAAACAAAACATTATACTGTTGCTGTTTTTCTCCATTAGATTATAAACTGTAGACTTTTTGAATCTTTTTTACCTGCTTCGAACTTTTAAGCATTATAATATGAAACTGATTTATCACAGTGTCTATAGTTGACAAGCACCTCACTTGAAGTGTAAAGAGCTCATTAACATAGCCATAAAATTCCCTGGGTTCTATCCCTCTCTTTCAGCTGCTTTTAGTGTCTATTTTCCATCTACCCACACAAGAAACACTATAATTAAGTAGCACTTTTTTTGTTCAAGTAGTTTGTTGCCTTTGTTCAAATAACTGAAGTAAAGTCTTTGGTTATCTTCTTTCTAGTACTTTTCACTTTGGGCTTCTTGAGACAACATTTTCACAAGGTTGCAGAAGTTGACCTCAAGTTCTCTATGGAGTTCGGGTTAGCCCCAAGCTCTTGGAGATGGATCCTTCTGCCTCCCTAGTGCATAGATTACAAGCATGTTCCATCACGCCTGGAGCTTCAATCTTCCTTTTGATTCCACTGTTATTTGAGAGGTGTTTTAAGCCAAGGGGGCCCCTTCAAGGTTACCCCTGAGTCAAATCCAGAAGGAATACTTCTTTCTTTCCTCATGTTTGCTATATTTGTTTTTCTCTCAAGAATCACACAACCTGGCACTTCTCACTGCCAAATACTTAAAAGCAGTTCTTTCCATGTTCCATCCAGTCTTAATGGCATTTCCACTGATGGGCTGTCATTCGCTGGACTGCCATCATAACATGGCACAAAGTGGGTGGCTCCACTGGCAAAAATTTGACTTTGAGCTCTGGGCATTGGAAGGCTGACATGAAGAAGTAGGCAGGCTTGGCTCCTTTTGAGGACTGTGAGGAAGGATCTGTTCCTTGCTCTTCTTCCTGTTTCTGGTAACCTCTCTACTTTTGCATTGACTTCTTCCATGAGGATTCCTGCCTCCACAGCTGCCCCTCAATTAGGTTGGATGAGGGCACACTGCAAAGACCTCACCTGAGTTAGGACACATTCAGAGGGGATAACGGTCAGGACTTCATCATCATTTTATACATGCCAGTCAGCTCTGAAAACAAGTGTGGTTTATTCTTGATGGTTAGAAGTCAAAGACATCCTTGAGTGTTTTCTGTCATTGTCAATCAGCTATAGATTTTCTCAAGTTCAATCTTTCTGGGAATCAGGTAGATCAAAGAAGGCTGGAGGAATGAGATAGTAGCTGATAAGGCTTGAGCTAACGGATAACACTGAGAAGCCTAAGGTCCTACAGAAGAAAACAGGCCGTGTTGTGGATTATCCCCATTATAACGGACCTAAAAAGAACCTAGGGCATGTTAGAATCACCTATTCACTTACATAAGACAAAACAAAGCGCCAAGTGCTTATATGAGCCCGATCTGGGCCCAGGAGCCAAAGGTAGAGCAGGGTTATGAGGTAGACATGTTCCCAGCCCACGTGGGGGTTTTCATTCTCATGGAAAATTTAGTCTATCCTTGAATTTTGATTGGACTATTATATTAACAAACTAACCAGAACTTTTATTTTATTTGTTGAAATAAATACAATGCAGCTAAAAGTTTAAAAAGTGTTGCAGGATTTTTTTTAATTCATTTTATTAGTTCAGCAAATATTCTTGAACTCACATTGGCCCTGGAGATGTAGCTGCCAAAATATTTGGTTTTATGTGGAGAGATAAGGCGTTTATCAGACAGCAATCAAGGTAATCATTTTACCTTATGCGTGCTGTTCTAATCAGCCCTGCACTCAGATCAGTGCCTCCATCCCCCGAACAAAGTCAGGGATGAGGTGATGGAGGGGGAGAGTCTGCCCAAACTTGGCAGCTACTTTGAGGGAGAGCCTGCATATGATTTACAGCACCATGGCTTCAGAAGTTGAGGAATAAATTGCATTTTGGAATACTGAAGATGCTATCTATGAATTGTCTTTTCAATCTTTTCCCCCTAGTTTTCCAACTGCTAAGAGCACTGAATGGTTCAGGGGTCTTCACCCTCCACTGTGAAATCATATGCTTCCTGAGGAAGGTTTCTATAGCTTTAGGTTGTTCATAGTGGTATCATGGCTTTAATCATGTAGTGAATATATGACTAAGCTTGGGTCTACACAGAATAGGAAATGTATACCAGAGACTACTGAGAAAGCTGTCCTAGCTCTTAAAAACACAAACAGTAATGTTGGGGAGAACATTACTAAAAGAAACAATCTCATAGCCAACTCCCTGATCTCCCAGCTCTTACACCGTTCCTTCCCCTCCTCCACAGTGTTCTCCAAGCCATAGATATAGGATTATTCTGCATATGTGTCCAAACGTGATGACCCAAATGTGAGATGCAAAAGGACACCAATGGACAGGCCAAAGTGGATAGGGGTAAAGTCCACAAGGCTTCAACCCTACACAAAGAACTATAGGCAACCTAGGAGCTGGACAGGTGGTCTTCCCAGGGAAGAGCACACCAACTAGTTATCCAGTGACAAATGGTCATCCCTGAAAACATACATACAAGCAAAATTATACAAACTGAATAGGTTATATTTAGAAAATATATGTATATGTGTACTTGTATTTATATGTGTGTGTATATACATATGCATATACATATATGTATGCAATAACAATTAGTGAAAACAGAGGCCTTGAGTTTGAAGGAAAACAAGGAAAAGTATATGAAAGAGTTCAGAGGGAAGAAAGGGAAGGGAGAAACCTTGTGATTATATTATAGTATCCAAAAAAGGGGAGAGTAAGAAAATACATCAGAAGCTGTTTCTGGATACTGTGATTTCTGTAGACGACATATGGAAGTTTAGTGGTCAGTCTGACTCCAACCAAGCAACAGACCAAGAATCACAAAGCAGAAATGGAGGCAGGGCATAGGAGTATATTAGAGCCGCTAAATAAATTAATTTTAAGTTAATGCTAACTTTGAATGTCTTATCCAGAATTCATGGGAGTGGTAAAGTGTCCTTATGAATTGCCGTTTAGAATTTGATCTGCCTATAATCCTCACTGAATCATGAGCCAATAACAAGAAGCCATAAAAAGTTTCTTTTAAAACTAATTTCCTCCTATCTTCCTAACCTGTACCAAAATATGTCTGTCTTCTGCCTGTTAGAACCAGAGTATATATGTTGGAAGAGGAGCAGACACATGTGTCTTTAAGGATCCAAAGGCAGCTGAGAGGTTAGGAGCTGTCTAAAGCCCATGACATATGTTTGAATCCCACATTTCTGGATTTGCACGTTCAGAGACCAGGGACATCCATCAAGCTTGCTAAATCCCCCGTTTTAAAAATTGAATTTCAAGTAATATTTAAGGCTGTGTATGTTGGCTGCAGATTTCTTGCCATATTCTTTCCATGTCAACCCAAGGGATGAGAGTCCCTCTCTAGAATAAGGGGCCTTTTCTCCCCTTAAATAGCCGCTTATTTAGGCTGAAGATCTAATATTAGCCTGCCATCCCACTGAATAAAGCTATTGGATTTTTTCACAAACCTCAGGGTCTGGATGTATCTCTCCACTTTTCCTCAATGCATTATACAAACTTAAAATAGCATTCGCCCTCCTCTTTCCTCAGCTTCATGCAAGCCCAACAGAACATGCAGTGCTGGTTTGGGGCTTTAGAGCTGGAAGAATTGTGTTTAATTTTATTTTCCATATTTAACTTAAGTTATTTTCCTTATTTTTCTCTTTGTATTTGAGGTTAGGAATGAATATTATCTTTACAAACATGGATCAGTGATGGTGGTAGTAGTGGTGGTGATGATGGTGGCGGTGGTGGTAGTAATGGTGATGGTGGTGATGGTGGTGGTGGTGGTGGTAGTGATGGTGATGGTGGTGGCAGGGGTGGCAGTGGTAGTAGTTGTTTTGTTGATGGTGATGGTGGTGGTTTCTTGCCCAAGGGTATCTGTGGACATCAGGAAACTCAGAATGCTAGAGCTAGGACACATGGAGAAGGTGAATCCAAGGAAAGTATTTGGAAGCTTGCAGATAGGACCATAACTTCCAGAGAGTCATAGCAGAGAAGAATATCTTCTATTTGTAGCATTACACAGCTTTGATTTATGCCAAGGGGGAACAGTGGGGGATGGGGGGTGTTGGATGGGGCAATAACTTGTAAGGAAAGTTCTGGCTTGTGGCAATGGGTACACCAACAAATCTTTAGATACTTGATTTTGCATGTTGACTCTCACTGTTTTTCTGAGAATTGAAAAGTTGCATTGCTGGAGACGTTTGTGTTGCAGTAGAGAAGAATAAAGAGCCCTTAAGTGGGAACTAGAGAACCTTTCCTTCACTCTCTCCCTATGTAGAGAAGGAGCAGGAGAGTCAGGAAGTGTGTCACTTAAGGTTGCTCTGTGAACTGGCAGCTGAAGAGGCTCTGGTGTGGGTGAGTCCAGATGCAGTCGTATCAGCTTAGGGTCACACCATATCTCTGCCTTACATTCTCCATTCTACAACTGAAAGTACCAAGGCTTGACGCTAAGATTAGACAAGTAAAGTGGCACTCACCTTTAATCCCAGCACTTGGGAGGTCAAGGCAAGCTGACTTCTGTGAGTTCAAGGCCAGCCTGATCTACATAGTGAATTCTAGGACAGCTATATATATTCACATATTATTATATTATATATGTAATATATGATATATGTAGTATATATATATATATATTAGATGAGAGGCAATCTCTAATGTGCTCCATTCCAGACAAATAATATGTGTTCAATACATTTAGCTTTATAAAGACTGGCAAGACTGCTAGGTTGATAAAGGCAATTGCCTAGGATTCCCTGGGAAACACATGGTGAAAGGAAACAATAATTTCTCACAAATTGTTCTCTGGTTTCCACACATGAATGTACATCATGGCGCACACCTGCACTTGTACATGCACACACAATAAAAATAATGAAGTGTGATAATTTTTAATTAGCTTGGATGAGCCCGGATTCAAGAGAAAACCATTTAAAACACGTGCCTGACCTCATCCCTTTATTCTAACGTCCTCCTTTTCCTCTTCCTCCTCCTCCTTCATATGCCTCATTTAACATAAAAATAGCAGAGACTCATCTAAGAAGAAAGGAGCCTCAATCCTTCAACCTGGGATCACTAGACCCAAGGACACTGTACTACATCTGTGCTACATACTTCATCTTGTATTTTACTGGATTTCAGTTTCCTTGTGGGTCTCTTCCCTACTGTAAATGCCATTTCCTTTCATTGTCCTTTTCTTCACAGGGAGACTGTCACCCACAAGACTAGGGTTTAAGTGAAGTGTAGCTGGAGACTGTCATGCTCCGGGATAGATTGTAACATCCATCTACCTGCTAATGGACTTGATAAAAAGACTAGGTGAGACAGCATTCCTTTTTAGTAGGGGAGACAGAGAGGAGATAACATCTTGGGGAGGTGCTGAGAGATCTCTCTATGGACAGAGTTGAAGACTTCTGTGTATCAGATAGCTTGTGTCTGGCAAGGGCCACAAATCTGTGAGTCTTTGCTTCTCTCTCCATCACTGCCTCTCTTAGTGCTATCTCTCAGACAACAAAGGCAAGAGTCATGGCTCAGAAGGTGACCACTGTTACCTGACTCTCCTATTAAGCAGCACTTCAGGTTTAGCCGAGGCACAAGCAAAGTGATGGGAAGGAATTATCAGAGAGCAAGCCCTTGTGGAAACAGAATACTGTGAAGAGCTGATAG
The DNA here is from genome assembly GCA_036184795.1 of Tokudaia tokunoshimensis. NCBI lineage: Eukaryota > Metazoa > Chordata > Mammalia > Rodentia > Muridae > Tokudaia > Tokudaia tokunoshimensis. The sequence goes on from BTHU01000016.1 coordinate 76,065,783, forward strand.
GGTCGCCAACCTAATACCAAACGCAGATCCATTAACTCTCCACTGCCCACTGTGAATTGTAATTCTGGTGCCCAACTCACACAGGGCAAGAAGCCATATTGTAGCCAGCATGCTCTTGTAACTGAGCCTGCTGGTCCTTGAAGCCCCCTGCCCCCCATCCCCAGCCTTGTGCTTTCAGAAGAAGTCCATAAACCTGGGCAAAACAAAGCAGTGGTGTGCCTGTCTGCAGGAGCTTGATTCCTACAGCCTATGCCTTTTTGCAAATCACAGTGGCTCAAAAGAAGGACTGCCCTTGCAGGATGAGCAAAAAGGAGAAGCAATGAGTTTCAGGTAGATGAAGTGACCAGAAAGGCTGGAAGGGAAGCTCTTCACTTGAGAGGAGGATGAATTGAGCTAAAAAACAAACCCAAGTCCTCATAGTTATCCTTACCCAGTGGTAGTGTGTGTGGTAATCCTGGCATTGAGCAAGGAGGAAACACTCGTTTCCAACTGCCAGAGGAGTCTGTTCTGCCACAGACCATGAACTTGAGGATGTGAGGTCCTTCTGTCTCCTGTGTGTAGAACCTCTAAGACTGAAAGGAAACACTCCCCTCCCCTATTATCTGTGATTTTCAATTTAGGGAGGGAAAATTATAAGGTTTACTGGGGGAGTGTCCATGGACTGGTAGAGCCAGAAGAAGCAGGGTGGAATTAAATTGGAGAGGTGCTAATTCTGTCTTTCTCAGCAACATGAACAGAGTGGGGAGACTAGTGGTGAGGCTAGAGAGTGGAAGCCTGGCTCGAATGACTGGCTTAACAATTAGTTCTTTACCTCCATGGGCTGAGCTCTAAAGCAGAACAAAGGAAGTTCGCTTTCTCCTCTTGATCATTTTATCTTACTGTTTTTCTTTTCCTTGTTGTCACTTATTTTAATTGTTTTTAAAAAATATTACTATTTATTTAGTATTTATTTGTGTGTATGTATGTGTGTGTGTGTGTGTGTGTGTGTACACTAGCATATGTGTGTGTTCATTCACTTATTTGCCCTTCAGGGTTATCTAAGAACTTTGGTCCCACTCCTATCCACTTTGCAGTTTCTAAACTGGGTCCATGGATGCCAAGCAGAGGACCCCCCCCAAGAAAGCAGCCCACAGAGAAGCAGAAGATATCCTTTAGTGTCTGCTTCCAGTGGGAGTCAGTTGTGAGCTTTCTCCAGTTCTGTCTGAGCTGGATCAAAAAAGGATGGAGGTTGGCAAGGGGACTGGTGAGCTGCGGGCTGATGGAGAACAGAGAGTAAAGAAGAGTTGTGTTCACAACCTGGTTTTTTTAGCATTGCCTGCCCGTCATGGTGGGGATGCTTCTGAGATCTGCACCAGGAAGTCTTTTTCTGACACTAGCCTCCTTGGTCCTCTGGATGAACATGGCCATTACAAGTGTGTGGCATTCTCTAGGTACAAAAGCTTAGGTGATTCTCCCAAGTTCCTTTCAAAAGGCACTCAGTGTTTGAGTGAGTCTATCACAGATATGGATTCATCTTTGCCTACACTGTCCTGTGTCAACAGATTCAGCTTCTTCTAGCTTTGTCCTTCACAGAAGCATTGACATTGGTGTGAAGCAAGACATGTATGAATGAATGCAAAATGAAAAAGAAATCTCCCACCAGACCTCAGTCCGATGCACATATCCAAACTCATGGGAAGATACACCTGAAATAAGTGTACCTCATTTTCATACAACAATAATAACAACAACAGCAATAATAATAATAATAATCAACCATGGAATACAGCAACAACACAGGCATATTTAACAATTAAACACTGGTTAAAGATAATGATTGACCTGTAAACATCAACAAAGCCCAACCTTCTCTCCAATGGACTCAAATATGACCAATAGCAAACACAGAGCTGTTTTGTTGCCTAGGCAGTGTGGCAAAGAATTCAATTTATGGACTCTTGAAGCCTTCATACAAACTGCATCATGACCTGTCAGAATTATAAAGATATCCCTATTTGTATCTGAAGAGAATGAAGGTTCTAGTAAGACTACAAAAACTTTAACAAAGTCATCCAAGCAATAATGAAAGAAGAGTTGAAACAGGAAGTAAGCATCTGAAGTCTACTCTCTGTGATCTTGAATGCAGACCCAGTAAAGTGTCTCTCCCTCCACATTGCCTACAGCCAGAAAAACAACACCTTCTACCCTACAGGAATGCTAGGGATACAACTCTTCTGCCCTTCACTTCTTACTTCTTGACTCCTCCTAAAGAATGAAGACTAAAGGGGGATCCAGAGACTTGAGGTTCATCACCCGTTGTTCTGCGTTCTTGACTGTCAGCAAAGCTCACGGTCAGAACACACAGGCCATATTCTTTATCTCACTGTAGCCCAGATATCTCTTTGCTTTGGATATAGTAAAGCTGCAGTTTCCCTTATGTCTGGCTGAGTAAGCATAGATTCCACAAACCAGACTCAGAGTAAGGTCCCACAGTTTCAACTTGAAAGCATAAGATGTCCCATCTACTTGACTAGATCCAGTATGCTCTCCAGTTCCATCAGATAGGCATCTAATCTGATGGTCGATAGTGAATTCTTGGGTCTAGATTTTAATGTGGGACTCTGAATAGTGAGAGTGTAAAGTTAACCTGAAAATCAGCCATCATTGTATACTACAAGAATCTTTGTACCAGCCTTTGGCTAATAACCATCAGGTATGGAGCCACTTACAGACCCAGTCTAACAGTTCACAATGATAAATACTAAAACTGTAGTAAATGGTGGGGAACTGATCAAACAGAATACAACACCATTAGTACACAGGATAGTCAGATTCCAGGGTTCTCCTCTGTATAGGTTTCAAGTAGAAGTCAGCCCAGGGTGAAGGGGATGTTCTATGGATCTACAGATTTTTGCTTTTATGTAATCAAGACTCCATACCTGCTTGTTTGCACACTGCCACCTGACTGCACTTTGGAAAGGTGCTTCACACATCTTTCCAGCCAGACAGGTTATAGGCCAAATATCCAGATTGAATATCAGATAAACTCCTTTGCACAGAAATGAGACTTCAGATTCTGAGTTAGGATCCTTTCTTCCAAACATGTGGAGCATCATAAAGTTTTAATGTCAGCCCATTCTACTCAAGGAGATGGATGAAAAAAAAATGTATAAATTGGGTTTTGACATTTGCTTAATCAAAACCAGATCATTAAAATTAGAAACGTTTGCAGCATAATTGTTTCATGTTGTTGCCTCTGGCCCCTACACAGAAAGATGAGTATTTCCCTTAACATGTGGCCATGACATATGACACAATGGGCCTCTTTTGGATGAAAACACTTGGAACACATATACAGTGGTTAAATCAACAGGTCGGCCGTTTCTAAAGCAGGGTTGGGAATTGGTCTTGACGACTTTGCTTTCTCTTTCAAGGTATAACCTTCAAAATCATTTAAAAGTTCTAAAGCTAGGATTGTACCCCAGGCTGCTATGTTGAGGGAGTTCACTGGAATTCACTTACTGCCTGTGAGTCTCCTTTATTCATTCTCTAAATTTTCCTCTTGCCTCCTTTCTCCTTGCCCCTTTGTCATTTTCTTTTTCTCCCAGTTTGAAAAACAAAAGACTATTTTCCTTTGTCATAAAGTAATAAAGCAGTGACAGTGTTAAATAAATTTTCACATTGATATGGAACACCATCTAATCTAGAAGCATTCTCACATAATAAGAAATTCACACCAGTCTCTATTTTTAGTGGGAGTGTCTCCTTCCAGACCTTGGGAATTTCACTTTATCAAAAAACAGACTCCCACTGACTCAGAGGCTTATCTTTGAGATTTTCTGACAGCCTGATCTGCAGCCTGGAGGTCAAGACTTTGGCTAATGAAATAGGGTTAAATGTAAATAAAGACACAGTTGTCTGACCTTTCTTGTTTGCAATGGGCAAACAGAGAACTGGGCTCTCTAATCACTCCAAACAGAGTATGGCTTTCTTGGGATCCAGTGGCCTCTTCTGTAATTTCTGCATTGGTGCGGATGAGCTGTATTGATGTAAGAATGGTGAAGGATCAGGGCAGTAAAGATGCTGAAGGAAATATGGTGTCAAGAGTCTGCGGGATTGGTGAGCACTGCAGAGGAGGCACAGATATTATGGATGAACATGAAGCTAACAGTGCTTATGTGCCAGGGATCTCTGCTCTGAGACATGCTGGGGAGAAGGATGGCGCCCTAAAAGATTTCAGAATCATTTAATCTCATGATTTCCAAGTAGTCTCAACACTTTGACTTTTTTCCTTTGAATCCAACTCAGATTTCAGATATATTAAACAAACACACACAAAGTTGCTGTGGGCAAAATTCCAAAAGGGAACTAAAGACCCACCTTTTCTGTCTATTTCCATCCACCAAAAGACCTCTGAGAGCTCTCTCAAAGCTTTGTCCTCATCAACACAATGCTTAGATTGAGAACCACACACACATCACAGCAGATCCAGCCGTGGTCACTTCTGTAGGGCCCCTGACTCTGCTCCAACATGGATCTTTGGAGCTCCTTTAACACCTACCTCCACCCCAACAATGTATCAGAGGCCCTCTTATACCCTTAGACATACTGCACACAGAGACCAAAGCAAGAATGATTCCCATGTGGTCCAAGCATCACTAATATGTATTTGCTGTAGATCATTTGGTCTTTGGGGTTGGAAGACATGACTATTTCATCTTCAAGGTCTCAGTGACCAATGCAACAGCAACCAATTTTAATAAATGCTTGTCCTGGAGAAAATGATGATAGACAGGAATGACACGTGACTTATTAATACTAAAGTAATAAAAAAAGGACCCCAGGTATTGAGCTAAGCACTGAAGTTAATATTATAGGAGCCTACTTAATCCTCCTGAACACCTTGAAGGTATAGTTGTTCTGTTTAGTAGAAGAACTACTAAGGCTGATGGGTAACAGAGAAAGACCACACAACTAGTAAGCAGTGAACTGAAGTTAGCTGAGATAATTAAGCTTATCTCAACTTTTGCCACTCTAACAGAAGGCCACGATTCTTGGTTGAACCCAGAGCTGTCAAACTTTCACTAGAGACACGAGCTGGGGAAGAAGGAAGCAAAGGGACCATGGTGAAGATGGAGGGATCTGAGTGTTATATTTCATATTCTTTCCTAAAGATGTAATTCTACCATTACCACCACCCTAAACTCCTTCCGTCTTGCCTTTCGTGTGTCAACTCACATCCTGACCCAGATTTTTTTAATTCCAGCAGTCAATGGGTGGGTACTGTCTGGATTCCTGAAGGGTTTGTGCTATAAGAACATAGCCACCCAAGGATGTCCCCTCCCCAGTGACATCCACACCAGCAGCAAGGGGACCAGATACAGACAGGCAGAAATGAGGTCACAGATATGTGTATAACTCTGTATGTAGCCTCTGGCACGTAGTAGGTGATAAGTGACTTGCCATTTTCTCTTCCTTAAAATACTTCTTCCTGACTTGGGAAGATGGCTCATTCAATAAAGGGCTTGCTTTACAATCATGAGAATCTGAGTTTGATTCCCAGAGCCTATGTTTAAAAAAAAGTTGGGTGTGGTGCATACTTATAGTCACTAATGTTGTGGAGGTGAAGACAGTTGGGTCCCTACAACTCAGACCAGCCATTCTAGCCTACTCAGGGAGCTCCAGGCCCTATGAGAAAAAGACTCTGACTCAAAATAACCACCACCACAACAACAAAGTCACAGCTGGCAGCTGAGAAAGACCGAACTTGACTTCTGGTCTCTGTGTACTTATATATACATGTGCTTCTCTGACACATACATTTCTTCTTGCAAGTTCCTCATAGCTTCTTTCTTTCTTTTTTTTTTTTTTTGCATATATATAGCTTCTTTCTTTAATATCTTCTTCCTTGTCTGGGAATGCTTTGACATTACTGAAAGTTCATTAGAAAGGATGCTTCCTAAAAGACATCCTTGAGCATCCCTCCATTGTGGTCAGGAATAGCCTCCCTCCTAAAGCAACTCTCCTTCACTCTGCTCTTGTATTTTTCCCCCTCATCAGCTGATACCCCTCCTATGTTAAACCCAGCGTTAGTACGTGTGACTGTTGAGCCTCTAGTTGTCATTATTGATGGAGCTGGAGATTTGGTTTCTTACTTTGAAAGCTAAGTTGCAAATGAAGACAATGGGCAGAAAAAGAGGTTTATCTTACTGTTTTGGTGCCAAAGACAGAGTCAGACTTTTTAGAATAATTTCCAAGCAACTTTGGAATGCAATCAGAATACATGTTTAAAATATATGAGAAAAAATTTGATTTCTTGAGTAGAAAAAGTTTCAGATACTAGTGTCTTGCAAAGTTATTTATTAAGTAAATAATAGTCTCTTTTACACACTAAGCTTTGCAAATTTCATCAGGTAAGTTGTTTTGTTTTGTTTTGTTTTGGGGGGTTGTTTTGGTTTGGTTTTTTTCTCGTTATTCTTTGATTCTAGCAATACTCATGAGTAGTGTTGCTAACAGTGGGCCATGTTAGACATACTTTATATTCTTCTATAAGAAGCATAGAAGTTACACGACTCTCCCACATTTATTAGCCGTTTTGTGTAACAACCATAACTAAAAAAAGCAGGTTCTCCGAATTGTGAGCATTATAGAAAAAAGAGGATTGACGAAGCACCTCACAGAATGTCTGGTACATTCACATCCTAGTGATGATTCTCTCTTCTGAGTTGCCTGCCTGGATCCTGGACCTATCTTTTTCTGTTCACTGTGCTGGAAAATAAATGCAAAGAACTGATCTGGAGATGGGAGAGGGAGGAAGAGCAGGGCTCTTCATCTCCAAAGACTAGCTTGAGACATGCTTCTGAAGTAAGCCGGGTGCTATCGTGAAACTCAAACACGGGCAGGACTTTGTTCTAACCAAGAGCAGGGAGTGGCCTCACTGCCTGTCTACACATCTGCTTCTTTCCCCCACTCCTTGCCCACCCTTGCCTTTGTGGTTTCTTCATTATTTGTGGCAAGAGAATGGGAGGTGTCTAGGCTCCATCTTCTGGTTAATCTTACTCCTCCTGCCCCCTAAAATAACCTCTCAACAGCCTTGTCAGACTGAAAACATAAGGCAAAGCTGAAACCTCATCCTTCCCAGGCCTGCACATGGGTTTCTGGACTGTTCCCTTTAAAACTTCCTATGAGCCTACTCACAGGCCACCCTTGTCCACCTAGCATACTAGAAATCTCTGCTCCAATGAAGCAGGTACTCGGGAAAATTAGAAATTCTTTCTATGGAGATATGAACACCCTGCCCCACTGTTTCTTCACCAAGATAGTGTTGTTTGGTCATCACAAAGATCATATTTCCAACCTTACAGCAGATATTGTTTGAACATGTAAGAAAGTAACTGGCTTTTTTTTTTTTTTTTTACTTCCAAGTAGTTTTTAAAAAGGTCTGCCCCATAGGAATTACTACTCATTCTCATGAAACGTCATTTATTGGATTGTTAGTGCCCTGGTGGGATAAAAAAAATTGGAGAGAGGATTCCGGAAAGTTCTGTCTCTGCCTTCATGAGTATTTAATGATTTGAGGAGATCTGAGAAGCCCCTTGACCGTGGTCCTTCTTCTCCTACTCCATGGGCAGTTGAGTGTGTCCCTTCACAGCCTGCTTACTGGATGCCATTTGCTGCCACTGTTTTTGAATAATGTCATTAAAAAATCATAATTAGTCCCTAGGTCTATTTAAAACCTTTTCTTTGTCCTCATCTAACCCAGTTTATAAATACTGTGCTATGTGGATGATGACCACATATCTCTTTCAAGTGATCCTTCAAACTGGATTTTCTGTTGTATACATGTACACATCCTACATAGAATCATTTATATTTGCATGCATGCATACATGGGTCTTTCTCTCTCTCTCTCTCTCTCTCTCTCTCTCTCTCTCTCTCTCTCTCTCTCTCTCTCTCTGTGTGTGTGTCTGTGTGTGTGCGCGTGCATATGCCAAAAGCCAAACTTGACTGTTGTTCCTACAGAACTGTCCATTATTTTTGAGATGGGTCTCTCACTGTTCTGGAGTTTGCCAGTTATTTGAGGCTGACTATGCAGGGAGCTCCATAGAGTGGTCTCCTTGTCTTTGCTTCCTCAGCCCTGGGATTCTAAGTCCTCCTGAGTCGACCGATGACTTCCCACCTCTCTCCTCTGTTCATACCACATTTTTATTCCTGTGAGCTTATCTCCTTTAAAGCTCGACAGCATCTATGTCATAAGTAGCATCCATGAACTTCTGTAAACCCTACAAAACTAATTTTTATTTTACTTTGTTTTGAATTTGTTTTCATGATACTAGGGACTGAACTGAAGACTTTGAACATGTTAGGCAACCGTTATATGCTAAGCTAAAGGATTGAACATGTTAGGAAAACACTATATGTTAAGCTAAATCTCCAGCCATCTGTTTTATTTGGGGGGATTAAGCCACCACAGCTAGCCTAAAACTTAAACTATAACCCAGGTATCTTTAAAATCTAGATCCTCTTGCCTTAGCCTCCTAATTACATGGGACCATAGACCTGTGCCATCAGGCCAGATTGAGTTTTAAAATTTGTGCTCCGGTCTCCCTAAGTTGACCTCCTTTTATATTTCAGTCATTTCTATTACCATCCAAAGGCATGGGACATCCTTATGTGTCCCCAAAGCCTTGCATCACTATAAGTAGACTAAATTCTTGCATGCCCCCTGAGATTCTGATGTTGAATCCTAGAGCCCAGTGTGGTAGTGTGTAGGCTTTTTGGAGAAAGTTACATCATGATGGTGATTGTGTCTATGAAAAGGATTGTCATCTTTCCATTTTCTGTACAGGAGGACATAAGAAAAAGTCCTGGTCTTAGTCTTCTCAGCCGTTAGAACCTGAACTTCTGTTGTTTACAAGTCACACAGTCTACAGAATTCTGCTCTAGTGTTTCAGAATTTCAAACAGACTCTGATAAATGGTCTTGGCATGATGCCCACCATTGTTGGTCACAATGCTTCCACAGCTGACTGATAGACACATATGCTTACGCCAAAGGGAAAGCACTTCAAAGACATTCTAGACATCCATAATTGCTTTGTCTGGGTGCCTGGTATTCATTTGACAGATTAGATTTGTATTTACCATTAATGGCTGAGAAAGGCTCTAACACCTAGGCATTTGCAGATTTGGAGCTTTGTTACTCCCATGAAATTTTTCTCAGCAATATTTAGATTTGCTGTGGTCATTTGATAACCAAGTTGTTACACTCAGTTTAGTTTAGTCATAACAAAATTAACTCATAAAGCTAATTTGATTTTCTTACTTATTTTCAAGGGGAAAAGGGGTATCTTTCTAATTTAAAACTTTCTTGCTCAGAACTTGCACTTTCCCATAAAAATGGTGTTTTCACAGAATGATCTTTGATAATGCCAGGTTTCTTAGGAGACATCTACCATACTACTTCAGCAGAGACTGTAATTAAACCTTTTTATTATTATTTGGGTTCACGGTGTTTTCTCCTGGCCAAATCTCTCTGGGAGGTGTGAAAAGCAGTGTTCTCAGGGGATCAGGAATAGGCAAGATGTTCTTGTTAAGACTAGGAAGTGCATTTCTAAGGTCTACAAAGGGCACCTGTAGGTGGGACACCCCCTTCCTGCCTAATCAAATTCACAAAGAGAATGAATAGCTGATTTCTGAGAAGCTTGAATAAACAGTGAAATTTCAGAGAGTCAGGTCTTTATTTTCATGTTTTTCATGAAACTGAAACATGAACATGGAACCCTTTGCTCAGGAAACAGAGCAAACTTGCAACTGGGAGAGTCAAATATAAAGCTCTTTTTCTAGATCGCTCTTGACTTGTTGAAGTGTGTCTATTTTTATTTTATCTTATTTCTGGCATTAAATGTCATTCTAAGTTTTAAAATTTAACATTACACATTTAAAAATTAACTATTACCATTGATTTCACATTTTGCTTATTATATTTGGCCCTCCATATCTGCTGGCTCTGTGTCTGCAGATCCAACCAACTCCGAATTGAAAATATTCTTGATGAAATGTTTGTCCTAAATATATCCAGAGTTTCTTCTTCCTAATCCCCTAAACAATAGTCTAATAATTACTCAATGACATTTAGATTGTGTTATGTTATTTATGTATTTTAAGTACATGTATTTAAAGTGCACAGGAGGATTGTACAGCCTCCATTCAGATACTGAACTGTTCTGTGTAAGGGTGTTGAGCATCTATGGAGTTTGGTTTCCATGAGGATGTTCTGGAAGCAGTTTTCTGTATTAAAAGAAAATTGTGTTATACAGTGATTCTTGTAGACAGAAATAGTGAGAGCATTTCACTCTATCAGGAACCATCAAGATAGCACAATGTCTACTTCCTAGGATGTGCAAGTGCAGGCGTATCATTTAAATCATTAAAATTAGCCATCTTAAACTGTTAGCAGAACATTTCAGTTCACTTTAATGTAGAGCATTCTACAAACAGCCCTTACCTTATCTTACTAATGAGCAAAGCGGGGCTGCTATGAAGGAGAATTAGAAAGGGCCTTGACCCTCACTCTCTATCAACATGATCAACACAGTCAAGGAGTATGAGTAATGAAGCCTGTGAGAGGGTTTCTCCTATTCTAGTTTCTTTGACTGCTGTTGCCAATTCTGTGCAGGGAAAGCAAGTTCTGATTTGGATAGAAAACCTGGGACTGTTCAGTCATAGACATAACACACTTGCTTATAGTTGGTTTGAGTGTTTATGGGTCCATCAGAGTCTTATGCTCATGGGAATCTCCCCCAAATCATATATGCAAATAAATATTCAAAAATAGAAGTCAAGAAGGGCTTGTGCTTGTGGCTATCTCCTCAGTTAGTACACACTCTGTGTTTCCATTGGACTTCAGATATAAAACACAAAGATAAAAAACAAAATCCTAAGCATTACTAAAATTTTCAATTTTGAGATGGCGACAGCACAGTATTGAACCAAACAGGAAACCTTCAGCATGGAACCCGTGACACAGCACTGGTCACACCCTAAAGTTGGCCTTGGCTGGGACCGATGCTTGAGTCCATGTGAGCCTAAGCTCACCATGCCTACTCTACTACACTGTGTTAACTCCCCCCTAAACACAAGACGCCGTAACTTTAAACCTTTCAGACTTTTCTCTGTAAATCCTACTTTTAGTGAGCAGTTTTAAAATGTGTCCACAGATTATTTAATATGCTCCCCTTTAAGAAATGGAGCTTCGGTCTGGGTTTCAGGTCTTGCTTTTGGACTCAGTCCCAGCTACAACAACACCAGCTAAAAGAGATGGAGCTTAGCTCTCTTCCTAGCAATGAACTGTATGTAGTGATGACTTACTCCTAGCAAATATAATGGGATAAAATGGTAGGGAATGACCTGTGAAAAGCCCTGAATCTTCTGTCCTCTTGCTTTTGGATCATTTGCTCTGATGATAACTTGCTGCTTTGCCAGGGAAAGATAAAATACAGACGCTTTATAGGGCCGAGCAACTGGGAGATCTTGTATTGGGGTCAATAGGCAACATGAATGAGCAGTCTTGCAAACTGGTCCTTAGAGCCATTGTAGTTCACACAGATCCGAACTGTAGCTTCATGGGAGACCTTGAGCCGTAGCCTCCCAGTTAAGCTGCTCTTGCATTCCTGAGTCAGACATCCTGACCAAGGGTTTGTTGTTTTAAGCCTCTAACCTTGGGGATAATTGATTATGCAGCAAGAGATGACTAACTTACCAATATTTTCAAGTAAGCCTATAATCTTGACACAATTCAAAACAATCTAAAGACATACAAAGGAGTTTTCCTGGTCAAGCTGGGCATCTACAAAGACATTGAAATATGAAGGAACAATAAGCAAAAATATGCTTAATTTTTGTAGACGTTTTATTTCTTGTAGGTACATACAATAGGACCAGAAATCATTTCATTGCCTTGGTGACTGGAGTAAGAAGCAGTATCCATGTCCATCTACCCTTGGGTACAAAGCAGAATTGCTAATTTGATTGGTTGCCATAGCAGCGAGTGATACAGGAGCCCTGGAGAGGTGCTTTAATTGACCTGTTCCACCTTTGCATCCATCCAAGCCTCTTCAAATTAGCTTAGCTTCCTGGGATCCCCTCTTGGAGGCCTTAATGAGAGCAATGGACTAAAACCAATGCAGTGAGTAGGTGTGATATGTTATGGGGACATGCTTTGCCAGGAAGTGGGGTTACTGTTCCTTACAGGGGGAGAAAGCCCAGGTTTCCTTCCTGATCTCACTTCTGTTATGGAAATCTGGCCAGTCACAGGCTGAGTGCCTTAGGATGGTCCAGTCTCTAATGAAAATGTGAAATCTTCTAATTGTTCACAATACTATTTCTTTCATAGTGATGAACATACCTCAAGCTGGTCTTGTTCACAGGACTCATGCTAAAACTCCTTGAAGCTGGGCATTCATTAGTTGGGAGAAAAGTAGGGATCTATGTAAAACTGTCATTGCAAATATATATTCAAACTACCTTTGGAAGAATAGACATGGTTTTCCTGACATGGAGTCATTTCTGTCCATGAGTATGGTATATCTTTCATTTTGTTCAAATCAGCTTTTGCATCTTTAAGGTACCTTTTGATGTTTTTTCTCATAAAGACTTTGCATTCTTGCATATCCTCATTAACAATATTTTCCTTGTGTCCTCTGTCATGTCTTTCTGTCATTGTCATCTTCTGGATGGCTCTTCTGCAAGCTGATTTCATGTTGTGATTACTATTAGAGATTGGCTTACCTTTGTCCTTGGTTCCAAGGCATTACATAGGTAATATCCTGTAAGTAGAAAACAGATTTCTTTTCTATCTAATTTTCTGAGTAAGGGCTCGAATCTATTTCTCTTGTGATTGTGGTAGCTTATACTTCAAGAAGTACAAAGAGGACTAGTGAGAAACAGTGAATGCCTTTGCTTTCTTCTTGACATTAGCAGAAATTTCTCAGTATTTCTTCACTAACTATGATACTTGGTTTAGGGATATATATCTTATTTTATTATGTTAAGTAATCACAAATTCATATTTTAAACTTTAAGAAAAAGCAAGAAATTATATGGAAAGTTTTTTTAAACCATTTATAGAGGGTACAATATTTTTCTTAGGACTTTTATTAGATATACATTTGGATTTTCTAACTTCTAATTTTATAATTATTTGAATCTCTCCAATAAAGCCCACTTTATTATAGGGTGTGTTTTCTATATGGTAGTAGATTCTGTTTGGTAAATCTTATCTAGAAACTTTGTACCTATTATTTTAAGGGATAGTGGCTGAGATGTTTATTTCCTTATTGGGTATAGATTTAATGTCATATCTGCTTCAGGGAAGTATTCGTGTGTTTCTTTTAGTTTTAACTTTCTGGAACAATTTCGGGAATATTTATACTCCTATGGTTTTTGCAAGCATGAAAGAATTTTCCTGTCCTTTCTTCCCTTACTGACTTCCTCAAGAAATAACCCAGGTCTGCTTCTCAATGGTACAACTAACCCTCGGTAACATTCTGCAGGGCTTCCATGGGAATGTGTACACACAAACCTTCCATCTCTATAAGCTGTATATTTCTACGCAAAACAATACAATTTGTCTAGTTTTTCCAAATTTATTTGCATAAAGGACTACAAAATTGTACCATATGTTTTAAAATTTGTTCTTGTTTCAGGAATATCCTTTCCTGATTATAAGTATATAAGTTTTTGCTTTATCCATTCCTCTTAAAGGTTACGGTGTGGTTAATCTTAGTTGTTAATTTCTTGACAAACCAGAAGGGAAAAGATTTTGGATTTAATTATATCTGTTATTTTTCTAGTTGCTATTTGAGTGTGTGTGTGTGTGTGTGTGTGTGTGTGTGTCTTTTTTTTGAGTGTGTGTGTGTGTCCTTTTTTCCCCATCTTGTTCTTTCTTCTATTGCATCAGTATTACAAAACTATCTTATATATAGAAAAGAGCCATCCTCAAGGGGAGGCACCATCCATGGAGCTGTGGGCCTGGATGAGGTACCATTCAGGGATCTGGGGGTTGGATGAAAAGCAGAGTCCAATAAGTGGAAGCTGCGTTCGTGGGAACAGTGGATTTTCTTGAGCCAGACATTTGTTTTGCTGCTGTCATTGCCTCGAGATTCTTCAATCTCTATACATACCAACAACTTACAGAAGCTCTCACGCCTTCTACTTCAGACTGGGGCCACATCTCTATCCACTTGTTTTAAGGCATCCAGATTCTTGGACAGAATACCTCTGGGGCATCCCTAGTTCTCCAGATTGCAGATGATTGCAGATGATTAACATATGAGTCACTCCAATTAATGTTCCCTTACCATTATTTATATACTCAACAGCCCCATTTCTCTGGTGAATCCTAACCAACACACTTGATTTGTCTACTCAATTTGCACAAAAATCACTTTTCACTATATATGTGTTTTTATCTTTATATCAGTATGGCTCTTATAATTTGACTTTGAAGCATGTTGCATTGATTTGGTGGACAGAAATTTTTAGCAATTATTCTTAATTGTGGATTCTGTCTTTTGCACAATTTAAAAAGTCCTCTTCACACTTAATCTTAGCCAGAAGTCTGAGAAGTGATGAAGATGGCCCTTCTTGCCACACTGAACACGTTGTTATGAATTCTTTGTCTGGCATCTCATTCTCTACACTTACTTTCTAAGCACTTCCATTTACTGGCACAGTCTCTTCCCCCTGCACTTTCCTTCTTTCTTTCTCTGATTATTTTGTTTTACAGTTGTCTTTTTTTTCCCCCAGTTAAAAAATCTTAATGGTTGAATTATGGCCACTTACATTTATTGATATGATTGGTATACTCTGTTCACTTTGTTTTATTTCTACTTTATTTAAACTTACAACATAGGCCCTTGGGAATATACTGTATAAGGTTTCATTCTTCCATGCAAGTCTTCTATTTTATCCTATGTTATAACCGAAGACACTTGACATGGTTAAGATGCACCATTAATCTTCTTTTTCAGATAAATTTCATCTTGTAAGCACATGTCTTATTAGGGCTCATGGGCACAAGGTTTCTCGGGCTCTTCAGTGTTTAAAGCTATTTCTCTATGACTTCAATATTTAAAGGATTCTTTGGCTTACCTTTGAAATCTAATAGTTTTGATAGGATAATTTTTATTCTCTTGGTTACTTTCCTGTGCTGATGTAATGGCCTTATTATGCTATCATTCAGATTTGGTCTCTCTCTGACACCTTGTAATTTAGTCTATTTTGTATATGGATTTCCTCTTTGTCTTCCAACTTTCCTCTCTTTTCATGTCTTTGGTGCTTTGTGTTTGTATGTGTGTTACATTTCAGACTCAACATGGGGTGTTACAAAAGTGTGTGCAGTGTGAGGCTCTTCCTCGCAGGTTGGAGTATCATCTTGCATTTTTCTTCAGCTTCATCATTCTCTGGTTCCAGACCAACTTTCATCAGCCGCCCATGCTCCGACACTCATTCTGGTTTCTCTTGATAAGAATTCGTACATACAAAGCTGGTTTGTGTCTCTACGTTTCTGTGCTGGGGCAGGTGGTTTGGAAGATTTATCAGATACATTAGAGAACACTCTCATCTGTCAGTGTAATAAAATATGGTTTTTATCCTGAACGATTTTGTTGGGGGAAGGGGGTGGAGCTCAGTGGTAGAGAGTGGAATTGTCTATAGGTTTCTATATTAGAGTTTATTTTGAAATTTATTTATTTTTAAATTATAAATTATATATGCTATTTTATATATAATTATAGTAATTTATCAAATGCCACATCATAATTTATTTCACTAACAATTCAGTTTTCTTTTGCCTGCAAGAATCTCAAGACTTTCTTGTCAGTCTTCCCCCTGAAGCATTACCCTCCCAAGACTGCCTGGCTCCTTCCACCTTATCCACTAAGTCTCCTCTCTGTCTGAAGTCAGTGCTTTGAACTAGCAGCACACCCCCCCCCACACACACACATTCCAGTTCATTTGTAAAGTAGATTCTTTTCTTGCCTGTCTTCTTCTTCTTCTTCTTCTTCTTCTTCTTCTTCTTCTTCTTCTTCTTCTTCTTCTTCTTCTTCTTCTTCTTCTTCTTCTTCTTCTTCTTCTTCTCCCTCCTCCTCCTCCTCCTCGTCCTCCTCCTCTTCCTCCTCTCCTTTTCCTTCTTCTTGTTAGAATTTTAGGAGGAACACTAGCTTTTTTTCCTATTCATACCCTTACCCACCCCCGCCAGAATTCCTCATCTTCTATAAAGACTTGCAAGTATGACTTAGAAATAGCTAAGTAGAATTTAGTGCTTATGTCTCCACATATAAGAATTCTATTGAATACATTTTTAGGTTAATTCTAAGTTTGCCATTTAGTTATGGTGTCATATAGATTCTTATATTAATTATGTTCTTTCTTGAGTATGTTTTAAGGTTCACTGGGAACTTGGGGTTAGTGAGTCAGCTGTTAGCTGCTTAACTATTAAGCCTTTTTAAGGTGTCTTTTTGTTTTGTTTTGTTTTGTTTGTTGTTTTTTAATCCAGATGTTCATTTCCAGAACTCATCATGCACACTGCTACAAGTAAATGAGGATTTTCCTTTCATTAATTTTGCCAGGAGAGAAGTGTGATTTTAGTCTTTTGAATTTAGACATGAGCTGTAACTGTTTTGGTTAAATAACAAGTGAGAAAATGTTATTTTTCCCCCAAAAAAAGATGGTTGTCTGAAATAAAACAAAATATTATTATCCTCACAAAACAAAACTCAAGGACAAAAATTAAGCATACGATTTATTAGCCGTGTGTAATTATGAACTTTGTGGTGGAGATATGGCAGTTAAAGTCTGATTTGCATTACAAGGGTGGCCTTGTGTCAGAGGGCTTGGACTTGCACTACAATCTTTGTCTGGGATTTATGATGTTACATAGAATCTCAAATCTGTGATTATAGGTAAGGAGTGTTCTCTTGGAGTACTTACCTTTCTCTAATATCTCCATGTTTGGTCATATTTAATGTATTCATTACTGTATATAATATATTATATATTATATGTATGTAATATGGTACAATGCTCTCTAATGATGCTTGATGAGCAGAGGCTGAGAGCCCAGCAAATGCAAGGATAAGCAATCCATATTCCACATATTTAATATATGTATATATAGTATAGGATATATGTATATATAATATAGAATCTTCGAAGATGGTCTTTCCTCCTACATTCTGAGTAAGAGCAAGCATTCTGCTCTCACTCCAGCCTTGTAGTGCATAAAAATTAATAGATTGTGATTCTGTAGTGAGTGAATTTCAAGGAAAAGTTAAATACAAAATTTAAGGTAATTTTGCCTTATGCTAATTTTACTTTAGAAATTTAAGTTCATCAAAAAAATCCAAAATATTAAAATAACATATTTATTATATACCTTTTTCATGAAGACATATCTTGTCCTATTGTTGAAAGTTAGAAAATGCCTTTCCTAAAGCTGCATAATGCTTTCCCTAGATTTACGTGGCCCCATTTCTTTTGATTTATGGTGTATTGTGTCCTGATAAAGCCACTATTAGGGCAGGGTAATGGTTCAGTGAGTAAAGTGCTTGCCACACAAAGGAGAGGACTTGATTCTGGATTTATAGAGCTTATGTAAGGTTCAGTGTAATGGTGCATGTCTTTACTCCAAGGACTCCTACAGAAAGATAGGAAGCAGAGACAGGAGAAACACAGGAAGCTCGTGGGCCAGCTAGCCTGGTACATGTAGCAATGAACAACAAACCGTGTCTCAAAGAAGGTCGAAGGTGGGGAACAATGCCTGATGCTGTCCTCCGACCTCCACTTATGCATTATGGCATGCACACACCTAAACACACACACACACACACACACACACACACACAGTGCTAAAATGAACTAAACCAGACTAAATATAACAATCTGAAAGTATATTAAATAAACTTATTCATTCTATCAAACACATGAAGTATGGGTTGCTTATCCCTGCATTGGCAGAGTTCTCTATCTCTGCTCAGCATCATTAGAGTGAATTGCAACATGTTATTGGCTCCTGTCCTAATCAGGGTAACTATTGCTGTGGTGAAACACAATAACCAAACGCAAGTTAGGGAGAAAGGGTGTATTTGTCTTAAGCTTCCACATCACTGCTTATCATTGAAGGAAGTCAGGACAGGAACTCAAACAGGGCAGGAACCTGGAGGCAGGAGCTGATGCAGATGCCATGGAAGGGGGTGCTACCTACTGACTTGTTCCTCATGGCTTGCTAGGCCTGCTTTGTTATAGAACACAGGACTGCCAGCCAAGTCTGGACCACCAGACACAATGGACTGGGACCTCTTCCATCAATCAATAATTATGAAAGCACCTCAGAGGCTTACACAGGTCTGATCTGATGGAGGCATTCTCTCAGTTGAGGTTCTCTCTTCTCTGATGACTCTAGATGGTATCAATTGACATAAAACTAGCCACACAACTCTGGAAAAGTTCCAATTCTAAAATAGTGTGTCATCTTTTTACTGTCAAAATATTGAAGTTCATCGTCTTACCCAGTTATGAAACCTCAGAGCTGCAATAATGACCGCCAGGCAAGAGGTGCCAATTGGAGTAACAGTAATGTTATGTATGGGAATAGCCAACCACTTTTTGGTTGGACTTAAGGCTTGCTTTGGGCAATGGAACCCATCCATACCTGACACTGTCAATGAGGCCAAGAACCCAAAGTTAACTAGGAAATAGGCCCTAGGACAAAACCTACCACTATCATTCTCATGATTGGACATAGCAATAATGTGATTCTTAATGACATATTGCTATACTCACAGATCGGGGTATTGCTCAAATCTCATCAGAGAAGTTTCTTCTTACAGGTGATGGCATTTACCACAAATGACCAATGGACCTATGCAAGATGTCATTATTATACCCCACCCTTAAAGGCTCAGGGATCTATGTGGAAGGTGGGTGGAAAGACTTTAATCCAGAAGTTGAAGATGAGTTCAAGGAAACAATGTTTAGCAAGCACAATAGGGCAACAACAGGGCCAATGTACATATGAGCTCACAGAGACTGTGATAGCATGTGTAAGACCTACTGGAGCTCAAGGATAACAAAAGTCTAAGTCTAGTGGAAGACAGGTGGATATGAAGTACCACTCTTCATCAAGGTTCTGCTGGCATTTGATTGCAACTAGGTGAGGAGGAAAAGTTTTCTTTAATTTTTTCTTCCCTAAAGAGTGATGCTTGGCATATTGGTCATTTCAGGGCAGACCCCATTCCCAGAAATAGTCAGACAACACAAACTGGGTGGGAGAAGAGGGATAAAAGAAAGGATGGAGGGAGGGAGGAGGAGACGGAAGGGTAGAGAGGAGAGTCAGAGACAGAGAGACAGAAAGACACACACATAGACATACACACACACACACACACACACACACACACACAGAGAGAGAGAGAGAGAGAGAGAGAGAGAGAGAGAGAGAGAGTGAGAGAGAGAAGATGATGAAGTATAGTGGATGGATAGGAAGAGGAGGGACAAGAATATGGCCAAGATATATTGTACTAAATTATAAATTTAAGGAATAAATAAATAAAAACATTTTTGTAAAAAGTTTGTGAGTCAATCAAGTCAGGAGCTGTTTGTATTAACATTGCCCAGAAATAGATTTTCCTTTTCACTTGGCTAATTAGAAATTATTAGTAATTGTTACAACTTTATAAAATTAATGTCTTTCATAATCACTATAAAAGTTTACTCTTTTAATAGAAGATATACACGTCTACATTGAGTGAAACATGCTTTTAACATCATCATTGAAGGTTAAAACTAGATTGCTTGTCTGATTTTGCAAATGAATAGACACTGTCTTACTGATGTTCATGATGACTGTGTACTAATAGCCTGTGCAATCCAAAGATTTTAAAATGCACTAAATTTCAGGGGTTGCAGTGTTGAAGAAGGAGAGAAGTGAGGCTGGGTAACCAATCTGGTAAAGAATATCAAGGCAGGTGTCAAATGTATATACCTCTAAAATAGCTTATTTCAGTTTAACTCATTTCTTGAATAATGGTAAGGTTGTATCTCTTCTGTATTCTATAATGCTAATTTCTTTTTTTCTTTGAATTATGTATTTATTCCTTAATGGTTGAATGCCAACACTCATTACAAGTAGAGAGATGTTTGGCCAGCCAGTTAAGTACTCAGCTTTTAATCTGTGGTGGAGCCCACGGTCAGGGATACTCGAATCTCATAAAGAGGTCTGTGATAGAAAAAGCAATTCTGCTAATGGATTAGACATTAGAAAACTCTGGATCAAAGGGTTCTTTCATCATTAAAATGCCATGGAATGCTGTGGTTTCTTGTGGCAGGTGCCCAGGTTAATTTCTCAAGGATTTGCATTTGGGGAAAGACTGGCAAGTTAGCTATTTGAAGCTGAATTTATCTCTAAATCACTTAAAGGAAAGAACACACACCTGGCTGGTAAGGCCAAAACTTGAATTTGATGAATAGTTTGGTGAGATTTTATGCTTTTGGTTTTCTGTAAGCCTGATCTAAGTCAATACCCATCTGATCACCAGCAATTACTGGTAGGCTGTGGATTGCCTTGGGTACAGAGTGAGGACTTGTGGGGTGGGCACACACACACACACACACACACACACACACACACACACCAAGTAAGAGGGGGGCCTAAATCTGTACCAAATACATAATCAGAGCACTGACCTACATATAGGCATGCAGAAAACTGGTGGGCCATTTTCTATACTAAGCACTATTCTTTGAGATATGAGAATAAAACACCTATCTCTGGTGGACAACATGTTTAGGGGTCATTTCAGAATTCTTACGTCTCCTTTCAAGTTTATGAGAATAGCAATAGAGAAAGAACAAAAAGAGACACCAAGAGCTTCTTAGGGAAAATCAAGTTAAGAGGTCTAGAGACAGGGAGATGAATCTACTTTCATAATTACTGTCTCTGGCAGAAGGAATTGGAAGCACCTCCCAACTGCCTCTTAACTGGGAACCACTAATGGGAATAATTCCTCTGGAAATTGCACTTCCCCCAGCAACAGGGGAAAGTAGCCATTCATCACCACAGCTGCCTGTTTGCGATAATGGCAACCCAAGGAGAGTGGCTGCATTTGGTAAACAAAAAGACAGGATGGCCCATGAAATTTGAATCTCAGATAAACACTGAACAATATTTTAGGGATAAATATGCATGGCCCATGCAAATGTTGAGGTTATCCCTGTATCATTTAAAGGACATGTTTGCAGGGGCATACTCATTCCAAAGTTTAACCATTGTTTATCAGCATCTGAAATTCTAATTTATTATGTATCTCCTGTTTTTCTGGTAATCTTTAGCCCAGTATTCCTCTTCTAGACTTCCCTTTAAAAAAGGAAGAAAGGAAGAAAGGAAGAAAGGAAGAAAGAAAGAAAGAAAGAAAGAAAGAAAGAAAGAAAGAAAGAAAGAAAGAAAGAGAGAGAGAAAGAACCTTTATCTAATGAAAATACACTACACATGAAATCTAGGTTTCTATAACAGGCAATATTATTTTATTAATAAATGTCAAATGGTTTATTCTAAAAATTATGCATGTGCTCAATATTGTCATTAGAAAAACGTTTTGAAACAAATACATATCTTTTGACAATCCAGGTTTTGCAGATGCTCACAAAGAAAACTGAAATCCTTCTATTCATTGTCCTCCCACCCTGTGGCCTCAAAGTGATCAATATTCACAGTTGATATAGGTACATGTGTCTTTGTTATGATCATTCAATTATGTAATTATACACATTTCCCTTTTTAATTTTTATTAAGTTGGTTCTTTTACAGTTTAATGCATGTATATAATACATGCATTACTCTCTCCCCACACCATCTCTAACCTCCCTCCTACCCCTTAGCCCTCATTCTTCCCTATCTATACCTCTCCCAGTCGATGACTTTTGGGTTTATTAGATGAGTACTTTACTTTAACCACTCTATATGCTATTGGAGTAGTGCTACCCACTGGAGCTTGCTAAGGTCAGCAGTGGGTACACAACTGAAGGAAACAGTCTCTCCTTTCCCTGAGTCTGTACAAGATAGTTCAGTAAGAATTTTACGGCTTTTCTCCCCCATCTTTTGTTTTTTGTTTGCTTAATTCTATTGTTGATATAAATTGAGGTACTGTTGAACCACACTGTGTTCCTATTCCCCGTGGAGGTTTATAATCCCTCAGCTCCTACAATATAGCTGTCACCAGTTACATGTGGTCTCTGAGCACTCAACATCTGTCTTGTCTGATCAGAGTTATGCCATTGTATGCCACCACACTTGAATATAAGGGTTTAGTTGCAAAACAAAGAATTTTCAATCATTCCTTAACAATTTTATACCACCCATTGAAATGATAGTATTTGGGATATGTCAGATATAATGCATTGTTAGAACTAATATTGTCAGTTTATTTTTACATTTCCAAAAAATGGAACTACTAAAAAATTAGAAATTACATATGTGATTTGCATTCTCTTTTGATCTGTAGCATGGCCAAGCCCCAAAAGCATTGTAAACGACCTGACTATATCCTAGGGTCTGAAGAAGATATTCTTCAGGGATTTGGAAAGAAATACTTAACTTGCTCTTCTCATTTTATTTCTATTTTTGTGACAGTCCTACACTGTACTTAAGGTATGCACATGGAACCCGATGTGTGTGATGCACAACAGGTGAGCACACTTTTACTGTGGGAGGTTTTAAAACCTTTGTAATACCTTCCTTTCTCTCCCAAGACTTGTTGAACAACTTTCTAAGCTGGGGAAAAGAAACTGCTAAGTGTTACTTCCCTCATTTCTGCATCTTAGAGTTTGATGTCTGCTACAACTTGGGCATGAACTAGTACCACTAAACCTCCTGTTGACATTTGGCTCCCAACATGGCATCATTAATATGTGGAGGGAGTCTTAGGAGGTAACTTAAAAGGGATTGTCATAATGGATTCTTGCTGTGGTTAAGGTGGAGAGTTCAGGATTACAAAGCATGGCTACCTTGTACTTTGTCCCATCCCCACACTCCCCACACTTCCATCAGATGCTGTTGCCACGCTCTTGGGTTTAGCCTTCAGAACCATAAGTCAAAATAAACTGTATTTCTTATAAAGTACTTCATGTTAGGTATTCTGATACAGCAACAGAAAATACCCAAATTGAGACCATGTTCTCTTGTTTCTGAGATCCTTTAAACATTCTCTCTGTTAAGATCAGAGAGCTTCTGACCTCCCTTACATGTCCCTTTGAGTCCAGCACCACCCACATGGTACTTTAAAGCTCTTCCAGCTTCCCTCCTCTTCCTCTTCTTCCCTTCCCTCCCCTCCCTCTCCTCCTCCTCCTCTTCCTGCTCCTCCTCCTCTTCCTCCTCCTCCTCTTCTTTCTCCTCCTTTTCCTCCTCCTCCTCCTCTTTCTCACAGTCTCTGACTTGGGAGGCAGAAAGTACAAAAGAAAAAGCACAAACAAGATGTGAGAAAATGTTGTTGACTCCAGAAGTTCAGCCCAAGAGACGATTTCTCTCCAGCTGATTATCATCCAACAAAACCCAATATGGTCTCAGCATTGGTTATTGGTTTGGAAAATAATTTATTGTGGGGGATTTGTTATGACTGCAACACTTCCTTTAAAAGAACATCTACTCAAGTACTTCTTTCAAAGGTAAGACCCTGAGTGTCTAAGAAGAAGACATGGGTGACAGCCATGAGAATTATGGAACAGAAACAAGAATGATCATATAAGCCACAGAGAAAGATAATAGGGTACAGCTCTTTGAAGGGGCTTGTTCCCTATCTGCCAGATTCAAGTCCTGAGAAACACACACACACACACACACACACACACACACTCACACACACACATAAACACACACTACTTCTTTCCCTTTGCAATGGACCTTTGAGTAAATTATACAAATTTCCCAGCAATTCACTCACTCAATCCTATGTTCTTGTGTGCCACAAAATACTCACTGAACTGACACCCTGTTCTGCATATGGCCCTAAAGCAGTGAATTTCGACCTTCCTAATGCCATGACCCTTTAACACAGTTCATGTTGTAGTGAAATTATTTTGTTGCTACTTTGTAATTGTGATTTTGCTAATGTTATTAATCATAATGTAAATACTTGATATGTCAGATATCTGATATTCAGGGGTCACGAACCACAGGTTGAAAGCCACTGCACTAAAGCATAAGGATAAGCAAGTTTGGTTACTACACTCTGGGAATCTGGGTTGGGTATTTTAGGTTGACTCTTTTTAAATTGGTATCAGATTATGTTTGATAATCTGATAAGTGGATATTATCTCAGAAGCTCAGAGGACCCAAGATATAATTCACAGACCACATGAAGCTCAAGAAGAAGGAAGACCAAAGTGTGGATACTTCAGTCCTTCTTAAAAGGGGGATCAAAATACCCATGGGAAGAGATACAGAGACAAAGGCTGGATGTTTTTATATGGTATGTCATCATTTTTCATGTACACAAACACTATTTTGAGATCCACAGCAATATAGTTGTAAAGTGTATCATCCTAGAGCCAGACTTATTATGTTTGAGTATTGACAATTTTTGAGTCAGGGTTACGCTGTTGCTTGGGCAGATACTGGACTCATGAGTTCCAGTGATTCTCCTGCCTCAGCCTC
Organism: Tokudaia tokunoshimensis; assembly: GCA_036184795.1. NCBI lineage: Eukaryota > Metazoa > Chordata > Mammalia > Rodentia > Muridae > Tokudaia > Tokudaia tokunoshimensis. The sequence continues at coordinate 76,090,467 of BTHU01000016.1, forward strand.
CCCAGGCTGTTTACGTTTGAAAGTCTAAGTGAATTTTAACTTAATTCTTTGAACCTCATTCCACCCATATGAAAATGAAAGTAATTCATAATTCATGGAGTCACAAGGACCAAAAGTTTAATCTTCATCTAGAATTTCCATACATTGTCCAGCACACTAAGTGTGTGACATTGTTTTGAGTTATCATCTTTATTTCTAGAAGAGTCTATGAATATATATCCTCAATTGCAAAATAACAAAACTAAATCTGTCAAACAAGGTAAAAAAAATAAACCTCAGTTAATTTTAAAACAACAGTTGGGAACTTTGGGGTCTCTTTGCTTCTTTCTCTTTTTTTTATTAGACATTTCCTTTATTTATATTTCAAATGTTATCCCCTCCCCTTCCCTCATTTCCCCTCTGAAAACCCCCTGTGCTACCCCACCCCCACTCCTGCTCACCACTCCCCTTCCCTGTCCTGGCATTTCCCTACACTGGGGCATCCAGCTTTCACAGGACCAAGGAAGGGCCTCTCCTCTCATTAATGTCTGGATGAAGGTCTGCTACATATGTGGCTGGAGCTATGGGTCCCTCCATGTGTACTCTTTGGTTGGTGGTTTAGTCCCTGGGAGCTCTGGGGGTACTGGTTGGTTCATAATGTTGTTCCTCCTATGAGGCTACAAACCCCTTCAGCTCCTTGGGTCCTTTCTCTAGTTCCTCTCTTGGGGACCCTGTGCTCAGTCCATTGGTTGGCTATGAGCATCCACTTCTGTATTTCTCAGACACTGGCAGAGCTTCTCAGGAGACAGCTTTATCAGTCTCCTGTCAGCAAGCACTTGTTAGTACCCACAATAGTGCCTGTGTTTGGTAACTGTATATGGGATGAATCCCTAGGTGGGGCAGTCTCTGGATGGCCTTTCCTTCAGTCTCTGCTCCACACTTTGTCTCTGTATCTCTTCCCACGGGTATTTTGATCCCCCTTCTAAGAAGGATTGAAGTATCCACACTTTGGTCTTCCTTCTTCTTGGGCTTCATGTGGTCTGTGAATTATATCTTGGGTACTCTGAGCTTCTGAGATAATATCCACTTATCAGTGAGTGCATACCATGTGTGTTATTTTGTGATTGGGTTACCTCACTCAGGACAATATTTTCTAGTTCCATTCATTTGCCTAAGAATTTCATGAATTCATTGTTTTTAATAGCTGAGTAGTACTCCATTGTGTAAATGTACCACATTTTCTGTATCCATTCCTCTGTTGACGGACATCTGTGCATGGTATTGGTACAGTGACAGGCAGGTAGATCAATGGAATAGAATTGAAGACCCAGAAATGAACCCCGCACCTATGGTCACTTGATCTTTGACAAAGGAGCTAAAACCATCCAGTGGAATAAAAAAAACAGCATTTTCAACAAATGGTGCTGGCACAACTGGTGGTTAGCCGCTAGAAGAATGCAAATCGACCCATTCTTATCTCCCTGTACAAAACTCAAGTCCAAGTGGATCAAGAACCTCCACATAAAACCAGATACTCTGAAACTAATAGAAAAGAAAGTGGGGAAGAGCCTCGAACACATGGGCACAGGAGAAACTTTCCTGAACAGAACACCAATAGCTCATGCTCTAAAATCAAGAATTGACAAATGGAACCTCATAAAATTGCAAAGCTTCTGTAAGGCAAAGGACACTGTCAATAGGACAAAATGGCAACCGACAGATTGGGAAAAAAAATCTTTACCAATACTACATCCCATAGAGGACTAATATCCGATATATACAAAAAACTCAAGAAGTTAGACTTCAGAGAACCAAATAACCCTATTAAAAATGGGGTACAGAGATAAACAAAGAATTCTCAACTGAGGAAACTTGAATGGTTGAGTAGCACCTAAAGAAATATTCAATATCCTTAATCATCAGGGAAATGCAAATCAAAACAAGCCTGAGATTCCACCTCATACCAATCAGAATGGCTAAGATCAAAAACTCAGGGGACAGCAGATGCTGGTGAGAATGTGGAGAAAAAGGAACACTCCTCCATTGTTGGTGAGATTGTAAGCTGGTACAACCACTCTGGAAATCAGTCTGGCAGTTCCTCAGAAAATTGGACATAGTACTACCTGAGGACCCAGCTATACCACTCCTGGGCATATACCCAAAAGATTCTCCAATAAGTAATAAGGACACATGCTCCCACTATGTTCATAGCAACCTTATTTATAATAGCCAGAAGCTGGAAAGACCCTAGACTTTTCTCTGTTACAAAAAGAAAAGCCAAACGGCAGGGAGGAGGAGGCTGGACACAGGTGGTCCCTGTGGCTCCTGTCACATTGAAGCAGGGTTTTAGAGTCTAGAGACTGCTTGTCTGAGCATCCTCGTGAAGAAATCATGTTGAGTTTCCTCTTTATACAGGGAGGACCTGGAGGGCAGCACAGCTTCAGGGACTGATGGACAGAAAAGTAGACATGCCTAGATTTATGGTCCAGCAGCTAAACAGCTCTGGCTCTCTGGTTGGGGCACACCATGGATTTCACCCATCCAACTGGAATCTGGATCCTGTCAAAGAAACCAATAGTATTATTAGCAATCTCCTGGCAGGAAAATTGCACTGGGTACTGACTGTGCCAAGGTGTCTAAGCTTCTTGGGTAGTGCTTTCAGAGAAGTACCTTGACTGAACTACAACCTGGCCTCTGCCACCTGCCTTGTCAGCCATACCGCCAACCCTGTTTTACAAGATCAAGAATAAAGCTTTAGAAGAACAGGGATATTGGACTGGATTGTCTGGTTGAGCCAGAAAATTGGACTTAGAGGTGCTAAAAGGAAGCAGAAAGTCAAAGTCAGAGTCTTGTGTACAGAAAGGGGCAGAATCAACTCTCACCTTTGGTGATGAGTATTTGTGTGAGGCAGGGCCTGCCTCTGTCTCTCCGGACCTCAGTTTCATTAACTGGAAAGAACCCAGATGTCTCTCTGTTACAAAAAGAAAAGCCAAACGGCAGGGGGGAGGAGGTTGGACACAGGTGGTCCCTATGGCTCCTGTCACATTGAAGCAGAAAGTCTGCCTTATGGGTGTTTGGAGGTTAAAAGACAACTGAAGGTGTCCTGTGCTCCTGACTCTATTTTCCTGCTTTCTCTATGCAGAAGCTTATTCCAGCAAAAGCTATCAGTTGAGCACATGGAGTCGTCAAGCTAGTGAAAGCCAGTCCCCTTCTCTAACCTTCCCCCACCCCCACCCCACCACCCCCCCACTCACCCCTGGTCCTCTCTTCTTGGCTTTTTCCCAGAAGGCCTCTGGCTTCCAGGCTGGCTGCCAAGCCAGGAGGATGCTGTAAGTGGTTTTCAGGGACTCCACCCCCACCACTCTCCTCTCCTACCTCAGTGTGCAGCCTTGTTCCCTGCCCCACCCTAGAAGATAAGGTCTGTGGTGGCCCCAGCCTGCTGTGCCAGCACTTGCAGTAGGATTTGTCTGAAACCACCATCAGTGATCTGTGTTTATTTTCGGCATGCAGGGGGGCCAAGGGCTAAGAAAAGAACTACATTCCAGAACTCTCCGTGATCCCTGTAGGCCTGTCGATCAAGCCCTGTACCTGGAAGGAGACCTGGGTTCTCTCTTTCCAGTGCTTCACAAAGGAAACCACCCACTAGTTAAAATGTGATAATTCAGTAGTCTAGTTTTGAACCATTACCGAAGATGAGAAGTTTTTGAGAAAAAAAAATTGGAGATTTAGAATACCAATTCTTATGAATTATTTTACAGTTCAACATTTCAAGGTTTTTTTTTATTGAAATGTTTTATGTACATGTGTGTAAAGCTGCATAAATGGTAAGAACGGTTTGCCCTTGGCCCTGAGCTCCCACTCTGCGTAGCTTTGCCTACAGCATGTTGGAGCACAAGAACTAATATCAATCTTCAGTAGCCCTTTCGGTGTGTTTATTACAAGAAGGAACAAGCTGGGGCCGGCTCACACCAGCTCAGAAGAGCCCGTTTTTCACAACAACCCCTGCCTGCTCCACATTCAGTGACTTCCTTTCCTTCTTGGAAATCAAGGCTGTTGGACTTTCTCGACCACAAAACTCGGTGTCCAATAGCTGGTGAGTAAAATAAGCAGGATTTTTTTTTCACCTTCTCTTATTAGAGAGATTTTAAATACCCACAATCCACTGCTCATAGTCTGCCTTATATACGAGAATGAGATTTAAGTGTTTTTCTGAGCAGCTCCATTTACACTGCACTCTTTATTCTCGAAACCCTCAAGTATTTGACAACTGCCTTCCATCTCTTCTCTTCTTTTTGTTAGCTGACTGTTCTCTGTATCTTTAAGGTATTTCCTCAGAAGGACAGACATCCAGGGGCCTGATGTGCAAACCCCAACACTTCCTGGAAAGAAACCTGTAGTCAGGTCTGTGTGGTCAGTGAGGCTGCCAACAGCCTCTCTGGCCCCCTTTGACAGCAGACATCTCCTGACTGTCCCTGTCAGCTGGCTTCCTCTAACCTGTGACTTTCTCCATGTATCATATTTGCAGACAACTGCAGACAGCCTTTGGGAAAAACAAAATACGCATAATTTTAAGGCAGCAAGGCCAAAGGCCAAAGCGAGAGCCCCTCTCTTCCCTGACTACAATCCCTCTTGTCTTCTTCGGGGTACGGTGGGTCAAAGGATGCCCGAGCTCCTGTCTCCAATAGCTGGCTGGGCTTTTTCCTACAGCATGCCTTTCCCCAGCCCAGCCACACAGCAGATTCCATTTTCTGCTGAAGAAGAGGGGGAAGGGCGAGTACGAAAGGAATCTTTCAAAAACCCTCCACCTGACCCCTGTCTGAACAAATAATGAATCTCCAGAAAAAGCAGCTCGCTGATGGGTCCAGGCTGTGCCTGTGGATTTATGAGGTGACATCAATTTGAAGACGAGGTGCAGGGCCTGAGCTTCGGGTGACACACTCACTCCTGGATTGTTTTACCCGCCGGCTCTTGAAGGACACCAAATCCCTCCCCCAGCTGAGCGTTATTAAAGTGGCAGAGATGGAGAGGAGAGCTTTCCCAGATAAGTCAGCTTACTTGCTCTGGGCTCACTTCCCATTACCCCACCTACTGGAAAGCACTCCCTGGGGGAAGGAAATGAAGGACTGAGAAATACTTGCAGGTACATGCGTAATGCCTTAAACTCTTACTTTGTGTTAACAGCAACTCATGGGCTGAGCTTTAAAGAAATAGATGGATTCTCAATCTGACCAATTTAAATAATCCCTGAGAGAGGACTGAAGGGAGGATTTATGTCCTTGGTAACTAAAAGGCACAGCAGAGCGTAGCCTGGAGGCTGGGTCTCTGTATTCAGCCTCACAGAACAATTCTGCGAGAAGATCCATATAAACCCTGGCATAAAGGAGTTACTGGAAGAGGGGGAAGAAGAGAGAAGTGGGTGTGAGCAAGAGAGGAAGGAGGGTAGCAAAGCTTTTGTCTTGGAGGCAAGAGTGGAATGGAACAAAAACAAGGCATGGAAGAAGAAATTGTGTTTCTACTTTACACTTTAACATGGGCAACATGCTAAAGTGTGCATACAGCCTCCAGGTGCGTGACGGTCATACCTACACATGTGTGTCCCTCTGATAGATATTCTAAGACTTAGCATTACATAAACATGCTCTTATTAAGGAGAAACAAAGGCCCCAGGGGGTGCATATGGGAACAAAAACACAATACACTGTTACAGAACCGTGTTTGAGAGTGGTAGGGGACAACGTAGGAGATCTTTCAGGGAAAGTGAGGGAACTTAGTTGTTGAAGAACTTGAGAAGTAGACAAAGAAAGGGCCTATTAGGTAAGCCTGGATCACCTATATGTTTTCTGGGTAAGTCAATCATGAGAAAAAACAAGGCAATGCTCTGACAACCATACTCTGAGCCCTCCTGTCTGTATAACAAACTATTTCCAAGTTCCCAGAGGGTTAGAAGAGCAAAGTAGGGTGTCCACAGACAGCGTGAACAAAATGGGCTGCGAGAGAGAATGTACTAGAATCAGGACAGTGCTTTCTGTGCATAAATAAAAGCATTCATTTGCTCACATATCTGAAGATGAAAATAGGGAGCCAAATAATGGCATCATCCAAAGCCCCAGGCTCTTATACGAGGTTCGGTAGTCCCTGGAAAGTGTTGAAGGGAAATCTAGCTATATGCATCATTTTCCAGAGGCATATTTTCCATACCAAAACTATGGTACCTGATTGATAGGCCTGTTCTCTGCAAAGAAGCCATGTTTGATAAATTGATTTCAAAACCACGCATTAATCCTTCACACCTTCTATTACGCTTAATAAAATACTTGGAATTTGTTGTCTTAGGAAATTTCAAGAGTGCAGTTCATTGCTGCTAACTGCATTCACTGCCTTGCACAGTGGAGTTCTTGAATGTGTTCAGCGTTTCCAATAGAAGCCTTTTCTCCTTGGACCAATAGCTCCTCAGCCCCAGAACTCCATCACACCTTCTAGTCCAGCTCCTGGCAACTCTCTTTGTCCTCTGCTTCTATGAGTTCTTCCAAACGCCTTAGATACAGACGAGGTCATGAGATCATGCTGTGTTTGCTTCCTTGCTGAGCTGGCTTATTGGCCCAGGTCATCAAGGATGTCAGGATTCTGTATGTGTGAAGGTGAGTGCTTTTCCATTGTCTATCTTTATTCATTCATCTGTTGACCAACACTTACTGGTTTATCCCAAAGACTGAAATGATTCTGCAGTGATAAGCTTTTACCAGAGGAGATCATTAAGGCAGGACCTAACTAGAACAGAAATGACCCAGGAGAAGTAAGATTGGAGAAATCACGAAATCATCCTTGCTCTGCACACTTGGCTCTGCCTTTCCCTTCCATTTTAATCTTTACAGACTTTCGTTGTCACATACCTGTAAGCATGCATGCCTGTAAGCCCTAACAAAGGGAGCGTCAGCACTGGAGATGTAAAAGCTGAGCTCATAGAGTAAAGAGTGTTTGCAGATGAAGACAGGATAAATGGAGGTGGTGGCTATCTACAAGACCTGATAAAATTAATTTTTGGCTGAAAGATCTTATAAACCCCGTCTTGAGTCTGAGCAGTGCCATTTCATGCCTCCATGGCAAGCATTCTCTCTCTCTCTCTCTCTCTCTCTCTCTCTCTCTCTCTCTCTCTGAAAAATCAGTGACCCAAGAAAGCATTTGGTGGTGGAAAGGGGTGGGTTCCCCGAGCTAATCTCTGAGATTGAGGCAGAAACACGGCTGCTTTGCATCGGGCTGGGAAGGGGAAGGGAGGCGCGCCTGCTCTGTTTGGAAAAGCCTGTCATCAGTTGGCGTGGTCTGAGCACTCAAGTCTTCTGTCAATAAGCACTTTATGGGGGAGATAAATGGATTTGGAGTTGGGGGTGGGAGGAGGGTGTCTGGGAAAGAATACAGACATTATCTGAACCCTTCTCCCAAGCTGCTTCATTGAAGTGCTCAAGGACACAGACCCTGTATTGAAGAGAGACTGACTGGGAAGGAGGCTAGATTCTCTGCCCCTTTCAAAAAAAAAAAATAAGAAATCTCCAGCATTCTGGTCTTACAGTAATAGGTGATCTTGGAGAGTCAGGCCTCTGCAGCTTGCTTCTTCTCTCTGAGAGGTGGCAGGGGCTGTGATGAGTTCTATCACTACCTTTACAAGAACAGAAATAACTGGCCATCTGAACAAAGAGCATGGACATTCATATCAAGGAAACGGACTGTGGTTTTGCCCTTAGAGCCTCTCCTAGGTTTTCCTTATTATACTGTGCCCTTCTTCCCATGTAAAGGAAGCAGGCCCCACCCACATTAAGAGGCATTGCCATGGCATACAATCAGCAAGATTTTGCTACACAATAGATGGAGTGTGCAGTTGAAGAGAACAGAATGATGGCATCATAAATGAACTGAGAAGTCAGGACAAAAAATTACATTTGTGGGAGGATGTTTTATGGGCTTGGTTTGGACTACATCCCATTTAGTGTACCTTTAGTGAGACCAAACACAACTGGCTATCATGTTCAATGAGAAAAATAAGTTCTGGAGATACGTGGGTATGGGTAGGACATGGGTTGCTTGCCCATACAGGCGTGTGTGGAGACTGGAGGTCAGCATCCATCAGGGATCTTTCTCTCTTGTTTTCCACTTCATGTTTTGAGACAGGCTCTCTCACTGAAAGGGAACTTACCATTTCAGCTAGCCTGGCTGCCTAGCCTGTGGGCTCTACCTGTCTCCTCTCCACAAAGACTTTACCCACTGAGTCATCTCCCTCTCATCTGCCCTTGAGCTTCCTTGAACTGCACAGCATCCCTGACCTTCAATACCACCACTGAACCCTAAGCTGAAATCTGGCCCACACTTCATGGAACAGGTAAACTTGGTACCTACAACATAGAGTCTATTTTAATCCCCTCAACTGGTTATAAACCCTTTGAGGAGCCAGAAGAGTGCCCCTAAAATTTTTGAGGTTCAAATCCTGATTCTACCATTAGCTGACTGTGAGATCACAGGCAAATCACTTCTCATTCCACATCCCTCCCCTCCCTTCTGGGCCTGGGAAAAATGGAGATTACTTGTCAGTTAATAAATGAGATAATATATACTTCATCTGGTGCCTGAAACATTCAAGCACGTAGGAACTTTGAAGAATTGTGACAGATGCAATTGGTAGCCCACCCACATCTCCATCCTCAAAGCTGCTTATGGAAAACATTCATAACTCTCTACATAGCCACAAGAATATGCTGAGTTCTCATATAAGAAAGACCAGACATGCTTGAGACATAATCTCCCAAGATGCCACCCCTCAGCTAAATGACAGATGGACCGTCAATGGACAGATATCACCTTGTCTACAATAACTCTGAAACACATTCCATATACTGCCAGTGTATAGTCTGTTGTCTCCCAGAATCCTCCAACAACTCTAATGCCAGCTGCCCCCCAGTAATGGGCATGTTGGACCCCTCTGTCAGCTTGCCTTACTCCCTTCAATGTGTTTCCAGAAACCAGTTACCAAAGACACTACTTGTACTTGTCTGGGAGACAAGATGAATCTGAATCTGTGACAGAGCTTGTTGTTAGCAGTGGCTCCTTTCTTTGAAATCCATCCGGGTGCTTTGTTTCCACAGTCTTCTGGTGGTCAGTGTTCACCCTGAAAATGCTTCAAAGTCCACAGAAAAACTAAAACCACAACCCAAGTGCCAACAGTGCTCGTGCAAAGAAGTTACTTAGTCTGTCCTGGAAAATGAAGAAAGAGTTCAGAGAGTCACTCAATGAATATAAAAATAGAGCAAAGACTATTGTTGGTTTGTCACTAGGCACACAATTCCCCCTGGGGACAGATCTACTTCCTATACCTGAAGCCACTCCAGATTCACTTCCAGGACCTCTGAGGACTCCCCACACCTACCTCCAGTTGCCTTCCTGGTCACATTTGCCATTACCTCATCACTATCCCCTTAGGTCAATGCTCTTTGGTAACCCATTTCTATTATCCAAATACGGAAAATATTTTACCAAGATTACATTTTGGGTGTACTACTTCCTGAAGACTTCTAGGTCCCCACCTTAATTGTATTAGCACATTCTTCAGATCACCCTGTGGGGTGGGGGGTGGGGGGACTCACTGGATGCCTGGTGCAGCCATGGGGTATTGTTTCTTGTAATAACCAGTCAGGGAAATCTTCCTTCTCATACTCCTGCCCTGACCTCTTGCTGAACTCAGCCTCTGGGATCTTGAGGTTTGTCTTAAGAGGAAGATAAATTCTAGAGTCGGTGAGCTGTGAACTAGTGTGCACTGGAGCTGTAGGATCAACAGCAGGCAATGGTGCTGCTGCTGCTACTGCTGGGTAGCACTCAAGATCATGCACTTGAGCTGGTTTCTTTGGGGTTTGCAGCACTGCCTGTCCAGGGTATGAGTTTCTCAAATTTTGAGCTATGGACCCCCTATATTAAATCAGTAAATCTCTCTCTCTCTCTCTCTCTCTCTCTCTCTCTCTCTCTCTCTCTCTCTCTCTCTCTCTCTCTTTCTCTCTTTCTCCCTCCCTCCTTCCCTCCCTCTCTCCTTCCCTCCCTCCCTCTTTCTTTCCCTCCCTCCATTTCTCTCTCTCTCTCTCTCTCTCTCTCTCTCTCTCTCTCTCAATGTTCATATGTAAATAAGTCTACATGTGCTTGTGGAAGTCAGAGGACAACCTCAGGTATCCTTCCTTACACTCTCTATCCATCTTTTTCTTTTTGCCAGTTCTTCACTGGCCTGGAACTTGCCTATGGATAGTCTTGTCTTTGCTTGCTGAATGCTGAGATTGTAAATATACCTCACAATCCCAGCTTGCTCTCTCTCTCTCTCTCTCTCTCTCTCTCTCTCTCTCTCTCTCTATCACTTATTTAGCTAATCTATCTATCTATTCACTGATTGATTGATTGATTGGTTGGTTGGTTGGTTGGTTGGTTGGTTGACTGTAGGTTCTGAGGATTGAACTTAGGTCTTCATGATTCAAAGTCAAGCATTGTATCAACTAATCCAGCTTCCCCAACCCCTAAAAGGGCTTCAGATACTATTTGAAATGTAGACTTCTAGTCCAGTTCAGTCACATGGAGAACTTACTCTGAAGATATCTCAGTCTGTTCTTTAACAAGCTCTCTGAGTGACAAGGAAGTCTTGTTAGAAGCCAAGTGGACACACCCTTAACTATTAAAATAGTGTTTCTCTGTTTGGACTTAGTAAATGGCCTCAATCAAGTTATCACATTGGTGGTAGCAAGTACAGGGACAGTGTGTCCCAGTGACAGTGGATCACCCTGTGGATGCACCTTATGCACAGCAAACTTTATAGCATTCTCAATAGTATGGCATCGTGACATAGACAACTTTTGTTTGCAAAGGTCTCTGAGATTTTGAGGTAATTTGACACTGGGTGGGAAGCTTCCAAAGACATGGTCTTAGCGAACATCTTCTGTGGGCTTAGCACTTTTTCTTGTTTGAGTTTTTTGAAACTCATGCAAGTTCAACTTGGTGCTTCTTTCATACTTCACAATTTAATTCTGTGTCTATGTTACCTTACCCTGGATTTACACAATAATCTGTTCCCAATTCCTCCACATGCTGCTCTCAGAAGGCAAACATTACAGGGTAATCATTATATACTCTTGAATTGATTTGTAGCCTTGCAAAGTAAATAGCATGTTACCCTGTGTATTTTAATTTCAGCAAATTATATTTGCCTACAGAGCTCATCCAATACTTACTCAGCTGTTGAGTATTGCATTCAGTACTGTGTGGTCCTTTATTTTATTGCTCTTTATGGTAGGCAGCTCAAAACATGACTCCCAGCGATGGCAGCCTCTTAGTCTTCATGTGTTTGTGCTATCGCTAGACACTGATGATGGCCTAGGCCTAGTAACCTGTTCCTGATGGAAAAGCATGCAGCCAAAGTGATAAGTTTCTGATGAGACCATAAAGCCATAGCTTTCTCTTTTGCTCTTTCATTTGCTGACTTTCATGGAGGCCAACTGAATATTTGCAAGTCACCTTGTGGAAAAACTAATATCAAGGACCAGAGAAAGTCTTCTAGGCAATTGCCAGCAAGAAACAGAGATCTTCTGCCTGATAGCAGAAAAAAACTGAATCATGCCAACAGCCTTGTGGCTGCATTGGGAAGCAAATCCTCTCCTAACCTAGTTGAGATTTAAGATGAGCATTGCTAGCACCAAAACTTGATCACACCATTAACCATGATAGAAGACTTTGAGTCAAGGATCCAGCTACATCATACTGGCTCTTGGCTCATAGGGGTTGATACAATAAATGTTTATTGAATTGAGAGGTAAATTTGACATATGTTGTTGCAAGCCATAAATAACAAAGATGCTTCTAATCATTGCCTAATCTCCAGGGTATACCTCTCCCACATCCTTGCTCACTTCCCACAAAGGGCAACTACATATCTTATTCTGACCACTACAGATGTTGTGAACACCTTGAGCGAAACCCACTTCTGGACCTGTGCAGACAGTTTCCTGGTATGTGTGGGCACATGGGAACGCTGGGAAAACTAAGAAAGCATTCAAAATCCAGGAACTGAAAACTGTAAGAGGATTGCAACTTTTAAAAGAAAGTGTTTTCCCCTAAACCATTTTTCTTTAAGGGTGGACAGTCTTTGAGGGGGAAAGAAAGACAGTTTGATAAGTGGATATCTTCATTAATAGATTAAGGAATACTAAGGCTGGTCTATGGGATACGTTTAAGGTTTGGTGTCTTGTCATGGAAAAATACTCAGCTATTTTATTCTTCTTAACCAGGCTTCAGGCATGAGCAGCTAGGAGCCTGTGGAGGGAAGGAAGTCTTGTTAGAAGCCAAGTGGACACACCCTTAACTATTAAAATAATGTTTCTCTGTTTGGATTTAGTAAATGGCCTCAAGTTCCTGGGAACACGTGCAGAGACCCTGCATCCATGGGAAGACCTGTTGTGTTATTTTTTACAGTAGGCTGAGATGTATTTGGAAGCCACTGGACTGTGGCTGTTCTACATCAAAAGGCATGTCACAACAGAACAGCACCATGCCCCATTTACAGGAACAGCATGCAAAGCTCTGGCTGCTGAGGGCAAATAAAATGTGTTCTTGAAACATAAACAACTTCACCTTCCCTCTGAGGACTGAAGGGCCATGAAAGATTTATTTATGTGGGGGTTTTGAAACATGAGGACACGTGCAAAAGCATGTTAAACATACATTCAAGCACACAGACAGTCAGGGAGACTAGTAAGTATAGAAGAGTGATTGTCCTAAGTGGAATCTAAATTCTAGAATCTCCTGGTAGATAATATTGGAGAAGAAAATATCAGAGGCACAAAGGACATTAGAAGGCTTCTAAGTTCAGGCACCTCATTATTTTTTTGCTTTGTTCCCTCGTGATTTTTGGAAAGGTAAAGTGAAAGTCAAATCAAAATTAAATTCCTCATCTTAGATGTCTTAACATATAGTTCCAAGGTATCGCATATATTTCATAATTTTGTATAACTATCATCACCATCCATCTCTATTATCGGTTTCTTCTAAAAAGAAAAATTTATAGTCATTAAACACTTAAGCTCCCATTCCCCATTAACCCATTACCCAATCCCTGGCAACCACCATATTACTTTCTACTTCTATGACTGCTATTATCCTATGTGTAACGGCTTATCTCAGTTGCCAACCTGACACACTGGGAAGAGGAAAACTATTAAAGAATTGTCTCCATTAAGTGAGTATTCATTGGCAAGTGGGGAGTGGCATTTTCTTGATTGCTGATTGACATAGGAGGGCCTAGCCCACTATGGGTGGAGCCAGGCATATGAGCTCAGCTGGATAACACAAGCAACTGATGGTGAGCTCAGAAGCAAGACAGTAAGCAGCATACCTCCATGGTCTCTGCTTCACATTCCTTCTCTGCTTTCCTTGATGACTGCACTGTATGATAGTATAAACCCTTTCCTTCACAAGTAGTTTTTGGTTATGGTTTTTATCATAACAGAAAGCAAACTAGGACACTGTGTGTATCAAATAAATGGAATCTTACAATATCTGTCTTTCTATGACTGGATATGTCATGCAACATAATGCCCTCAAGTGACTGGCATCAGAATTTCCTCTCTGTGGCTGAATGATACTTCACTGTATGTGTGGTGGTTTGAGTAGGTATGGCCCCCATAGGCTTATGTATTTGAATGCTTAGCCCATAGGGAGTGACACTATTAGAAGGTGTGGCCTTGTTGGAGGAAGGATGTTGCTAGGGGAGTGGTGGTACAGGACAGGTTTTGAGGTCTCCTATGCTCAACCTACACCCAGGATAGAATAGAGTCTCCTTCTGCTGTGTACAGACCAAGATGTAGAACTCTGAACTCCTCCAGCACCATATCTGCCTGGATGCTGCTATGCTTCCTGCCAGGATGATAATGGACTGCCTAAAACTGTAATCCAGCCCCAGTGAAATGTCGTCCTTTACAAGAGTTGCCATAGTTGGTCATAGTGACTCCACTGCAATGAAACCCTAACTAAGACAGTATGCAAATACCACATTGTGTTTATCTATCTATTGTGTTTATCTACCCATTTGTGGGTGAATGCCTATCTTGATCTTATGAGCTATGCTGTGATGAACATAATATACCGGTAAGTCTTCAAGATTCTGTTTTCAGGTTTGTGTTTTGTTTTTTGTTGTTTTTTGTTTTTTGTTTTTTTTTTCAGATAGAAATGCAGGGATAGAGTGGCTACTTTTCTTTTTATAATTTGGAGGAGCCACTATAAGGTTTTCCATCACAACTGTACCATTTTGTATTCCTAGCCACATCGTACAAGAATTCCCACTCATCTGTGTCCAGGCAATTTGTTCCATTTTCTTTTCTTTGTTTGTGTTAGAGCCATGCTAGCCAGGGTGAGGCGGTGCTTCATGGTAGTTTTGCTTGCACTTCCTTAGTGCCCAATGATGCTAACCATCTCTCTCTGCACTTACTGCACTTACTGCCTATTTATATATCTTCTTTTTGGGGGAAATTTCTGTTCAAGATTTTTGCCCATTTTTTAAGTTGAATTATTTTTTTCTGTTGTTGACTTGTAAGCTATCTCTGTACATGGTGGATTTGGATTCTCATCAGGTAAATAATTTACAAATATTTTCTTCCCTTCTATGGGCTGAAGTTCTACTCTTATTATGTAATTTAAATTTTTTTTCACTAAGCCCAATTTGTCTACTTTTTCTTTTCTTACCAGTGCTTGGCACACCATATTCAACTCATTGCCAAATACAACATTATGAACCCTGTGGCATAATTTCTTTCTTAGGAGTTTCATACTTTTAGATCACACAAGTTTTTAATACATATGGAATTGATTTTTGCATCTAAGAGTAGGTCAAGGTATAGCTCCATTCTTTTGCATGCAGATATTCAGTTTCTCCAACACTGTTTCTTTAAGTGAAGGAGTTGAGGCAGACCCAGAAGAGACAAACAGAATTTGAACTTCTAATTACTGGTCATTGCTGTTCTAGATGCTTAAAATTAACACCAATTTAAGTTGTTTAGACAGTAAAAAACATTTTTATGATGTAATTGAAAACCAGCATGTACCTCGGAGGTTGGCAGAGCCCTTGATGGCTTCACAATATGTCTACAAGTTCTCTGGACTTCTTCCCCTAGACATAGCACTTGATTCATCTCGCATTACATATGAGCTGCACTTAGTACTAGACATTTAAAGACCAGGCAGAAATGGCATTCTGTGGGTTCTGAGCCAGACCGTGAAAGGCATTATGGTTTCTGTCTTAGTGTTTCTCTTTTTCATGTATGCATGTATGTAGGAGTGTGTTTGTGTGTTTGTGTGTGTGTGTGTGTGTGTGTGTGTGTGCACATTTGCATGGGGCCTGTCATTGGAGCCATAGGGAAACATTCCAGCCATATAAAAACATATAAAGGCCATATAAAAACAGGCACCAGACCTGGGTCCTAGCTTGAGCTCCACCCAGGTCTGGATGTGTCATATTAACTCAATCCATTTTCCTTTGAAGGTCTCTGTTTGTTTACTAAGTACTTTCAGCTGGGAGACTCATCAGTGACATTAAACAGGAAAAAAATACCAAGCCAGTAGAGTGTAGGTAGAGGCTTGCCTGTGCAGCTATGAGAAAACACTGCTGTTCAGAGGACCCAGATGTCACTCAGATGCCTGCAGATGGACTTCGCACTAAGGTTTGCCATTGCCTGGGCCCATAATCTCAGATGAATCACCTCATTTTTGTCAACTTCAGCCCCTACTTCTTTAAGTAATAGCAGTTTTAGCAAATAACATTTATCTGTTGGCTATACTCAAAACATTAGGTAAAGTTGCATGCATTGTCTTTAACACAGCTCTGGAACACAGGAACTATGGTTAACCATTTACAGATGAAGGAGGCTGAAGCTATGTGATGAATCCAGGATTCCAACCCAAATATTCAACTACTGCTGCCGCAGGCAATCTGGGTCAGCTTAAGTTTGCCTCAGAACTGTGGGTGCTAGGTTCCAGAGGAGACCCTGAGACAATCATAGGAAATGTGGACTATGTACAGACTGAATCAGACAGATATTTAATAAAATAAGAAACAATAGAAACTGTTCATAAAGTTAGTGTCTGGGCACATATGTTTGCTTCTAGAATATAGAGAACACTGGGTTCTAGAGAAAAGGGAAGATTTGGTCTCTCTTTGACAGCAGTCATTTCAATGTGGGTCGGGGCTTCAAGAGAGCAAAGCAGGAATAAAGGGAAAGAGAGATCAGCATGCATGCCATCTTCAGAACCTGGACGCCCATGTTCTGTAGTGATTGACAAGGATGCAAAACCATGGGTATCAACAACCTTAGCACTGGTAAAGACACCAGAAGTTATAGGAGTTGGCTGAGCACATTCATGTTGGTCAACTTTCCAGCACTGTGATAAAATACCTGTGTTAAGCAACTTACAAGGAGGAAAAGCTTACTTTGGTTCATGATTTCAAGGGTTTCAATCTGTGGTCAGTTAGCATTGTAGATGAGAACCTGTGGTAAGATGGAGTCTCACAGCTGGGGGAAAGGGTGGAGTTTGCATTGAGGGGTGGTTTACATGGAAGGGCAAGGCTATAAGAACTGGGATAGAGTAGAGGCAAAGGACTCAATAGCCCCTTCTCAGTCACCCTCCCAATCACTTAACTTCATCTCACTAGGACTCAGCCCTTAGTTGCAACATCCTTCTGATGGACACAATGCTAGCCATTAGCACATGGGCTTTGGGGGACATTTAAGACACAAATCTTGGAATCTAATAGTGAGGCAGAAAGGGGGAGAGAGAACCAAAAATGAGGGCAAATATAAATTCCTGCAGAACAGAAGTGCATTTTCCTGGATTAACCTAGGATTTATGTTCTAGAATATGTAGTTTAGTGTTGAAATGGAGCACTGCTACCCTGTCACGCTCTGTAAATATTTTCAGTTTGTCTAATGATCTCCAAAATACAGAACATCAAAGCCAACAAACAAAACACTCCAGTTGTCTGGTGGAGGTATGCATGCATGTAGCCCCAGTTCTTGGGAGATAGAGGGAGAAGGAACAACAGTTTAAGGTCAGCCTGAGTTACCTGAAAGCTATCTCAATGATGATGACAAAACTATCATAGATGTATGTGTGTGTGTGTGTGTGTGTGTCTGTGTCTGAGTGTACATGAATGTGTGTGTGTATGAGACAGAGGGACAGAGATAGAGACAGAGACAGACAGAGAAAAGATTCCCAATGCTAGTGTATTGCCCCAAGACTAACTGATATTTAACTATGGAAAGCTGTGGTCCCTTGGTCTGTGCAATACTTAGTGAGAAAATTATATATTTCTGATTGAAATATCAGGGAATTCCAGAGAAAGAGATCCAGGACATGACTTGTCTAGTGACTTCTGGGAAGATAAGCTCCTTTGGGGAAGGCAGCTGTTTTTCTTAAGGGGGTGTTGGAAGCTGAGAGTGAGGATGAGAGATGTTATGAGGATCTGTCCCCCTCCCTGGTGGAAAGGGCTGGAGTGAGCCTTCTAGCCCAGTTGGTACTTGGAAATGGGGCACTTTCATTCTCAGAAGATGGAGGGAAGGGAAAGAGAAAAGGGATACAGGGAAAAGCTTGTCCTAGAGGCCTTGGAGAGGAGGGTAAGGCAAAGAAGGGTGGATATGAAGTAGATGTGAGCAGTGTAGATGCTTCTGGGTTGCTAACCAAGCTGTGGACCTGACCCTAGTCCATCATTATATTTCCTCTGTGCACTGCTGGTCTCATCTGCAGCCCTTGGCAGTTTCCTGCTCCTGGGAGCAGTCATACTGGAGCAGCCGAACTGGAGCAGCTGTAGCTTTCTTCTGGAGGTCAGTGTGTCACTTACACAGTAGCCAGACCACCCATGGGGACAGTATACAGAAGTCATGACCTCTAGCTCTTAGGCATCCTATCAGTTTGCTTTTGCCTGTGGTGAGCCCACTCTTTAATCTCAATGATAGCAAGCTGCCTCTGCCCCCTTTTACCCAGCCTCCAACCTCCTCTAAGATGCCTTCTTGATGATGTCCATGGAAACGGCACAGCCGTTTTCCCTGCCTCCTAAAGGATGGAAACTCTGAAAGGATGCTGCTTTTTTCCTGCTATAGGAATGGCCTCTGCCCTACTCTAGCAGAGATAAAGATGGAGGGGATGCCAGCTGAGACAGGACTGTGGATAATTCGCTTGAAGTCAGCCTCTTAACTGAAGTCCCTTGGAGTTCATAGGAGTCACAGGCACAAAACTTGAGGCATCCTGGAACTCACCTGTAGGGTGGATTTGCTGCTTTTCCCAAGAGGTCACAGTCCAGGTGGGTACCAGCCAGGATTTCCCTGGATCTGGAAGGGAAGAGAGGGAAAATTCATTGGATTTCTCAGCTGCTGCCAGCCGTTTGGCAAACTGAACAGGAACTTTGCATTCTGATGGCTCCAAAGGTTCCATTAGGATCTGTTTTCCAGTGTCCTCTCCTCTAGGAATAAGCCTGTCAGGGGTTTCCAGCTTGGGTTAAGATCCAGGCCTAAGACAGTCCCTTGTCTCCTAGAGGACACATTCCAAGCCATAGTTGTACAGTGCACCCATAGGAGTCTTCAAAGACATACATCCTAGGTCTGTCCCTACCCTCCAGGCTTCCTTCCTCCATGATGGCATCTAGAAGTCCTTAGCTGGTTCTAGCATAGGAGTAAGAATTTTTTTTTGAAACAAGATCTTTATATAGCCCAGGCTAGCCTCAACCTCCCTATTTAACCTTTAATCTTTTCCCCTCTGTAGTACTACTAGGATTATTTTGAGTATGCTAGTCCAGCCTCTACCAACTAAACTGTATTCCTGGCCCCTGTATAAGATTTTAAATATCAAAGTCAATTTTTCTTTGATGTCAAAAGACGTCTCATAGCAATGACCAAGGGTCATCTATCCAACAGGGACACTGAAACATAAGAACCTCTGACCTGTGTTGATTCCACAATGCAGAGGGTCAGAAACAGGAAACTCTAGATGCAGTGAGGAAAACATAAATGTGACATTGGGATTTTTCAAAGACAAGGTTGCAAGTTTTAATAATGTCGGAAAATGTGCCCCATAGATATTTTTCATTATAAAATGCTGCAAAAGTTTGCTGGAGATTCGCCTTTTTCTTTCCTGTTTGTTTGCTCCGTAGCCTGGTGCCTTGTAGTACATGCTTCCTCTTGCCAACCAGGCAGATCCCTTGCAATGATAAATGTGATATGTCTTAAAAATGGCTACATCTCAGAGGATGAACCCTACACTCTGCTTTGCCCCATGGCTTGTCTTTGAAGACTCTATGGCGAAGAACTTCTGAGCATATTTTAAAGGTTGAAAATGAGCGCAACAGGGACCCTCAACTGAATTAGACAGTAGGTCTTAGGCACGACACTCTTTTTTATTTTAATTTATTTATATTTCAAGTGTTATCCCCTTACCCAGTTTCCCACTCTCCTATGCCTTCTCCCCCTGCTTCTGTGAGGGTGTTCCTCCACCCACCCACCCACCCACCCACCCACTCCCACCTCTCTGCCCTCGATTCACCTATACTGGGGCATCTATCAAACCTTCATAGGACCAAGGACCTCTCCTCCCATTGATGCCTGACAAGGCCATCCTCTGCTACATATGCAGCCAGAGCCATGTGTACTCCTTGGTTGGTGGTGGGTTAGTCCCTGGGAGCTCAGGGGAATGGGGTCCGGTTGGTTGATGTTGTTCTTTCTATGGGGTTACAAACCCCTTCAGCTCCTTCAGTCCTTTCTCTAACTCCTCCATTGGGGACCCCACACTCAGTGCAATGGTTGGCTGCAAGCATTCGACTCTGTATTTGTAAGGCTCTGGCAGGGCCTCTCAGGAGACAGCCATATCAGGTTCCTTTCAGCCAGAGACTGTCCCACCTGGGGATTCATCCCAGATACAGTCACCAAACTCTGACATTATTGTGGATGCTAAGAAAGGCTTGCTGACAGGCACTGCACTCTTGTGCCATGCCTGGTCTCCTGGGGGATTTGTGAAGGCTTTTTGGACCCATTCTATAGTCTGCCCTACAAGTTACTAGTGCATCCCACTAAGAATCTAACCCAGTGAGTGAGTAAGTGAGTGAATGAGTGAGTGAGTGAGTGAGTGAAGAGGCAGGGAAAGAAGGCTGATGCACACTGGGTCAGGGACTGGGTAAGAATCCTATTTGAAGGTGGAGATCTTGGATAGGAGCCCTTGAAGATTCAGATCTAAATGTTGGGGTCTAAGTCTCTCCAAGAACCTGAAAGTAGAAGATAGTGGGGAAGAGACACACACTGGGGAAGCACTCGCAAGAAGCTACCTTAGGCAAACAGGAAAGTCATCTTTAGTTTAGTCTATTGGGACATCCCTCCAGTCTGTCCCCATTTCACAAGCTAAGTGAGCTGCTCTAGCTTGCTTGATCCAAAGAGTTGAAAAAAGAAGATGGACAGAGAGACAACATAAACATGGACTCAAGGCCTGAACACATCGTTCAGAATCCCAGGTTATTTCTCAGTCTCCCTGTTACATCCAGCTGTAAAAATATAAAATTCCTTCAGTATTTTCCTTCCAGTCAGTCTCATTTGGGAATTTGCTGGCTTAAATTTAACTTCTAGAATGAAGAGATTCAAAGCAATAGTCAGAACCCTTTTGAAAGCTAGCCTCATGGTCAAGTCTGAGGAGGGCACGCTGTTCTTGCATTCCCACCCTTGGCGTTAGTGGCTGGGAACTTTTAGGTTCATTTCTCTTCCCTTTCCACTTTATGAAACCCAGAGGTCTGTCCTGGTGTGAAGCCAAATTGGTACATTTATAGTCTGAAAATAAAAATGATGTGAGAAAGGAGAAATAAAAATTCTCCTCTAATAAAGCAATATAAAAAAATGTTTGGTGGACAATCAATGCTAATCCAATGGACTTCATGTTGCAGCCCCAAAGATCACAGGTCTGGACTGCTGACACAGAACTATGCCGTTAGGGATGTTGAGCTGAGCAGGAGAAGTCACACACTCTGCTGGAAAGGGGGTAGAAAGGAAGTTAGAAGGAGGAACGGAAGAGACACCCAGTTTCTCTTTTCTTCCTTCAAAAACAAAACAACCTCTGTAACAACCCCTTGGGTAAGTATAAATTCACAGCTCATCCCAGGTGCATGAAGTAGCCTGGGAGGCCAGGAGTCTCTAGGCTACTGGCTGAGAGGTAGGAACTGGTGCTTCTCATGCCCTCTCTTGACCTTCGGGAAGCTGGCATTGCCTGACCCACAGCTGAAGTCCCTGCACTGACCTGCCCTCTCATCGCACAGGTTAGAGAACCTATGTGCATTTACCTCTCCGTGACCTCTCAATCCTTCAGGCTACAGAGCCACATCTGGAACCCACTTGAACTCAGAGGCTGGAGGGGCTTGTCACAGCCTTCCCCTGGGTTTCACAGGGATGGGAGGGAAGCAATCACTGAAAAGGCCCTCATACCCGCCCCCCCCCCCACACACTTATGAGATGAACGTGTAGAGAGTACACTAATCCCTGAGCTGGCAAACTTTCCCTAAAGGGTGTTTGTTGGTCAACCCTCTCTTTAGGATAT
The DNA here is from genome assembly GCA_036184795.1 of Tokudaia tokunoshimensis. Classification (NCBI taxonomy): domain Eukaryota; kingdom Metazoa; phylum Chordata; class Mammalia; order Rodentia; family Muridae; genus Tokudaia; species Tokudaia tokunoshimensis. Next base: position 76,112,061 of record BTHU01000016.1, read on the forward strand.
AAGGGTCCATCCTAACACTGACATGCAGTAGTCTTGCTAGTAGGCCTGTTGAGGGCAGAGGGTCTTTCCTAATATTTCAAATCTGTCTAGTACAGTGCCTGGCAGGAATAGAGATTTAATACTCTTGTTAAATAAGTGCACACGAGTGAACAATGTCTTGACAGTGTTCTACATGTGGCAGACACCCATTATTTTGCTTTCTTCGACTTCTGCTTCCCTTAATCAAGATCTCTTGCTCATGGCCCATCCTCTGTTTTCTAACACTGGGAAACTGGAGAATATGAAAATCTCTCTGTGCCTATGGCTGTGTTCAGACTGCACTTGTTCCCAGGTGTATTCAGGTCTCCAGGCTGCTGTAACAAAGAACTATAAGCAAAGAAGGTTTAAACAACAAAGCACATTTATTTGCCACTTTAGAATATAGAAGCCCATGATCAAGGTGCCCACAGAGTTGGATCCTGGTAGGACCTCTCTCCTCAGCCTACAGACAGGAGGATGCCTTAGCATTTGAACTCACACAAGTGAGTGTGAATTCACATAAGTGAGTGTGAACTCACACAAGTGAGTGTGAACTCACTTGGCCTTTGTCTATGCAAAGAGAGGGATGAAAGGATGCTTGTCTCTGGTGTTCTTCATCCATGAGGACACCAGTCCTGTGGTATGAGGGTCCCACATTATGACTTCATTTAACTTCAATTACCTCATCAAGTCCCCGCTTCCAAATACAGTCACCTTGGGGTTAGAATGCCATCCAATAAAACTGGAAAGAATGAGTTCAATCTACAACATGAAGCAAGAGATGCTGCCCCTGAGCCTCATACTTTGTAGGGGACCACTTAGACTTTCCCTAGTTGACTCCCTCTCTAGAGCGTGAGGAATCTGAAAATCATAAGCATGGCTGCCCACAGCTGAGGGTCCGCCTAACTGGCTACCTACAGCCACGGAATTCCTTTCATGGAGGAGGACTGAGCCTCCTCCTCAATGGGTGGTTTAGAGAGAACTGTTCCTGATGACCACATGCAGAACTCAGAATACTAGCCAGTTCATGTGCACATGTGCCCTGAAGTCCCCTTGTGGTGTGGGAAGGCATCTGTGTTGGGAAAATTAAGGCAGTTCATGATCTAGTAGTTCAGGCCCAAGACTGAGCTCGGCTCCCCACATGCATTCCATGACTATGGCACAACTTTATTGCATAGTTTCCTAGCTTAATGTGTCACTTTTAGACCTGCAGACATGATCCGTGCACTTTCTTCCGTTCACATCTCCTAAGCAGGCCACAGGTGGAGGGGCCTTACACTCTGGCTTGCTCCAGGTATTCCCTATTTAGGTCAGACACCCCCACAGTCTTATGTATATCCTCTTGCTTTCACCGTTGAATGTGTCCCAGTTTGAAACAATAAATTCTATACTCCCTTCGGCTATGAAATGCAAACACTCACACAGAAGTTGTGGGGACAGAGCAGTGGACTGGATCTGCAACAATATGGTAGTTGTTCCTCTGTCCCTCAGCCGGCTGCAACATGTACAAGGTGCTCAGGCACACTTCCTCCCCAGGAAGTTTGCTCATTATGTCTAGGGCACAAGACTTATGCTCCCCTGTCTCTGGAGAACAATCCCGGAAGGTGCACAGATGTAGTAGAGTACTTAATTAATCAAGGCCAAATGCACAGTAGGGAAGAAGGAAGAAATACGACGTTGTCCACAGAATTCTCCAGACTATGGCTTCTCAGCTGTAGCATAGGAAATTACTGGCAAACCAGCTCACCAAAATAGAACACACACACACACACACACACACACACACACATACACACACAAATAAAAACTCTCATGTTTCTATAAAGCAATAAACAAAACAAAACAAACAAAAAGCCTGTGAAGCTCTTCTAGGCCCCAGGTTAAGGACTGAGAAATGACTTGAGGTGTTTTCTTAATTCCAAGTCCTATTTCCACTTAAGGCTCTTGTCACTTTGCTTCCAGGGACAGAATTGCTGAGGAAGCTTGAGAACAGGTGGAGGCTATCTGGACCAGATGATCTGAGTTTTGACCTCTTGGATCAGATCTCACCTTGCAACTTCCCTCTTGGCTCCTCATTTCCCTTCTCCAGATTCTGAGGCCAGTGGGCCCTGATCTCATGAAGTCTCAGAAGCCCTGTCACCATCCTTGAAAGCAAGTCACTTCATGTGATCTCCCCATGTAGGAAATGGCGGCCATCAGATTACAGACTCTGGCTCAGAGCCCTGGAGGTGTTAGGGATCCCTACAGTGACTGTCTTCTTCTTGTAATGTCATGAGTCACTCTTACTTTAATCTTAGTATTCTGAATATTTAAATCCTAAAAGTAAATAATGTATTCACGCAGAGCAGCATCTAGAACATACTCAGTTCCTCTCCAGCTTGGTATATTTTCTTCCAGAGTTGTTGGTTCTTCCTCTTTATTGTTTTCCTATAAAAAGCACAAAATAGAATATAAACAATATATTTATTGCCTTGCATTTAAAAAATTTTCTAGTATTGTTGAGAACTTCGTAGATCACTCCTGCCCTCTCCCTGCCCCCAAACTGCTTGTGTGTCCAACTTCTCTGTCCCAAATTTATCATCTCTTCTTTAATTATTATTGTTCATGTACATGTACACACACATACACACACATGTACATACCTTTAGCTCTGCTCGTGTGTATATGCATCTAGGGCTGACCAGTCGGGATTTGACAACCTCTGAAAAAGCCCTGTCCCTGGAGAGAACTGCTTCCCTCTTTCTCTCAGCAACCGTACCCCAATCTAGAAGTACAACCGTGCAGATTACTCTCTGCCCGCAGTGGCATGCCAATCAGCATTGCCATGATTCTTTTTAAGCAACCATATTGTTCACATTTCATGAGTACATTTTCCTTTTTGTTTCTGCAGGACACTATCTAGCAGTAGGTACTATGTATAGTATAGTACAGTACAGTATAGTATAGTATAGTATAGTATAGTATAGTAATGTTGAGGTATTTTCTTTTTCTGATTTCAAGTATTATTTACATCTAATGTTCTTGTCACTTTGCTTCCAGGAAAAGAAAAGCTGAGGAAGCTAAAAACATCTGGAGCCATCTGGAGCGGCTGCAGTTTTCTCCAGGGATAGGGCTATTTCATAGGTTGTCTAATCCCAAGTTGTCAGTCCCAGACACATATACACATGAGCAATGCTAAATAGTGTGTGTGTGTGTGTGTGTGTGTGTGTGTGTGTGTGTGATCTTTTATCTGAATGTATGTCTGCACTACATGCATACCTGGTGCCTTCAGACCTATAACAGGCTACAAGAGTCCCTAGAACTGAAGTGACAAAGGGTTGTAAGTCACCATATGCCTGCTGGAAAAAAAACCCAAGGTCCTCTGCAAGAGAAACCATTGTTCTTAAGCACTGAGTCACTTCAACTGGGTTAAGGCACTTGTGTTTGTTTGTTTGTTTGTTGTTCTTGATTTTGTTTGTTTTTTTCCAATAAACTTTTCTTTAGACTAGTGTCAAATTGGTAGAAAAGTTGCAATGATAGTATGAAAAGTTTTGTTCCCTTAACCTCCTTCACTAAGACCTTATTAATGCGGGTTTGTAACAATTAATGAAACAATACAGATACATTATTGTGGATGAAACTCATTCAGAACTGCTTAGGGATTTTTTCTGTTGTAAGATCCTACCAAGGCTAACACATTCCATTTTGTCTTGATGATCTTGACAGTTTGAAGAGTATTGGTGAGGGATAAAATTACTCTCATCTTTCAAATGTGATTTCTCTGATAATTTCCTTGCAGTTCAGGTTGAGGTTCAAGGTTTTCTAACCAAACAGATGAAAGACCTCTACCATGAAGATTTTAAGATAGTGAAAAAGGAAATTAAGAAACATACTGGAAAATAGAAAGGACCTCCTCGCTTATAGATTGGCCGAATTAAACTGTGAAAATGACGGTATCACCAAAAGTACTATAAAATTAAAAAAAAAACACAAACCCAGTCAGTATTCCACTGATATTCTTCATAGAACTATAAAAAAAAAACCCTAAAATTCATATGGAAACACAAAAGGCCTGAATAGCCAAAGCAATCCTAAGCAAAACAATAATATTAGAGGCTTCACAATCCGAACTCAAACTATAGGACTGACTGACTCATAGGGACAAAACCAGGCACGTGGACCAAACTAATAATGACAATAATATAGAAGTTCTAGGAGTAAACCCACACAGCTACAGTCACATTGGGGTAAAGATAGCCGCTTTAAACACCAGGGCTTGGAAAAAATACCCACATGTTGAAGGATGAAATTATATCAACATCCCTCATCTTTTTCATAATAAAAGCAACTCAGAAAGGATCAAATACCTTAACACAGGATCTAAATACAGAAATAAACCCCTTTTAAGATACTGGTGCAGGTAGGAAGTTTCTGCAATGGACTTCAGTAACACAGGAAATAACCTCACAAATTGGTAAATGAGATTCCATGAAGCTCAAAGACTTCTTCACAGCAAAAGAGACACCTAGCAGAATAAAGAGACAGCTGACAGCATGGGAGAAAGTCTTTGCTAACTGTATGCAGACAAAGGTTAACATGCAGAACATATGGAGAACTTTATAATTTAAGTAAAAAAAATAAATCAGTAGACAGGCTAATGAACTAAATGGATAGTTCCCAAAAGAGAAAGGAAGAAGGAAAGACAAATGACCAAGAACTTTTTTTTTATGTTCAATGTCCTTAACCAATAGAAAAAGACGAGTTGAAATTTGAGGGTCCATCTCATCCCAGTGAGAACAGTTGTCATCAGGAAAACAAAGGACAGCAAATGCTGATGAAAAGATTGGGGAGAGGTAACCCCTATTCACTGCCAAGGGGAAGTAGATGCACAACGATCATGGAAATCACTGTGGATGTTTCTCAAAACATGTAAAATGTAACTATACAACAACAACAAAACAACAAAATGAATTACCATATAACTCCCTATACCTAATTCCTGGACATATGCCCAGAGGACTCTACACCATGCCACAGATATAGTTACACATCATGTAAGGAAGTTGAATTGATCTAGATATTCATCAGCAGGTGAATGGATAACAAAAATCTGATACATATATAATATGGACTGTTAGTTTACTGTAAAAGAAAAATGTTTTATAGGCAAATAGATGGATCTGTAAAGCATATTAAGCAAGATAACCCAGACTCAAAAAGACAACATTGCAGGTTTTCCCTCATATGTGGATTCTAGCTTTTAATTTTTACATGTGTGTATTTTCACATGTGTATATATGTAATTTTAATGTGTGTATATTTATGAGGCATTCATGTGTGTGCATGTGTGTGTATATTTGTATGTGTGCCTATATAGCTTGTATAATTTTAAAGGGACTACACATGGGAGAAAGGGGTCTTAGGTGGGAAGGGACAAAAGAGGGATTATATCTGATATGAGAGCAAAACCAGAGCTATTAGAGGGAGGAAAGGGACCAGAAGGAGATGTCAGAGGAATGTGGGAGGATCCCCAAGAAGAAAGTGTGTATAAAAATGCCATAATGAAATCTACTCTGTATGCTAGGTTTTTAAAACTAGTTCAGAAAATAGAAAAAAAAAAGGATGATGATTCTTGGTTTTGCACATACTACCAGAGATAAAATGTCATTTTCACAACTGTAAAAATTACTGACAGTCTCTGGATAAGCCTTTGCTTCTCTGTGAATTTATTCCTTGTTTCTCTTTGCATATGGAATCCTCTGAACATCACGGTGGTTTGGTTTCATGCAGGTGCTAAAAATGAGAAATTGACGGATGTTTGGAGCACCCCGGAGATAAGTGCTGAAGAGATTCTCTGCAGTCACTGGCTCTAACTTCTGGCAGGACAGGACACTGCTCCACATTCTGGTGGGTGCCATGGGAGATCTCCACCCACAGCCTTCCTGTGGTTCCTCCCTGTGAGCTCACTTCCTGTCCAGCAACTGCCTAGGAAGGAAGTCAGGACCAGGTCAGGCCCCAACCCTCCATCATAACCACAAAGTGTCTGGGCTGCATGTCACTGAAGACGTCATCTTTTGCAAAGTTCTCATTTTACAGAGTGGGGCATGAGATGTCCGAGGTCACACAGCTGGTTCGAGCCAACGCCTGTGCCGAAGTCCACGTCCTTCACCTTTCAGTTAAGGAGCTCTTCATGACGCCTGCCTCTGCTTGGAGTCCTGCATCTGCCTTCAGTGGAAACCTCTAAATTTCACTTAAGCAGAACTCCATCTAGTCTCAAAGAGAGCAAGTCCAACTAGGATGACATTCTCCCACCTTGAACAAGGACATCAGCCCAGTGGGAGATATGGACTCGGAATCTTTCTGCTCTGTAACTAGAACAAACACGGGTGTTGGATGTTAGCACGTTAATGTCAGAGTTTCACCTACCTATCACAAGGAGTAGGACACCATAGCAATGTTAATTATTTAAAGAACATTGTACCAAAACCAATATCAGTGTCTGCTTTTGGGAATTTCCATGCCTTTTTCACTGAATGATAAAAACTGTGTAGGGAACAGGGTTTCCCTCTGAGGGTTTTTTTTAAATCTTACCATTAACCACATACAACTACCTCTGATACGTTTTGTCACACATGCATCCTCCTTTTCTATTTTCTCCTTCCTGCTTCTTTCTCTAGCATCTCCCATGTGATCAAATCTATGGATTCTGTCCCAGAGCCTCAGTGCCTTGATTTGAATAATGACAGGACCACACTGGGAAAATCATGAGTTCCTCTTTTTGTCCTGAGATTCTTTGTTGTTTCTCTGGTAACAAACCAATTCTAGTTGGAGCAGGCTGAGAAATGATCTTATTTTTTACGTGAAGATCTATTTAAGTTGGTGCACTTTCTAACAAAATATGTGGTAGGTTCTTATGTCAGTTAGTTCCTTGTCAACTTGACACAAACTGGAGTCATCTGAGAAGAGAGAAACTTAATTGAAAAGAAGCCTTTATCAGATTGGGCTGTAGGCAAGTCTGTGGGTCATTTTCTCGAGTACTGATTGATGTACGAGGGCCCAGCCCACTGTGTGTGGTGTCATTGGGGCAATTCAAGAAGGTATAAGAAAGGTAGTTGACTGAAAACCTTGGGAGCAAGTCAGTAAGTAGCATCCATCCATGGTCTTTGCTTTCGTTCCTGCCATGAATTCCTGCTCCATATTCCCTTCATGATGAACTGTAAGCTAGAAATTGAAATCAACCTTTTTCTCCCCAAGTTGGTTTTGGTCATGGTGTTTCATCATTGCAATAGAAAGCTAAGCAGGATACTTCTCTATCTGGTTTTGCCAAGGTCACTGCTGAGGGGTCATCTCCTCAAATGAAGACTGAACTTGTAAGAGTCATCTAGAAGAGTGGGGTAACCAAGGACCACAAATCACACAACTGTACCAGCTGTTCAAATCCAGATAAATTGGCTGTTAAAATACTAAGGTTTGTTTTTACTAGTTGGTGTAGTCACTGTCCCAAAGATCCTGTGACAACCTATTATGAACTTTTCTTATTCACCTCATTTATGAGAGAGATTCCCCCACCCCAAATAGCATGAGATGATATGGACCAACCCTGAATAATTGAGACTGAGAGCAACGTATTAGTCACCTATGTTGCCTGCTGATGGGAGGAGGACCTGTGTCTTTCACGATTACGTGAGGGCTGCACTTGGGAACAGAATGAATGAACAGGAGCTGTGTGAATCTAGCTTTACAGAAAGAAGATGGTGTGTCACCTGGCTCCCACAGAAAGAAGCAAATGATTTGTTTTAATGTGTGATGGGCTAGCAAGGAACTAATGTCCATTGGTTGAAGTCTGGGTAGCTTCTAGTTAAGAAACTAACTGGATAAGAGGAACTTTTACCATCAGTTTTGGAGTAAATCTAGCAGGATCATGCAAAGCTTTGAGGGACCCAATAAGATTCAAAGACATCAAAACAAGACAGAAAAATCATGAGTCTTACAACAGAATTCTCCATTCCCTTCACAATCTGACCCCTAACTGGAGTCAAGACCTCCCCATAGTCTAGCAACAAAAGCATGCATGCTTGCTACAAGAAGGCATCCAGGCTCCAGTGACCTTTGGATGTGGTGGTACAAGGACTTTATTAGTTGCTAGGTACTTTGACTATCATCATGGCTGTTATGCCTGACACAGCATTATATAGGTTACATATTTCTCTCTGGGACATTTTTTCTCCTGCTTTCCCAAGGTCCCTGGATTGCTTATTCTACCTGTCTATTGTATAATTACATGGCCTGAAGAATCTCTTCCTTCATTCAAAACAGTTCACTCAGCTGAAGATAGAAAGCAAGTGAATGAGCTAAGTCACACCAAGTTGTTGCTTTTATACTTCCCATTTGCAAATGTGTTTTAAAAATCAGGCTTAGCTTTTATTTAAAGCAAAGGGTTAGCAAAGTGTGGTCCACAGGCCAAATTTACCATATCTCTTTTTATTCACAGATCTAAGCAGAGAATGTTTAATTCTTTAAATGCTAAAAGAATGCGAACAAAGGGTAGGCGGTAGACACTGTATGTAAAGAGTAATGTATTTATCATACAGCTCTTTATTGAAAAAAATTCTAGACCCTGACTTGAAGTTCAAACTACCCAGTAGTCAAACATTAGAGCATTCTGAATAGGTTATGGATACCAATTATAGAATAAGGACTCTCAATTGACTGAGGGTGAAATGCTAAATGAAAAGGATGAATACATTAAACCCAGTGTAACAGTTAACTTTGTCAACTTGTCATAGCCTGTTATCACCTAGGAAGAGAGTTTCAATGAGGGATTGTCTCTATCAGGTTAACCTGTGGGCAGGAATTGTCTTAACTGATGGAGGAAGAGCTAGCCTACTTTAGGTGGTGCCATTCCCTAGGCAGGAATCCTGAATAGGGACATATAGCTTACCATAAGCAAACAAGCATGATGGGCATTAATTTTTCTCTACTCTCGACTGTGCATGTGACTCAACTAGGTGTTTCAAAATCTTTTCCATCTTATCTTCCCTGTTATGATGAACTATAAATGTTAACTGTGAGCTAAAATTAATCCTCCTCCTCTAAGTTGTCTCTTGTTGGGGTACTTTATCACAGAAACAGAAATAAAACTCGGAAAGCTAAAGTAGAAAGTTGAAACCAAAGAAACAAAGAAGATAGTTGGCAGCCAGTGGTCAAATTCAAATCCAGAGAACCATAAGGAGTCAGCATTGGTTAGGGAAGGAGTGGTGACCTTGGAAGAGATGCCAAACACTCCTCCAGTGGGTGTCCTTTGTCCTTTTCCATAGAAGCCCATGAGAAACTCAGGCAGATGCAAGTGGGGTACACAATAGTGAAGGAAAATCTCAGAAATTGGACCTCCTCGAGGATGTAACTTTGACCTCTTTTACTCTCACACACTGGTGGAAAGAAGAGGACTGGAGAGTTTGGTTAACATCCTCAAATCAAAATCTTGTTTTCACTGAATATTAAATGCTGGTGAACTTGGTAAAGGCTAAGGTGTGGGACTGAGATAAAGGAAATAGATTGCAGTAACAATAGGATCAAGAAAGTTGAAAGGTAAACATGAGTTTCTCTCCCTAGAGCCACCCACAGGAAAGGGACATAGCCACAAGCAGGATCGTCCTGGCATCTGGGACTCCATCTTGGCATTTTTGTCCTCATGGAACCCTGACACAGAGTACTGGGAAGCCAGCTTCTGCCAAGTCTCATTGCCTGACATTTCCACTACGTGCTCACACGCATCTTTGTTTCGGAGGAAGGACTAGTGGGTGGGGTGTTCTAGTCTGGGACACAGTGGGTGGTAAGAGTTTACAAGAGGGCAGAGACAGGCTGATTGGCTAGGTTGCTTAGGGCATGCTATTAACAAGGCCAGGTCATATCCTAGTTCCCTACCACACCCAACCAGAAGCCTCTTTTCTGGGGTCACAGATTGCAGTCCTTGTCAGAAAATGGGGGCCAAGCGTAAGTGCAATGGCTAATTCTGTACAATTCTACCTCCGCTAATGAAAACAGAATTTGGCCAATGGAGGTCTCTTAAGATTTCATTATACGTTGTTGCCCACTTATTTGGGTTATGAACACATCGAGATGCTGCTTAGGTTAATTTAGGTTGATAACAAACCTCAAACTTCAAAAATTGAGGGCATAAATACAACCATTCATTTAACTCTTGATGCTACAGATTGATTGAGCAGTTCAGATGTAGGCCAGCTGGTCTTTACTGAGTTTCCCTAAGCATCTTTAATTGGCTGGAGGATCAGCAGATGGTTAAATGATCTAAGATAGTCCCACATCACTGTCTGTCTATCAGCGAACTGCTAGTCAGGGCAATGGGGAACACAGGACTTATGTCTCTAATTTTTTTAACAGATTATCCTGCATTTATTCACAGGAATGATGGCAGAGGACACAAGGACATCAAGAAAAGAAAATGTATGCATAATTCTTTCCTAAAATGTCTATTTATTTTATCTGGGGATACACAGGTGCCCTGGTGCATATGTAGAGGAGAGAGCTCAATTTGTAATTCTCTCCTTGCCATAGGTCCCAGAAATCAAACTCAAGTTGCCAGGCTTGGCAGGAGATACAGTGCTTTTACCTGCTGAGCTATCTCACTGGCCCCTAACATTAACAGAAAAAAGGTGGGAAAAAGGCTCAGTCATTAAAGTGATTGCCACACAAACATGAAGACCAGTGGTGAGATCCCCAGCAAATATGTAAAAGGCTGGATGAGGTGGCACATGCTTGTCCCCTAACACTGGAGAGGCAAAGATAGAAGTGTCTCTAGATCCCATTGGCCAACTGTTCTTGTCCTGAGAGTGAAATGCAGGCTTAATGAGAGACCTTGCTTCTGACAATAAGATGGAAAGCAATAGAGGAATCCAACAATGGCCTCTGTCTCCTCCACATAAACACACACACACACACACACACACATCTTTAAAAAGCTGGTTTTGCTTTATTCTAAAAACAGAAGTGATGATCCAACATCAATGCATTTTAGAGGAATGGTGGTTATTTTAGTATAAAAACAGTAGTGGGCACTTTGTTCAACTGTTTCATTTTATCCTCTGAGGTAGTCAATAGCAGAGCCAAGGCTCAGACTTCATTTTTAAACCACATTGCTCACAATCATCCCTCACACTCACATGCTTTGAGTGTTTCACCATTGTGCCACCAGAGTCACTATGGTTTAAAAAACAAAACAAAGCAAAGCAAAAAGGTCATCAGAATTCCTTTTCTCAAGCCCTCAGGGTCTTGGCAGCACTGAGTCCAGGGACAGAATGGGCTTTCCTTCCCGTGACACCTGAACAGGAAGTGCCTCCCATCTCTCAGGTGACTCAAATGAGTGATCAAGCTGGGTATTTTACAGATAAAAACTGGCATTGACACGAAAGATGGATCATCCCCGTGTGTACGTGGCAAGGCAGTATCGGTCATGTCATCTTCTCAGGGTTGGGATTTAGATTTTCCAGCCCTTGTCCATAGCATCCTTCCTGCAGAATCTTCCTGAAAGACTGGCCCATACCTTCTTCCTTGTGTGTCCATCTTCCCCTATGGATAAGAAATGTGCAGTTCGTGTTTTTTAAGACCAGTCCCATTCTAGAAATGTATGCTGCCATGACATACTGTTCCTGAGAAGGGACCATTTTAACTAAAGACCAGTGTCAATTTCTCACTCTCCAAACAAAGCCCTGCCTTTGCTAATACCTCCGACTCTGTGAGAAGACTCCGAGACGCCATTCTGCAGCAGACTGAGGGACCGAGGGAGACAATAGCACTCTATTCAGGACCGGAATTTAGACTCAAATGATGCGAGTCTGGCCCTCAACCCTCCATGCACTATAAATTTTATCATTTATGCCTTGACTTCCCCCAGCAGGGAAGAGACCAGCTAAAGTAGCATGTAATGTCCTTCCTGTTCCCGTGCAGCTGGCTGAGGCTTCTCTATCCTCTGCTCAAATCTGATTTGTATTTCTTCCTGGTTAATACCCCCAGAGTGCTCCACGTTTCTTTCAGCCTGACTGTAACATAAATAAAAAGTGTGTGACCTTGCAAGAGTAAGCGGACTCTGAGAGTCAGTGGGGACTCAATGCTCAGGACAGGACGAGGTCTTCTGTCTCCCCACTTCCCAATCTCATTCTTGCCATCTCACAAATCTTAGGAAGGCCTCCTGGGAGAGGTGATCTCCTTCCCACCCAATCATGATGGCTCCAGATACCCAACTTTTCACTGTGCGGATGTTTCTAGTTAGGTTAGCCTGTTCCTGTGGTTGACTGACCTGCTTACGCACCACATATGCACCTTGTCCTCTCATTTCTCCAGCTACCCTGGGTCCTATCCAATCCAACTGGAGTCAGTCAGAATCCCAAGCACAGATATCAGAAAACAACACAACATTCAAATTCAGTCAGCGCTTTCTAGGGTTCTGTTTCATAGAGCATGTTCCCTGTCATTCCTAGACAGGAGAGGAGACAGAATTTCTCCAGATTACAAGAATCGACACTCCCCCCTTTCCATCGCACAGTGAAACTAGATTATAACGTGGAAACAGGCATTTTTCCTATCTCCTGGATGACTAGTTTTAGATTTATTCCTGACTATTTTATCCTCTGTGTGTGTGTGTGTGTGTGTGTGTGTGTGTGTGTGAGTGTGTGTGTATACACAGGAGTGCATGCAAATATGGTGCACATTTGTGCCTGTGGATGTGGAGGCCAGAGGTCAACCTCAGGAGTCCTTCCAATATTATCTATCTTGTTTCTTGAGACCGGATCTCTCACTGGGACCTAGATCTCATCCATTTGGTAAGGCTGGATGACCAGGGAGCCCCAAGGATCTGTCTGTCTCTGCCTCTCCAGCGGCAGATTTACAGGGGATGCAACTTTGATGTGGGTTCTCGGGGATTGAACTCAAGACCACAGTTTTGCACAACAAGCACTTGGATGACTAAGCATCTCCCTAAGCACTTTATTCATTTCTGCCTATTCATCTTATAATCACGACACAGCTCAAGTCTGTAGGTGAGACAGAATGTGCCTGCTACCTCTGAGCGAATCAGTGTCTCTTGGAGCCGAAGGACCTGACTGAGTTATAAGGGACTCTTTAACTTGCTTTCAGTGTTAAGGATCAGTATGAACATGGGATGAAATCACCAGTGTTCAAGGCAGGGCAGGGACCCTACATCCACACCCAACACATCATCCTAAATGGTAGCCTTTGACACAGTCCCATTAGTTGGACATGTCACTGCCTAGGTTTATAATTAAACCTGCAAAAACTCAAACACTTTGCTTCTCAAAGGTCAGTCAGCAGTTTCACTGAGATCCTATAAACTGGTGTGAAAAACCCTTACTGTCTAGACACATGCTCTCCATTCTGCCAAATGTTAATTTTTCTCATTTCGTCATCCCTCCTTCATGTATTAGTTGGCTTTCAGATAGAAAGATGGCCTTTCCCTCATTCACCCTTAGCTGACAGTGGACTCAGTTTTTAGTCAATAGGCTACAATATTTAAAATAATACTTAACCCTCTTATCTAATTCATTCTCAGAGCTGGCCAATAGAAGCTCTCACAAACTGAAACCTCTGTCCTTCCTCCCATCTTTCCTCGTGTATCTTGTTACTTTCTAAACTGAAAAGATGCTGTAGGTTTGTCTTTTAATTTTCTTTCCTTGGCCACAGAACCTACCATTTCTTCAAAGAACTTAAATTCCTCTTAGTAGAGAATGTGTTTAGGAACTGAGACTGTATGCTTGATGTGTTTCTTGCGACCGTGATTCATTATTGTTAGACCTCATAAAACAACAAAGCTAGAATAAAAACACACATATACACACACCTGTAGTGGGCATCCATCTCTATATTTATAACCAGACACATCAATCAGTCCTTCTTGAGGTGTATGTTCAGAGTGTCATGAGCTCACTCTGAGAACTACAGAGCTCACTTGGTACCATTGGATTTATTTTCTCCTTTATCATAAACATGGGAATAAGGACCTTCTGTGAAAATGAAAACATTGTCTACAGTAGAGAGCCTTGGCTTTTGCTCATTGCTAAAATTCACAGATAGTAGTTTCAGAGTTGCTAGCCCATCCCATCCACACCTCCATGAAAAGGAAACTGCATTCTAAAAGCCTACTACATGGTTAGAGTTTCACTTCCTGGCTGAAGGCCACACCATCAACAAACACTGAGTTAGCACCTCCAGTAACATTAGGGTAGAGTGCAAGTTTTGTTTCCCTCTTGGACTGCTTTGAGGCATTTCCCTGAAACCTTGTCTAAGACATCAACAGTCTCATTCCCCGGGATCTGGTGCTGACAAAGGAGACAAAGTGCACCTCTAACGAAATTCCAAGTAAACACTCAGGGAGAGCTTTCTCATTTCCCTGAAGTTAATCCAAGAAACCAATCATATAAAAATCTCCATTCCCATAAACACAATTACCCACTTATTGTAAGAGTGTTATCTCCCAGGGCTATCCACATTCCTATGGCTTCTCTATCCCCGTGTTTAGGCACGAAGATCTTTGGTTTCTTCCAGTAAACCCTGATCAATCTTCCTTACAATGGCTCTCCTGCATGTTCCTCCAAATGCACAGCAGAGACTGAAAGTGCCATAAGCCACAGAAGTTTATTTCAGATCCATTGAGTTCTCAAAGACTCCACCCTCCATATTTAAAAATATTTATCTAATTAACTTTATAAGTGAGAAATTGAGAAACATATGGTATTAAGGAACGGAATGAAGAGAGAAAACAGGCCATTCATTCAACTTTTCTCAGCTGCTGCTCCTGACCTGGGAGACTTGGCTGAGCTCTGATGGAATGTCATGCAATAAAACTTCCATAGGATGCCAAATTTAGGTCCAGTATGAAAAGAAAACAAAATCCCTCCTTCAAGACAAACTGTTCATTTTGGAAACAGGAGGGACTTTTTCAAAGTCCTGCATTAACCCTTCATAACGAAGAGTTTCCATGGAGCAAGAATCAGTTCACCTCTTAGAGTGCTACTTAATGGGCAATCCAGAGACGTTTCAAAAGATTTCATTTCCCTGAATAGGGACCTGTTTTTCCTGAAGTCCCTGCTCTCTTGGACAGAATCCACTTCACCATATCCTGTCTAGAGGGAGAAAATATGAAGTGGAGAAAAGGGGGTAAGTGCCAGGTGCTAGAGATCACACATAATCTATTCTGGTCTTTCTCCAATCTATCCTTCTCAACATTGGCTCATCAAAATGTCCAATTCTTTGTACCAGGTTAGTCCAGAGAGCTAATATAGCTAGGAGTCTGAGGAGATGCTTTCTCAACACATGTAAGTTGTAAGTCATGATGAGTGAAAGACTGGGTCAATGAGTCTTCCCAGACTGACTTAAGTGTCGTGTTGCTCAGATCCTGTCCAGTTAACTTTGGTCACTGTGTCACTACGACACAATGATAATGTTTTAAAGCATTTCTAATGCTGCAGCCCTTTAATACAGTTCTTCATCTGGTCGAGACTCTAACCCCAGAATTATTTTCATTGCTACTTCATAACTGTAATATTGCTATGTTATCAATCGTCATAATGTAAATATTTGATATGCAGAATATCTGATATGTGACCCATGTGAAAGTGTTTTTGGACTCCAAAGAGGTCATAACCCACTCGTTGAGAACCACTATTTTAGAGGGTATTGGTCTATCATTGCAAGAAAGGCATGGAGTGTCTCCAACAGCTCATTCAGTGACATTGGGAGGTTATAGTGTGACTTGTACTGGTTTTGTGTGTCAACTTGACACAAGTTGGAGTTATCACACAGAAAGGAGTCTCCCTTGAGGACATGCCTCCATGAGATCCAGCTATAACTCATTTTCTCAATTAGTGATCAAGGGTGGGAGGGCCCATTGTGGGTGGTGCCATCCCTGGACTAGTAGTCCTGGATTCTATAAGAAGCAAGCTGAACAAGCCAGAGGAAGCAAGCTAGTAAGTAACATCCCTCTATGACCTCTACATCAGCTCTTGCTTCCTGACCTGCTTGAGTTCTGGTCCTGACTTCCTTTGGTGATGAACAGCAATGTGGAAGTGTAAGCAGAATAAACCCTTTACTCCCCAACTTGCTTCTTGGTCATGTGTTGTGCAGAAATAGAAACCCTGACTAAGACACTTGTTCACATCTTGCAGAACCAGGAACTAGAGTGCTTAGAAGGAACTAATGTAGATATCACCTTCCAGGCCCACCCCCAGCAACATTTTCCTGCTAGCAAGGCCTCAGTCATAAAAGTTCTCCACCTCCCACCTCTGAAACAACTTTGGTTACACCATGTTGCAAACATCTTCAAATGGATGTTTCTAATCAGATGGTAGAGATACTATTCCCCAAGCTGCTCCCCAAATTGAGGACGAGTAGTCCAACATCTGAGCATCACTTCACATTCAAATCACAATAGCCTAGGTATATGTTTTTTTGTTCTATTTCCACTTGTAAGATGTTAAGTATGTACCCCAGGAAACTAGGATAGACCTGGGCACACTGAGGCAATTGGTCACACTCTGTTGCAAACTTCTTCAAATGGCAGTTACTAACCAGATGGTACAGATACTCATGCCCCAAGCTGCTATGCTACCTGGAATTCCAGCTCTTTGCAGTATTCCTTCACACAGCTATTCCAGAGATGCCACTGGAACTATGAATGGATCCTTCCTGCTCAATCATCTTAACCATGGAAGGAGTCCCGATGCTCCATTCAACATCAGACGGATGCAGGATTGGGGCAGGCATTCAGGGGATCTTCCAAGTGAAGGTGACCTCCAGATGACAAAAACATGACTCCATTTCCCAGCCCAATGCAGTGAACAACAACGATGATGACGACAACAAAATGTCTTCTGTATTTCAGGTCACTGCTCGAATACCAACGCAAGACCCTATTTATGCCAAAATAGCTCCATCACTTTATTCATAGGACACACCTGCTCATTTGGGTCTGGGTGAGTTCCAGCTTAAGCAGTCTGGTGTTTGTTTTCAGTACTTCTTTCTCATGATTTAACTGCGGAGGTGGAGCCTTGTTTGTTAGTCTCTGTGGCCCCTTCCTTAGAGTGAGTTCATTCTCAGCAGCCTCCTTGCCCAGGTCTGTGGTTTATCCTCAGCTGGGAACCCTCTAATCTCTTGGCATGGGCTAGGGCAACGCATGTGTCTCCATTCCTTCACAGATCCATGGCTACACGGATCAAAAGGAAAAGTGGACTAAAGAAAGCCGCTTGCCTAGAACTCCTAAACTCAGAAGCAAACTTTGTATCTCAGAGTGTGGAGAACAAAGAATGGGGGAGAAGCCCCTCTGCTGTAGAAAGCATTTTTAGGAACACACCAAAGCACTATGCCTATGCTATTGGGAGCATCTGTGTTAAAAACCCTCCAACCAGTCAAAATATCTTGCTATGGAAAGTGTATAAAATGTAGTGATGATTATAGTCAGCCTAGCCTACTATAGCCACAGAGTGGGTGACTTAAACACTCACGTTAATTTCTCACAGTGCTGGTGGACGGCAATTGAAAACCAGGTTAATAGAAGATAGTTTCTGGTAAATACCCTCTGCTCGCTTTGCAGATGTCTTCAACAGATCACTCTGTGTTACAAACATCCCCAAATGCTGGTTCCTTTTCTTAAGAGCATGATTACTATCATTAGAACCATATCTTCATGACATAAGCCCCCAAGAACAATGCAGAAGGGTTGAGTTCTGCATATGAATTGGGGAATAGGAAAACGCATTCATTCCTTGGAACCCATTCAGGTTATGGGAGGCTGATACTGTATTTGATTATAAATTGATTTATAAAGTATCTCTTCTCTAATGCCTACCAGGTTCTATCTTCTGATTTTTCTCCTTCCTATTCAAATAGTATAATCTGAATTAGCTGAAAACACTTTTTGATAGAAAAATGCCTTGGATTACTGGTAATTGTCTTGTGCTTCTTCAGTAATCCCCTAAATGCTATAGATTTGACCATTGTCATTCTCAAGAGGATCAACATTAGTGGTGTGAGAAGTATTAAAAAGAGATAACACCTGTTATTATCAACAGCCCATGATATTCCTGAAACAATGAGCAATTAACTGAATTGCATTTGATTGATTGAGATAATAATGCATTTATAAAAGAGAGTGTATCACCTCAACTGTCCTGCTGACTTGCTTCGGGTCATATATAAAAGGAAACATGAGAGATTTTATATGGAAGATAAAAACAAATCTGCCCAAAAGACTCTTCTGCTTCAGAAGCAAAGTTTCCAGGTTGAAAAGACACTGGAAGTGGAATTCACTGTAGATGCTCCAGACAGCATCACGCTTTGGTGTATTCCTATAAACGTCTACTTTCTAACTCTTTTAAATGTACATGGAGAAACCATGGACGAAGTGGCCCTTGGTAGATGCTCTCAGCTTTTCACTTTGCGCAAATAGTTTGCTGCACCCTCTCTTAGGAAAATGAATTATGTTGTCAACAGGCTCAGCCTCTTCAGAAAGAAAGGAATTTTAACAACCAGTGCTATTCAGGCAGACCCCTGAGGCTCTCTGACTGTCTACCTGCATCTGCACTCCTCCTTCAGTATGGCCTTTTCTCAGAAGCCTGCCAACTCCATGGGTGCTGTCTCCGGGAAATCCAATTTTATCCCTCTTTCTGCATTTCCAGATATGTTTTAGCATCTTGTAAGGTTTAGCTTCTTCGTCTATCTCCATATTTCTATACAGACATCAAACTGCATTTAAAATAAAGATGGAAGAGGCAATGGGGAAAGCAGAAATTCTCTGAGCAATCTTTTTGTTTCCCTCTGTCTCGGACCCCGCTGCCACAGTTCAACCCTCCCCTGCTCCTCCCAGGCAAGCTTTATCCTCTGCACTCTGAACTCTATCAATCTTCCTGCAAGGCTAATGCTCTCAGGACAGTGTTAACACTTAGCTCTCCTGGAGAGAAAACAGATTCTGTATGGTTCAGAGACAGGGCTCTGAGGCCCCACACTGACAATCAGACAGGCTCTAGCAAGATGGGTTCCAGCTGGAGAGAGTGATCAGGCAGACATGGACTTTGTGGACTCAAGCTGTAGCGTCAAAGCAAAGCAAGCCAAATCAAAAGCAAAATATGTTTATACAGAAAGCAAATCAAACTCTAAGGACCACCAGATAAATACCTGAGCCATTGAGAGAGCAAGGTTTATCTGTGGGGTTCCGGTCAACTGAATAGCAGGTAACTGCTCATTCCCTCAGTTCTCATTGAGATTTAACTCAGTACTTTGCACAAGCTGGGCAAGCACTTTACCACAGGACTGTAGCTTTAGTCCTCTTCTTTTAATATGAGTAAATATTTGGCTTTCCCCCACAGGTCTACACAGTACTGGTAAATGATTTAAGAGAAATAAGTTTTGTAGGATGGATATATGTTTTGTCATCAGTGTGGCTAAAGCTTCTTACCATGGTCACTGTTGCATTCTCTGCCTTATGAATGTTAGAGCTTCTCTTACACAGCCAAGAGGATGGTCAATGGGGCCTTGTGGAGATCTTGCCTCAAGACCTCTCCTGACTTCCTGTTTTCTCTAGATAAAGTGATTGGCTCTGAAAAGGATGAATTGATGTCTGTTTTCTCTGACAATCCTGCCCTTCCTATTATTCCCAGCTTTGTTCCTTTGTTCAAAATGGAGATTGATTGGTATGATGGTCAATGTTGATCGTCAAGTTGACTGGATTTGGAACCTCCTAGGAGTCAGGCCTCCAGCCACACTGGCAACAAGCTATCTTGATTATGTTTATTGAGGTGAGAAGACATATCCTTAACGTGGGTGCCACCACCTGGGCTGGAGTCTTAGGCTGCATAAGAAAGGAAAAATTCAGATAAGTACGGATATTCATCCTTCCCTTCTTCCCAACTGAGGATATAATGGGAGAAGGAGGACAAAGAGGAGGAAGAGGAGGAGGAGGAAGAGGAGGAGAAGAAGGAGGAGAGGGAGGAAGAAGAAAAGGAAGGAGAAGAAGAAGAGAAGGAGAAGTGACTTCTTATATAATTGGTGGGGATGTGGTTACCATTGGACATCATGGCCTGTGGTTACCATTGGACATCATGGCCTGTCTTTCTAAATAAAGTAATTTCACTTCAAGGGAAGACACTGTCTCTCTTGTGTTTTCCTGTCTACCCATCTTCTTTTCCCCAGGAATATTTGCATATGGAATCTTTGCTCTTCTTTCCTTATTCTTTTAAAAATCCACTTTCTGGAGTAAGAAATCATGCTGAGAGGAGTGTCACTCTGGTCACACCAGGAGACAATCAATTGAAAGAATGGGGAGTCCTGGAATGTTGGCCCTCCTACTTAGTCCTCAATGGTTTGTCATCTAAAGAGCAATGTTGATGCTTTAATATGATTTGGCTCTGATTTTATGGGTTTGGAAGAAAGGTAGATTCTAGGTTCCTTCATCCACACTTGGCAACAAGAGAAACATTGTGCTGACACCACATTTGCTGCTGCACCATAGCATCTTCCAAGCTTGTCTGAAGGAATTTTCCGTGAGGGTCAATTGGGGCTCACTCATGCTCATAAAGCAATGGCTTCCTGGTGCATTTATTTGTTCTTTTCCTCATGCTCAGAAACAAGACCTTTCCTGTTCCTGGCTCTCACAGCAAAACACCGCTCACTGGTCTCTCAACAGAAACATTTCCCCATTACAGATGCCTCCTAATGAGAATGGCAATACCTCTCCTCAGTTGGTCACCATGATCCTCTCTCCTCACTGCTGTGGGGGTTGCTTTGAAATGGAAAATGTGTCCTTGTGTTAATTCCGGGCTAAGTTTTGACATCTGGTTTAGGAATCATTTCTTTTAACCAAGATTTCATAGTGGAAGATGCTCCAACCCAAACATCATGTCAACATCTGCTGACACCTTCTCCTTCCTGCATCTGGCCAGGCTCCATCCCATAGATTCTCCAAGGGTTAGAATCTGATATATTCCAGAGTTTTACTTTTTTTTTTAAATGTTCTCTTTCTTCAACCATTAAAAAGAGACACTTAAGCAAACCTGGGAGGTGTTACTATCCCCAAATGTCTTCTCTGGTTTGTTTAATCTATTTTGTCTATATATTTGGTTTATGTTAAACTTGTGGATATGGATTTGGATATAAGATTTCATGCATTGAAGACTTCATGCCCACTGCTGTGGTGATGTTACTAAGAGGAGAGGAGCCCATGAGGACACTCAGAGATGGGCAAGCTGTTAGGAAGGAAGTATGGGGCCTCCTTGAAGAAAATAAGTGAGTGGAGGCCATCTTTGAGAGCTCTTTCCCAAGACCTTCCCTCCTCTAATCCTTTTTGATCAACTTTCCCTATTATGTCCCACCTCCTGCTATCCACCATGTGTTCTGCCATATCAAAGCTGAGAAACAAAGGAGCTTATGATTTAAATGTCTGAAACTGTGACAGAAAATAAACGTTTCCTCCTTTAAACTATTTCTCTTTGGTATTTTGTCACAGCAATGGAAAACTGACTGGTAACTATATTAGACTGCATTCATTATATTTCTCATTGCTGTGACCAAATACTTGCTGAGGAGTGGTTTAAGGAAGGACAGGTTTGTTTTAGCCCACAGTTTCAGGCAGAGTCCACCATGGTGCTGACAGTAAGATCTTGCTAGAGGCAGCCAGCCATATTGTCTGACATAAAACAGAGAGCAATAGACACCAGTGTTCTGCTTCCTTTCTTTTCATTCTTTTCTGGACCCTACCCTGTGAAATTTGCACGACCCACATTTGGAGCAAGTGTGCCCACCTCAGTTCACCCTATCTAGAAACTCTCCAACAGAGATCTGCCTCTAAGTGATTCTAGATCCTGTCATGTTGTCAGTCAACATTAACAGTCACAGGTAGGATTGGGCTTTTATGCAAACTCAAAACCATAGGGCCCATAAAAGCAACTTTTGTCAGGAAAGGAGAAGAGAAAGTTGGGAGGGCTAATAGTGAAATGTCTTCTTGATCATTTGAAATGAGAGCTTTTAAATAACTTGGATTATAGAGATGTGGACAAAGATGAGATAAATTCAGAGTTTGCTGAGCAGATTTATGCCTAGTTTATTTACATATTATATGTTACCTGACACTCAGTAAGATGTAAGTTGACTTATAAAATAAATATAAGCAATATAATGAAAACTGGATAAAAATAAAGACACAAAGAGTGAAAAGTAAAAGAAGAAGAAGAGGAAGAAGAAGAAGAAGAAGAAGAAGAGGAAGAAGAAGAAGAAGAAGAAGAAGAAGAAGAAGAAGAAGAAGAAGAAGAAGAAGAAGAAGAAGAAGAAAGAAAGAAAGAAAGAAAGAAAGAAAGAAAGAAAGAAAGAAAGAAAGAAAGAAAGAAAGAAAGAAAGAAAGAAAGAAAGAAAATCTGGAGTGTGACTAGGAAAAATCTCAGATTCATAGATCATGAAGAATAGTATGAATGTAGCAAATTATTTTGAATTTGTTTTGGATATTTTTGTATAATATAAAGTGACATAACTCTAAACAAACAACAAAGACAGATTGAGGATATCTATTGAGTTAGACACACAAACTTGTACCAAACACAGAATTCAGACCCTCTCTTGTGAGGTAAGCTTTTGTTAAATGTTGACAGCTCACAGTTGTAGTTGCAGTTGGTATTCACAGATGAATCCCTAACAGCTGGTTGTGAGTAGGAGTTTCTCAGAGCAAGTCAGTAAGCACTAAATCTTGATAGGAAAACTGGCTAGATTCTTCCAGGATTTTACCTACTACTTGTAAAGGAGAAGTCTCTAAATTACCCACTTTGATGGCAGATTCTAGGACTCAATTGTTTTCTCAAAATGTTCCATCATGAAGACTATTAACATTGAAAAATATTCCAACTGGCTGCTCAAAATGTCTGTTAAATATACACACACACACACACACACACACACACACACACACGCACATACACACACGAATGTACGCACACATGTACATGCACACCGAAAGCCTAATTATATTCCTATAAAGTTACTGACTTGGAATTCCTAATTCCTAGAAGTAACTCTATTGGGTTGAAATAGCTATGAACTATGCTTCCCTGAATTCTAGGATTAACTATTTTTCTCTATACTTTGTTGTAAGCTAATGGAAACCAAGATTATGGGAAGTTCAGCCATTCACAAACATTCCCATTTTGAACTTGTCTTTTTGTATAAATTGGAACTTAAAAGTCAACTCTAAATTGTGAGGATGGAATAATATTAGAATATATTATAGAATCATAAATTATTTTAAATTTTCATTGTATCTGAACATGTATCTTATTTATGTCAAGATGATGTCATTTGATAAGATTGCAAACTAAAAATCAGGGCCCTAACTGCAATTTAAATTAAAGCCTTCAAAAGTACTGCACAATGTCAAATGGTTCCACTCAATATTGACCTTAGGCAATAGGATAAAGATGCAAGGATGAAGATTCAAGATGAAAAGCACTATATGAGGGCTTATATTGTATAATTTGATTCATATATGGTATCTCTTCCAGGTCAACTGTAGATGAAAATTCTCACCAATTAAAAGGATAAGGCTCTGAATTAAAAGCCAAAGAGCTACACATGGCAACTCAGAAATGCAGAGTGCATGGAGTCTTAATCCACACTAAGTTCAATTGCTCATAGTGCTGGAATGATCAAATACTTGCCTGCTCTACCGGAGGAAAGAAGATCCCTGTTATTAGATGTGAATCTCAAGTGGAAAATCTGTAGTTCTTCAAAATATACAAAATATACTTTATAATAGCAGCAAAACCAGAAATTAACCAAATATTGAAGTTAGAAGTTAAGTACTTCAAAATAAGTATAATTAACATTTTCAAGAAAACGAAGGAAGATAGCAGAGAATAAAACAGAAACACTTTAAAGAGGTATTCTAAAGTTATGTGTGTTTTTAAAACATCAAATAAATGTTCTGAAAATAAACAAGTATCATGTCTGAATTAAATAACTCAATAAGGTGCAAATTGAGGTACAGAGAGGGCCCAAATAATAGAAAATATTGGGGCACTCCGCCATCTTTGCTCCAGTGGCCAGGTAGTTGGGACTGCCAGGCTCGGAGACAGACAGGCATAATATCGCTTGAGTCTCGGGCGGCTTGTGTGTACGCTGCTCCCAAGAGCTGGGCAGATCTGCAGTAACCAGCGCGCCAGCTCTGCTGTGGGACTTCTGCCTGGCAGAGGGACCCCCCCCCCCCCCGCACTGGGCGGGAGCCTACCAGCTTCCCTTCAGCGACCTCTGTTCCGGTAGACTGCACTGAAGAGACAGGTACCCAGGTTCTCCCCAATATAACATCGCTTGGGACACAGCCTGTTGGGGCTTCCGTCTGCTCCCAAGAACGGGACAGCACTGTGGTCGTCTGGGCGCCAGATCTGCTGTAGGCCATCCCCTCTGCAGGGTGACCAGTGCCACCGAGAGAGTTCAGAGTGCACTCCGCCATCTTTGCTCCAGTGGCCGGGAAGTTGGGACTGCTAGGCTCTGAGACAGACAGGCATAATATCGCTTGAGTCTCGGGTGGCTTGTGTGTACGCTGCTCCCAAGAGCTGGGCAGATCTGCAGTAACCAGCGTGCCAGCTCTGCTGTGGGACTTCTGCCTTGCAGAGGGACGCCCCCTCCCCCCCCCACTCTGGGAGAGATCACACACCCCTGCACAGGGCAGGAGCCTACCAGCCTCCCTTTGGCGACCTCTGCTCCAGGAATCCATTACGCTGAGCCTTTGGATGTGGAGGGACTCCCCAATATAACATCACTTGGGGCAAGGCACATCAGGGCTCCAAAGTCACTCAGGAGCAGGGCAGGCCCCAGAAATCGGTGCCAGGGGAATCCTGGTAATCCAGAGGGGCCAGAAATAGCTTTGCAGGCTCACAGGAGGTCCAACCAACAGCCAGTAACATCAGGACCAACTAACATCAGAGGTAACCAGATGGCAAAAGGCAAACGTAGAAACGTTACTAACAGAAATCAAAGTAATATGGCACCATCCGAACCCAACTCTCCAACAGCAGCAAGTCCTGTATACCCCACCACACCCGAAAGACAAGATCTGGATTTAAAATCACTTCTCATGATGCTATTAGAGGATCACAAGAAGGACACAAATAAATCTAATAAAGAATTACAGGAGACCATGAATCAACGGTTAGAAGCCCTTACAAAGGAAACACAAAAATCGCTTAGAGTAATGCAGGAGAACATGGATCAAAAGATGGAGGCGCACAAGGAGACAACACAAAAATCGCTTAAAGAAATGAATCAACGGGTAGATGCACTTTCAAAGAAATCACAAAAATTGCATAAAGAAATGCAGAAGAATATGGGTCAACAGACGAATGCCCATAGGGAGGCAACACAAAAAGTGCTTAAAGAAATGAATCAACGGATAGATGCCCTTACAAAGGAAACACGAGAACTGCTTAAAGAAATGCAGGAGACGATGGATCAACAGATGGAATCCCATGAGAAGGAAACACAAAAATCGCTCAGAGAAATGCAGGAGAACTTGGGTCAACAGGCAGAAATCCTGAAAGAGATAATGCAAAAATACCTTAAAGAAATACAGGAAAATACAAACAAACAAGTGAAGGATCTCAGCAAATCCATCCAGGATCTAAAAAAGGAAGTAGAAACAACTAAGAAATCACAAAGGGAGACCACTTTGGAGATAGAAAACCTTGGGAAGAAATCAGGAGTCATAGATGCAAACATCAACAATAGAATACAAGAGATGGAAGAAAGAATCTCAGGTGCTGAAGATACCATAGAAAGCATCGACTCAACAGTCAAAGAAAATACAAAATGCAAAAAACGTGTAACCCAAAACATCCAGGAAATCCAGGACACAATGAGAAGACCAAACCTAAGGATTATAGGTATAGATGAGAGTGAAGATTTGCAATTTAAAGGGCCAGTAAATATCTTCAACAAAATTATGGAGGAAAACTTTCCTAATCTAAAGAGAGAGATGCCGATGAACGTACAAGAAGCCTACAGAACTCCAAACAGACTGGACCAGAACAGAAATACCTCCCGTCACATAATAATCAAAACACCAAATGTACTAAACAAAGAAAGAATACTAAAAGCAGTAAGAGAAAAGGGCCAAGTAACATACAAAGGAAGACCTATCCGAATCACATCAGACTTCTCACCAGAGACTATGAAAGCCAGAAGATCCTGGGCAGATCTCATGCAGACACTAAGACAGCACAAATGCCAGCCTAGACTACTATACCCAGCAAAACTCTCAATCACCGTAGATGGAGAGACCAAGATATTCCATGATAAAACCAAACTTTCACAATATCTTTCCACAAATCCAGTCCTGCAACGGATAATAGGTGGAAACCTCCAATACAGGGAGAGAAACAACACCCTGGAAAAAATGAGATAATAACCTTCTTGAATCAAACCCAAAAGCAGATAACCACTCAAACATAAAGATAGCATCAAGAATGGCAGATGGCAATAATCACTATGCCTTAATCTCTCTTAATATCAATGGTCTCAATTCCCCAATTAAAAGACATAGACTAGCAGACTGGATACGTAAACAGGACCCAGCATTTTGCTGCATGCAGGAAACGCACCTCAATGTCATAGACAAACACTACCTCAGAGTAAAAGGCTGGAAAACAATTTTACAAGCAAATGGCCCCAAGAAACGAGGTGGAGTAGCCATCCTAATATCAGATAAAATTGATTTTCAACCTAAAGTCATCAAAAAAGACACAGAAGGACACTACATACTGATCAAGGGAAAAATCCACCAACAAGAACTCTCAATTCTGAATATCTATGCTCCAAATGCAAGGGCACCCTCATTCATAAAAGAAACTTTACTAAAGCTCAAAGCACACATCACACCTCACACAATAATAGTGGGTGACTTCAACATCCCGCTCTCTGAAATGGATCATTCAGGAAAGCAGAAACTAAACAGGGACACAGTGAATCTAATTGAAGCCTTGGACCAAATGGAACTAACAGATATATATAGAACATTTCATCCTAGAGCTAAAGAATACACCTTCTTCTCAGCACCTCATGGTACCTTCTCCAAAATTGACCATATAATTGGTCACAAATCAGACCTCAACAGATATCATAAGATAGAACTAATCCCATACCTCCTATCAGATCACTATGGAATAAGGGTGGTCTTCAATGGCAACAAAAACAAAAGAAAACCCACATATACATGGAGGCTGAACAATGCTCTACTCAATGATAGCTTGGTCAAGGTGGAAATAAAGAAAGAAATCAAAGACTTTTTGAAAGTTAATGAAAATGAAGGCACAACATACCCTAATTTATGGGACACAATGAAAGCAGTGCTAAGAGGAAAATTCATAGCCCTGAGTGCCGCCAAAAAGAAACGGGAGACAGCATACACTAACAGCTTAATGGCACACCTGAAAGCCCTGGAACAAAAAGAAGCAAATACACCAAAGAGGAGTAGAAGGCAGGAAATCATCAAACTCAGGGCTGAAATCAATCAAGTAGAAACAAATAAAACCATACAAAGAATCAACAAAACAAGGAGTTGGTTCTTTAAGAAAATCAACAAGATAGATAAGCCCTTAGCCAGACTAACCAGAGGGCACAGAGACAGTATCCAAATTAATAAAATCAGAAATGAAAAGGGAGCGATAACAACAGAAACTGAGGAAATTCAAAAAATCATCAGATCCTACTACAAAAACCTGTATTCAACACAACTAAAAATCTTGAGGAAATGGACAATTTCCTTGACAGATATCAAATACCAAAATTAAATCAGGATCAAATAGACCATCTAAACCGTCCTATAACCCCTGAAGAAATAGAAGTTGTCATTGGAAGTCTTCCAACCAAAAAAAGCACAAGTCCAGATGGTTTTAGTGCAGAATTCTATCAGACCTTCAAAGAAGACCTAACACCAATACTCTTCAAACTGTTCCACAAAATAGAAACAGAAGGAACACTACCCAACTCGTTCTATGAAGCCACAATTACACTAATACCAAAAGCACACAAAGATCCGACAAAGAAAGAGAATCTCAGGCCAATCTCTCTTATGAATATTGATAAAAATACTCAATAAAATTCTTGCCAACCGAATCCAAGAACACATCAAAACAATCATTCACTACGATCAAGTATGCTTCATCCCAGGGATGCAGGGATGGTTCAATATAAGGAAATACATCAATGTAATCCACTATATAAACAATCTCAAAGAAAAAAACCACATGGTCATCTCATTAGATGCTGAGAAAGCATTTGACAAAATTCAGCATCCTTTCATGCTAAAGGTCTTGGAAAGATCAGGAATTTGAGGCCCATATCTAAACATAGTAAAAGCAATTTACAGCAAACCGGTAGCCAGCATCAATTTAAATGGAGAGAAACTTGAAGCAATCCCACTAAAATCAGGGACTAGACAAGGCTGCCCTCTCTCTCCATATCTTTTCAATATAGTACTTGAAGTTCTAGCTAGAGCAATTAGACAACAAAAAGAGGTCAAAGGGATACAAATTGGAAAGGAAGAAGTCAAACTATCACTATTTGCAGACGATATGATAGTATACTTAAGCAACCCAAAGAACTCCACCAGAGAACTCCTACAGCTGATAAACGACTTCAGCAAAGTGGCCGGATATAAAATCAACTCAAGCAAGTCAGTAGCCTTCCTATACTCAAAGGATAAGCAGGCTGAGAAAGAAGTAAGAGAAATGATACCCTTCATGATAGCCACAAACCATATAAAGTATCTTGGAGTGACTCTAACCAAAGAAGTGAAAGATCTGTATGACAAGAACTTCAAGTCTCTGAAGAAAGAAATTGAAGAAGACCTCAGAAGATGGAAAAATCTGCCATGCTCATGGATTGGCAGGATTAATATAGTAAAAATGACCATCTTACCAAAAGTAATATACAGATTCAATGCAATCCCCATCAAAATCCCAACTCAATTCTTCATAGAGTTAGAAAGAGCAATTCAAAAATTCATCTGGAATAACAGAAAACCCAGGATAGCTCAAACTATTCTCAAGAATAAAAGAACTTCTGGGGGAATCAATATCCCGGACCTCAAGCTGTACTACAGAGAAATAGTGTTAAAAATTGCATGGTATTGGTACAGTGACAGGCATGTAGATCAATGGAACAGAACTGAAGAGCCAGAAATGAATCCACACTCCTATGGTCACTTGATCTTTGACAAAGGAGCTAAAACCATCCAGTGGAAAAAAAGATAGCCGTTTCAACAAATGGTGCTGGCTCAACTGGAGAAGAATGCAAATTGACCCATTCTTATCTCCTTGCACTAAGCTCAATTCCAAGTGGATCAAGGACCTCCACATAAAACCAGACACACTGAAACTAATAGAAAGGAAACTAGGGAAGAACCTTGAACATATGGGCACAGGGGAGAATTTCCTGAACAGAACTCCAATAGCTTATGCTCTAAGATCAAGAATAGACAAATGGGACCTCATTAAATTACAAAGTTTTTGCAAGGCAAAAGACACTGTCAAAAAGACAAAGTGGCAACCAACTAACTGGGAAATGATTTTTACCAACCTTACATCCGACAGAGGGCTAATATCCAATATATACAAAGAACTCAAGAAGTTAAACTCCAGAGAGGCAAGTAACCCTATTAAAAATGGGGTACAGAGCTAAACAAAGAGTTGTCACCTGAAGAATATCAAATGGCTGAGAAGCACCTAAAGAGATGTTCATCATCCTTAGTCATTAGGGAAATGCAAATCAAAACAACCCTGAGATTCCATCTCACACCAGTCAGAATGGCTAAGATCAAAAACACAGGAGACAGCAGTTGTTGGCGAGGATGTGGAGAAAGAGGAACACTCCTCCACTGCTGGTGGAATTGCAAGCTGGTACAACCACTCTGGAAAGCAGTCTGGAGGTTCCTCAGAAAACTGGGCATGACACTCCCGGAGGATCTGGCTATACCACTCCTGGGCATATACCCAGAGGCTTTACCTGCATGCAATAAGGACACACGCTCTGCTATGTTCATAGCAGCCTTATTTATAATAGCCAGAAGCTGGAAAGAACCCAGATGTCCCTCAACGGAGGAATGAATTCAGAAGATGTGGTATATTTACACAATGGAATACTATTCTGCAATTAAAAACAATGAATTCACAAAATTCCTAGGCAAATGGTCAGAACTTGAAAATATCATCCTTAGTGAGGTAACCCAATCACAAAAGAACACACATGGTATGCAGTCACTGATAAGGGGATATTAACCCAGAATCTCGGAATACCCTAGACACAATTCGCATATCAATAGATTTCTAAGAAGATGGAAGGAGAGACCCCTGGTCCAGGAAAGACTGGATGTAGGGGAACGCCAGGATAGAGAAGCGAGAGGGGGTTGAATGGGGAAAAGAGGGAGGGAAGGGGGCTTATGGGAGTTTCGGGGAGGGAGGAAACGGGAAAGGGGTAATGATCTTGAATGTAAATAAAAAAAACTTAGAAAATAAAATTTAAAAAATAAATAAATAAATAAATAAAATAAATAAATAAAAAAAACATATTGGTAATAGCAATGATATCCATATGACAAATTGAACAGTGAAATGGATACAAATATGCCAAATACAGAAACTAGAGTGATGATAAGTTGCATGTCTAAAGGAATATTGCAGATTTGATTAAGTCCTTAAATTATAAATAAAAGTATATCCTGGGTTATGTAAGTGACCATTATGTTGGGGAAAAAGATCAGGAAGACCTCATCCAGGAGAGGGCAATATCAATTTAATGTATGAGGAGAGGCTTGTCATGCCATTACTGGCTCTAAAGTTGTAGAATGGAAGCATGTCAATAAATAAAATTGTTCCTAAACCATTAGGATGTTTTTAAAAGTGAAAAAAAAAGAAAATATTGGAAGAGGCATTTGAATTTTGTCAAAAGTCTGAACACAAGTACAAATGGGATTTCAAAGGAGGTAACAGAGATGATGGCTGAATGGCAACATTGGAACAAATAATGACAAAAATATTCAACACCTGACAAAGATCACATGGACTTCAATATATTCATGCATTTTAAGGAAAATAAATGCAAAGTTTATCCAAGCATAGGGTGTCTAAATTGGGAATCAAAAGAGAAAATCTCAATGACATGGGGGCATGGGGAAGGTTTGTTTGTCTTCCAATGAGCAATAAGAATGATAACTGACTTTTCAACAGAAATTAAGAAAGCCAAGAGACAATGTAATGAGGAGACAAGGTAGCACCAAAGAAGGAACTATCAGACAGAATTCTGTACTCAATGAAAGACACTTTCAACAACAACAAAAAAATCAGAAATAAAGACAAGAGTAGAATTTGGCAATGCAAGGAATGCATTATAGGAAATACTACAGAGTATTCCTTAAGCAAATAAAATCTATCCCAGATAAAAACATGGAAATTCAGTAAAGGTTAAAGAACAATAAAAAAGACAAATGTGTGGGCATTTTTTTTGTTTATTTTTAAAGATGATCATATAATGTTTGGTGGAATATAAAAATGTAAAATTAAAATTAATTATAAAATTAATGTTTCTCAAAGGTCAAGTAAATACACTTAAGATATTCTACCTACTCTTGGGGAATGGTAAAATAATAGTTTTTGTTGTGGTCATTGTTGTTGTTGTTGTTTTAATTATATTGCCTGTGCTTGTGGATCAAACCCAGTGCCTTACATGGTAGGTCAGCCCTCTTCTACTGACTTACAGTTCCAGCCCAGGGTAAAGAGTTTTTGTTTTTTGTTTTTAAAGATTTATTTATTTATTATATGTAAGTACACTGTAGCTGTCCTCAGACACTCCAGAAGAGGGCATCAGATCACATTACAGATGGTTGTGAGCCACCATGTTGGTGCTGGGATTTGAACTCAGGACCTTCGGAAGAGCAATCAGTGACCTTAACCTCTGAGCCATCTCTCCAGCCCCAAATTTTTGTTTGTTTCTGTTTTTGTCTTTTACTTTATTTTATGGTACTGGCCACTGAACCCAAAGCTTCTTACACGATAGGCAGATAATCTCCCAGTGAACTCTATCTCTAATCTTTTTGTATAAAACAAAGAACATGCTCATTTATTTATCTGTTTGTTGCCAAAGATGGCCTTGAACTTCTGATTCTTCTGTGCTTGGATTACAGTTGATTGCTACCATGCCCAGTGTTTGTGGTGCCCAAGATTAAACTTATTGCATTGTGCATGCTAGGAAAGTACTCTCCCAACTGAGCTACATCCCCAGTCTGCTTGTCTTTAATTGTAATAAACTAATGCCACAGGCTGCAATATCCAGAGTTACTTCTTTTAAAAGAGCATCTCCATAGGAAAAGACATAAGATAATAAAAGTTGTCTTATTTATCCAATAAGGTCAGGAAGCATATGGAAAGAGAAACAAAAAAAAAAGAAGTGAGGCAAAAGCAAATTTGTACAAGAGCAGATACAAACTCAGTTATATCAGTAATTACATCCAGCCTTGGCCGGATTCTTCTGGTACTGTCAAACTAGATGACACAATATGCATTTATAAGCTCTTTATTTTTAACTTCGAGAATAGCTGCTATTGAATCCAAACATTATAAGGCTCAGATCCTATCTTATTTGATTTAATGATCCAGAATTACAAATTGGGAGGTAAAACAAATCACTTCAAGCCCATGGAAATGCCCACGCTCTGAACCAGACTTGGTGAATGTGTAAACATTCCGAGACACTCGAGTATACCCCCTTGTGCTTCTTTAACAAGTCATCCATCAGGACACTCAGTGTTTGGTAAATAGAAGAATCAATAAATGAATTCAAAGATTTGGGGGGGAGCCATGTAATATTTCTGGGAAATTAGACTTACATGTCTGCTCATTAAAACAATGTTGACAACCTAAAAATATGCGCTCAAAATAACTTCCTGTCTTCATCTAGATCTGTGAAGACTTAAGAGCTACTTTGAGGAAAGATTTTCTCCATCCTTTGTACAACTTCTTTTTCACTTTGATTATTTTTAAATTAAAACAGAGAGAGAGAGAGAGAGAGAGAGAGAGAGAGAGAGAAAGTGCATGTGTATACACATGAGTACACACATGCACATTAGATATTGAACCTGAAGTCTTGGGCATGGTAGGCAAATGTTCTACCACTGAGCAATATTCAAAGACTGCCCCTCTCCTCTTCTGATCAGACCTAGCCCTGTCAAGGGAGTCAAACCATATGTCTTCCAATGGACAGGAATAGAGAACAGGCAAGAAGGAAGCCATGAGGCAGTGGGGAGTGAGCAGGGAAGGTGGAGACTTCTTGCTGATTAAGAAGAGTATGGGAAACCCTCATGAATTTAGGGTCAAGCTGTCCTTACCACATAGAAGTCACTCACTTTCTTCCAGCCAGTTTGGCATCTATCCAGGTCACAGCCTTGTCTCACATGGGGAGCCATGTTGCAGGGAGTGTAAGGATGAAACCAAGACATGCCTTGCTGGGTGGCTGGTCAAAAATCTGTCCTGTCAGGACAAAAATCCTCTCAAGACTTTCTTTTAATTATGACGTTAAGCAAGAAACTGGAGACCTGAGCCTGGGAGTGAAGCTCAAAGACAAACCCAGTCAGTATTTCAGGGGAGTGAACTTGGTTGTGTCTCATTAAATAGCCTCTAAAGAGCAAAAGGTCTGGGGTAGAGAATGACGGGAAGAAGCCGACCCCTTCTGAAAATGTTCAGTATCTTGATGAATATGGGGCCAAGAATTTAAAAAGGACTGAAAGGGGCATTCTTCCTTTCCCCTGGCAGCTCCCTGATGCTGGGGCTCCATGAAAAATCACAAAGGATCTGTTTCTCTGAGTTTGGCAGGTGTGGCTTCTTACATGGAAATGATTGTGTCAGTAAGACTGGATTATTCTGGCTAATTGGCTGCATTTGTTATCTGAGATCTGAACGTTGCCTCGCACGTAAGTTATTTTATTGTATGCTAATTTCCTGAAAAATCAGTAATTCCTGTAACGCAAAAGCATATGGTTTCATCTTTGGTTATTCAGGGAACATAACAAAATCTTGCAATCCTTTATGATGTCACCCTTGAACGGTAGTTCTCAACAGAAACTCTACCAGTCAGCTAACTCCGGGTGTGTTATTAGCTGTAGTTTAATCAAGTTACTGAGTATCTGTATGTGTCAAATATTTTTTCCTGTACTGTTTCTCTTAAATAGCACTGTCTTTTGGATCAGTTTTATTATTCCAGGTTTACAGATAGGGTTACTGGAAGTCATCAATTTAAGGCTATGCTGCTAATCAAAAGGATTTAAATCAGGAAGTTCTGAATCTAAGCACTATTCTTTCCAATATTCTTTGGTGTCTGTTGTCTTTATGTTTGTCAGCACTGATAACAATCAAGACCAACAACACCCCTGAAAGTGGGACTTCTGCACCTCCTTGTGACATGTGCCAGGTTACTCCTTTAGAGTATAGTAGTTACACAAGTCAAAAGGTATTCATAGAAGAAAGAGATTATTTTGTCTTTTAGTTTCAGAGTCCATAATGTTTGGAAAGTCATAGCAGCAGGCAAATGGATCAAGAAGTTGATTAATTACATTTTAACCACATACAGGAAACATAGAGGAAGCAGAACATGGAGTAGGATGTAAACCCTCAAGGATGGACCCCAGTGACATAATTTCTCCAGCAAGGTTCTGTCTCCTAAATGTTCTATAACTTCCCCAAAACAGCATCACCAACTGGAGCCAGATATTCAAATACATGAGCCTGTGGGGTATGTTTCTCATGAAAGCCACCACAAATAGTTTCCTTCTAAAAAGAAAACCCAAGTATCACAGTGAGTTTATCTTTGATAGAATGAGTTTGTTTTACAAAACAATAAAGATAATGACAAAACAGGATGAAGGTGGGCCTTGAAGTTAACCACACATACGGCAAGGAATTCTGCTTTAAAATCCTCTTCTGATTCTTTGAAATTTTCAATTACTAGAAATTTATTTGGGGACAAGGACCGAAAAGATGCAAACATTTTTTGGTCTATGGGAGGGTATGTACTGTGATCATGTGATCTCACCACGTGTGTCTATGAGAATGAGTCTCTGGTCTTTAATAAGATCACTACTTCATACCCACATGCACAAGGGCACATGGTTGCACTGGGAAAGCCAGAAAGGCAACTGGAAAAACAAATTGAACTACTGAAGGAAAGATGGCTCAAGGCTCAGCTTTTCCTGTGAAGTGTCAAGTGAATTCAGCATTCATGAAAGTTTCCAGAGCTGGTTGGACTCCAGAGAGCCCCAGGGTGTGCATTCGGCTTGCCTGTCACCTCTGTGCTCTGGCCAGAGCATGGATTGCCCTCTGACTCTGGTCTGCCCACACTACAATACCATGGAGAGGCCCATATCCCTGTCTTAATCTGCTCTCCTCAGAGATGCCCCTTCTGTGCCACTCCTAAGGGCACCAGACAATGCACTACCAGGAAATATAGGCACCAAGCCACATAGTTCAAAGAGATAGAGGAGTGCAGATGCCCAGAAAAAAAAATGTTTTAAAAGGCCCATGCCCTTAAGGGTGGAGCACAGGAGAAGCATGGAGGCAGGATGGACACTAGCTGGGGTCCCTTCAGAAAGGCCATGCTCCTCTTCTCTCCTCCCAAGTTACCACCTGCATTCAACCATAACCAGACTTTCCTATGTTCCCCAAACTGTGCCTAGGCACACAGCAGCAGGGTCATCAGAGATCCTTTCATTTGTCCTCATCTTTTATAAGGACAACGATGAATGAGGAGAAGTGGGGTTCACACGGGCACTCTAAATTAGCCAGGGCCTGGGAATCAGCCTTGTGGGCTCTAGTCTCCCCCCACCCCGCCACACACACACACACACACACACACACACACACACACACACAAGCAAATACTTTTGCTGCACTACTGTGACTAGGCAGAACTCATTGGCTGTGAACATTCCAGTTCCCACTGTCACACCCTTCCTACTTGTTCTTAATTTTGCTTGAGGCAGGCACCTATACTCATTCACGTTACCCTTCCATTTAAGAAGCCCTTTTACTGAGCATTTCTGTGAAACCACAGGCAGTAGACAGGTTCTTCCTGCCAAAGGGAACTTCCCAGTGATGGGACTTCCATCCTCATAACATCCAATGTGTCGGGGGGTGGGGGAGGGTGTTTCTTCACCACTTCCTAATGAATTCCACTCATTTGCTTTATGAATGTTTTATGAAAGCCACCTGGTTCTCATTTTCATTTTTCTTTTTTAAATTTTAATCTGCTTTCATTTCCTTTCCCTCTCACTCAAATCTCCCGGCACTAAGTGATGTAAATAGGATTTGAAAGAGTCATTCTGCTCCTGCTCATAAAGACTCGGAGTGCTTTGGTGGGTACCCTGTGATGACACAGGGGGTTCCCAAGCATGTCTGAAGGAAAGGGATTGGAGACTCTTTTCATTTTTTTTTCTTAAAGCCAAAACAAGCAAGGGAATACATGTTGAACTCACGTCTGAGACTTGAACATGACTGAGACATTTCAGACGTGCCAACCAAGACAGAAATAGGTGAAAGGTTGACTGAGTGGCCATAGCGGGTCTTGAGGGGCATTCCTATGACAGACATGCTAGCCCAGAAGAATCAGATGATCTGTACCTATCTTCACATGCCATGAGCATAAACAGGCCCTCACTCTGGCAGATGAAGTGCAGTGAAGCCCCCAGTTTTCTCTTCTAGAGACCCAGCCAGCATCATCTGGCTAATCCTTTTTTTTTGTTTGTTTTTTGTTTTTTGTTTTAATAAAAGTCAGTCAGAACCTCCTCCTGCTCCTCTTCCTCCCATTTTCTGCTCTTCCCCTTCTTAAAATCATTTTGTAAAAAGAAAACCAAATGAGTCTGTCACACAGTATATCTATAGGGCTACAGGAGGCAAGAGTGGACTCTATTATTGAGATACAAACAAGACTCAATATTGTCTGGGTCAGATAGGCTTGAGTGGAAATATCTTTCACCTAATTCAGTGATTCTGAGAATTGTTAATGCCTTTGGTCTTCTGAGAGAGACCAGCATCATGAACATATGCTACTTTCCTTGTCTAGTGTATTCATAGGTGGGTGGTCAAGGAAGCAGTCACTGTCTGTATGGTGGGAACTAAAGAATTTAGTCAGAATAGAGTCTTTCAAAATATAGGGACAGATGCATGACAGGGTACAGAGCCCTGGTCAATTAGTCACCTAGCTGTCTGTGCAAGTCAGGACTGGGCAAGCCTGGACACATCAGAGCTTGTAAGAGAAGCAGAGGGTATAGGACACATGAGAGCAGAAGTGGGGCCTCCTAAGTTAGCTCAAGTAGGACTCAGGAAGCGGATTCACTACAGAATCCTCAGCTCAGTGCTGGCTGGTGGCCTGGGGTGCTGATGGTCAACTGAGTCAGTAGTAGAGAAGACAATCCACTTGGACAAAGGTGACAGCTGTCTGCACATGTGACCTTTAGAAAAATGTAACTTCTACTGAATCCCATTTCATAAATTTCATATCAGGATCTCTCTGGGCTGACTCTGAACCATGTATGGAATAGATTCTTAGAAACCTAGTAAAGCCCTCATGGTTTGAGTAGGACTGATTCCCACCATACCCCCTGGGATGGAACTGGAAAGGGTTCAGGGAAACTGAACATCACATAACTATTAATAGGTTCAAAGGTAGACTTCTATCTTAGAGTTTTATTGCCATGAAGAGACACCATGACCACGGCAACACTTTTAAAGGAAAATATTCAATTGGGGCTGGCTTACAGTTTCAGTCATTTGTAGTTCATTATTGTCATGGCAGGAAGCATGGCAGTGTACAGGCAGACATGGTGCTGGAGGAGCTAAGAGATCTTGATCATCAGGCAGCAGGAGGAGACTGTATACCACACTGGGCATAGTTTGAGCTTATAAAACCTCAAAGCCCACTTCCACAGTGACACACTTCCTCCAGCAAGGCCAAACCTCCTAATAGCACCACTCCCAATGGCAAAGCATTCAAACACATGAATCTATGGGGGCCATTCCTATTCAAAGCATCAGAGCTTAAAACTCAACCAGGCCAATGAAATTTGTTCTAATTTATCAGAACACTACAAAGAAATAGCATTTACCTTTCGTGGGGACAGGGTAGAACTTAAGCTTGGAACTACCTGCCTCCAGCTTGCCAACAAGAAATAAGAACGCTTGCTTGAGAAGAAAAACCCCAGGATAAACTGAGCTCAGGGAAGGAGAGTAAGATTAAGTTTAATGACATCATAGCAGCCATATGTACCTGTAAATCAAGGAATAGTGTAGTTCAGAGCCAGAAATATGCTTTAACTAACTGGAAGACCTATCACTTGCATTTGAAGGAGGGCTAGACTAATAAAATACAGTGAGTGGATCAAATAAACAACAATTTGACATATGGTAAATGCTTGTTCTCATTTGATTCCTGGTATTGCGACAAAACACATTGAACAAAAGCAACTTAAAGGAAGAAAGGGATTGTTCCAGCTCATACTTCATGAAACAGTCCATCACTGAGGGAAATGAAGGCAGAGATCTGGAACAGGAACTCTGAGGAAGGTTGTTGATTGGCTTGCTCTCTCTGTTTCAAGGTCAGCCAGCTTTCTAATACATCCCAAGCCTACCTGCCTAGGGGTGGTGCTACCTACAGTGGGCTAGGCACTCCCACACCTATCAACACAGACAATTACCCACGAACATACCCACAAGCCAATCTGTTGAAGGAGATTCTTTAGTTGTAACCCTCTCTTCCCAGGTAAGTATAGGTTATGCAAAGATGAAAATAAAAACTGAACAGTTCAGTGTTTCAATAAACATTGGCAGTCATTGTTATCATTATTATTGTACAGATTGTCTTTTTTGGTCTTCCATTTTTACCAGTCTTCTGTGGTTTGGAGGGGATAAAGTCTAGGATAGGAATTTATTTATGGAGACACTGAGTCTTGTAAAATAATCTTGAGAAGCTCCTTTCCATCGTTCAGTGACTGAAAGGTCAATCAACAGACAAAAGTGACTGAGTGGAGCCAGGGTTTTGATGAAAACCAGGAAAGGGGCTTCCTTGGGAATGCTATCCGGTCCTCATCTACAGTGACAGACTGTCACCCTACTTATGTCATTTTCTTTCTGACCCCAAAGATGCCTTTTCCTGGCTGCCTGCCTTGGTCCCTGTCTTTTTCACTGATGGTCTCCAAAGAGCTTGAAGTTCTTCGAGAAATGACACAACTAAAACCTCACCACTCTGGACACTACAAGCAAGGGATTAAAGAGACCCAGAAGAGAACCATTTCCTTCCATTTTCTATTAGAATGGGAATTAGTTACACTTTGGAAAATGAAGTGACTTAGTAGCAATGGATTCCTGGTTTTCAAACTATGAGAAATGGAGATTCAGGAAGCAGGAATCATCCAGTTCATCAGCCTGGGCCAATGTGTCAAGTCGGCAAGGTGCTTAGAACATAGCAGCTGCTCTCACTGTCTCCATTGGGTTTGGATTAGGAAAAATGGTTAAGATTTGAGAGCAATCATTTGCAAGGGATCCTAGATACTGAGCACAGGTTAAAAGCATCAAATAAATAATGAAAGTCATAGGAATATCTTCTCTGGGAAATGTTAGAAATCTAAGTGCAATGCCACAGAGTTGTAAGTAGCAAGGGGATGACTTTTAAATCTAATCCAGGACAAGAACATCGTTTTTTTCCCATAGACAATGACTCTGTGTGTGTGTGTGTGTGTGTGTGTGTGTGTGTGTGTGTGTGTGTGTGTAGTTCCATGACACAATAGGTACAGGGACAATGTAGGAGACAGAATGTCCCCTTCATTTGCTTTCTTGAGGATCTTTACTACTCTCCCTGTTGCACTTGTCTCTTCCTCTCCCTTTCTTTAACTCTTGTTACAGGTCATGAAATTATTGTTCCCAGTGATGATCAGCTCCAGGATTAACTCTCCCTCCTTCCAGTCCAGTTCCCTGCCTACATGACTGTACCCTAAGATCCAGTTCCCAAATAACCCCCACTGACCCCTATCTTGGCTCAGACTCTGTTTGTAAGCCAATCAAAATAAAGGTTTTTTTAAGCTCTCATTTTCAATCTTCTTTGAACCCCAGCATGGAAGACATTTGCACAAGAGAGATGTTATTGCTGCTGAGGTTTTTATTTTCAGAACCTCAAGCACAATTTTCTTAGAGCTTAAAAGAAAAACTTCTCAGGAGAGCAAGCTGTAGTCCTCCTCATCTCTGAGTCCTGTGATATGTAAAACTAGAACAGACAGAAAAGTTTTATTGAATTGTTTGTTTGTTTTCCAGGAGCGACAGGTTGAGCCCAGGTACCCGTACACGGAGGTAAGTACTCTGTTGTGCTTTAAGTGACTGACAAACGTGTAACATCAATTAGACACCAGAGGAACACACTCAGGAGCAAAAAGTAAATAAAAAATGGCTAAATGTGTACCTTGGAATGTTTCCTAAGGGAGAATATTTTTTAAAAGTAGCAAAGCAAAAGCCTTTCTTTTTAAATGCAGTCTCCACTCTTCATACTTTAAACTTTGTAATCCCTCTGTTTGAAGGTAGTCTGAAAACCATGACAATGAACCCAATGGGTCCTTTTTTTTAACCTGGGAGGAAGTGGTTTTTAGAATTCAGAAATCTATATTCCCAACCTAGTACTTCTTCTTTGAGGAAACTCCAAAAAGGTTTAAATGTATAGAGGTTGATTCACAGTCTCCTTCAACTGCAACATGGTTGATATAAATAAGACAGTCAACCAAAAAGGAATAGTGACCCATTTTTTTAACTTAACATTGGATTCAGAAATCTAATGTAGGAAAGGAGCTGTCTGTCAAGCCTACACATACTCAGCTCAATCGCTATGAGATTTTACTTTCGGATCACATTGACTATGTGGGCCATGGAGTCTGTATTCTATGAACCAAACCTAAACTAGTTCTCTTTCCATAAGTTACTTTCAGAAGGTGAAGAGTCAATAAATAAATACTTATATGAATAAAGATAAAATACTGCAGTATGTTTAATGTTTTCAGCCTAAGCTCAATCAAGGCTGTGCACATTGCTAAAAAGATTTATATGACCAAATCATATCAAAATGGCAGATTTCACAAGCTCCCATATCATGATTCCTAGTTCCTTTCATCACAGAGGACCATAAATGCACATAGCTTAGGAAAATCATAATTCTGGCCATAAAAATGTATTTAGCAAAACTACATCTTGAGATCATTCTCCAAATATTCTGTTTTCTACAGAGAGACTAGGGATAATTCCTTCCAAGTAGATTTCTGTTGGAAAAAAAAATGGGAAAGTCCTATCTATTCAGAGAGAACTATGTTTGAATGAAAAGAATGACATTTCTTTGCAAAATGCTGTTGATCCCTTTTGGTTCTTGTTTATGAATGGGAGTGGAGTAATGTTTAATGCACTGTTTAATAAAAGAGTCAAGAGTGACTCTTCTGTGAAGAATATATAACACTCTCTCCTAAGAATTGTCTTCTCTAAGAAGATCGTTAACCTGAACTGCAGAGTAGCTTGTGGGGAATCTACCAAGAACAGAGTCCAAGAATGAGGCATGAGGTCAACAGCTAAAGCCTTCCATGATTAATTTCCAAGCATATGCTTCTTATGGGATGTAGCATATGTGGATGATGACAAGGTGCTTCAGTGTCCTAGGCTAGACCATGAAATCTTGAGAGAACACACTAGAGGGAAAACATACTCCACAGCATTAGGTCAATGTTTGAAGAGAAGAGAAAAGAGCACATGAGAAAGATGATGATGTCTAATAGGGTCCCAAAAGGCTGGTGGATTGCACATGGAGAGCATTGTCAGGCAACAAGGAAGTTTGACATCCTTCAGTTGCCTCATTGGCAAGGCATAGATGAACAACTCAGTAGACGTAAGACCCACACAGAGAGCAGTTTGCACATTCCCGCCTGCCTAGTCTCTGATCAAAAGTCAAAGTCATCCAAGATGTACACACTTTATTCTAAGACTTGAACTACTGATTAGCACAAAATCCATAAAAATAAAGAATTTGGGTGAGAAACCAAAGAACAAAAGAGCACACTCATGGGAGAGAGGGCCAGACAAAGATGGTCTCTCCTGAGAAGATGGCAATGGCCCCTATTAATTACTTATCCTCTAACCTGTCATCACAGAAAGATAGAGACTAGTGCTCTCTTCCCTAGCACAGCTCAGATTGCCCTGCCAGTACTTTGGTAATATGTAGGTGTTTATATGTATGCATGTGTGAAGCTAACGTGCATATGGACTTCTGTCCTCACTTAAAAAGGGAAAGTGGGGATATATTTCAAAT
The DNA here is from genome assembly GCA_036184795.1 of Tokudaia tokunoshimensis. Taxonomy (NCBI): domain Eukaryota; kingdom Metazoa; phylum Chordata; class Mammalia; order Rodentia; family Muridae; genus Tokudaia; species Tokudaia tokunoshimensis. Next base: position 76,154,475 of record BTHU01000016.1, read on the forward strand.
ATTGCATGGTAACAAAGACGAGGAAATGGTGGTCAGGGCCCTGTCGAACTTCGTGGACCAAGTCTGAGAAAGCTTCCCCTGAAACAGCTCTATGAAGAGCATCGTATAGGAAATGTGTGACAGACAACTGGGAATATAGTGTTGACCTGCCTTGGCTTAGACCATGGCTTGGTCCTCAACTAGCAACTTAAGGTGACAGTCATGAATAGTACCATTTAAAATAAAAGTTAACCTTAGTCATGGTCACATTAGGAATTCCTTGAGTGGCTTGGGAGACTTATCTCTGTAACCAGAGCAGAAGAAAGAATACATCATGATTCATATAAAAGAGAAAATATACCATAAGTTAAGTATGGCTAGGTGTTGACACTGAATGAATACCAGAGAGAAGCCAAACAATTGCCTAGGAAATGGGGTACTTAGGACAGGCAGGGAAAAACTGGCAAGATTTAGGTTCCTGCTAATCACAGATATCTTTTATTGTCTCAAGAAAATGAAGGACTTTCAATATTTTCACTGACTCCCAGACTTTTGGGAAAAAACCAAACACCAGCTTAGACTGGCATCAAAGTTTGTAGATCATGGAGGCTCTGGAATGATGGTGAAGAGCCAGCACACTCCCTCTGCTCTTACCTTCCCATGCATTTTGTGATTTACTTGATAAACACTGAATAGTTTAGATTCCGGGGCTAAAACCCTAAGAATTGGGTACAAATTATGCAGTGAAGAGAAGGGTGGCCATTCTTACAGACGGTGAATCAAATCCCTACCATTAGGTTCATTCTGATAGTTCCAAATTTCCATGCAAGCACCTGGCCATTCTGGTATTTAGAGCCCATATGGATGGTGTTTCCTACACGTGCAATGCCTGGATGCTCAACTGAGGGCCCTCTTCCAACATACATTCTTTCAGGCTTTGGTCAAAACTCCCTTTCAAATATTGAGTAATCTGAGCAAGCAGAATGGCCAGTAAAGACAGTAAGGACACACAGTGTCCATTTCCAGTCATTGTAGATAGCAAGACGCTCCATTAGGTCACCTTAGCAGCTCAAAGCTATTTCAAAAGAAAGGTGCTTTTCTCTATAAGAGAAGCCATTGTCCAGCTCCAGGAGTGCTGTGTGCACAACTGATGAAAACAGGAGCTGTGAAAATGTCACCTGCCAGCCTCAAATTCAAATTCCCCTCCTTTGCATCCAGTAGAGAAAGCCAATCAGATTGATTTCTAAAACAGAGGGCCTTAAAAGTACAACAGAAGGGAAAGCGAGAGAAAGAGCATTCACAGTCATCCGAAAGATTTATTACTTATGATATTCCTATCTATCTGCACATAATGTTGATATTTAAAACCCTTACAGTGAACAGACTTTTTTTCAAAGAAAAAAAAAACAGAAGAGAGATATGAGCAGGCCCTGCTAGTTCACAGATGGTCCTGCAGAAGAGGGTAATCTTAGGAATTAAAATGAGCTGCTGGTGGTTACATAGAAAAGACCACAATAAGCTGCATCGCCAAGGCCTGCCAGCTGCCTGGTCATGACCAGGAGGCAAGTGTGTGTGCCTTCCAACAGAAAGTTCTGTGCCAACCCAGGCCAGAGGTAATAGGCAATGGACTATGGCAAGAGGAACAGAACTGCAAAGATTGTGATATGCAAAAGCAACTCGGATCTAGGACCAGCCCTCATCCATCTGAGGATGAATGGCACTTAGGATAGCACTTGGCACAGAGTGGAGGCTCTGTGTGAGCCTTTAGGGCTCTAGGGACTTTAGGGGGAAATGAAAATGTGAAAAACATGTTCCTACTCTTTTTAGTCAGGAGACTGCGCTTTCTTTACTCCATTGCATCTGATAGTGAAGAACAATAGAAACTGAAATTCATTCCATTGAGAGTCTCTATACAGAAAGGGAAGGCTTGTCAATTAAGGCAGCCAGTACAGGTTTGCTAAATGAATGAAAGGATGAATGAATAAATCAAGAAACAAATGGATTGGCCAATCAGTGCTGTAATCATTTGCTCAATGAATCTTATTCATCTTTTTCTAGATAGTCTTATATTTAATAGAGTGGAAAGCTAGACTTGGACTCAGAGGCAGACTTTCTGCTAAATTTATCCTTCTGCAAATTTGTGCTGAATACTTGGGCTGTATGCTAGGCTGTCTGCTTCCACCATGACCTGACAGGATGCTGGAGCTTTGGTGCTCAAAGAAAAATGCTTCTTTTGTGAATAAGAAGGGACATCTAATGAAATAAAAACCTCCCTGGGTAGATGGTGTTCTTTCATAGAGGAAGGTCAGGGAAGGACTCCCTGAATGTGTACTGTTTTTACTGAAATCTTCAGAATAGAGATCTGGGGTGAGAGTGAAATAAGAGGAAAGTACAAGAAGGAAAGAGAATCCTAAGGCAAGATTGAGAAGAAGTTGTCAAAGTCAAAAAACAGAAAGTGCCACTGTGAGTGGGCAAGACAAATGGGGGAAGGATATAGCAGAAGATCAAAGCAGGAAAGTAGGGCTTCTTCCTTTAGACAAATTGTCAGAGTGGGAAAAAAAGGTAATGGTCAGTTGACTGTCTGTGGATATTATATGATGTGCGAAGCCTTCTGAAACATCTCACTTATCTCACTGGTATGACACCAGCCACACAAAGTAGCTAGTGTGATGTTCAAGGAAGTACATACAGACATAAAACAATATCATGCCAGTCCCTGCTACCCTCTGCCTTGACATGAGGTGCCATTATTGTTTCCCTTAAAAATGAGCCCAGAGATGAGTCATTACTTCAAAATTATACAAGTAGACATAGATCTAAAAAAATACAAAATAATAATAATAAGTAGGTTGGGGATTTCCTATCTACGCTGTGGGTGAAAGAAGACTCTGCTAGAGGGATAGAAGTCCTAGAATTACTGCCCTGTGCAGTAACTAGCCATGAGAGTTTAAGCAAATGGTTTTACAGAAACAATTAATTTTGTTTGTAGGAACCTTTCAGAATCTGGTAGTGAGTAGAGGCATTCCTATGCCTGTGGGCAGAAGTCAGAGCTGCTGCTAAGTATCCTGGAGTGGATCAGAGAAGTGCCTCTCGGGGAGTGAGACAGTTATGAGTACAGGTTAAAGAATCATGATAGAGACCAGGAGGTGACAGATACTGTAAGGAGAATCACCTGTGATGCCAGGGAGTGGTTGGGCCAAAGACAAACTGCTGAATATTCACAGTGTACTTTTTGTTTGGTTGGTTTTGGTTTGTTGAGACAGGTTCGCTCTCGCTCTCTCTCTCTCTCTCTCTCTCTCTCTCTCTCTCTCTCTCTCTCTCTCCGCCCCTCCTCCCTCCCTCCCTCCCTTCTTTTCTCTTCTCCCCTCCCTTGACACACACAAACACACACGTACATGCATGTATACATAGGCACACACAGTCTTCTTGTCGAGCGCTAAAATCACAGGAAGGCATTATCATTCCTGTCAAAGACAACATACCGCCGGGTGGTGGTGGCGCACGCCTTTAATCCCAGCACTTGGGAGGCAGAGGCAGGAGGATTTCTGAGTTCGAGGCCAGCCTGGTCTACAAAGTGAATTCCAGGACAGCCAGGGCTACATAGAGAAACCCTGCCTCGAAAAACCAAGAAAAAAAAAAGACAACATTACCCCCCTCTTTTTTTTTAAGACAGGGTTTCTCTGTGTAGCCCTGGCTGTCCTGGAACTCACTCTGTAGACCAGGTTGGTCTCGAACTCAGAAATCCACCTGCCTCTGCCTCCCAAGTGCTGGGATTAAAGGCATGTACCACCACTGCCCAGCGACATACCCTTTTAAAAATAATTTCGTGTAAAAACTTAATTCAAAATTTATGGAACCCCCCAAAAACACATCTGTAGGTCAGTTTTAGCAGACTTCTCAGCTTAACCAGACCTAATTACCCATAATTACCTAGTCATGCAAAAGCATGTGTTTATCGATTAGCACATATTGTATACATGTTTACACATGTGTGCTTACACATACACATTGGAAAGAAGACTGATTTTAAGTTGACTTTCAGAAGAGCATCACTTCATCCCTCTTGGATATTTCTCTTTTCCCTTCCTCTGCACTTTTTCCCTCCTTCAATTAGACCAGTCCCATTTCCTCCTGCTTTGGCTTTAGCAAGATAAAGTACAGCTGCTCTACTCCACACATGGAAAAATGTCTGCTTTAAGTTCTGATGCCTTCATGTCACTTAAATCTCCGAGAATGAGGCTCCCACTTAACGATACTCCCTCAGCCTCTAGAGACAGGAAGGCTCAGAGAGGCATGTTGGTCCATGTTTACGATGTGCCTGCAGAGTTATTTATGGTTTGTTTATCTAATCTATGTAAACAGTTATGGCCTATGGCTTTCAGCTTCAGAACACACTTAACAGATTTGGGGAGAGACTGTGCAGCTCTTGAGTTATACAGAGGCTTTTTCACCCTATAAAGTGAATGCAGTAACACTTTCAGACACTTGACACCAGTAAATTCCTTGGCCTAGAGGCTGAAAAGATGCATTCAACATTGAGAAGACGAAGAACTTTAGAACAATAACGTCCTCTAGGTGCCAGTCTCAGAAGAGGAGTATAAGAGTGTTGGGCATGATGGAGAGGCATGATACAGAGGTAGAAAACAAGGCACTGCACTTTCTGATACAGAAAAGTAAGATAGACAAGGTAGTGAGGAACTGGAGAACATCTGAGACAACAGTACAGTTTGCAGGAGGGCTAGTTCTGCCCCAAGGTAGTACATTCTGTAACGGTACCATGGAGTCATTTGAAAACTCTTACACCATAGGGACTAAACTAAAAATAGGATAAGGCACTCCTCCCCAAATCTATCCAAGCATTAAAGCATAACCAAGTGGGAACTGAGAAAGCTAAATGCTAAACTTGCCCAATGGTAATCCAAGGGATGCACCGGAGCCTTCCTTTAAAGTGGGTCTGATCGGAGCTGGGCAGTAGCAATGATAGAGAAGCCCTAAGCTACTGGGTATCCATGACAACAGCTCTTGCCTGAACATCTTTGGGGAGGAATCTCTGAGTTCAATGAAAGTGTTTAACTTTCTTAAAATGTAGCTGAGAAGACCCTGTGGACACACAGCAGCCACACCAACAGGGCCTTCTTTCTTCTTCTTTTAATGTTCTTCCACAATGCCCTGATATCATTCCCCATGGCTCAGTTGTACACTCAGATTTTCATTACAGAAGTGGAAGTCATAGCAGGAGAGTCCCTCTTAAGTAAGTGTGACTTGAGACCCCAAAAATTAAGATGCATGTGTCTGAGGCCTGAGAGTTTTCCATAAAGATGGCACATGGGTTTGAAGTTGAATCAAATGGGGAAAATTAAACTGGAAGCACTAAGTAAAATGAGTGAGTGAGTGAATGAATGAATGAAATCTTTAGACCTGAGACGTTTTTCTCTGGCACCCACAGTAACTTGGCAATTTAGCTTAAGCACTAACTTAACCCCTGTATTTGCAAATTCCCTACTAAATGTCTCTCTGTAGGTTCAAAGGAAAACCCCTAGACTCTCAACATTTTCTGTATACAAATTCGAATTCCAAGGTCGTCTCCCAAACCTTGGAAGCAGGTGCCAGTGAGAGACTATGAAGCTGAAGGTCGCCCACTTTGTGGCGAGTCTGTTCTGTCTGTTCAGAATGTTTGTCCAGGTATAAGGAGTTTAGAAACCAGTCCAGGTTCCAATCCTTTCTTCTGCCCTGCCTTACAGATCTGACTTCCTCCTTACCCACCTCCAAGATAGGAGTCCCCCCTCTGCTGCCAGGAGCATTCAGTCAGCATCCTAGTGGGGCATGTTTGGCAAAGAGGACTTGTTTGTCCATTTCTCATCTATCTCTCTCCCTGTCTACATATTTATCTGCCATATTATCTATACATACATCTATACTGCACTCTCTTAGTTGAGCACGGTGTATGTCATAGGAATACAGAGGAATAGATGTTTCCACATATTCATTTTCTATTTCTATACAATAAATCACCCCAGTCTTAACACCATACTTATTTACCACCACAGAGCTTCCAAGGATCAGTAATTCCAATTGTTTACTTGCCTACTCTGTTCAGCCTCCCATTACACAACACACAAGCTACTGGCCACACTGGGTTCTCTTCTAAAGATTTTTCTGGGGAAGGCTACTGTGCTATAAGGTAGCTGGCAGGAATTTCATGGAGTGTGTATGAATGAGGCCCTGATCTTTATGGGCTTTTCTGCTCTTAGCTCATTGAGACTGCCACAATTCCCTCTGTAGATGTCTGACAACATGGTCTCCCCCACTCTTCAAGGCTAAGAGAATATCTCTAGTTTGCTAAAACCGAATCTTATGCAATAAAAAAGGAGAGTGACATTCCAGTACCTTTGTCATATCACATGCCCAAATCCAGACTGTATCACCCTAACCTTTACTATATTAGGTTGGTTCAAAACAGCTCACAGACCCCGCCCACCCTATTCGAGGGATCTTATGAGATGCGTACATTATTAAAGGTGTCCTTTTCCCTGTGTCCTCCGCTTTGGAACTTTATGGAGTTCTCATCTTAATTTTTTTTCAGATTACTGGAATTCAATTTAGTTCTAAATATTTAAAAAATATTTTATTTATATTATATTAAAATCTGATTTGTTTAATTTATTCCCCAGGTGGCAGTAGGTAGGATTCCTATCAATTTCAGCTCATTTCTTTAAAAACATTTACATGAGTTGGTGTGGAAAGTTTGTATCTGGCAAAGCTGTTGTAAAGGGACTCCATGCTGGAATTTAAAACCTACGCTATTCTATCTATCCGTGTGATTATTCCTACCCATTTTCTGTCTCCCAGAGGCCACTTGTCACTTGCTGTAATTTCTTTTCCATTTTTTGATAACTTTATCGCAAGTCAAGAAAGTTGTATGCCTTTGCTAACTCCTGAACTACATGAAAAATGGTTTTCTTGATAACTTTATCACAACACCAAAAAAAAAGATATGACTTTGCTAACTTCTGAAGTGTATAAAAATGGCATAACACATCACAATGCTCTCTGCAATTGCTTTTTTTCCACACCGCATTGTGTTTGGAAATTGAGTTTTGCTGCCTTTTCTAACCACAGATCAATCATTTCCATTCAGACTGTTCCACCAAGCAAAGACTGAACAAATGGATATGTGCTTCTATCAACGTACACTTTTCTTTCCATTCCTTGTTTCTGTTAGCAACGCTGCTGTGAACATTGTGAAATGCCTTCTGGAACACTTACATGGGATTTATTTAAAATATACACATACAAGTAAAATGACTGGGCATCTTTAGGCATGCAGATGTTCGTGTTTAGAAGGAATGGCTGATTCTTTTCAAACAGAACTACACTGACTTAGACTCTCATCAGCAATTTATGAGTTCCATTTGACTTCCTCCCTAGCTTGAATAATGTTTCCTAGTAGTGGACACTGAACCCAAGGTCTCACACACACACAATGCAGGTGTTCTACTATTGAACCATATCCTTGGCCCTCTTTTTACTTTTTTAAATGTTGAGGCAGGATACTTAGTTGCCCCGGCTGGCTTCAAATCACTCTGTGGCTGAGACAGGCCTGGGTCTTAAGGTTCTCTGTCCTCAGCCTTCTGAGTAGCTGGGACTATAGATCTGCCCCAGCAGGCCAAGTCTGGTCCAACCAGACATCTTGATATTGCCAAGAGCCAGGAAAGGGCAGTGGGAAAGCGCACAGGTCTATGATCTTAGCTACCCTGGAGGAAAAGGCACCATGAGCACACAATCAAAGCTTCCTCTTGGCTATGGAGAGAGTTCAAAGCCAGCCAAGGCATCTGAGTGAGATCCTGTCTCTAAGTAAGGCAAGTGAAAGTAGAACCAAGCTCAGTAGCAGAGGAATGCCCTTGCCCAGCGTTTGCAAGGCCCAGGCTCAATACCAGGACCTCGCACACTACAGCACCTATAGAAGGGCATTAAATCTTGATCTTAGTTTGTAGTTTCTGAATATCAGTGAGAGTAATCATATCATATACTTACTCATGTGTGTGTATGTTTGCCTTTCTGTGAGATGCCAGTTCAGATTGTTTACCTGCTTTTCTATTGTTTCTGTTTTTCTTCATGTATTTGTACAAGTTATCAATATAATCCAGAGAATTGACTGTTGTTAATTCTTTTTTATTTTGTTTTGCTTTAGTGTGTGTGTGTGTGTGTCTGTGTGTTGTGTATGCCTATAAAACCTACAGTGTGGTTGTTTCTGTTTTACAAACTTAACAACTTTACTTTAAAAGTTATATGGGAAAACAAAGGGTGGAGAAGGCAGAAATGTAAGAAAAAAGCATAAAGCAATTGAATTCTTCCTAACGAGTATCTATATGTATACTTATATACAAATATAATAATAGACATCAACCATATATACGTGTGTACATACATCAAATGTATTTATATACAATTTTATATAATTCTATGTATTTATATAAGTATATAATGCATAAAATCATATGCATGTAAATATATTTATATATTGATGTATATTTACATGAAGCTCATATCTAATTATATATTTATATAAGTATATATTATATGAAAACACATATAATTAAGTTATGTTTTGTAAGTACGATTATGAATACACATACCCATAAATGAATATTGAAGATATGTGTATGTATAAATAGATATGAATCCTTGAAATTTGTGTCAAATTTCATCATGTTTTAGATATTTATCTAGATAGTCGGGTTTTTTTCTATGTTTAATTCATATCATTTCCAAAATTCGGCTGTGAAACTTTTGTGGTTTTTCTGGAATAAACTTATTAGGGCTGCGTCACAGTTTTGTACAGCATTTGTTTGATCTTCTTCATTTTTTGTTTAATCAAATTTATGTCTGTATTTGAGAGTAGGATTGGCCTGTAATTTTCCTTTTCTTTTCAATTCTAGTCTTACATTGAAATTATTGTTGCTCTTATTGAGTGTATTAAGAATTTTCTCTTTTCATAATATGGAAAGAGTTTCCAGGTTGTTGGAACGATTGCTTTCATGAAAGTTTTGAAATATGAAGACTGCTATTCCATTAGCACATATTGGCATTCATTTGCATGGTTAATATCACTATGCTCAGAGATAACTATTGTTAATCATGAATTAACTTATTTTGTGTTGGTTTTGATACACCCCTATTTCCTCATCATTTTACAAAGATAGGTTAGCTGGATATAAAATGTGCTTGTGGCTGGTGGTGCAAAGTTTAAAATTATAAAATAATAGATGCTTCCACTTCCTTCATGGGATGATTATTAAGTATGAATTGAATTTTTAAATTTTTTGTGAATAAAATTGCAAAAAAGTAGATTTTAATAAGTTGTGTTCTTGAGAATTTTTGTTCTAATTTTCTGAATTTATTACTCCCTGCATTTTGGGCAAGTCTAATATTTTTTGTACCTGTTTTATTTATAGCAGTGTTCTTCTTAATAATTTTAATTCTTATCATCTTTTCATGAAAATTAATAAATATATCTATATTTTTATAAATTATTTTTCATTTTTTAATTTTAGATTTATACACATACACATATTCTATCTGTATGTATCCATGTGCACCACATGTATGCTTGGTGTCTGAAGAGATTAGAAGAGGGTATTTGATCCTCTGGAACTGGAATTATGGATGGTTCTGAGCTAGCAACTGAACCCAGATCCTCTTCTAAAGCAACAAGTGGTCCTAACCACTAAGCCATCTCTCCAGCCCTCCTACAGCTTCTTGATAAATTGTTCTCTATTGTTTTGTATTTGGCTTCTTTATCCTTTCTAATTTTTCCTTGAAATATACTTTTTTTAAAATATAAGAACAAATATGCCAGCCTGTTTTGTTATTTGCACTTATTGAATAGATTATTTTGATTCTTTGATGTTCAAAGAATCAATTCTTTGATGGGTGTTTTTTACAAGGAGTATTTCTTGGAGATAATAGACTGAATCTAGTTTTATAATCTAGTCAGCCAGATTGTGTCTTTCTGTTGGTGAGTTGATACCATTTACATTTCAGGGTATTACTGAGAACTAATTCCTGTAATTTTGCTGGTTCTTTTGCTGGTTGCTTATATTATTAGCTAATTCTTTATTTTCTTCACCTATTAGTATTGGAAGTTTTCTGGTTTACACATTCAATGTAATGAGTTTCCTCTTAGCTCTCCTTTGTACAGGGGCAATAAAGAAAAAAATTAAGGAAAAGAAAATCACAATAGGAAAAATTGAATATAGGAAGGACGAATAAAAAGATAAAAAGAAAAAAATTAATATAATATAGTAAAATTATAATTTCACACGTACAAATGTACAGACACATGCATAAATTTTAGAAAGAATTCACATGGAGGAGAAAAATGTAAAAGAAATCAAAGTAGGTATCGGAGCTTCTTCCTGGGCCCTCAGTAGCTGCCGGCAGCTAGTCACATGCCCGAAGGGTGGGGTAAGGTTGGCTGAACTGGTAAAGTTCCTTTGTTTTATGCTCTTGCTAAATCTGTACGGGTCACGTGTCTGCTGATGTCCAGAGCGGGCTTCACGGCAGCCTTTTTATCTCTGCACTGCAGAAGCCTCTCATGGACACACTTAGCTTTGTATTCCCTTGGCTAGACAGATTCACCTTCCCTAGAGTCCCCAGCTCACCCACGACAGCGTTTTACCTTCTGAGTGGGACTTCTGAAGCTCCTCCCCCACCAGGAAGCCTGGCTGAAGCCATGCATTGCCCTTCTGTTTCTCCGCACTATTCCCATGTCTCACCACTTCCTTTGTGATTTGGATACTATTTCTCTCTTTCTCTGGAACAGAGCATTCTTGGTTACCCTTGCCCTTACTCGCTGCAGCACAAGGAGGCAGCTTCTCGTCACCATCTTCAACACGTGAACCATATAATATCTTGATTCAGTCTCTTGGCTCATTAGTTTTCAGATACTAAAATTACTAAAATGTAACCATGTTTCATTAGCCTAAAATGTTAATTATTCATACTTTAAATGTTATAAACAGCTCAAGGGTCTTTGAACATTTTAACTTCAATACATACCTTCTGACTTGATGTTTACCATTTTAGATAGCTCTCTTGGAAACCCCATAATTATCACCATTTTAATATATGTAATTTATACATTATATGTAATTTAATTCAGTGCTTATTCATATGAATGTTTTTCAACTAAGACTCACATTAGACTTATCTGAGAAATGGTTTTAGCAAAATTGATAGCTGAAACTTGTCAAGCAATTTAAACCAGACTTCTATACATGATTCTAATGTTCAGGAATGGCTATCAACCAATTGTACATAAATTGTGGCTTTGCCAATGCATTTGCCCACTTTCTTTTTTGTTTCTAAAAATTCCTTCTGGGAAATATTTTCCATTCTTGGAGCATATCTTTTATAACTTTTTTAATAGAAGGTATGATGTGGCATTGTTTGTATTATAACGTCTTTAGGGGCTCTGGTTATAGACAGTCGATATTGCTAAGGATACAGGCATAAGCTGATACTTTTTTGTTTTAGCTCTCTGAGGGTGTTGGTTCCCACTGTTGTAACCATGTGGTGCCTTTTGACTGCCTCATTTCCCAATATTTTTAATGCTTCTTTCTGGATGAGTAGTTTGACTTTGGAATTAACAATTTCACTATGTGGGGCTACCTCCTGACCTCAGGCTTGGCCAATGAGACTCTGCAGCTCATTCCTCAGATAATGGGCTCAGCTTCTAGCCTGTGAGAATAGTCTCTCTGCTTCTCTCCTTCCATCTCCCAACCCCTCCCACCCATGTATGTGCACACATTCCCCATGTGGGTGTGGGTGTGTATGTGTGTGTGTGTGTGTGTAATAACAATTGTATTACAATGTTGTTCAGTTCTGAAAATTATTGGTTATTATCTCTTCAAAGATTGAGTCATTTTCTCCTTCTTGAAATTTTATTGAATGTTAGTTCTATTGAATATGTCTCCCTCTTTCCTAACATATTTTCTTGCTTTCCCATCCTTTTGTGTCACACAGTGAATCATTACACCAACTTCCCTTTCAATAATATGTTCATTTGTGTCTAAAGTACATGGAACATTTAATTTTGTCAATTTTGCCTTTAATCTTTATGTTCTAGTCGGTTCATTATCAAATCTGCCTGGTTACTTTATGGTCTTTGTTTGTTCATCTAAGAGATCCAAATGAATTTAGCTGGATTTTTTTATTTGCTGCAGATGAGGTGCTTCGGCTCGGCACTTGGGGCCAACTGTTAGCCTTTTCCTTTCAAGTGTACTAGATGCCATTTGATTAATTGTCACCATCCGCACTCTTTATGTCTCCAAAATATAAAGTAAGGCATGTCTCTTGGTGAATTATGAGGGGCACTAATAATAATCCCTTATGAAAATAAAGTTCCACAGCCCCTTCCATCCATCTTCTGCCTCCGCACAGAATACATCTTTCTAGCCAGTGGTTACCAGGCAAATGGCATGCACTCCTGATCTCATTCATCTACAAAATTATCCCTTAATTTGCCTATAATTGCCCTGGGGTAAGTCTAAACCCAAGGACAGATTGATTGCCCACTGCTCTTCACCGTAACCAATTAGGCATGGTTCACATGACTGCCCAGCTCTCCAGATCAGATCTTGCCCAGATGCCCCAGGGAAATGTTATTCAGCCTTATTCAACAGCAGACATGCAGCATCAGAGGACCAACTGAGGAGGTATTATTGTTGGTTGTGGAAGGTTTGATTCCCTCCTCAAACATCACTGTGTTGACTATGTTACTAAACAAATCTACTATGGCCTTTCAAGTGCCATTAGAGAAAAGGAGGGTATGTTGCTGGTGATGGGAATAGAAGGACTTATTGCCTTCATAGAATAAGTTTCCCTTAGAACTTTAAGGAGGTCTTATAATCAATCACTCTCACATGGCTACATGTTCTTCTTCTTCAAAAGACTTCCTCTCACTAGAGAACCCAGAAGGAATGATGGCAAGTCCAGACAATGACATCATAGCTTATTCCTGAGCCCCAATTAACTAACATAATAGGCAAGTCTCTTTAGAGAGCAGAAACATTAAGATATGTACCAATATGAGAAGGGCTGTTTGTCACATGATTAGGGGTCTGGGAAATTCTATGATGGGCAAATGTGAAGTGAAGAGTCTAGAATACCAGGTGGAGCCTCAGAAGGTCTCAGACTAGGGATATCAGTGGTGTGGTTTTCAGTTTGAAACTAGAAGTGGGAAAGGGTTGTTGAGGAAGGTTCTTCACCCCAGGACCAAAGAACCTGGACTTTTGACGTCCTAGGTGGGAAGTAAACACATCCCTGTCTCGGTACCCTTTAGCTCTGGCCCATAGAATTATGTGTCTGCCAAGAGCAGGTCTTCCCCTGAGTCCACTGAGTCTCTCAGACCTACTTCTATGGAAATTCCCTCATAGACATTCCCAAAACAATCTATCTCCATGTTTCTGAGTCTTCCTTAATGTAATCAGGTTGCCAGCAAAAAAAAATCACTATTGCTTAAGCCTTATCTTTTGTCTGGAGAAGAATCACCATCATTTTTCTTCCTGAACCACAGATTGCACCCCACAACCCAAGTTGTTAAAAGAATAAAGACTGGTTAGTTTATTAAAGGTTCTCTGGGTACCAAGATCACTTTTAATGTGTGGTCACATGCAATGCTTACAATTATGCTGTGAAATTGATACTAACATTTATGTCTCAACGATGTATCCTTAAAGATTAAATGTCTTAAAAAAATTATTTGCCTATGATCATGTAACCAGAACTTGAGTCAGGATCAAGACATCTCTTTCCTTATTTTCCTTCTTTCTTTCCTTCCTTCCTTCCTTCCTTCATATATATGACAATATTTGACTGTGTTGCCCAGGTTGGCCTGGAACTCCTAGCCTTCAGTAAGCCCCCAGGCTCAGCTTCCCAAGTTCTGGGAGTAACTACAGATATGCAGTACCATACCCAGCTGTTGTACTTACTTTGTAACTGTATGAGGTGGGTGGTATCATCACTGAAAGCTAAGTGCAGTGCCACATAGATTGTGTGTGACAAGGAAAGAGCTGCGTCAGGAGAGAAAGGCATCTCTAACTATAAGTTGTGTTGGTCTCTGACTCTACACACTAATGAACGTGTGTGTGTGTGTGTGTGTGTGTGTGTGTGTGTTACTTCATCTAACCTCTTTTTTGAATAATAATCATTTAATGCCAATAAATTTCAGTCACTCCCTAGCCTCTCATCTGAAACCTACATTAATATCAATATATACTTCGAGATAATAGTGTTAGTGTAGAATAATTATGTAGTGGACTAATTTATAAGCTAAGGGAAGTAAATAGAGGATCTGACTAATGTTTACACAGTGGAAGATTTGTTTTGTCTTGTTTTATGTACACAGTGGGGATTCTTGGTCTCAGCACACTTGAAATGAGATATTGCTATGTTGTTCAGGGACATCCTGTGTTGCATGATTTTCCCTGTCCAATCATATTAGGGCAGTCGGAAGCCTGTGATTGGACAGGGAAAAAGAAGGTGGAGCTAAGAGTTGAGGAGAGAGCCTCTCAGGGAGGAGGGAAAAGGAATAAAGATGGCTGCTGACATGTACCCGCTTGGCGTTTTCTAGCCACAAGTAGCTATGATTTCACAAGGTTAGAAATATTGAGATAAAGCTTTTTTTGTTACCAATTGGCTCTGGAATTATTGTATTGGCATCTTGTAAATTGTGATATTATTGATACATAAATCTGATTGGTTAACTAAGTTTTAAGAGTCTTGATTCTACTGGGTAATTAGGTGGTGAGATGGTGACTGTGGGGTGCATGGGTGCTGCATGGTAGGGAGAGGAACTGGGGGAGGGGACACTGGAGATATGACAGGCCATCAGGAGTGTGGGAGTGTAGTCTGGTACCACAGAGAGTTGGTGGGCTCGTTTTTTTAATATTTCCCACAACAATCCTGTACCTTGTATAACATTAGGAAGCTTCCCTGCCCCTCCACACCAGATACCAGTAGTGTTTTATCCATTCTACTAAGGGCATTATTTTGTAAGGATTTCTTCAAACTGAAACCATTCTTTCTGGAGGGAGGAAGAGGGTAACCTAGTGTTCAGACTTGTTCAAGAAGTAAACAGAACTCAGAAGTCTCAGGAAGTTCTTGAAACTTACAAGATCCACCCTTCACCCTCAGCTTCTATTAGTAGTAGCAGTTGTTAGAGAGAAGAGACTCCCTGACTGGCTAAGCTGTTGGAAAACTGGACAGCCAGCTATAGAAATTCAGCTTTTCTGACTTGTCACACAGGTCCTAGAATGGACCTTTCAGTAGTGCAGCTCCCTGTGAGTCCACTTGCTACTCTAAGAGACCCATCACCAGGGCTCTGTAAGCAATGACCTCATTGTTCACCAAGTTGAACTTGGTAAGAATAATTAATTTTATCTGCCATTAGTACAGTATTTTAGGTGAAAAGTACACAGTGCATATAAAAAAAAATATCCCCAGAAACACCAGATGTCTCCTAGGAGGAAAGATCACTTTGGTTGCAAGTAACTAACGTGGTGGGAGGAAAGGGGGGCTCTGCCAGCAAACAATCTATGCACACCTATTTTGTGCAGATATTATATTGTATGTCCGCTGAGGACACAAACAAAAATATAATCTAATCTCACTGCTGTTCTGACTCTAAAATTAGAGTCAGCTGAACGTGGGCCTCCATGCAACACCCAGAGCTGCCGTGGGAGTTGATCCTGAACCCAAGCTGAGTCAGGGCCCAGTGGGTGCACACACTTTACTCAGCAAGGAAAGGAAGACAGAGGAACGAAGTCCACAGCCAGGGACCACGGCTTGCTCTGAAGACTTAGCTTTAGAAATACAACAGGGCAAATACGTAAAAGCATCCCTGTCCTTTACTGGGGAATCATACCCCTCTACATTTAATCCTCACAATAAGCCAGTCAAGTGGGTATCCATGCATTGTTTCTACTGTCTGGATTGGGAAATAAATGACAAAGAGTTGGGGGTGCAAATGAAGGAACTAAAACAAGGACAGATCTGTCAGACTCAGATGTCCTGGGAGGCAGGGGCAAGGAAATGGCTGAGACGACATGAAGCCATTAGTATGAGGCTATCCTTCCATTCACCCATTCACTTGGCAAAAATCTATGCACACCTATTTTGTGCAGATATTATATTGTATGTCCACTGAGGACACAAACGTAAATATAATCTAATCTCATGTGCTCAGATTGGCAAGAAGAAAAAGACATAGATGAGAGAGAGAGAGAGAGAGAGAGAGAGAGAGAGAGAGAGAGAGAGAGAGAGAGAGAGAGAGAGAGCACTAAACATATCTGTATTAAAGCTATGTGTGTCAGTGCTGCTGCAGGACCATGGAAGAAGGGAGACAGTGAGCCTTGGGGAAATGGTGGGAGGGTTCTCAGGGAAGAATTCTTGGAGGACATGGTTTTTGAGCTGAATCCAAGGGTATCACTGAGATTTCTTAGAGGAAATGACAAAGACCCCACAATTTATCACTAAAAGCCAACTGCTCCAAATTTTAGTTCAGATCAGACAATAGAAACTTAAAAGAAAATACTTGTACTCAAAAAAATGACAGAGTATGTTGGGAGGTGAGAGCCCTGCCCACTGTTGGTACAGGGGCACCACTCCCCAGGGGAGGTTGAGTTGGCACACCAGTTACTTATGTATTTTTCCAGGTTCTCCAATGAAACAGAACCAATGGGAAGAGTAGGGAGGGTGAGGAACATTTTAAGGAATCACCCACGCACTGGGGAGGGGAGGAGGGCAAACGTGGGAAGGTAGGCGGGACAAGCTGCCATGGATATTGCTGTCTTGAGTTCACAGAGTGGGTCTGCAGCAAGGGAACTCAGGCGGTTTCTATGCTGCACTCTCCTAGAATTCCTTCTTATGCAAAGTCACTGCTCTTCTTGGGTAAGAGACCCAGCAGACCAGAAGAGGCCCAACCATATCATATGTAAAAAAGTTCGGATAAAACCATGTTTCACTGAAAGTCTATTGATTTTAATAGCAGTTGCACTCACAAATATATTCACACCAATATCCAGATTGGTACTTGACCAAATAACTGGGCTCCCTAGCTTAACCAAGTTGACACATAAAATCAGCAGTCACCTCAGCCTTGTGTATCATGTGTTAGAAATGTATTGTTATAATCAAAAAAAATTAATTCTTCCATCTGGAAACCTCCTAGAGTTAGGGAGGAAGGATCTACAACCTGACATGGCAAAGGTTTCAGAGCCTTTGAAGAAACTGTAGCTGGAGACTGCAGAGAGAATCCACCTGCTAACATTCAGTGGGCTATTTTAATCCCACTCCTACAAACATAAAACTCAGTAATCCCCAGCCCTAAAGCTGGTCTCTCAAGGTTTGGAAAAATCTTCTAGTCTAGTCTAGTCTAGTCTAGTCTAGTCTAGTCTATATATACACGAAAGGAGTTTGATGGTTTTGTTTTTCTGTTGTTATCATTGTTGTTTGTTTGTTTGTTCACAGTCTTCATGATGAATCATTTCATAAAATGATAAATGAGACAGCTAGCTTCTTCCAGCAGAAGGAAACATTCGTGTCTCCATGCCATCTACAGAAATGTCTGGCTCTAGCTGTGTGCATACATAGACACGCTTTTATTCTTTGCCCATTGGTTCTTTTTCTCAATTGACAAAGGGATGAAATAACATCATTCAGGACAGAAACACAAGCATTTGCCTAAGGACATCCATGCAGATACAAGCAAAGTAAGCCTTAGTTCTTGGCATGGTGGAAGCATTGCTCTCTGTGGACGTCATTTGGCAGTTTTATTACTATTATCCTCACATTTGAACAGAGAAATGGCCCAGAAAAGTAGCTCAGGTGTAAGGGCCTGTAAAATTACCTTCATAGATTTACTGGGTTTTTTTTTATTTCCTTCCCATCATTTCAGCTTTCAGAATGCATTTGTAAAGGAAAGAAGAGATTCCTATGCAGAGATCTTTAATTTAGCCACCAGTTAATTTGTTTCAGAATTGACATGCTTTGAAAGGGAATCCACACAAAAAGAAGCTGAATAGGTCTAAGTACACTGAATTGCTCACTATGAAAAAGAAGAGAAATAAGGGGGGGGGAGGAGAGAAAGAAAAAAAGAAAAAAGGAAAAGAAAGGTTTTTCTCTCAATTTTTCCCTGACAGAAAAGATAACGTGTCAGAAGTCTGTGAGCCAAAGCAGGCACATCCCAAATAAGTTTGGCTATTGAAGCAAGCACTGCACTCTGCTTCCGAAGGATGGTAGAGGCCAGAGGGGAGGGGCCTGAGAAGAAGATGATAAATTATTCAGCTTTACGAGACAGTGATAAAAATATAAACTCGACCCTGTCACGAATCTTCGCACCAGCTGAATAAATTCGAGCTTGGAGCTGAGTCAGCAGTTTGCCTCTGATTAAAGTCAGTCGGGCTCAGGGCTTCAGGACGAAGGCAGAAACCCTGTAAGTTCCTTGGAAACGCCAGCTAGAACAATGGAGGAGAGGTATAATGCTAAGAGGAAACAGTCGGCCGAAGCTTAGCACAGGGGTAAGGTAGAGCTTGTAATCACAGGGTGAGGATCTCTTGGAGTGTCTTCGTGATTAAGCATTACACGTCATGAAGGTCACTCATGTCTGCTCTTCTCCCAGATGTGGTTCTCCATTTTCATTTCATCTTCCATCTGTATCTTCCTGAGCTGTGCATATCAAGTGATGACCAGCATTGGCCCTCTGCTCGTCCAATGCTGGAGCCCCAGGAAGCAAAATGCAAGAACTTCTCCCAATTAGATGAGAATGCTTTTTCCCAATTAGATGAGAATGCCTTTTTGTTCACACCTATTTGAAGTGGATCAAGAGATGGAGAACACATATAAGATGACAATTTGGTGCTCAGACTCCTACCTCCCTGGATTCAAAGGCAAAAGAAGCTCTTGGCTCTACCGCCTCAGTCATCCTTGTCTCTACCCCAGAGGCAATGACAGGGTTAGATTTGAGGGCTCAGTGAGTCACAAGCAAAGGGCTTGGAATTGTCAGGCACACCTGATAAGGGCTAAATAAATGTGGTGTCTTTTGAAAACATGATGCTTAAACACATACTGCCCACTCACGAATCGGGTAAATTTGATGTTTCAGAGAAAAATCACCAGACACTCAACTGATCTGCTCATCTGCATCTATTTAACATCTTGGTTCCTGTGTCCAGTCAGAGTTACGTGAATAATGGATTATCCGCTCTGATCACTCTCTCAGTGTGGCTATACACTCTTACAATTCACTGTAGTGCTACAATGTAGTGACAGTTGTGGAACTCTATCAGTGTCATGTAATAACAGGGCTTAATGAACCCATTCATAACTATTGCTGGGGAAGTTTTCAGACTGTCCAAAATTGTGCCTAGCATGAAAGGGCACCAAAGAACCACAGGACAATGACAGCCTTCCCAACACTGACAGCTGTTGAGGGAGAAACAGACTCCTGCTGAGCCACTAATGGATGATGCCAGTGGGTGAAGAACAGTAATTCTTGCCAGATTCAGTGCCCTCATAAAGTAGTTCATCATGACAAACCATTTGTGGGTTTAGACCATATTGCAGAGGGAGATGCAAAGAAATGAAGGTAGACAAGGCGGTCAGATGGGCACACATACACACTCACCCCCAACCCATTAGAATTTCCCAGGACCCTCATCCCTTGTTGCCAAATAAATATTTAACCAGAAATTATGACGATATATTCAGCAGTCACACGATGTTATGCAGCAGTGATGCTGATGGCTTCTGACCTGTCTTCTCTGTAGCTTAGAGGAATTCCCTCAACCCTGAGCAGGAGTGATAGAGAGCACAGTAGGATGGGAATCCTCCTAATTGTCCCCAGAGTGCCACCAATGGCAATTCCATCCTGAAGTCCTTCTTCAGGCTAACACAAATCCACTCCTCTACTCCCTACCCCGTTGTCTTCTTTGGCCCCAGAGCCAGCAGAAGGCCAATGGCACTTTTTAATAATATCAACCAATGTCACTCAGAAGGTTTAAGAATGAGCCTCTGTATCCCCTTCCCTGGTGGATTTGGTTGTAGGTCTTGCCTCTAAGGATGCAGCACAGGACACGAGATGAGGGAATGAGCAGCTTTAAGATAGGTGTATTAGTTTGGAAGAACTTCAGGGTTATTTCTCCTGTAGCTTCCATCACCCCTCAGGAATCCCTTGGCTTTCATTCAGCCAATGTCTCTGATGTGGAGGAGACACCAGTCAGGGCTGACACTGGGGAGTGCTTTTCAACCACAGTGACACAGTGAAGGATAACCTGGACGGAGACCAGCTCCACAGTGACAAACTTTCTCCCACAAGACCACACCTACTCCAAAAAGACCACACCTCCTAATAGTGCCACTCCCTGGGCCAAGCATATTCAAGCCTCCACAGGTTGCTAGGAACAGAGCAAGAGGCAGGAGAGGCTGAGGTGCTGGTAGGCCCATGAGCACTGCAAACAAGTGGACCCTTGAAGATGTGACAAGCTGTCCAAATGCATTGTCTTAGTTGGAGCCGAGACATGCTGGGGGCTGTCCTCTGTTCTGGCAGAGTCAGTAATTAACCTCTCTTCCATACCATACTCAATTTGGGGCTCAGGTCATATTAGCTTATTGGCACTCAAAAACCAATACCAAAAAGAGTCAGCTCAGACACTGAGACCAAGTGGTCTCTGAACATCAGAGAAACATCACTCACAGCCACAGGAGATCCTTGAACCCACTATGTGGTTGAGATGACCTGGAACTCCTGATTCTCCCATCTCCCAAGGTCTGGGAACACAGGCATGTGCCCTCACTCCTGGTTTACGGACTACATGGTTTTCAGGAGCAAATCTAAGGTTTCCTGCATGCTATGTAAGCACTGTACCAGTTGTGCTACATCCCCGTCTTAGTTAGGGTTTCTATTGATGTGATGAAACACTATGAACAATAGCAAATTGGGGAAGAAAGGACTTATTTAGTTTACATTCCCTTATCACAGTCCTTCAATGGAGGAAGTCAGGACAGGAACTCAGACAGTCCAGAATCCAGGGACCAGGGACTGATGCAGAAGCCATGGAGGGTGCTGCTTATTGGCCTGTTTCTCATGACTTGCTCAGGCTGCTTTCTTATAGAACCCAGAACCACCAGCCCAGGGATGGCCCTACCCACAATAGGCTGGGCCCTCCTTCAATGGTCACTAAACAAGAAAACGCCTTACAAGCTTGCCTACACCACGGATGCATTTTCTTAACTGAGGGTCCCTCCTTTTAGAAAACTTTAGCTTGTGTCAAGTTGACATAGCACTAGTCAGCAGAATTCCCAATCTCTGTTATCTAGTGTTTAAGAAATCACATTGGACTATCCTGTTAGAAAGAAAGGCTTAAGGAACAACTTAAAATAGATATGTATCATCAGTGATCTAAACCCTATGATATAATCCCTCACTTGAGTCTGGGATGTGATAGCAAGAACCTTGGCCCAGCACTCCCATTATAACATGGGCTTGGAACCATATCAAACAAAGAAAAGATATGGAAAGGAGTCTATGTTTTCACCACCAGCAGGCTCTGTGGTCCTTTTCAGTGTAATAAAAACCAAGGCAGTTGAATTAAATTTAGCAGCCCAGTGAGTAAGAAGTACATAAAACTCAGTGGTGCTCTAATAAAGTATCATTATGTAAATTGAGGTATAATGCAAGGTTACAGAACTGGTGGTCTGGATGAACTCCAGGGTCTGGGTCATCTTCAAACAATACATTGTTTCCCAAGTGGATGTGTTAGGAGGTATGCATGGAGACTGGTAGTCTTTCCTGGCCTCTTCACATCTAGGAAGTAATTGTATGACCATTGGAAATTGAAACAAATGAGAGATAAAAATGAAAGGTTATAAATTATTCATTAAAGAACATGGAGCTGTGGTGAGGCGTTATTGGGAAGGAGGCTGAAGTGAAGATTCTTACAAACATCACTCAGTATGTTCAAGGCTCCATTGCAGTATCACTCCTGGCCCTCCAAGATTCCATGGCTAAAACAAGAAGGTTGATACACAGGCGCTTCTATATATGCCTCGTAGTTCTGTACTATATCTTCCCTACCTCAGGCTAGAATCCAGGGGAGCAGAGGCAGTCTAGAGCCTCGATGCTCACTGTAGCAGAGGACGAGAGCTCTGAGTGGCTTCCTGTTGCCAGCTAAATGCTTTATATTCTCATCACTAATACCCAGAGTGCATTAGCCAATGCTAGAGACATGACACTACCCGGGTCACAAGGGCAGAAGGAAGTGTGACCTTGCCATACATCCAGAATGTAAGCAGAAACACTGCCTCAGCTGCACTAATGGCAAATCCATCTCCTATCATTGTATTTGCATAAAGCTGGGCTGATCACTCCCATAAATTCAGAAGGTTCAGAAGACTGGCTATAATGTTATTAGCTTTTTTTTTCAAAGGCAAACATCAACACAGAAAACTAGAGGTCCCTTAGTGACTTCAGTATAGGTTGCTGAAAGTGAAGTGGTACTTGGGGATCATCAATTGTCACCCTGCTTCCATGAGTAACTCAAAAAAAAAAAAATTCCACAAGTGTGGTTAATCTTCTTCCTGATAGGCTCAGTGATCACCAGGATCCAATCAGCAACTGGAAGTAATGTATCAGTATAAACTTCTCTCAAAGTGACTGACTTGTGTGGACAGATGAAGATGGAGGGTGATCTGAAAGGTCCAGAGCAGCTGTTCCAGCTCAAAGGACAAAAGGAAGAGATCAAAGAGGATGTTTTATGAATTGTCTAGAGTCTGCAATGTGATGGATGGAAACGTGATGTCTGTGGGTATGCCCCTTGTACTAGTGTGTGTCTCACAGCCCCATTGCTACCTTATGATATGATTCTATGATGTTATTCCATCCTGTGTCTTCTATGGATGCAGGTCCTCATGGTGCCTACCACCCCCAGAAATGTTCTAAGAGTACTCCGAGTGTCTGTCAATGTGTTGCACCCTGCAGGTTGCACTTCACAGAGTTATCGCTTTACAGAGGCCACCGGGGCAGCCCCGGGCAACACAGCATCACTTCTAGCATACAGTCTCTTCATACTGCTTTTCTGGGCACTGAAACACTTTACGCTGTTCTCCACCTCCATACGCCTGTCTGTCATGCCCCTCACCAAGACTCACCTAAGGGCCTCAGCACCAAGGGTGATCTTCTTCGGCACTGCTAATCCTTACCCATGGCTCACCGCTCTTTACCACTTGAGCCCTCCACCTGCCAAAATATAGCAAGCAGTTTAGCAAACTAAAAGAGGGGTAACTCCTTCTCTGTGAGGGGAATCCCACAGCTGTGAGTGACTAGGGTGACGAATAACGTCATGTTTAATTAAATGGTTGTCAAAGCACGGAGTCACAGAAGTTTTTCTATAAGCAGGTGTGAAGAACTTGGGACTATGTCATATACCAACTAGACATGGAGGACCAAAGTGCCTTCAGAATCACTCCTCATTCTACAGCTATTACATTTCCTCATGGGTTAATTTAATTTGTGTACTATATCCAATATATCTTAGGACATTGATGGGTGTATGGTATTCCATGTATGCTGTGGTTTGAATGTAAATTGTCCTCTCTAGGTCCATGCATTTGAACACTTGGTTCCCAGCTGGTGGCAATGTTTTGAAAGATCATGGAAGCTTTAAGAAGTAGAGACTTGCTAGTGGAAGTGGGTCACTAGGGGAAAGAAGGAGGAGAGTAGGAACTGAAGTTTTATAGCAGGACCCTAATTTCTGTCTATTTTCTGCTTCCTGGTTCACAAAGATGTGGGGAAGTAAGACTTCCTCTGTATACTCCAGTCTCCATTGACCCTCCGACCATGCCTTTCCCTTTACAATGAGCCATTTCCCCTAAAACCATGAGCCAAAATCAACACACCCTCCTAAACACTGCTCCTCACCAGGTGTGTGGTCATACATTCAAGGAAAGCAACTGCTACAACAACGTGACTATTTCTATGGTGCCCTTGCTCAGTGTTCAAGTCCTCTCTTGACAAGCAATTCCCTTCCACAAATGGCTCCTTTCGCCACTGCAACCAACGTCTGCAAAGTCCTTCCTACCAGCCATGTCCTGAATAGTATTTTTTTTGTCACCTTTACACAAGTTAGAGTTATCTGAGAAGATGAACCTTGATTAAGAAAATGCCTTTCAGATTGGCTCTAGGCAAGTCTGTAGGGCATTTTCTTGATTGATAGTTGATGTGGGAGGGCCCAGACACTGAGAGCAGTGCCACTCCTGGGAAGATGTCCTGGATTGGAGGAGAAGGGAGGCTGAATAAACAATGAGGAGCAAACCAATAATAGCATCTGTCCATGTCCCCTGTACCAGTTCCTGCCCCAAACTGTTGCCTTGAATTCCTGCCCTGACTTTTCTGGACGATAGACTAGGTTTATAAGATGAAATAAAGTATTCTTCCCCAAGTCGTTTTTCATTACAGTATCTTATCATAGCAGCAGAAACCCTAAATAAGACAATTAGTAAAAGGTGTCCAGCCTAAGCTTTCTCCTTACAGTACACATAAGAAACCAAAGGTCAGAGAGTAAGTAGATCCTTAAATATTAGAGTAAGACATGATAGAGCCAGATCCAAACTCACATATGCCTGCCATTATGCCATGAGTAGACACCATAGTATAATGAATCATTTATACCATGGGGAACAGGGATCCTCAGTCACAGCTGATTTTGTCCCACAAGGAGACATTTGGTCACTCTGGAGGCGTCTTCAGCTGTGTAATGGAAGGTAGGACATTCTAGTAGGTAGAGGGCAGAAATGCTGCTAACCATCCTCCTTTGAACAGGATGAACTTCCCACCCCCCAAACAAAGAGAATCAGGTCCAATATGTCAGTTGTACTGAGGATAAGAGATCCTGCATTAAGGAAAAATAAATCACATTAAATTGTTAAAAAGAGATAATCAGGGACATTCCTGAAGGACATGCTGAAATACTGTCAGAAACCGAAGAGGACAGAAACATCACAGGTATTTACAGAAAAGTAAGAAAACATGCATGTGAGAAGGCAGAGGGAAAATCGGCAGGATGCACGAGGCCCAACCCAGAAAACCTTAGAATGCCAAGAATTTAAGTGAGGAAAACCCAGAACAAGACAAAATACTGCAGGATCACAGAGTTCACTCCCTGGGGCTGCCAACATGGCCCATCATGTGATATGAGTACCTGTACCCACAAAAGATTCTTCTAGGGTCTCAAATGCTCTAGCGGTCTAACCTGGTGTGTGCACTTTTGTCCACAGCATGTCTAAAGCAGTAGAATTGTTTCTCCCCTTCCATTCTGCAAAGCTTTCTCCCGTTCTGCAAAGATTGTTAGAGAATCTTTTCCCTTTTCCTCATTCTTCCTTGAAATACTCAAGCTGTACAAGGTCAAATGGTCTTACATAAAACAAGTAGCATTTTCTTTTCTACAAAAAGTATGTATTGTTGAGGGAAAGAGGTAGGAGAAAATAGAAGGACTTTGGCTTGAGCTCTTTGGAGCCACTTTCCCTGAATGGTGATTAGCTTGGACAGGTATTTCCCCCTTCAGCTCTGCATGTGGGCTCAGCTCTCAGGGAGAGTGCGGATCTGTACAAAGAAGCCAGGAGCATAATTCTCAAAAGATCCCAGGGAGAGATGGTGGAGGCTGTGTGTACACAGAACCTACCTTTAACATTCCACAACTCGAGAGCTCTGTTTTGGAATTGTTCTACTTATCCCTCCCACATCGGCAAAGAAACGACATTCCTAGGTCTGTTCAACGTAGGGGTTATTTATTTCCAAACAAAAGAATTAGGAACTGTGAACTTTAAGGCTTTAACACTAACATGAACTCCTGCAGGTATTTCCCCCTCCTGTAGGTATATCTCCTGCAGGAGACAGATGGCGTTTAGAATTTCCAAGGAAGAAAATTTTCACTGTTACATGTGAAGCTTGAATCCATGCAGGATGAGTCATCAGGATGAGTGGAGTTGCTATATCTTAGCTTCTATTTCCTGATTAGATGGTTTTTCTTCTCTCTTTTTGTCATTCAACCTGGCATCTACAGCACTGACAACTTTTCCATTCAACCTGAAGGAAATTCTTTGAATTTTCCTGTACTTGGAGGCTCACCTAGGATCATTCCAGAATGCTGCCCCAAGGCTCAGTCTAGAATGTTGATGAGTCAATTTATAGAGAGACTTCAATGTGAAGGTTTAACTTAATATGAGGATGTCAGAACAGCCTGACATATGAGTGTGTGAGTGTGTGTGTGTGTGTGTGTGCGCACGCGCACACATGCATGTGTGCGTGTGCATGTGTATATATACTTTTATATATCAAAGTATATACTTTATATAGAAAATGTTGTATTAAAGCCCCAGTTCTCAACCTGTGGGTTACAACCACTTTGAGGACTGAATGACACTTTCACAGGGGTCTCCTAAGACCATAGGAAAACACAGATATTAATATTATGATTCATAATGGTAATGATATTACCATTAGGAAGTAGCAACAAAAGTAAGTTTATGGTTGGGGTCACCACAACATGAGGAACTGTATTAAAGGGTTGCAGCATTAGGAAGGTTGAGAACCACTGTATTAAAGAGTATGTATCATCTTTCTCTATCTCCCTTTCTTAACCCCCATCCTTTCTAGCCTTGCTTTCTCTTTTGTTTTCCATGCTTGTCTTCTTGCTATCATCTTTTCAAGCCTTCCTTATTTCAATTCAATGTTCATGTGTATACTTCCTGAAGTCTTTACATTGGAGAGACAAGACTTTTTTCCCTTCACGTAGGTGGCCCTTTAAAGGGTCCAATCTTTTATTAAGACAATGAGGTACAAATATTTATCGTCATTTAATTTATGTGTATATGTGTGCAGACATAATGGGATACTACTATTTAGCCAGAAATATAATGGAGTGTTTCTATGTGTGACTGTGTGTGTGTGCACACATGCTGAGATATTATTTATCTTTAAAAGGAAAAGAGTCCTGTCACTTGCAACAACGTGAATGAATCAGGGAGATACCATATACTAAGTAAAATAAGCCAGGAAAAGAAGGCAAAATACTACATGATTTCACATAGAGAACTAAAAAGGCCTATTCCACTGTTTCCTTTAATTTATATCTTTGTATTCTTTGTGGGTTTATGCTATGTTTATATTTAATATGGGATGTGTGCATGAACATGAATGAGGACAACTTATCAGTGCTTGTCTATCACTGAGGAGTTTGACTCCCCACATTAACTGCCTATAGCTCCTCAGGGAAAGGTGGGGCCTTATGAGCCCCTTCCCCAGTCATGGTGGGATTTGATGGCCCAGTCTCATGCAGGTTTTGTACTGATGGCCACTGCTACTGTGAGTTCATAAGTTTAACCACCCTGTCATATTCAGAAGGCAGTGTTTCACAGCATCCTGTTCCACCCTTCCAGTCTTACATTCTTTTAGCCGCTGTTCCGAGATGCTCTCTGACCTTGGAGGAGGTGATATGAGAGTGTTCAAGTCAGGAGGTAGAGCATTAGGTGCTTGTTCTCAGCATATTGACCAGTTATGAATATTTGTATTAGCTATCATTTACTGCGAACAGAAGCTGTTCTGTCTATGGCTGAGAGCAGCACCCATCTACAAGTGTAAGCAGAAATATTTAAATGGCAGATTGATACCGTGTCTATCTAGAAAATCAACAGAAGTAAGTTTCTTCTTAGGGCCTATGGCCTTCCCAGTCATGGGATTTGATCAGGTTTACTGTCCTAGGAATGGATGCCTCCCATGGAGTAGGCCTAATTCCCAATCCAAAATCAGTCAGCTACACCCATAATAGTCTCTTTCACCAGTGCACATCTCATGACTGACACATGTCTTGGAACCATTCATGGTTTGCTTCCAGTTTATATCATTGGTGACTTTTCTTCCCTAGAAGCCCGAAAGCATCTTCTAGCACTGGGAAAGCCAGCCCTCAGGGAGAAAGAAAGCTTTCAGCTTCATTTCTCTGTGCCTTACAATCAAAATGTGTGGTGTCTTCAATGGCAGGCTGAAAAGGGCAAGTTTATCATAATGGCATAATGGGTTACTATTAAAGTGACGAAAGGTTCTAGAGTTAATTTAGAGCATGGTAACTATAAATAGTAAAACCTGTATTTTGTGTGTGGAATTTGTCAAGAGGAAAAGTGTTCTGATCACACACATAGAAGACAGCTCTTTGAAAGAATAACTGACTTGATTGTGATTTTCAGTTCCTATGGTTATGTATATGACAGCACCATGTTGCAGACCTTAGAAACATACATTACATATAAAATAAATATAAAATTTAAAAGTACTCTCAGAAAGAAATAAAGCACATATTCCCTCTCATGCAGAATCTAGGCAGTAAGGTTTGTGACTATAGACAAATATACATGTGGGTACAGTATAACATGAAGGGGAGTAAAAAAGCTAATTGTTTGCCTGGTTCTAATTCTGTTGTGGATTTTTATTGTTGTCTTGGTAAGGATAAGTACATAAAATATAAAGTATAGTCAATCCTGAAAGTGTAAACTTTAATGTGACGCTTCACATTTTCTGTTTTGAATGGTGATTCTGACTCCATGTCATTTACTAAAGTTGTATAGACTTGAGGGCTATGCAACTTTTTAATTTTGGTGTGTGATGTTTGTATTTCTTTGTGAGAATTTTTAATAGTAAAGTTCATAATAAGTTTAAAGTGTTGGAGTTAATTTCTTAAATATCTCAAATACTAAAGCTTAGAAGTTCCTAAGAATGCAATTATCACAACACATATCAAAGGATTCCCAGATTAATAATCTCTAGCCCTAAGGAAGGTATATAAACACACACACACACACACACACACACACACACACACACACCCCTCCATAATTGCATGCATATATTTCCAGAGCCCCTGGACTTTCAATATGTAATACAATTTTCAAATACCTTAACAGTGGTAGAGGAGGATCAGAGGGCAGATAAGCTGAAACAGTTTGGCTCACCTAAAAATCACTCATAACTAACTTACATTCCTAACTAACAAGCATTTCTGAATTTGAGGTACCTGATTCTCTAGCCTGAATCACTCACATATGCAAGTCTGGATGACATCATGGCCTGATTGCCTGAACCCAGAATAAAGCCTCCAATAAAGCCTTTGGCTTTCCAGCCTAGAGCACAGACACGGACCTCAAAGATGCCAGTGCCCTGGAACATGCAGGCTGTGGCTGCAAACATGGCACATGCCTTTAATCCCAGCACTTGAGAGGCAGAGGCAGGCAGATTTCTGAGTTCAAGGCCAGCCTGGTCTACAGAGTGAGTTCCAGGACAGCCTGTGCTACACAGAGAAACCCTGTCTCGAAAAACCAAAAAAAGAAAAAGAAAAAGAAAGAAAAGAAAAGAAAGGTGCCTGCGTTCCTGAGGGATCTCAGAGATCTTGCTCTGACCTTAATAAGCTTATTTCTGGATTTATTGTTACACTAAAACAAAAAGGTCAAACTTTAAAACAATGGGGGGAGGATTTTAGTTTTACCAGGATGTAATTTAGTCTGTGATGGTTGCCCAAAGTTGACAATGTGAGGGGCAATATCCTATCAGTCTGAAATCCCTCCATCTGCAATCAGAGTGTCTATCAACTGTGAGATGATAAAGCAATGGTCTCAGAGCCCTAAGGCTTCACTGAAGGTGTCTTCATTTCTCTAACCCCTGGATTACTATCTCCACCTCTGTACCTGTTTCTATGTACTGCACTGTCTGTCCCTACAATGATTAGGACCATTCCTTTGGCTGATCTCAGTCCTGCCTCTTCTAGGATAATTTGATACACTGTTATGCTAATGTCCACCATGCCTTGCACAAGAGCAAAGTAAGGAAACAAAGGGAAGGTGAGAATAGATAGTCAGGTACTAAGCAAGGAAGATGGAGCTGAGCTTCAAGAAGACAGTAAGCAGTTTCAAGAAAAGTCAAGAAGAGAATGTTCTATCCACAATAGCTAAGAATGACCTCAAGGGCAGATCAGTATTGAAAATGGGGATCCAGAAAGAATGGTATTAAAATTGGATGTGAAGGGATCCTTTTCATGTAGGGTGGAGTGGGAGTCATGCACTAATCTTCTAAAGGAAAGCTTCTGCGTGGTGAAAATGCTGTGGTCTATCTTGGGGATGTCACATGAGAATG
This sequence comes from Tokudaia tokunoshimensis, assembly GCA_036184795.1. NCBI lineage: Eukaryota > Metazoa > Chordata > Mammalia > Rodentia > Muridae > Tokudaia > Tokudaia tokunoshimensis. The sequence continues at coordinate 76,184,683 of BTHU01000016.1, forward strand.
CCAGTGTATACACAGTTTTGCCAACTCAGCCTAGCCCAGGTAAGTGTGGTCCTCTTGTCTTGCCTATAGGGGGGGTACTGAGGGTACTTAGAAATGTCCTAGATAACATATAATTCCTAGACTGAAATCTTTGAAAGCACCCTAGAACCTTCCCTTTGATATACTTCTTCCCAAAGGAGTGGTGAGGTGGTTGTCAATGAGTGGGAAGGTGGTGTACATGGGTGGTGAGGTAGTTGTGCCTGAGTTGGTGAGATGGTTGTGGATGGGTGGGAAAGTGTTTGTGTGGTGGTAGATGAGTGATAAGGTAGTCATAGATGCATAGTGAGGTGGTTGAGGATGAGTAGTGAGGTGGTTGAGGATGAGTAGTGAGGTGGTGGTGGAGGAGGGGTGAGGTGGTGGTGGAGGAGGGGTGAGGTGGTGGTGGTGGAGGAGGGGTGAGGTGATGGTGGAGGAGGGGTGAGGTGGTGGTGGAGGGGGGGTGAGGTGGTGGTGGAGGAGGGGTGAGGTGGTGGTGGAGGAGGGGTGAGGTGGTGGTGGAGGAGGGGTGAGGTGGTGGTGGAGGAGGGGTGAGGTGGTGGTGGAGGAGGGGTGAGGTGGTGGTGGAGGAGGGGTGAGGTGGTTGTAGATTAGGTGTTTCTCTGCTATTCCTGCTGGGATGATAGATTAAATGTCATCCTAGTGGTTTGTGGAGCACCAGGGAGGACAAGGATTGGAGTGAGGTGGGTAACAGCAGAGGGAAAGGAGGCAAGATTTATGTTCCAAACAGGAAATGCCAAGAGGGCACTTCACAATGGAAGCTGTTCATCAAGACCACCGGGACCCCAAGGACACGAACAATTTAGATTTGGCACATATTCCATCAGCTTAATTGGAGGTGACACCTGAGGTCACAGGGGAGAAACCAATGGAGTGAGGACAGACTTGCTTCTGGCTCCTCTGGCCCCATATGTAAGAAAATCCTTGTTTTAGAGGTTCCTCCCTTTGTTTCCATCCCTCCTGTGTGCAGTCGGTAAAAGTGACAATCTTCATTCTATCATTTATATTAGCCCAGAGATCGCTAAGCTTCCTTGAAAAATAATCTATATTCCATTTTTCAAAAAAAATAAAGGCAGAAGGCAGACTCAATGGAGAAACAAGTAGAGACCCCTTCCTCCCCCAGAGCCATTTATCTGTAAGAATTTCTCCAACTAGGATTTACTAAGACAATATTTTGTTACAGACATTAGAAATACGCCATTGTGCAGGTCATATAGGGTTCCTATCCTCAAAGAGATGAATATGCAACAAGATACCAGGACTGAGAAATGTATGATAAAAGCATGGAGGCACATGGACCTACAGAACTGGATGGTGCTTCTAACTGTACCAAGGAGACAGGACTCCTCAGGAAAAGGATCTTTGTTCTAGGAAAGGCCACTGGGAATGAAAAATTTTTCTAGCCACCAGCACTGTCTCAGAATCAATCAAAGTTATAGCTTTCAATTATAGCAAGATGCTACATCTCATCTAAAGTATGCTGCCTTGAACTTAGGTCAAGAGATATTGAATGTGTGCTAGAGTATTGGCTGGCTTTCAGCAGCAATATTTGAGAAACATGTGTTATGTGTGTTGAGTTATTCCTGAATTCTGGAGGCTCTGAAATAGTTTATTATCTGAGAGGGGCTGTTCTCCTCTGTGAGGACATGCCAATGTTGGTGTCATTCCTGTTGGAGCACAGAGAACCTGCATAGAACCCACTGAACTACTCCCACCAGGCCAAGCAGGCAAGACCCTGTAGAGATCTCCATGACCTGGGCTTCCACAACCCTTCCCACCAAGGGACTGCTTTAAATCTAGAGCTTTGCCTCTCCTTCCCTGTTCCTTTTAGCCTGGCCCCTCCTTTCTCCCTGCTTCTCTTTCCTTTATACCCTTTCTTCCTCCCTGCCTCACTGGTCCTGTTTTTCCTTACCAATGGTCCATTGAGGTAAAAGATGGTCCTCAGACTGTTTTGTTTTTTCCAATCAAAGAAGCATACTTCTTTTCTGGAAACTGGTGGCATAAGGAAGAGGGCCTGTGACTTCTCCTTTTGGAACCTGGAGCCTAGGTAGAGTTCCCATAGGAAGTTAAGGCTAGGTTGAGAGGTGAGAGATGAGACTGATAAACTGATGGGCAGAGTTTTTCCAGGAGTGACAATTTGTCATGGAGACCCAGCTCTCTGGAGAAGAGACCACAGGCCGTGTATTCTGTAGGGTCTCAGGCAGAAGTAAGGGCAGAAAGTGGACAGAATAGGCTTGTAAATTACACTAAAGAATTCAGAGTTTGTGCTGGGGTTAAGGAGAAGTTGGTGAAGGCTACGCCATAGAAGACTTTGTTAGGTCTATTGTGGCTTCTGTGTGGAGAAAGAATTGAAAGGACAAAACCTAGAGGCAAGGATGCCAACTTGATAGTTACGACCAAACATGGGCCAGGAAGAGAGAAAACATGTAAAAATAAAGAATATACAGAGAAGCAGGCATGGTCAAGAAGTTTTAGAGGCTAGAATTATGAAAAGATAGGGAGGAAGGAAGTGGGGAGGAGAGAGGAGGGAGAAGAAGAGGGAGTGAAAAAGATGGGGGGAGGGGGGAGTGTAAATCTTGGGAACCAAGCTTGAGTGCCCAGTGTAAATGGAGAAATTCACTGTGTGTAATAGACTAAATATTTGTGATTCTCCAAAATTCATGAAGATATTAGGAAATAGAGGTTTGAGGATATAATTGGTTACATGAGGTTATCAGAGTTATACCCTGTGGAATAATTAGAGCCTCTCTAGAAAGAAGTGTGACCAGATAGGCAGAGTTTGCCTTTCTAAGCAAGGCTGTATGGAGAAAGAGGACTTTGTGCAGAAAAGGATCTCAGGTCTACAAACACTTTAAACCTGACCTTTCAGTGTCTGGAATTGTGAGAAATAAATGCCTGTTGTCAACACCTGGTGGGGGGAGTGCCAGATGTGTGAGTGGGTGGGTTTACAGTAACATTCAAAAGAGAAGTCTAAGCTGAAGGTAGTTTTAGGGCCATCCACTTGCAAGAGGAATGGACAGGCATAGGTGTACATAGATGACCAGGGTGATGGACAGAAGTGTGTGAAAATGGACCCGAAGGAGAGAAAGAAGGAGGTGAACTGAAGGGAGAGGAGAGGAGAAGAGTGGCTTTGGCTTATCAATACCTGCTTCACCCTACAAAGTCCATGGCCACTATGGTCCAAAGTGAGGAATAGCTCAAAGATCACATACTGAGTCACAGGTCAGGGAACCTAAGTACATAATTGTGTCCCTGACAGAAACATTCATTTTGTAGCCCAGTGACAATGGGATCTGAAGAAACCAATGTCCACTGAAGGGCCTGAGATCTGTCACTGTGGCTGTGGCTGTGAAACAACTTTGTTAAACATGAAGAATATCAGAGAGAGAGAGAGAGAGAGAGAGAGAGAGAGAGAGAGAGAGAGAGAGAGAGAGAGAGAGAGAGAGATGTCATCGTGGTGATCAGAGTTATTCTTCCCATCACTAAAGGTAGGAGAACAAACCAAAATGGTTCTAGCCTTGTCCCAGGCTACTGACTAGTGATGGCCTGCCCTCATTTCTGGCCTTGGATCCTACTCCCTGTCATCCAGTCACTCATTTTTGCCCTTGTATTTTGTGTTAGACTATTCTATTCTGAAGCTGTGAATCTTCTCCATTAAAACCAGTGACGAAAATGCTTCCACTGGAGAGAAGGAAAATACAGCCAGACTGACTTCCTCTGAGACCTGGGACACTGTCCTCAGGCCCCCTCATCCTGTCAGCTTTTTCCTTAGAGAAAACAGAGAGTCTAAGACACAGGGCATGTTTGTGCCTCTCACACCGGTGTTTGCTATTTCTGCTCCACACCATCACGGATAATGAAAGTCGACGGGCTTCTTGGGTTTCCTTGCTGTCTGCCACTGTCATTCCCATTTGTTGGATCTCTTGCCTTTTTAGCACAAAGTTGTTGTGTTTGGGCTCCCATCTGCCAGGCAGTGATAAATTCCAAGAAAAACCCATTCTTATTGAATTATTTTCGGAATGTTTTGCAAACATGTCTAAATGATGTGGCAACCAGTTCTGCTCTGAGATCTGGTTTTGACTTCAGGTTAATTCAAGTAGAGAAGAGAAAGGGAGAGAGCAGAGCTTTCACACACTGAAGTGTCTCCTTCATTCTTTGGGGTTGGGGGAGGTTGGTTTGCTTGTTTGTTTCTTCTTTTACACAGAGACTTCTGCTCCTTTTCAGCACCCAGACAATGAAAATCCCATTCCACAGCCTGATCTCTAAAGGTAGAAGAACAATTCACAGGAATTCCAGACTTGCTCTGGGCATGTTGGAATACAGAGGGAAAGCTCTCTAATTGGGTTCTCTAGCAGGAGAAGGACCAAGTCAGGTTAGAAACCCATGATGCCTGTGGCATAGAGCTGCGAACTCTGTTTCTGAAAAGGCATATTCCTATGAGCTAGGTCTTGATCTAAGCTATATTGTCCTAGGGACTTTAAAAACCAACAGAAAAACAAAGAGCAATGACTGCCTTCTGGCAATGTGTCCTCTACAACCAATCCTAAGAGGTAGTTAGAACCAAACACCGATTTCAGTAGCATCTACATTTCTGACTCTACAAATGGACAGCTGTTTGCTTGTCCAGATCTTTCCAGATCTTTCCAAATCTCTTAATTTTTATTTGCCTTTTTAACGGAATATTCTATTCCCCCCATGTATCATCTGTTTTGAGAATTGCTAAGTGAGCTGCTTGTGTAGATTAGAGCCAATGATGAATTTTGTTGCCACCAAAGAGCCACCTGTTAGAAGTCAGATCAGGAGTGTGGAGGGGTGCAGAGGTGGAGAGGGCAGAATCCTGGACACATGATCCGAGCACCTGTTACAGTTTGAGCCAATCTATCTCCGATCTATTTCCTAGACTATAAATACAGGAACCAATAACAGTAGGCATATTAACAGCCAAGCTTTGCAAGCCTATCTGAAAAGCAGGAAGGACAAGACAAGAAGGTCTTAGGGTATGGTTCAGAGATCTATGATGCTTAATATTGTCAACTGAACAGGATATAAAATCATCTACAGTATGTTAGCCTCTGAGCAGATCTGTGAGAGATTATCTAGACTGGGTTAACTAGAGTGAGAAGATCCACCTTAACTGGAGGTGTCATCATTCCATGAGCTAGGGTCGTGGAATAAATAAAGTGAGAAAACAAGCCAAACACAAGCATCCCTTTCTGTTCTGCTTGCAGGTGCAATGTGACCAGCTGCTCCAAGCCCCTGCCAGTATCACTTAACTTTCTCACCGGGATGGAATGTACCCTCAAACTGTGAGCCAAAATAAATCTCTTTTCCCTTAACTTCCTTTGCTCAGATATTCTGTCAAAGCAATGAGATGCACAACTAATAAAGGACTCTAGACTTCAAAGTTCCATTTCATAATAATCTTGTTATCCAAACTGCTATTCTGTGTGCAAGTTCCTGACTATACAGAAGAGAATTTATGGACAAAGGGGACTGCAATTCTTTGATGAAAACTTTCGTCACAGCATCACAAATAACCCCCCCCCACTGTCTGGGAATTCTAACCAAAACTTCACTGGACTCTGAATCTGGTCCCAGCTATGTCTTCAGTCTCATCCTTGAGTATCTTTACATTCTGAATTCTCTGGCAGACTGAGCCTGGATTCTTCGATACTCACCCTTACTACTGTCTTGTATTTCTGCAATCGTAACGCGGTCTTCTTTCCAGGGATGCCCTCCCGACCCAGTTCAGGGCTCGACCTCCCTATTCTGCGCCATCTCCCTCTATTATCTCCGCGATTTCTCCCTCAGCCTCCTGTTCCAGCTCCACTTAAAAGAACAAAGGCTCTTTTAAGAACCCCACAATGAAATCTGTTGCACTTTTCTTGTTCTTATAGAATCACCTTCTACTGTTGGTCACTTCAAGTCCCTTGGTCTCAGGTGCTTCAGGGACCCCTTTGCCCTTATCTGCTGTGGTTCTGCCATGGTCCATGTCACAGGAGCACATCTGGCCAGTCCTCACTTCCTGCCTATGCTCCAAATCTTTTGTCCTTTGTCTTCACAGATCCTGTTGCTACTGAGATATTACACCCAATGGAATATGCACAGTGCCCATGAGTTTCTTCCCACTTAATAAGAAACCAACATGGTGGGAGGTTTCCATTGGTTTGTTTGTTGTTTGTGAGTCTTTTGGATTTTGTTGTTGTTGTTATTGGTTTTTGTACTTGGCTTTTCTAAGACACTCAGCCCCACTTTTTATCACAGTTGTTTCTATGTGCTTCTTACTTCTCCTGACTAGGCTACCTTATCATTATGCATAGATTCTCTATCTCCATCTCTATACTTCAGTGTTTCAGATGAGCACCTTCCTTAGTGTAGTGTGGTGCCCAATAAATGCCAGGGGAAGAATGAAGGACTTTATAAAATGTGTCAATTTTTTGACAATCAAATGTGTCAAAATTTGGTGGCCCTAAAGTGACACACATGGGGCAGGTGAATGGGAAGGAGCTTGTTTTTCTGTTGTCACTGCTATTCTTCAAAATAATGACTGCAATCCACTCAAGGGTTGGTGGACACCATGGAACACAGTTCAGTCACAGGTAATTTGTTCTTTGTCCTGTAGAGTAGTGTGCACAATTGTTCAGGATACAGAACAAAATTAGGTCAGTCTCGTGAACTGGGGAAGATGGCAGCTTGGCACTGGGGAGAAGAGAATAAGGCAAATAAATGTAGTGACTTCCTTGGATGTAAAGAAGCTGATTGCCCCAAGGATATGTAGAGAGGAGAAAGGCAAATTTAAATGGGACCAAAGATCAGGTTGTGATTTGCACCCTTGTTATAAGAGTAGGATTTAGGAACCAGATAATGTCAACAAGTCTGCAAGGAGGAAATTCACTTGAAAGACAAGAAAGTACCTTTAACCATCACCCTACCACCTCTAATAGCTATTCCTGTATCATGATCCAATATTACTAGTATCCTGGTATCCATATATGCCTGGAAGCCCGTGCTTATATCCAGACCAGCAAAGACATAACCACAGTGATGGTCATCTATCAATCTGCATAAGGCCAGTTTTTAACAAGGATACACATGAAAGGGCCTGGGACAGTACTGACTCAGTCAGGCAAACGAGACATTAAGTTCCCTATCAGACTTGCATTTTGAAGGTGGGACTGTGTACCATGGGCAGGATCTTTTGAGCTCTAGGGCCTCAAGAGAATAATCCTATACCACCCACTAGTGAGAACTCCATCAATTAATTTCAAATAGAAAGATAAGACCACATTCATATCTTGACAAGGCAGTTCCTTCTAGTCATCCCAGAACTTACGGAACATACCTAAAATGGGTACAGTCTTTTATAGGGTAGCAGGTATAGCCTGAGACTTGTTGGAAAGTGTTACCAGGGATTGGGGAGGATGAGAGATGAATAAGTGCACCTGTTGGAATAGGAGGATAATTGCTAAGATTGCAGATGAGGAAGCTCTGAGTGCTATGGACAAAACCACCAGTGTAGTCCTGAGGAAATATTTATCCTCAGTGTCCCTGGGAGAAGGTGGGGTTGATCTTTGGAGCCTAGTGACTTGTCTCACCTCCCAGCTAAAGCTATTAAAAGTGCCTGCTCACACTCAGTGAGTAGCACAGGCGTTACACAACCTCTGCCCTGCTGTGCAACCCCACGGATGCTGGCAGCTCTCCCTTTGCAAAATGCTATTTTTAAAACAGCCAAATTCCCCCCACTGCAGCCCAGAAGAAGGAACTGGTTTGCCTCACCAGTCTTTGGCACCAAAGTGCCTTGCAGTAGATGTCTTCTGCTGTCACAGTGTCCCGATTAACATTAATCATGTAGTGCAAGTGAGTCACTCAGAAAAGATGGAAAGAGGGGATGAAAGACGGTAATTAACCCCTGACACACACACACACCAACTGCTTCAATGTTTGTTCTGCAAGATCCAGAAGAATCAGGAGTGGAACCCAGGAATCTCAAGTGTGGAACATGTAATAAATGAGAGCGAGAGCAAAAGCTATTACAGGCTCTATGTTTATCTTCAGTTTGGTGACTTTCAGAAGAGCATACCCTTGGCTGGTAGTCCTGGAAGATGTGACTGTTCCCTGCCAGTTGGAGGGCCTTGACCTGAACTCTCAAAAATCACAGCTGACCTCGCCCAGCCCTGCTTTAAAAACTGAATTGGTACCACCTCCCTTTCACAGACCTACTCCACCGTCCCAGGTATATAGATGGTAAGCCACTTTAGGTGGGTAATACACAACCATAATGTATATAGATGGTAAGCCACTTTAGGTGGATAATACACAACCATAAGGTATATAGATGGTAAGCCACTTTAGGTGGATAATACACAACCATAAGGTATATAGATGGTAAGCCACTTTAGGTGGATAATACACAACCATAAGGTATATAGATGGTAAGCCACTTTAGGTGGATAATACACAACCATAAGGTATATAGATGGTAAGCCACTTTAGGTGGGTAATACACAACCATAAGGTATATAGATGGTAAGCCACTTTAGGTGGATAATATACAACCATAAGAGGAACTTAGAGATAAAGTTCAGGACCACAAAATTCAGGGCTGATCAAGAAGTAAACAAATATTATTTATAGATCATCTTTCCCTTGCCAGACAATGCAATGGTTTATTCTTGCCTAATATTTTCTCCAAGGTTCAGATTCGCACATCTCTTTGGAGTCTATCTCCCTAGCCCTGAGACCCCCAACTTCCTGGCAAGCCTTACCCCCTAGATTTCCTTGTTGACAGAACAGGCCTGGATGAAGCATCTCACATGGTTTGGGGAGTATTTATAGGATAGTTATAAAGTCCCCATCTAAAACTCATGACCATTAATCTGGGTTCCAAATCGAAACTATCTATTGTCTGTGCTTTTGTTACCCCCATACCCTACCTTAGGAAAGGGAGGCAAGGTTTGGCGAGGAAGGAATGTATAGCTTTGCTGATTCTGTGCGCTTGGTAGGAATCAGGTTGCCATGACCCATCAGGCAAAGAAGTAGGCCATTTGCCAGGAGCCTAAAAGCCACAGCCTCTGGGCCAGAGCATGGCACACCCAATAGCCACTGGCAGACGGAGAGTAAGTGCGGCTAGGAATTCCTACCAACAAATTGCCTGACCTCAGATAAACTGTATCTGCTTTCTGGACACCAGAAAATGTCCAGTTTAACAGAGGAATTCACCACTCTTAGAATTCAGGTCTCCTCTTTCTGTCCCAGGGATCTGGAGGCTGTATGTATTTAGAGGTTGTCATGAACTTCCCTGTCTCTGATGAGTCAATTTGAAGACAGTCTTATCCTACCCTATTCTACCCTACCCTAGTCTACCCTAGCCTACCCAAATCTACCCTATCCGACCCTACCTAATCCTATACTATTCTACCCTGCCTTACCTTACCCTACCCTACCCTACCCTACCCTACCCTAACTTACTCTACCCTACTCTACCCTACCCTACTCTGCCTTACCCTACCATATCCTATCCTACATTGGACTGGATGAAGCTTAACTTTAAAGCCCTTTTGCTTACACCTATGCAAAGGCTTTCCCTCCAGTAACACAAGACGATATCTAACTTTGTCTAGCCTAGGTTTTTGTGAAAAGAAAAAATCCATCTGCAGTATGTAGAAAAATACATCATTCAAACAGTAAGACATTTGTATTACTTTTTTAATAGCGCCTTTACAAAAGAAGCTTCATGCAGTGATCTTCCTACTTGCCTTCCTGCCATTCAAGAACACAGTGTTTGTTCCCTCTGGAAGATGCAGGATTAAGGCAACATCAACAAAGTCCTATCATGCCCTAACCTATCCTATCCTTCCCTACACTCCTGGAAGAAGAAAGGCTTACCAGACAAGCAAACCTGCTGGTCACCAGACAACCAAACTGCTGGCCTCTGATCTACGGAGACTTTCCAGCCTCCAGAACTACAAGAGATAAAGTTGTATTCTGATTCTTATTGTTTTCATCTAACTTACTGCACAGCTCTTCTTTAACATATCAAAATAAAATATAATGAGATAAAAATAAAAACCATCACATTGAATTTGGACAAGCCAAGCCAACAGAAAAATAGAAGAACACCGCCTCCCAAAAGAATGGACAAGAATCAGAGACCATATCTACATATTCAGGAGTCCCATAAGCGTACTGAATGGAGAGCTCTAGGATACATGCAGAGGACCTGGTGCAGACCTGCGCAGGTGCTGTGCTCACTGCCTTGGTCTCAGTGAGTCCATATGAGATTTGATCGGTTGTATTAAAGGGTCTTGTTCTCCTGATGTACTCTGCTCCTTCTCTCTCCAACATCTTCTGCAAACTCTTCTTCAGGGTTCCCTGAGCTCCATCAAGGAATTTAATGGAGACATCTTGTTTAGAGTTGCATGTTCAAACTGTCTGTCTTTCGGTCTGTCGGTCATCTTTACATACTATCTTGCTGGGATCTCTGTATTTGTTTGAGAACAATATCTGGCTGCCTTCTTAAGTTATAGAAAAGATAAATTCTAAGATACATTTATCCTCAAACAAGTCACTAAGGAATATTATTATAATCCGTTTGCCCTTAGTCATTGATAATTTCATACCTAATCTTCTTACCTAATCTTCTCCCCGACTCTCTCTCGTTCTCTCTCCCACCCTCTTTGCCTCCCTCCCCACCTCAACCACAAGAAAATCAGTTAACTTGCTGTTGCTTGACCACAGCTAGGTAAACAGATAGGATGCATAGGGTCCACATAGTCACTGAACAGGCTCAGCAGCTCCTGTCTCTGTTTTCCAATGGCATTTGCCCTGACAGTCTCACCCCCACCCACTGGGCCCCTGACTTGCTTAAGAACTAGCAAATATCAGACTAAGAGATCTCAAGATCCCTACCAGACCAATTCTCTTCCTTTTAGGGATAGGAAAGCTGAGGTTCTGAGAGGCTTAAGGCAGCCTGTCAGAGTCTCAAAGCTGCACAGCTCAGACAGGCCAGTTAAATCTGCCACTTGTCTTTTTCCCCTGAGGACTCACCCAGGCACCCAGATTTCTACAGACCATTTTGGAAGCTAGACCCATTTGGACAACAATCTTCACTTAGCAATCAAGCTTGCCTGAAATAGAAATTCAGGAGATACTGAAGTGGGCGGAATGATCAAGCAATCCATGGACAAATAATCCCAGAAGACAGGACACTGTGACCCAGCTGTGCTCCTGAAAACTCAAGGCATGCTGGGTGTTTTTGCTTTGTTGTTCCTTGTTAACTTAAACCCTTCATTGTGTCTCCATTTCTTGTTGTGTGGGAAGGAGAAAGATCTGGAAAGGCACAGGAGATATTTTATTGGTCAGAAATTGGCAAGGCCTCATATTCCAGCTTCATCGGTATGCCGAGCCACTGGTGGAGATGCGTCTTCGCCTCTTGGCTCCTCCTGGGCTCTGTAAATTCACGCTTTTTAAATTTTACACAGCAGTTTACGGGCTGTGAAGAGGGGAAGTTGGGGGATCTGTCGTCAGGGGCTGCACTGAGCAATGAGAATCTTCTTGGTACTTCTTTTCTTTCCTCCTGGTATGAGTCTTGTAAATGACTCCCTGGGGGAGATGGAAAGGGGAACTTGGGGTGAAGCATGAAAGAGTATAAAGGTTGTGAAGAGACCTGGAAACCTGAGACACTGTCTGTCTCTAATAAGCTTGGTTATTCGGGGACAAGACAATGTTCTGTGGCTAATCCTCACTGCCTGTCAAGTGAGGAGGAGGGGAATGTATGATCCTGTGATTTTAGGTGGAGATTCTCGACATGAGGTTTATGAGTGCATATTCTGAGGGGAGTATTTAAGAGACATGTGGAAGGCTCTAAAGAACTCAAAACTATAAAATTCTCAATGCTCTCCAGCTTCCCTAGAGCATCACAACCTACATAGAATGTCCCCACAACAGCCAGATGGTCACTTAGAGACAGTAAGTGACAGGGATTTGGCCTGACATAAAGAAGCTTCCAAAAAAAAAAAAAAACTAACCTTGAGAAAAATGTTATTTGTAGGATAGCTGACCGAATAGCAAGATAAACTGGTAGAACTTTATTGATAGAGGGAAGTTGGAAAAAGATAAATAAAACAGACAGTTTGTAAGTTTACTGACTCTCTTAACACAGCTGGACCAGAATGGAAGGCGATAACATTGAGAAATTCATCGTCATCAACAGCTCTTTGTGAAAATTTAATAAAAGCTCATTGGACACCAGCCATCTTTGAAGAACTTTCTGATTATTACCTTACATATTCTCTTGTGAAATGAAACTATGTTGCCTGCTTCTTACAGGTAGGGAGAATGGGAGGGCCCACACAGCCTGCATGCCATGTACAAGAACATCCAAAAGAAGAAAGCTCAACTTCCACAAAGGTCTAAGATCAGCTTCTACTGCTCAGAAACTCTCAGAGGACCTTGGGGACGGCTCTGAGTTCCCATTTTGAAAATTTTGTTTGTGATTAATATATACTTCGTGTACTGACTATTGGGATTCATTGACATGTTTAGCACATGCTTTAATCAAACCCACCTTCCCTTCCCAGCCTCTAAGAATCACTAATCAGCACTGAAGTCCTGTTTTTTCCTGTATCCCAAAGTATAAATGAACTAATGATATCATCTGGAAGCCCCCCCAGGGGGGGGGAACCCAAAAGGACAAAGGTGGCTTTTAGGGAAGAAAAGAAAAATTAGACCTATTCCCAAAATGCCTAATGGCCAATCTTGAGTTCACTGGGCCTCCGACTATTCCTTTAATACAATGTCCTTGTCTAGCTTAGAGAGATTTCTGGAAGAAACTCAGCCTTTCACCAAATCCTCCACCTCTTTTCCAGCCTCCCCAGCCCTGACCTCTCTGGAAGGTATTCCAAGTGGAACTGGAGGGCACTTGAGTTCTCTGCGGGTGGTGGAACAAGAGGAAGGGTGACCTTATGGGGAAGGCATGGGGTCAGCAGCTATGAGTCATTGCCAAGAGCCCAAGAGCCCAAGAGTGACTGTCTACTCGGCCCAGTGGCTAGCAAGAGGCATGTGGTCGAATCTTTACTGTCCCTTGAACTGCGCTATGGGCCCCTCAGGTTTTTTACTAAGCATCCCATACCAGATGAGGTATTCTTGGTATTTTTACAGTCAAAGAAGATAAGAAGGGAAGAAAACAAGGATTGCCACAAAACAAACTGGTAAAATCAGAACTGGAAAAATTCTCCTGGAGAAACAGAAAATGTGGTTAAACCTATTTAGATCGCTTGGGGCAGAGATGAGGGAATGGGTAGTACAGCTAACAGGCTCTGCAAGCTTCGACTCTGGAAAGGAGTGGGGGTTCCGAGTCCTTGCTAAGGCAAGAACCATGCCTTTAGAGCAGTAACAGTCTGATATTGTCGCAGGCAAGCTTGGTCTAGGCAGACAGGCACAGAGCCAGAAGCCATATATTTTCAAATCAATCTGCAGAGCCCTTGAATCATCCAGCATTTTATTTGCCTTTAGAGTGGAGCAGCCTTAGACATCTGAAACATTTCACTCAAGCCTTAAGTTCTGGGCTCTGCCTCCTGTTTCTTTTAGCTTCCCTCCTGCTCTCTGGTCAGCCAGCCTCCCACCCACTTTTAACCTTGTCTATAGATAAGATGTGATGTCCAGTTACTCGAAGGAAAAAAAAATGGCTTTTCAAGTGACACTCTCTCTTTGATTCTTCTTCAGAGTTTAATCAATCTAAGCATCCTGGTATTGGGAACTAGAGAATGACTCTCCCAGCGAGGTGTCCACAGAGCAATCTCTGAAACCTGCTACTGTTGCCTTGCACATCAAAGGGGACTTTTGTAGCTTTGATTAAGTTAAGGATCTCGAGATGGTAAGATTAGCCTGGATTATCCAAGTGAGCCCTGCTTCATCAGAAAGGTCCCTGAAGATGACAGAGGAGGATCTGGGAACTGGAGAACAGGCCTTTTGTCTCGCTTTGGAAAATCGGCTGTTTGTAGAGAAGCCTTCCTCTGCATCCACTACCTCTCTTGCAGAGCCAACATCTCCACAACTGTACTGAGTTAGATGAGTTTCCAGCTGATCCTGTTAGTGTTGGTATCCCCCCCCACCCCCACCCCAGTACACCTGAAGGCAGGGATGGGGCCAGGTCTGCTTCCCTCCAAATTCTCAGTGCACAGCATGTGCTCAATAAATATTTGTTGAAGAAATGAGCAAATGAAATGATGACCAGGACCTGAGCCTCCCGGGTTCTGAGTGTTCTTTAGTCTGGGTGGAAACCCAGCAGGCCACAAAGGACCCCCGCTGCTTTGACCATTGCTTTTTGTTTTCATATCTTGCTTGGACCAGAATATTTATCTTTGCATATGGTCTTAATACATTTCTGCCGAGCGAAAAGCAGTGTCTGTAACTCCCAATTGGTGGTTCATGGAGTTTGTAGGGATGGAAATTTTCCTTTCTGTGGGTTATGATTTGTATTCACATTGCTCTGATTTTAACTTCTGACTCATTTACTCTGGTGTACAATGGTCTCCATTGTTAGAGGGACGATCCAGTTGCCCTCATCCCAAAAGTGAAAGAATGTGACAGACCATCCAGTTGATCAAAGGTCAAGGTTCCAGGCTCCATCTTTGCCACACCCCAGAGGACCCCAAGTGCAAATCATCAGAACAGCAACCATGGGACAGCACTTCAACTTTCCTGTGTTTCTGCATTTATTTCTAATGGGAATTGTGGGTGAGATTGCAGAGAAACAGCTATTAGATATTCCATAGTGGTAGATACTCTTAACTTAGTGATAGCTTACTAGACTCTCTAAGTGGTCCATCTTTAAATAAGGATTCATCTCATGACATCAGTGTATACACCTGGATCGGTATTTTCTGGAGAAAGGAATGGACACCAAGCTTTCCTCCCAAAGAGTAATTTTTTAATTGACTTTTGACATTCTCTGTAAATGAAGAGACTCAAATTTGCAACACAGCTATCCAATTTCAAGTCAGATGCCCTTTCCTCCCCTAAACCTGCGAGCGGAGCCCTAGAAAAGAAGTGACGATCAGGGTCCTACCTGGATGGTGGGACATGTGGTAAAGTCTTTGAGTCTCTTCAGGTAAATGAAAGTTAGCATAAAAGAAAACAAACAGTGTCTGCACAGGCTTCAGGAACTGCAGACAATGAGTAAAAATAAAGGTGCCATGAGGGAGGCTGGAATTTTCTTCCTGGCCCAGCTGCAGCCCCATAAACCAGAGAGAACCCCCAAACTCAAGCAACTTGGGTACACCCTTGACATGGAAACCAGTGCAGTCCAGGAAGTTTATAGTCCTCAGGATGTTTAAAAAAGCAAGAATCCCGAGAATCCACATCCCAGGCCCGTTAAAAAAAGGTTATTTAAATATATTTAACATTTCTTTATTAAAAGCAAACAGGCAGGATATGAGCTCCCCTGAAACTTTCCAAGGAGAGAACATTCTGGCATTCTACATGGGGAAATGATTGCCTTGTGTGGGAACCAAGGGCCCATTTCACACTAAAAGGTGGCCACACATGACATGTTTTTCTTGCAGGACCATAGGCAGATGGAAGAACCTTTCATTAAAATTGTAACTGGATTTCTCTTGCTGCTTCATTTGCTATACCAGCTGGGAAGAGGCTTGTGGTTAATTTCCAGAACAGGTTTGTTTAGAGCATAACCCTGTCAGGTAGGTGGAACTTTGTAGTGCCCTTTCAAACAATACTACAAGGACGATGGGGGAACTCCCTTTCCCTTAAGACATAAGGCTACCAGAAGGCTTACAAGGCCTGAGTTAAACACCCTAATGGACACTTCTGGCCAAGCTCTTTCTCTCCATACCTGGGATTCAGTCATCCCTAGGAAAGTCTCAGGTGTATAAATGTGGATAACTCATAACCCAGACAGCATACTTCTGTTGACATTCTTGTAAACAAAACTCCTTCGGCCACCCCATGGCCTGAGAGTGAATACAGTAATAAAGGGGAACACCTTGTAGACAGGAACCCATTCCTGTGCAGAGGGAGCCAGTTCAAGGTCATTTGAACACACCCTAGGTCTACCCCAACCTTGAAGGGTTTGGGTTCCTTAGAATACCAAAGGAAAACCAAAAAGAGAGTCTCTGAGTTGCTGGACCCTAGGCAAGCCTCCAATGGCTTAGAGCTGAGTTAGCACAAATCATCTTTAGATAAATTTGCTATTTATCCCAAAGCCCAAGACCCCTGCCTAGGATTTGTTACCTTCTCAGAACCTGTGCCCCAGTCCTTCCAACTGGTTCATCTCTAACTTTGCAGCTCACTGCACAAATGTGAAATGCCGGCACTTCGTGGACACCTAGAGAGAACACAGAAAAAATTCCTTTGCAGGATATTAACCATCCCTTTTAGATCTCAGCTTCCTCATCTCACTGAAGAACGAGACAATTCCTACCTCTGTCATCAGAGAAGAAGATTTCAGATCATAGTTTGGAACTTAAACCTTCTCTTGGGAGACTACCCTCCAGGGAGGATAATAAACCAAAACCTAATAAAAATTCTCTTGAGCAAAAACATTCTCTGTTTTAAGCGCGTGCGCACACACACACACACACACACACACACACAATCTCTAATACTCTTATACACACACAATCTCTTTCTAATACTCTTTTACACACACACACACACACACACACTTTGGTGCCCATGTGTCAGTACACAATCACATGCATCACAGAAATGTAACAGAAGAGAAGAGACATGGACCCTCAACTCCAATTGAGCTGAGACACACTAATGACTGAAGATCAGTGTAAAGATCTGAGCCATACCTTCCTATGTCCTAAAGTGTCACTGTCACACTTCCCTTGAATATTAAAAGATCTAGGTCCTAAGAAGTATTTCTGCCATTATCAATCACTACCTATACTTAGATTCTCTAAAATTGTGTGTGTATGTGTATATATATGTATATATGCATATATACTGAAGTTGGCTTCTTTTTATTTCCCGCACTGAATTTAGGATTCAGAAACTGAAATAAAGAGATGTAGTGGTTGCCCAGGGACAAAATCTATTCAGGATCAGGTCATGATTCAAACGTGACACTCATGAGTATAATGGCTGTGCTCTTTCCCTCTAGTTCATTCAAAGAAGCAAGTTCATCAGACACTAGAATTGCTTAAACAAAACAACAAACAAAAAACTATACCCCAGTGATTGCTATGACTTCAATTTGGTCTGACTGTGTCTCCTAAAGACTCATTGCTGGAACTTTGGTCCTCAATATGGCAGTGTTGGGAGGTGACAGGACCTTTCACGAGGTAGGATAGGAGAATTAGGTCACTGGGGTTCTGCCCCTGGAAGAAATGGCAAGGTTCTCAATGGACTCCAGTTGGTAGCTTGTGCTGACTAAGCAAGACGAAGATGGACCACACATTTGTGATCCAGCACTCAGGTGGCTGAGACCACTCAGCACAATTTCAAATCCAGCTTGGACTTCATAACAAGACTGCATCTCAAAGCACCAGGGGCTAGTCCTTTCCTGCTCTCTCTGTCTCTTTCTCTGTCTGTCTGTCTGTCTCTCCCTATATTGTCATGTGATTGTTCGTGCACAGATTCCCATGATGATTCCATCTGCCATGCACATGTTCCCATCATAATTCCATCTGACATGAAGTCCTTACCAGAGGTCAAAGAAGTGGAGCCATCTGATCATGGACTTTCAGTCTCCAAAGGAGTAAGCTTCAGGTATTTTGTTACAGAAATAGAAAACTAATACACTAAACTATTACAATGTGTCAAAATATATATAAGGTCCACTCTACCTCAAGAAATAGCTGTCACTAAGACCAAACAAATTTAGATAGCTGAGCCTTCTTTCACTTGTTCACAAACACACAGGGAAGAAATAATAAAATGTGTTTTTTATAACACCGAGTCTTGGGGTGATTGTTACATGGATTTTTTTTCCGATGTATAGCATTTTTACAGGCATATACTCTACCTTCCAACTTATTGTACCCACAGTTTGATCCTGTTACAGGAAATACTAAAAAATGAAACCACCAACTCTCTGCGCTCCAGTTGTTCTCTGCCCGCCAACTCTCCGGCAGGGCCGGACCAACAGGCTTCCTGCGCTCCCGCTGCTGGCAACTCTCAAGCTAGCCCCCGCATGACCATCCATCCTGTGATCGGCTGTCACAACATCCTTGTTATCCCATAGAAACAAGACTTTAGAAGCTTATAATCAGTCAATCAGATTTATGTATCAATAAATTCTCAATTTGCAAGATGCCAATACAATAATTTCAGAACCAACTGATAATGATAAAAGCTTTATCCCAATTATTCTAACCTAATGATATCATAACTGCCTGTGGCTGGTTAAAGTCTTGTTGGTTCATGTCCGCCTCCATGTTGGCCTTCCTCCTCCTCCCCTGAGACACTCTCTGTCTCTGCAATTCCTAGCTCTGTCTCTGTCTCCCTTTTCCCTGTCTATAAGCCTCCTGCTGTCCTAATGTAATTGGACAGGGATTCCTGCAACATGATCCAGTATTGTTTATAGAACAGCCTGCATCACTAGCAAACTCTCTTGCTGTTTACCACTTAACTGGAATGCTGCCACCACACACTGTAGGTGTCTCCTTGTCTGATACCAACATCTGTATCAGTCAGCTTCGTTCTTTTCAGTGTAACAATGCTCCACCCCTGAGTCTCAGTGGTTTACAATAACCATTTACTTCACACGGACCTTCACATTGGCTGCTGCTCTTTTTCATGGCCCTTCTTCAATCTGAGAAACACACACACACACACACACACACACAAACTCCTTGCCACATACTATAATTTTTTTTTAAGAGAAGGAGAGTGGCATGACTCAAAGCTCTTCTCCATGCCACCTCCATCAGTTCTGCTCGAATTCTATGGGCAGATAGAAGTAAGGCCACTCCTGATCTTATTGGCTCCTGTCCAACAGGTGGAGATGGGTTGGGAAAGGTGAGGCCACACCCCTGCCAAATGGCAACCTCTTCCTGATCACTCAATAAGAAACTCAAACGTCTCAAAACTGAGAATCACTACAAATGGAGGCATACAGATGAATCATTTGCCACACTTGTCACAGTTTTTAATAAGTCCTTTGAGAGCAGGGATTGTCTCTTGTCTTATTCTGTTGCCTCAGAACAGCCCCTAGATCTTTGTTTGTTCATCTACATGCTTCCTTTCAAAACATAGGTTGAATAATAAAATATAAAACTTAATTACAAGAACCAAGGCATAGAGTGAGACAGTTATGGAAAAACAGAAGCTGAGTTTATAACCAAGGTATATAGCTATGCTAAACACACAAGAAGGAATAAAAAGCTCACAACTGCATCTTTGCATCTAAAATTTTAGAGGCATGTAAAATTTGCATGGAGACATAAATCCAGTAGTCCCTAGTATATTGATGGTGTTTGATACAGTGACTCTTGCTGACATTATCAAAAGAGAAAAAGGAGAAAGATAAGATGGTTGTTATGAGTTTCCTGATTCCTGAGTCTCCATTCCTTACCTGTGCAAGGACTATAAATCAAGGCCTCAGCTATTTACTTGAAAAGTCCCATTGATAGATCTTAGATAGGTCTGCTGAGAGCCTGCCTTGTGTGATAGAGTGGGAGTGTGTAGTTATCAAGTAGTCTGGCATGATGGACTGTATTCTGTAGGTTTACTTCTGCACGGAGCTCTGTTGCACTCTTAGGGAGACCTTCAATGGAGATTTCCTCTCCCCTGAACTCCTGCTGTGTGTATCATTCCTGCCATATGTCTGTCACTCCCCTCTCTGCTTCCCCACTTATCATGTCCATAGAAAGTTGAGTTCATATTAAGTGAGTAAGAGGGGCCAGGCATAGTGACATATGCTTTGCATGTGTTATCTTGTTTTACCCACACCACAATTCAAACAAGCAGGCAATGATTCCATACACAGATGTCGTATCTGCAGTTCAAAGAGGTTAGAGGCTGTGTTCCAAGTCCCGGCCAGCAAGAAGAACAAATACGGAATGCGAGTATCTCTCAAGAAAGAGTTCAAGCTGGCTATAAGCTATCAAGTTTCCCCAAACACAAAAACCCTCTCCTGGAAGAACCTAGTCAAATTTTGCAGGTGAAAAGACCACTCGCAGTCATTATAATCATGTTCACGTGTAGACATAAGTGTATTTGGAATAAGAGGAAAGCAGGGCTGGAGAGGTGGCTCAGTCACTAAAGTGTTTGCTGAATGAGCAAGAGAGCTGAATTTAAGCCTCAGCACTACATACAAAGCTAGTGCTGGCAGCGTGTGCCTATAAACTCAGTGCTGAGGAGAAGAGACAGGAGGATCCCTAGACCTCATTGGCCAGCAAATATAGCTGAATAGGTTGAGTTGGTGAGCTCTGGGTTCAGTGAGAGACTGTCTCATGAAAAACAAGGTGGAGAACGATGTCAATCTCTAGTCTCTGCATACACAAACAAGTACACACACACACATACACACACACACACACACACACACACACTAAAATGAAATACACAATTCTCTTATCATTATACATGATAAATGCCATAGTCTAATAACCAAAGAGCTTCCTGCTTCCCTGAGAGTGGCAGGAGGTTCATGCACACGCTCTCTCCTGTCACATCGCCCAGCCAAGCACCATAGTCCAGTTCAGCCAAAATGGATACCAAAATTTGATTTCTATTAAAGAGCTGGGGTCTTGGCTGACCTAGGGAAAGAGTAAGACTCCCTTCCCAGAGGTCCTACAGGCTGTAAGAGATTTGAATTTGTATACAAGTCAGCTCTTCACTCTTCTTAAACAGGGATGACATATGCCACCGTAGATTTGCTTACCCCCAGATAGTTATATGACAAATGCAAATATGGTGGTTATTTGGACAGTGGGAACTTTGAAAGGTTATTAGGTTGTAAGAACAAAGTGTTCATGATAGCGTTAGCGTCATTTTAAGAGAAAATAAATGAACACAAAGAGGAAAGAGCTTGCTTCCTTTCTCTGATTCTTTTTTTGTTTGTTTGTTTTTCGAGACAGGGTTTCTCTGTGTAGCCCTGGCTGTCCGGAACTCACTTTGTAGACCAGGCTGGCCTCGAACTCAGAAATCCTCCTGCCTCTGCCTCCCAAGTGCTGGGATTAAAGGCGTGCACCACCACTGCCCGGCCCTTTCTCTGCTTCTGACCACAATAGGAAGATACCACTTGCCACAAAACAACCATACTGTCTCCTGGCCCCCAGAACTGTAAGAAATCAGAGTCTGTTGTTCAAGCCATTTGGTCCATTTTGTGATACCAGCATGGATGGACTAGGACACACAGTACAAGGTCAGGTCTAGGTAAGATTATGAGAATTCCTTTTTAACCATTGAATTCATTCTAAATTGCAAGACTTTCCCCCATGCGGTATTTTTACAATGCATATCCTAGTTTCAGAGATGAAGGAACTAAAGTGGGGAAAAATTCAAATATTTGGTAAAGCTGGAAAATAAAGGTGTGAATCCAGTGCTCTTTAGAACACAGTGCAAACTTCACACAAGTTCAAATGTCTCTTATTCTTTGGGAACTTTAAGGGAAGAAGATCTCACTCTGTCCCTCACCACCTAGGACCTCAGCTCCTTAATAGGATCCAAATCCTGCTATTCACTCTAGGCTCGGCTGCCGGATGCCTGAGGGGGAGGGGAGGGGTGCCAGCAAGAGAATGTGTTTGCTCTGCACCTCCTGCTGTCCCTGGAGGGCTGGCATTTTGAAAGAGAATGCTGGGTTCCCAGAAACACTACTGATAATGAGCTTGCTCGGTTTTTTTAAAAATGCTGTAACCAGATATTCTAGGAAAATAGACCTGCTTCCAAGAGTGCAACTGTAGTGTTTGGATTGCAGGTTTGAGGTCACTACTTAAGATGGGCTTTCAACTGGCCTTGTGGACCTGTCACAGGGCTGCAGCGAGGCAGAATACTTGAGCCCTTGTCCTGCAGAGAAGTCTCTGGACTCCTTGGAGCCTAACGCAATTTTGTCAGTTCTGAACCTGGCACTAACCAAAGTGGACTTTTCAGTCCTTCCTGGAACCTTGGGAAGGGTACAGTTGACATGTAGGTGTGAGCATGCACATACATGTGTTTTAGAACAAAAGAAATTACTTGAAATCCCCCTCTAGCCTGTCAGGTATGGAGCAGGATGAAAATGAGTTTGGACTGTGGAAGGATGTCTGGGTCATGGGAAGTAGCCTGGTACAGAGCCCTTTTCCAAAGGTAGGGAGAATGCAGTTCTCTGGAGAGTCAGAGGGTTCAGGGAGTGACAGACACGCACCATGGATGAAGCCACAGATAGGCCATTTACCTCTGTTTAGACAGCCACAATCAGAAGCAGGTGAGCCATTGGTAGGCCATCTTGGCCAGCCCCTCCAGGGCTTCTTTGTACTCCTATTGCTCCCATTTTATACTATGGAATGGGAAAGGAAATGGATGTTTACTGCATCTAATTATGCTATATTTGTTTCTCTTGGTTAATCATGCAAACTGCAGTATGGCACTAGCTAACACTTACTAAAGACTGTTAGGCACAGAGGCAGGTCTAAACATGGGAGACACTTTAACTTACATTTAACTCTTACAGGAGATCCCTGTAGAAGGCTGTGGCAAATAGCCTAGTTTTATGGATGAGGACACATAGACCCAGGAAGGACGCTTAGCTGCTAAGAAAAGGAGATGAGTTTCTGTCCTGCCTGACTCCAGAGACCTCTTCATTATCTTAAGCCAAGCCTCAAGCTTGCATTCAAATGAGATTCCGTATGGACCCATACTAAGGTCACTTAAACATATCAATTTCAAGATAGATTCTCTAGTACCCAGCATCCATCCCTCTTTGATACCTGGTTACCTGCTGCTAATCTATCAGAATACTACCACCTCTTCAAGAATACACATTTTCCCACAGAGCAGCAAGGTGGTCAGATACTTACTGGAATCCTCCTCCTCGGACTGTGCTTTCTACCTGAGTTGCAACGCCTATCATTTCCGACTGAGTGCCCATATTCACCTGCTTGGTAAATTCCTGCAGACTGGATTCCTTCTATTCTGCCTTCAGATCTGGCTTCCATCCATAGCACACAGCAGATTCTCAATAACACTTGGTGAGTGAAGGATTCATGTTTATAAACCCACTGCTTAGAGTGTGTCTTGGGGTTTTAGAGAGGCCAGGCAACATAGGCTCCTTTGTAAAGCACCCTAAATAGACCACAACCCATAGAATAATTAAAATGCTTCATTAAAATCCATTCTTTTCTCTTATTTCAGTTTTCCAGTTGTGAAAGACGTTGGGCGCATAAGGAACAGAACCTCTGTCAAGTGTGTAGAAAGCAGAAACTGGAGCAGACCTGGATCACACCTGCATGTAGAATTGGGCCATTGAACCTGATAGATGCTCATGTGTGCATCAGCATGAACTCTGAGCCACTACAGAACCACACACATTTACTCTGTTTAGCAAAATCTGAACAGGTAGGTAGATAGGGAGATATGTATATCATTTCTTGTTGTGCATAAGAATGTAGAAGGTATGAAACTTAAGCATTGATAATAAGAAAAAAATTAAAATATCAGGTTATGTTTTTTTAATTTTTATTTAACGTAATAATTACTGTTATTTGTCCAAATTGGGGTCTCATTCTTCGTTCCATATATTAATACCTCCCTTTAGGTGGGATACAGTCTTGAAAAGAGGTGTTTGCTTTTGCAGATCATTCTGATCCCTTTATTATTTGTAATAGTTTTACTATATGGTTCCATACTGACTGTTTTTACCTTGACTTCTCCATGTATAGAATTTGTGTATTAAAAGGAGAGGGGCCAAAGGAAGGGGCCCCAATTGCAGACAGTAAAGTCCATGGAAGTTATCCTATCATTCTTTCTAGAAGCAAGAAATAGAATAGAATGCAAATCGACCCATACTTATCTCCTTGTACAAAGCTCAATTCCAAGTGGATCAAGGACCTCCATAAAACCAGACACACTGAAACTAATAGAAAAGAAACTGGGGAAGAGCCTTGAACACATGGGCACAGGGGAAAATTTCCTGAACAGAATACTAATAGCTTATGCTCTAAAATAAAGAATTGACAAATGGGACCTCATAAAATCACAAAGTTTCTGTAAGGCAAAGGACACTGTCAAAAGAACAAAATGGCAACCAACAAATTGGGAAAAGATCTTTACCAACCCTACATCCAACAGAGGGCTAATATCCAATATATACAAAGAACTCAAGAAGTTAGACTCCAGAGAGCCAAATAACCCTATTAAAAAATGGGGTACAGAGCTAAACAAAGAATTTTCACCTGAAGAATATTGAATGACTGAGAAGCACCTAAAGAAATGTTCAACATCCGTAGTCATTAGGGAAATGCAAATCAAAACAACCCTGAGATTTCACCTCACATCAGTCAGAATGGCTAAGATCAAAAACTCAGGAGATAGCAGGTATTGGCGAGGATGTGGAGAAAGAGGAACACTCCTCCACTGCTGGTGGGATTGCAAGCTGGTACAACCACTCTGGAAAGCAGTCTGGCGGTTCCTCAGAAAACTGGGCATGACACTCCCAGAGGACCACTCCTGGGCATATACCCAGAGGCCTCCCCAGCATGCAATAAGGACACATGCTCCACTATGTTCATAGCAGCCTTATTTATAATAACCAGAAGCTGGAAAGAACCCAGATGTCCCTCAATGGAAGAATGGATACAGAAAATGTGGTATATTTACACAATGGAATACTACTCTGCAATTAAAAACAATGAATTCACGAAATTCTTAGGCAAATGGTCAGAACTTGAAAATATCATCCTTAGTGAGGTAACCCAATCACAAAAGAACACACATGGTATGCAGTCACTGATAGGTGAATATTAACCCAAAAGCTCGGAATACCCAAGACACAATTCGCATATCTATTGATTCCCAAGAAGAAGGAAGGAGAGGCCCCTGGTCCTGGAAAGACTGGATGTAGCAGTGTAGGGGAATGCCGGGACAGAGAAGCAGGAGGGGGTTGACTGGGGAACAGGGGGAGGGAAGAGGGCTTATGGGACTTTCGGGGAAGTGGGGGAACCAGGAAAGAGGAAATCATTTAGAATGTAAATAAAGAATATAGAAAATAAAAAAAAGAAAGAAAAGAGGGAGGGGGAGGGGAGAGAGGGGGAGGGGAGGGGGGGAGGGGAGAGAGGGGAGAAGAAGAAGAAGAAGAAGAAGAAGAAGAAGAAGAAGAAGAAGAAGAGAGAGAGAGAGAGAGAGAGAGACTGACTAAGGTTCTGCCTCTCTGGCCCTGGATATCCTGTCTGGAATATAGCTGGCAAGCATGAAATTCTTATTCACTCAGCCTCATGACCTTGGCTAGTACCCACATCTAAACTGCATCTGTGCCACCCAAATTGCTAATTTGCTGCTGGGCTGGCTTCGGAGGGAGCAGGTATGAATTAAAGGACGGAAGGGGGAAAAATTACCCCAAACTGCAAAAGTTAAATTTTCTGCCAGGTGGCACCCAAATCAGCTCCACTTGACACTTTGAAGTCTCCAGCCAAAGAGTTCCAAATCTGTAAGATTTACCCCGCTGTCTCCAAAAACAAAAATTGACCCTGTTCTTTGAGTCAGTCTCAGTGGCATTTCAGGATGACAGATGAGGGAAGCAGCAAATGAGTTATGAGATGGCCTGGACTTCCTTGGTAAGCCTTTGTTATGATTGGCTCATGGAAGCACTGAAGGATTTTCTCTCTCTTCTCTTCTCTTCTCTTCTCTTCTCTTCTCTTCTCTTCTCTTCTCTTCTCTTCTCTTCTCTTCTCTTCTCTTCTCTTCTCTTCTCTCTCTCTCTCTCTCTCTCCTCTCTCTCTTCTCTTCTCTCTCTCTTTCCTTCTCTTTATGTGTGTGCAGGCACACATGTAGTCATATATATGTGTGTGTGTATGTATGTATACATATGCATATGCACACATATATATGCACACATATATGCACCCATGTTTATTTGCTTTTTAAACCTTAATCCACTTTCCACCATCTGTTTCTCCCTTTCCAGTCATCTGCTGAGTCTTTCATTGTGTGCAACAAAATCCTTCCTAGAACAGAACCCTTCCTAGCAATCCCTAATTTGACTGTTCTAGTCTATATTCCTTTAGCTCAGTGGTTGAAATCTGCCAATTACTGGGCAGACCGGAGTGACAATGGTGAAGGTGGAATTCTGAACATGTCTTGAAAGTGAAGCCTCATAATAGAAATGGTTAAACCTAGAAGGGAACCGATCTGACCTTGTATCATTGTAGGACCACTCAATCTTGGGGTGGGCCCTGTGCTGGCTGCTTGGATCTCTGGAATCTGCTACCTTATCACATGTCAAACTCCTTCCCTCAGAAATTCGTCCCCTTTCTCACGTACTTTTTCTGACTTACCCACCTGAGCCTAAAAGATTTTATTTTCTTTTGCGCTTGACTATTATTTAGTGCCAACAATGTAAACCTTACTTTATGAAAGTATCCAGCAAACAATAACAAAAATAGTGATTGACAGGAGGTGAAGAAGGGGAGAAAAGGAGATAATCAAAGATGACTTGGAAGAAACTCATTCCTTCCTCTGTGTTTCCATATCTTTTTCTTAATACTAAAACAATAAGACTCCAGTTGTAGTCCAGATGTGCACATCTTTCCCTAGGTATGATGTTTCTTAACTTTCAGATGATAATGACAGTTATGGACCCCAGCCAGTGTGGAGGAAACCACTCACCTATCACTCTATACACAGACATTCTGTTTCAAAAGTATGTGGTAATCAAAAGTGGCCTTATTCTGTGTACTGTTTCTACAGAGGGAGGGACATTATCTTGTATTACCAGTAAAGTTTAATCTACCCTCCTTTCCTTTCTTTGTTACACAAAGGGAAGACTTAACCTTAGTGACTTAATTTTGGAAGCCCAGTTTAAGAACTTTCAAGAAAGAAACATCTATTGAAACCTTCAAAAGTAAATTTAAACACACACACACACACACACACACACACACACACACACACACACACACACAAACGCTCTGTCTCATAACAGCATACTTGCCAATGATGTTTGTGGACTAAATTTCTGTACTGCCCTTTGTCTTAGGACAAAATGGATACCATTTATTCACTACCAGACAAAGCCTAAGTCACTTTCAACTCAAGCAAATCTTTTCACTTTCATCTTCAGTAGGAAAACTTTACTGGGAACACATGGTGTATATTTATGAGGTCCAGAACACTTAACAAACCATGTCGTTATAGTTCATCATTAACTCAAGAGTTGAATTAATCCATAGCTGCAATCAAGTTCAATTTGGGCTCGAGCCTCCTAGTAGCTAATGCAAAACAAAACAGAACCAGCTAAAAAATACAAGTTATAATAAAGAAGGAGGTACAGCATTTTGAAAGATCAACAGTGAAATAGTTGGGGTGTAGAAGGCAGAGAAAGATCTGGTAACAATCACCAGCAGGAGAGACTGTGACATTTCACAGGGTGTGTTCTTCACCCCAAATCAAGGGCATCATATAAAAGCACAATTCAGTAAAGAGACAGAGCAAAACAAACTTTAAGGGATGCAGCCTGATCCAAGGATGAAGGGAGGAGACCTAGTATATTCTGTGTGATACAGCAACTTTGAGCCATGTGTGATCTGAAATATGAGTAGCCTACCATAAAACCTGAAATGAATTCTGATGCTTTTGTACAATTACCAAAAGGAGGGAACATTAGATAAATGTTGAAATGTGTTGGGCTAAATAAAACATTAACTTCACTTGATTGCTTTATTTTTTTTTAATGTGCCCACCAGAAGATTCTAAATCATACATCTGGCTTGTGGTTGGGTCATTCAAGAATGATGTCACCACTGGATAACAGCAGCTCTAGAGGAATGCTCTTGCCCATTCTCCTTGGACTGATTTTCTCTCTCTTCCCAGAATCCTTGTCTGTGACCAGAAGGAACTAATGTCCCCCTCCTAGGGTTAAATGCACTGGCCTGTATGAAGTGCCTAGCACAGTGTCTCACACCTTGGAGTCCAGCATCTCCTCCTATGTCCAAAAACCTTCCTTGGGAGCTGAAAATGAGGACATTCTAACTCCTAAAACTGTCTGGCTGTCAGGCTAGACAATTTACCTATGATAAACCCACCATTCCCAGAGGCCCAGGCTGTTTTCTCTACTTTAAAGAAGTTTAGTGCCCTGTGGTTTGAATGTCTTAGTATTGGCAACTCCAGCCCTTGCAGAATAACTAGCAAAACGATGCTTAGGGGATGCTGTTTATAGAAGACAGGAGTCGCACCCCACTCAAGGACTTTGTTTAAAATTCTTTCTGTAACCACATGATGCTCTGTTTGGGTTTGGTGCTCTCATTAAATAAATATCTGGAGACTCTTCATGAATCATCACAGATATGTGTGACCAAGGTTTGTAAAATAATGGCCCTTACTCTGGGATGAAACATGGTAGAATCCCAAACCAGCTCTTATAAGCTCAAGAAGTTGAGGTGTATCTCTTCCCAACCAGGAAAAGGGAAAGAAAAGGTGCTATAGCTTCCTACAGGATTCCTGCTCACAAGCTTGCCATACAGTTTCTTAGGGATCAGTGAGGAGGTCCAGGGCAAAGACCAAGACAATAAGCTACATAAGGCTATCTCATTATCCTGAGACATGCTGAGACTCAGTTCCATACTTGGTCCACACATGTACCAATGGCTTCTGAATAGGGTTGAAATGATAATTTGGTATTTTGTTTTAGTGAACTGCTGACAATATAGAGTATTTATGGATCTAAGTTTGACCCTCAGCAAGTGTAAGTCACACTCAGAGTTTCCTTATGAGAGATCGGAGACAGAGCTAGGAAGGACGATGCTTGTAGTTTAAAGTCCTTTTTTCTTTCTTTCTTTCTTTTTTATTTTCTAAGTTTTTTTTATTTACATTCCAAATCATTTCCCCTTTCCCGTTTCCTCCCTCCCCAAAAGTCCCATAAGCCTCCTCCCCTCCCTCTTTTCCCCATTCAACCCCCTCTCGCTTCTCTGTCCTGGCATTCCCCTACATCCAATCTTTCCAGGACCAGGGATCTCTCCTTCCATCTTCCTGGAAATCTATTGATATGCGAATTGTGTCTAGGGTATTCTGAGATTCTGGGTTAATATCCCCTTATCAGAGACTGCATACCATGTGTGTTCTTTTGTGATTGGGTTACCTCACTAAGGATGATATTTTCAAGTTCTGACCATTTGCCTAGGAATTTTGTGAGTTCATTGTTTTTAATTGTTTTCTAATCAATAGACTTTAACTTTTAGAGTAGTTCCGTGTGTGTGTGTGTGTGTGTGTGTGTGTGTGTGTGTGTGCATGTGTGTGTGTAGTGTGTATGTGTATAGTATGGGTGTATGTGTTGAGAAGGGGAGAACAGAAGATGCAGAGAATTCCCACATAGTATATGTGTGCAAGTGCGTGCACACACACACACACACACACACACACACACACAGAGAGGAGGGGGACAGACAGATGGGGAGAGATCTACTTTTGTTTCTTGGGCAGCACTCATGTGATGTGTTGGCTACAATCATGTTGACAATATTGATGTTTTCCGCTGCACTAATGTCCTCAGTTCAGATTAGAGTTCATTCTCTGGGTTTTCACAAATGCACACCGCCACTTTTCCACCCTGATGGTGGCACTTAGAGCAGTCCCACTATGCTTAGGCAATTTACTTTTTTTTTTCTTCTGCAGACCCTGGCAACCATGTTGCTTTTTATGCCTCTGCATTTCTCCCTGTTACACTGAACATTGGAAGTGTTCAGTATGCAGCCTTGTCAGACTGGCCTGACAAAGTCTGCTATAGGTCCTTCTAGATGGACTCTTTAAAAGCATGGAGAAAATAGTGCATCTCATGAGAGACTGAGAGCAAAAAAGGCTCTTTTTAGGCTTTCAGTTGGTTTTGGTGCCAGTATCAGAAAGACATAAAGGACAGAATTGGAGGAAGAGACCCAAAGATAAGAGGAATATTGCTTATGTGGGCAGGAGAGCATGAACACACACACACACACACAAGCACACCCACTGTGGTAGTTTGAATATGCTTGGGAGTGGCATGATTAGGAGGTGTGGTCTCGTTGGAGGAAGTGTGTCAGTGTTGGGGAAGGTTTTGAGACCTTCCTTCTGGTTGCATGACAAGTCAGTCTTCTCCTAACAGCCTTCAGATAAAGATGTAGAACTCTCAACTCCTCCTGCACCATGCCTGCCTGGATGCTGCCATGCTCTTGCCTTGATAATGGACTGATCCTCTGAACCTGTAAGCCATCCCTAACTAAATGTTGTCCATATAAGAGTTGCTTGGTTATGGCGTCTGTTCACAGCAGTAAAACCCTAAGACATCCCTTTATATAGGATTACATAAATAAACATATGCACATGCTTGCTCATACACATGCACACAATCACTCACTCATGCACACTCACGATTGCATTTTACACATCCACCCACACTCACACACCATGATAAATCTACGGTGGTGGTGTCTGGTCAGCAGACCTTGACTTTATCAACAAAGACTAGATGATGCCTAGAGCTTTGTCCCTTTCCTCCCCAGAAGACTATCCTGTCATTTTAATATCCTTCATTGTGCTGCTTTCTCTTGTCTAGTGTATATCCAGTCACTGATCCCAAAGTCTGACTTATTCATTCAGTGAATCAAACTAGTAGTTTTACTAAATAACTTCTTTTCTGCATTTCTGCCCTCTATGAGGTGTTTGCATTCCAATTTCTTCCAGTGGGTGATCTTCATATAAAGACACTCTTAATGTAGATACCAAAGAGCAAAGCTACAGCAGTAACACCTTCTTAAGCAGCCTTTCACCCAGGGTTCCCCATACTACAGAAGGTCAGTGGAGGGCAACATGGAAGGAGAACTTGGGAAGGGTCAGCACAGTAGCAGGCAGGCAGAGCTGAAGGCTCAAGTGTGGAACATTATCCTCTCACTAGCAACTGTCCATCCTTGAAGATGGTAATTCTCAGAAGAGGGTCATCGTAGGAACAACATTCTGCTAACGGTGACACCCAGGTATGGGTTCAATACAGGACACAGAATCATCACCTGATGCTGTCATTGCTCATGATTCTTAGAGAGTCATGATGGCCACTCTGGAAAAATATTGAAACTCACTAAAAGTCCACTAGCTTACCTGCCCATCGGAAAGTATAAGAGACCTTTGGGGTAGAGGAAGAGGTGGACTATCCTCAGTCATTCTAGATCCTACTAAGTTGACAGTATTAACCAGCACAGATACTAGACAAATGCATTTATATGATCATTTGTATGTTTGAGTGCATGTGTGTGGGTAAGTGTGCTTGTGAATTTAAAACGTGCACATGTGTGTGAAGGTGAGCAAATGTGTGAGCATGTTTCTGTGTGAGCATGCTACTTTGGAGCTAGTGACTAGATATTAAAATATACATAACACAATGGGTCGTTGATCACAATGACAGGAAGACAGTTTTCTGCAGAAGAAATGGACAAACATACACAAAAAATC
Source organism: Tokudaia tokunoshimensis (assembly GCA_036184795.1). Taxonomy (NCBI): domain Eukaryota; kingdom Metazoa; phylum Chordata; class Mammalia; order Rodentia; family Muridae; genus Tokudaia; species Tokudaia tokunoshimensis. Next base: position 76,216,291 of record BTHU01000016.1, read on the forward strand.
AAATATATTTGTCCTGGGTCAGTCAAATTGCCCTCAGTTCTTTAATTCACTGTTTGGGAGTAAAACCATGAGCTACTCCTATATGATTAACCTTCACCTCTAAGCATCCAGAGTGTGATCTGAGACACTCTTCTGAGTCTGACCATGGAGGCTGTCTACTCCTGACCCATTCAGTCAAGATTCGGTTAACATCCGTGGTCTGGCTTTTGGTAATACCACCCTAGTCTTCTAGGAACCACTCCTCCTCATTTCATTCAGCTAGTTCAGATGTGGTTACATCTACATCCTGGTTACAGAGGTGATCATGTGTCCCAGGCCTATCCTATGATTTACCCATTGTTTACTTCTGGGGCAGTTACAAGACACACTAGGTCAATGAAACACAACCCCAAGCTTTTTGCTATTCTTGTGTGAAAGAAGGGTTCTTTTCACACAGTTTCTAGATTTTGAAATGCAAGTCTAGGGCTGTTAACACTCATTCTACGTATTGCCTCATGCTCTGTGAGCAATCACCACAAAAAGCTGAGTGGACCAACATGTGGGAGACAGTAGAGTTGGTCAAGTGAAATATAGAAAGTGGTATGAGACATACATATTTGTACTTTCTCAAAATTTGTTTTGTTTAGAGTTCATTGTTCATATGAAATTGGAATTGACCTAGATGCCCTGTATTTTCATTTGCTAAGCACAGCAGTAGGTAGCCTGGGCCTTGGGTTCTGATTTTGTACTTCTGCATTCATCTGTATCCCTGGAGTTCTCAGCTATGAAGAACACAGCCTTCTTGTCTATGCATAAATCAGTTTGGGATGGGTTTCTGCTCAGCTTGAGGAGAATAAAACTTCCTTAGTCATGTGCAAGTTCAACCATCTTCAAGAGCAGGAAGTGCACTCTTTATCAAAAAAGAAAAAAAAAAGCCAGGAAAGGAACAGGTCAAAGGCTAGAAAGGTAGATAGACAATAGCATAGTTTTTCTTGGCTGATGATCTGGTTCATAAAAAGCACTTAATGAAAGTAGTGCATTATGCCAGAGGGGAATGTGGAAAGCCAGCAACAAGGAGTCCTGGCTTAAGATACCAACCCTGGGAGCCAGAGGGGACATGGGTTAGTGAGAAAGCAAGTGCTCATACCCATGCTACCAGCTCAATATACCTACTCACAACTTCTGAGCTATTTTCAGAGGCCAAGAACTGATGCAAATCTCTAATACAAGCTCTGAGTGATGGAAAGAAGCCAGAGCGTTCTTACAGTTTGAGGGAGCAGAGGGAAGTTAGGGAGGAGGGGAAGAGAAAGATTCATTTCAAAACAGCCTCTATCGATCACCACCCCCACTGTGGGAAGGGACACCGAAGGCAAACCCGGGTGGGAGAGCAAACAGAAAAGGGTCTCTCTGGCACCTGGGAGTGAACAATCTGATCCTCAGGCCCCAGACAGAGAGCTGGAGGACAAAGCTCTTTAGGGGAGGGAGGAGGGTGAGGAGTCTTGTAGATTCCACCCAGCCCTGTCGCCAGGCGCCAGGCAGTCAAGTCACCCTAAACAAAGTAGGGAAACGTGCCAAGACAAATGACAGGGGTATTAGCAAGTTGAGGAGGTTCCTAAGGGTCACATTGAGGAGGGACATTGAAGAGCCCCTTCCTTGCTTAGATTTCTGAAATGCTAGCAAGAGCTTTTATTAAACACCTTCTGTGTGCTGGGCTGAAAGATTGGCAGACCTTTAAATTCCCTTGACAGTTGTTCTCCTGGCTGTCTTTGCAAAGTGCTTCAGAATTATACTTCAAAGCTACTATCATCCTTATTTGGGGAACTAGAAACTGGGCTGTGGGTTGCCTGAAGTGACACTGGTCATGGATGTAGAGGAAGAAAGAGCCTGAAGTCATCACTAATCTCCATGTCTATCATCCTCTTCTTCCTCTTCCTAGAATAGCAATGTCCCATGGAGCAGGACTGTCAAAGCCTCTATGGCAATTCCCCACGAGAAACTACAACAGAATCCAGTTGCTACCTTTTTCAAGACCTAATGTTGCCATAGTGAAGAGGACAGAGAACTCTATGGTTGGTCAAGAGAAAGCTTGAGACTCGTCAGGCTCAAGACTTGTCATATGTACTATTCATTTCTGGCATTTATTTATTTATTTATTTATTTTTTATTTTTTTTTTCGAGACAAGGTTTCTCTGTGTAGTCCTGGCTGTCCTGGAACTCACTCTGTAGACCAGGCTGGCCTCGAACTCAGAAATCCGCCTGCCTCTGCCTCCCAAATGCTGGGATTAAAGGCCTGCACCATCACTGTCTGGCTTCTGGCATTCTTTTTAAAGCAACCCATGACTCCAGTGTTTTGTGTACATAAAACACACTTGATGTTACACTTATTTTTACAGTTTTTCATATTCATATATGATTTTTGACCGAATGACTTACAAGATTCCTTCTTAAATTAGTGTATTTTAACTGTTTATATCAATTACAATATATACATAGTGAAATGTGGTTACTTCATCCTTTGTCATTTCTTTATGGTAAAAAGCCTCATGATCCTTCCATGGGACTTGCTAAGGTATACAGTGTATGCAAGTCAACTCACCTTTGTGTGCATCTAACAGCAAAATGGGATTTCTTCTGTTTGGTTACAAGTTAGTTCCCATTGGAAAGCTCCAAAGGCAAAATAGCCTGTCACTTTTTAATTTTTTATCAAAATGTAGCTACAGAATTGATCCATGTTAATCCACACAACCATACTATCTTGGTAACCCTGACAAAGAGCTCCTAACATTACACAAACTCTTAGGAAATCTGTGTCATAAAACATTGGATACCATGCCTGAAATAGCATAGAACTGCAATGGCAAGCTTACACATTAACTGACATTCAGATATTCAAATGAAGTAACTTTTAAATATGGTAACAGAAATAATCAAGACAGCCAGGGGCTACTATGGATGCCAGATCAAGACAGCCAGGGGCTACTATGGATGCCAGAGGGGCCTGGAGAAAGCTGAACTAGAGTCAAGGCTGAGGCTCCCCAAGACCTTCCTGGAGGCAGTGGCATTTCTGTTACTTTGTTTTGTTTTGTTTTTTTTATTTAACTGTGGTTAGAAATAAAATAAAATAAAAATCACTCAGCATAAGCTCTTAACTTTCCATATGCAATGTGGCTGTTTTATCGACTGGAGGTACCATGCTGGAGAGCAGACCTCTGGAATTCATTCATCAGGTTCTGTGAACCTTTAGGGCTATGGATAACCAGCTATCCCACCTATCCACAACCCCCTCCCCTAGCCACCATTCCACCCTGCTTCTGTCGTTTCCACACACATGAGTCTGACTTGTGCACGGCACACATTGTACATGTGGGGCTCTTTACTGTCTTCTGCAAAGCAATTGTGTCATCTTGCTGGTTTAATTAACTACTGGGCAGTATAAAATCCTCTGGCATGTTATGTCACAATGTCTACGGGTTGTCTCTTTGCCCCCTGAAGATTAATTTACTAACAAGGACACACTACTCGTCAGTTTTCCCAGTTGTTCATCATAAAGGCAGATGTTTGTCACAATTATGAAAAGAAACTCTTTCTTCACGGCTACCAAATACTGGTTTCTTCCACTCCTGGCCCCCGAAGAGAGCCCATTCCTAGCCCTCCCATCCCTTCCTGCCAACCCAGTCACATGATCTTTATCTCCTCCCTGGCAAAATTAATTTTCTGTAAAAGCTGTTTCTCTGCCCCATTAGTGTGTAACCTAGAGATGACTGTGGCCTCCTTTCCTGCAGAGATTTTGCCAGTGTGTTCCCAGGGAACAATGAGTTCCCCTTTAAGAAGATAATTTCTAAAGGTTGAGATTTCTGGAAGAAAAAAAATTATAGACCACTTTTAAGCAAAGACCATTTTGGAGGGGGTCCTGAACACCAAACTCTGCCAGTCAGTGACACCCCAACAAATCTTCAAAAAGGAAATATTTGAGAAAGTTAACCCCATCCATTACACAGAGCACATTATTACCCATAGAACCATTCCAAGCCACAGAGAATAACCCTGAGGGATAGGGCCTTTGCTGGCAGCAGAATGTTGCTTGAGGTGCAAAGCTTTGTCCAAAGCAGCTAAACAACAAACTGTAGCAAAATGAACACATGAATATACAAAGCAGAGAAACCCAACAACACTGCTATGTACTGGGCAGCTCTCAGGCACAGAGTGACTTGAAGAGCTGAAGGCAGGCAGCCCAGCTTTCTGCTGCTATCTGCTTTAGGTGGAAAGGACTGGGCTTTTAGAACACCAGATGGACTTTGCTTGCCTGCCTCTTGTGAACTATCACCTCCAAGCTTTCTACGTCTTCAAAGTGAGCATATAGAGGAGAAGATGGAGTATGCCTACTAAGAACCGACAGAGAAATGAGATGGCAGAAAGGCTTGGTGAGATGTATAGGCTAGCCTGTCTCTGGGCTGCTGCTAATGGGACTGCCTTTCAGTATGTGGCCAGCCTTATCCCTCTGCTCTAGAGGGAACCAGAAGCCCTGGGAGCATCACAGCATTCATTATGGGCCAGAGTGAATGAGGTTAACTGATATATAAGGAAGCTTTGGCCAAAACTAATCTGTATTCTTAGACAAGATAAGTTGTGGCCACAAAAAGAACAAAGGCATCAGAAATGCCTGTTGTTCTTTAAGATCTCACTTTAAGATCTGGATAGACTATGCTACCAGCCCCACCCAGGTTCCCTCAGATCCACAGATGAAATCTCTCTCTCTCTCTCTCTCCCTCTCTCTCTCTCTCTCTCTCTCTCTCTCTCTCTCTCTCTCTCTCTCTCTCTCTCTCTCCTATTCTTGATATGTTGCTTTAGTTCAGTGGCTGGGCTCTTCTAAGCCTTCCTCGGCTATGGAACCCTTCTTTTCATTCCCAGCTCAACACTTCTAATTCTTATCTTTACTTAGTTGCCCATTCACCTTGTCCCTGTTCAGCCCCTTAAATCTGCCCTTAGATTAATTATGTTTCTAACCTCCTGCTTGCTAACCTAGGCCCAGTTGGGGAAGCAGCCAATGGCCACTCCACCCTAGATCTCACATGGCTGGCAACTCTTTCTCCCTCCAAAGCATGGCAAATCTTTTCTCCTCTCTTGTGTCTGCTATCCTGCCTGTGGGAAAACTGGAAGTCCCACCTATTTTGTCCAGCTCATTGGCTGCTAGCATCTTTATTGATCCATCAAGAACCAACTGGGGAACAAGACCTTCAGTGTTCACACTCAGATTCCCTAATCAGAGCATCAGAAACACACCCTACAGATACTCAATCAAGCAAGTGCTCCATTCTCATTTACTTCTTTTGTCTCACTATTGCCAGAATTCACAAAGACCCAGTACAGGACAGTTAGCACACAAAAAAGAGTCAGGGATTCCTTTTATCTGAGATGATGGCTCTATTACTCAGGATTTAGTTCTAGACATGCTAAGCTGAACTCATCAGCAAGCCTTTGGAAAGGATCCTTAAGTTAATGGCTGCCATGTTATTCAACTCACGACCTTCCATCCCTTTCCCTCATATCGACATCTAAATATGAACAATTATCTTCTCCCTCTAGAACACATGTGACTGTAGCAATCATTATCCAGAAGGTGACTTAGTCTAATCCCATTAGAATGTGGGAAGTAAACAATAGCTGTATGGTTGGGTCAGTACCGGCAGAACACAGAGCTGAAGGTCAGAGCCAGTAATACATCAGCCTGTTTGAATTCACCCATCAGAGTCTCTGCTTACCCTGTTTACCACACTATCAGATGTGTTATGTGTAGTTTTTGTTACCCTGCCTATGCTCCAGGATTGGGCCGCACTACCAGCCCCTACCCAGAATCCGAAGATAAACACACACACACACACACACACACACACACACAGAGAGAGAGAGAGAGAGAGAGAGAGAGAGAGAGAGAGAGAGATGGGGAGAGGGAGAGGGAAAGGAGGAGAGGGGGGGAAAGAGAGGGAGAGAGAGGGAGAGAGAGAGAGAGAGAGAGCACAAAGTAGAAAGTGAGAATTCACTATTAAATTAGGAATCCTCAAATACATTACACTCATGCACAGTGACAAAAGTCTAGGGAGAGGAGAGAATTGGTTACTCAGTGAGCAGAGTGAAGTCAGTATTGTGGCTCCAGTTTGTGGGGAAACTTGAACAAAGAAACACAGGAAGAGCCTTAGCTCAGAGACACTGGGATTCCCTGCTGTTCAAAGAGACAGGATGGCTGCTCTGAGGCAGAGAGCCTGATGGTAAAACCTGCCGGCTTCCTACAAGCAGGTAGCCAAAGGATAGATCTTTAAGATTTGATTTGTTTTTTTAGGATAGAAGGGAATACAAATGTTGACTGTGGTTCTGAACTGATACAAATAGCTTAAGATGAAAGGCAGAGAGCCAGTTGGTAGACACGGCAAATATTAAGCTCCACAGAAGAGAGAAGTTAGGGATAATGAATAAAAAAAAAGCTTTAAAGAAGACTTGAAAAGTCTTACCAGGACAAGTTCTTGAGATCTTTGAACATGGTCTACTCATGGGATTTCTTTGTCTGATAGGACAAAAATAGAGCCCGGAAATAGACTTATGCAGTAAGTAGACATAGATAATAAAATATCGATTCATCTGATCTTAAAAAATTAGATGAAAGGCAGGGGGTAGGACACCTAGCCTATCTCAGACAGTAGAAATGTAGGCCTTGAGAATTATATAAAGATAGCCTGGAAATAGTCCCGTACAGTAAGTAACAAAGGCATTTTAAGATTAACAGGTGTATGTGTGTTGTTTTTCATCCAGGGATCCGAGGGAACCAGGGCAGGGACTGGTAGAACGGTCCGTTCCGGGAATTAAAAAGAAGTAGTAAAAGCTACATGGAACACAGATGAGTGCATTTAGGGTGATGAATAGAAAGGTTGTTTGCAAATAATAATCTAAACATAATTGACATGATACAAAAAAACAAAAATACAGCCATGGTATGGAATTCATATTAGTCACTGGTACAATGTGCTACATTGCTGTCCTCTCTAGTCCTTAAAGTGAAGATTAGATCAATTCAGAAATATGCCTACGAATCCAGAGATCTGCCTGATACAGAGACCCCTTTTATCAGCACAGCTATCTATCCGTTCTACACTATTTACTTGGGATGTTCATCCTGATACCTAACATAACAGTGTGGGTACATAACATAGCTTTGTTCTGGACTCTCTAGTTTAGAATGTCTTTGTGAGAATTTACAAAGAAAAACCGTACAGTGTTCTCACACACACACACACACACACACACACACACACACACACACACACTCCACTAAAATCACATGCTAACATCTAGTAAGTGATTCAGTGACAAGGGTGGGTGGCATTGTTGAGTAAGAACAAACATGGATCTCACTCATAGGGCATTTATACTCTACCAGTTCCTATGCCTCTAGGCCTACTTCCTTTCAAATGCCAGCCATTTTATAGAATGTGTCACCTGGACTGAGGTCCATACCAGCTCTACATTTCCTAAGCAAGCTGACAGTGGGTGTTTAATTACTGTCTTTATTACTTCCTATATGTCAGCACTTGGAGGGGTGTTTTTAAATGCATTCTTTCACTTAATTCATTAGTATGAGCATACACAGTAATATCCCCACTCTACTGATGTGACTCCTGAAACCAGCAGAGTCCAGACCTTGTAAATGCTGGATTCACATTGAAGCCACTAACCACGGTGTGAGAGGCAATAGATTTGTATGTTTTGGTTAGCCAATCTGTTTGACTTGAGCATCCTCACGGTGATTAAAAGACTCTGCATGACTGTGGTTTCCCAAGAAAGATTGCTCCACCTTCCTAGGGCTCTCTTAACAAGGCTGAGGTCATCCCTCTGGGTAGTGTTTTGAGGTATGTGAAAGGGCTAGATCACATATCATGTTAGACATCTCTTATTTCACTGTGTATAGGCTAGGCAGAAAAGAATGTCAGGGACCATCTAATAAAATGATAGCATGTATTGAATTTATATATCTTTATAACACTTTGTGATGCCCAAATATGTGTCTACTCATTTTATCCTTATCACCAATAGAAAGTATTCCTAACTCAAAGAGTTTCATCAAGATTCAAGGAAAAGATAGCCCAGCAATTGGTACAAGTGCCCCAGATTATCACCTACTATAGCTGTTAACTCTGCATTTGGTAGACAAGGTAGTCCATTTCTTTCCACATATTCAGACTTTTAAAGAATAGAGAGTCCTAGACTTTTTAAGGTTTTATTAATTTCATTTTTATTTCTGTGTGTGTGTGTGTGTGTGTGTGTGTGTGTATCTGTGTATTTGTGCAGGTAGATGCTAGTGCATACAGAGTCCAGAAGAGGACATTGGAACTCCTGAAATGAGGCTTATAGGCAGCTACTTGACATTGGCTCTGGGAACCAAACTCTTGTCTTCTGCAATTATAGCTACAGCCATTAACCACTGAGCCATCTCTTCATCCTTGAGTCTTCGATTTTCATGATTATTTTTTCCCTTCAGCTTAATGATCACATATTTATTTATTTATTTTTCTTTCTTGTTTTGGGGGAAAAGGTAACGCAAGTTCTTTTGCATTAAAATTGCCTTGTCTGATAATAGGGTGATAGCCTGGGTAATGATAGGGTGGTAGCTCTTCCTTTAACACTGGAACTTAGGGTGGCACAATGTTTTCACAGCTGACACATCTGAGAAGAGGGCACTGGAAATCCCTGTGGCTCATAGCTGCTTTTGGGATGGTCAATGAACATTTTGTAGAGTGGTATCAGATGCAGACAATAGGTCTGCTGAAAGAAGCTTTCTCCAGGAAGCCAGGAAACAGGAAACTGAGCATTAGTCTCCATCCACTGAGTCACTGAAGGAAGCTTGGTTCTTCCACCCTCTGTGTGAACTCTGAAAGCTTCCAAAAGCTCTGCATCTGCCCCCTGGTGAGAGTCACAAAAACCTCACTACATGAAGTTGTAGGAACTTGTTAAGGAGATTAGGCCTGAGATATTCATTCCTAGTCAGTTTAAATAGTAAATACTTGACCAGTCTCAAAGTAGAGAAAATATTATATTACTTTTTAGCTGTTAATCCTAAAAGGAAGTCAAAAATACCCTGGAGTATGGACTTGGGAGTTGTTCTTTTGTGGTCATCTGAACTGTTGGGCACTGTCCTGGAACTCTATCAAGAGCATGACCAAGCCTAGGAGCACCAGACCTTTTGGGCAGTGGAAGACATTTCTACAGGGCCCTCCCGCATCACCCTTCCTGGGGCTATAGGATGAACTCTATTGTGACTTTGCCCATTTGCGTCTAGGGTGAAGATGACTGCTGTCATGGAAGGCTGTTTAGATCCAGTCCAACATAAATGTCTGGTAGGGTGATTTCCAAGATGTGACTGGCTTTACACTAAGCAACAACTTTGTTGTGGTGTGACTGTTTCCCTCAGGGAAACCCTAAGACAAGAATATGAGATTAATTATTTCTATAGAAACTGGAGACAAAAAGAGGACTCAAAAACCAAACACTATACTTCAGTGAATAGGAACTCTGAAAGTAGAAACACAAGAAAAACTTTCCCCCACATACATACTTTCTCTCATACATAAATATACCACCCACAAAATCCAAGGAGATATTTATATTAAAAAAACAAATGGTTTACAGTCTGGGAATAAAGAAGTCAAATGAAAGGGAAGCCGCTAAAGGAAAGGACGATTGTTGTCAGGACACACTGCCAATTACCCATCTTGTCAAAGGGGACTTGCCCAGTGAAGTGGTGGTATAAACAGATGTATGATTGAATTATATACCCCCAAATTCCCTATGCTGATAGTCTCACCCCTAGTACTCCAGAATATCACCGTATTTGAAAATAATGTTTACAGAGATAAGAGAGTTCAATGAGGCCATTGAGATAGCCCTTGGTCTCTAATATGATGGGTAATCTCACTATGGGTGGAGCTTATATGTAGGATATGTAAAAGGGAAATAGAATCAAAGAAAAGCCATAAAGTGTTGAAGTATCTACAAGGTAAAGACAAACATGCATGGTAAAGTTTTCCCTTGTGGCCTGAACAGGAACTATCCTGTTAATAATTCTATGTCTACCTTGTGGATCTATGAGATCTACCAAGTTGTAGTCACTATGGAGGAAACAATGTGGTTAGAAGCAGCCACACTGTCCTAGCCTGCAGGAGTCAGGCTCCAGAGAATTTACAGCAAGCCAAGTTAACAACATCTAAGTGTTATCTGGTCCAGGAGTCTGGACTTCTGTGAGTACACTGAAATAGTACTGAAGAACAAGGTTTCAGGACAATTCTTTCTTGTTAATCACCAGGCATGAGCTTTTCTAAGAATGTAGTCAACAATGTACAGCCCCATAATTCCTGTAGGTTGTATACCTTCACTGTGGGGTCTGCCATGTCCTTATGTGTATCCTCAAGATGGAACATTATCTCCTGACCAGCTATGAACTCCCAATAAAGGCAGCTTAGGAATATTCTAGACTACTCTCTCATGACTTCAAGGGAATGGGGACCAGGAGAATTGAGGTTACTAACAGGAATATCAACGGCTGGTTGATAATCCTAATCCCAAAGCTGAGGTTTTGTGTTGTATACCAGATTGACTTTTTAATCAGATGGTTATTTAGTTTTAATTTTTAAGACAAAGGCTCACTATGTAGCTCATACTGGCCTCAGACTCAGGACAATCTTCTTGCCTGAATTACAGGCATATGCCTGCCCCCTTTTAAATTTCCCTCTGGTGGTTGGTATTGAACTCAGGGCTTTGCATATGGCAGGCAAATGCTCCGCCACTGAGTTATAACTCCAGCCTTGGAAGGAGTTTTTGACACGAGATAACTAGTGGCTCTCTTAGCTGTCCGAGTTTCTTCCTCATGAAATGAACTTTGAGGTCCCCTGACTTCTCTGAATGTCTGCTCAGCTGGTTTACCACTTTCAATACAATACATAAAAGGGTAGAATACTTCCTCTTTTACTTCAGACAGCTTTAATGATTACAAATCCCTTGACACTAACCCAGAAAACCATGCCAAGCTATTGATAGTAAGGACTTTTCCCCTTCATGTTTTAAGTTACTCAGTCCTCCAGAGTCTCTTCGATGAATACAATGATAACATTGGTTCAGATGGCATTCCCTCCTCCTATGAGGACCACAGTAACACACAGCTCCTTTCTAAGTGGTGGGGCTTGGTTACTGGTTCAAAGAACACTACAACTACATGGTCTTTTGGACAGAAAGGCTTGAAGAGAGTGATGGAGTAGCAATTTCAGTCTAAATGAATATGTGATGCCTCTGGGTTGAAAATTGCTACCTAAAAGAGAAGCATTTGAACTCCCCACCACTTCCTCTGTGTGTGTGTTTGTGTGCACATGTGTGTGAGAAAGAGTGCTTGTGCTTCTCTCTGTATGTATTAAGTCAGATGACCTGCTTGGGTTTTTTCCACATACTAGAAGTTACTCCTGCTCCTTACCACTGTTCCCCAAGCAAACCCTATGGCAAGAGAAGTACCAGGAGGGTAATGGGTCTTGTATAGCCTCTAGAGCTCTTTCATTCATGAGATTCCCTTTGGGCATCACTCTTTTTTTAATTGATGGTCCTAAATCCTGTAAGGAAAACCTAAAGAAGATCAAAGCCTTGAAAACTTGCAATGAGCTACTGAACATCTTTGGGCACCATGTTTCCATTGATCTAAGCAAGAAGCCTTGGAGTTTACTTCCAAGCAATGTAGACTTTAAAAATCTGCGGTCCAAAGAGACTCACTGCCACTCACCAACACTTTCTCAGTCAGAGAATATTCTGATGATGATGGAATAGGGATGCATTGGAGATAACTGCGTTGGAAACACTAGTCTTCTCTGGACAGAGCTGATCTAGACTCTAAGAATAAGTAACTGCTCTCATATCTGGGCCGATGGTTCTCACACAGCTCACTTCCTTTAGTCCTCCAAGCTCTGAGATACAGGCAGCATTCTAGAAATGAGAAAGCCAAAAATTTAGAAGAGTCAAATAACTGGCCCAAACTGGTAATAGCTGTTAAGTGTAAAGTCAGTGCTACAATCTAAGTGGGGTGATATCAGAATTGAGTGGCTGTCTTTGCAGTATATCTGTGTCATGTGGGAAAAAAAAGTACATGTATCTACATATATCCATAAAACCTTAGGAACATATTCATAAAACCACAGGGAAGAAAATATATATCAATATTTCTCTCCCCATCTCTGTATAAATTTTGATATCAAAAATCAAAATATATTAATATCTATCTGATCTATAGCAGTGCACAACTCTAGTTCCAGGGAAATTGGCCTATGAACGAAGGTTTCTTCTTACTGCGGTAGACTGATGGAGGTCATTCCTTCCAAATTAGAACCTAGAAGAAGAGAGAAGGCTCTTGAGATGCCTTTGATATTGTCAGGCTGAAGGCACAAAGTGGAAAGAGCTGACTCCAACAGTTGTTCCCTGACATGGTCACTGCAGCATGTGAACTCGTGCCGATGCACACATACAAACACAAGAGGGAGTATGTGAGGTCAAGACTAACATTTCAGTAACTGATCGTCAGACGAACTTCAGGTCTTCACATTCTTAACAAAACAACTTGGGATCACCTTTGTTACTTAAAATGTATTTATTTTTCTCAACATATTTTATTCTTTTTTTTTAAATTTAATTTTATTTTATTTTTTTAATTTACATTCCAAATCACTTCCCCTTTCCCGTTTCCTCCCTCCCCGAAAGTCCCATAAGCCCCCTTCCCTCCCTCTTTTCTCCGTTCAACCCCCTCTCATTACTCTGTCCTGGCGTTCCCCTACATCCAGTCTTTCCAGGACCAGGGGTCTCTCCTTCCATCTTTTTAGAAATCTATTGATATGCTGATTGTGTCTAGGGTATTCTGAGATTCTGGGTCAATATCCCCTTATCAGTGACTTCATACCATGTGTGATCTTTTGTGATTGGGTTACCTCACTAAGGATGATATTTTCAAGTTCTGACCATTTGCCTAGGAATTTCGTGAATTCATTGTTTTTAATTGCAGAGTAGTATTCCATTGTGTAAATATACCACATCTTCTGAATCCATTCCTCCGTTGAGGGACATCTGGGTTCTTTCCAGCTTCTGGCTATTATAAATAAGGCTGCTATGAAGTGAACAAATACTTTTAAATTTTCAGATACTAATGAAAAAAGCCGCATCCCATGAGTCTGTCTCCCAGCTGGCACTTTCTTGACATTTTCGCCAGTAATTATAAAATAACAAATGTATGTGACTTAAAAGTGACATTAGAAAGGGAAAGAGAAAATTATTTCTGCCTACTCTCATCTCCACTTTCAAATCTGCTTCACCAAGTCAGCTGCCTTTAACACCTCTCTCTCTCTCTCTCTCTCTCTCTCTCTCTCTCTCTCTCTCTCTCTCTCCACTAAGATGTTCATACTTCTTACACTACCCGCCTTCTGTATTGTTTTGTTGTTGGTATGTACCACAGTGACCTCATCCTCTGCAGTAACCATGAATAGACTCGATGGTCTTACTTCCAATCAATATGGACATGTCTGAGTTTTGGCTAGCAGCACCACCCCCTGTGTTCTAGACATACTCATTTTACTAATCACATTATTTGCATATTTTCACCTAATTCTCTTAATAGGGGCACACGGAGTTCTGCAGGATTCCTTGGATCCTTCCATTTGCCCCACCTCACCCCCAAATCCACACTGCCCTTCATAGAAATGAGCCACAGTGCCCTTGCTTCTGGCCCTCTACTTGAGTCAGTCCTCAAAAGAAGAGATGGAGGAGGGAGAGCTAGGGAGGGTTATGGGTCCCCTGACTCTCCCACTGGGGTCCCCTATTCCTGGGACAGAAAGCCAGAGCTTTGATCAACCTCTTAGTTTGTCTCTATTGTATAATATAAAGTACCATGATCAAAAGCAACTTGGGAAATAAAAATTATTTCCCCTTCCAGCTTATAGTTGCACATGAAGAGAGGTAAGGGTAGAAACTCAAGTCAGGAACCTGGAGGCAGGAACTGAAGCAGAGGCCATGGAAGAATCTGCTTACTGATTTGCTTATTCATGCCTTGCTCAGCTTTGCTCTTGATTTCTTATAAAACCTAGAGGTCCAATGACCTGGGCTCTCCTACATTAATCACTAATCAAACAAATGCTCCATAGGCTCACCTACTGACCAATCTGATGGAGACATTTCCTTAGCTGAGGTTCGGTTTTCCCAGATAACCCTTGCTTGTGTCAAGTTGAGAAAAAAACTAACCAGTACATCCTCTTTACCCTCAGTAAATCTTTGTAAACAGCCCTACTCTTTCGATGTTCTTCAAATCACTCAATTTGAATATGAAATTTGTTTCCTCCTAGAACTCTGACTCATGAATATGAACTGTGATCCCAATGATACTATCTGACAAAGAGGGACAAGAACTTACATGCCTATGCAGGGTACATTAGCTCATGAAGGACCTGAGCAGGATTCTTGCGTGTGATTCCTGGATACACTCGAAACCTTGTACTCACTCTTCTCCGCAGTCATCCATTTTAGGGATGGCCTTCTATGAAACTTCAGAGACCCACAGGATTTTTCTAATATACAGTGTTTTTGTGATATCTTATGTGTCCATCTTGATGAATGTGTGGATGTAGTTTTTAGTAGTGCCAAGTCCTTAAGCGCGCACGCACGCGTGTGTGTGTGTGTGTGTGTGTGTGTGTGTGTGTGTGTGTGTGTGTGTAAAACATAATTTGGAGAGATGTCATCACATTAGTCTCTAAATATAGCCATATAGTATAATTTAGTGAATCTATCCTAAATAGATGTAAATAGTTAGATTTGCAGATAAGGATACAGATAGAGACATGTATATTCAAAGAGATGTTGGCACATTCATGAAGAGGATGTCCTATTTTGCTTTTAGTTGCTGTGATAAAGACTGAAAAGCAGCTTGGAGTGGAAATGGTTTGTTTGACTTACACACCCCAATCACAATCTACCATTGAGGGAAGCCAGAAGAATGAAAATGAATGTGGGTACCATGTTACCATGAAAACCTTCCTCCAGTTTGAAAGTCTCCAGTGTCCCAGCAGGAGCCCATCTGGGCTAGGCTGGTAGCCCCCCTGGATGCTCAACTCATAAAACTCTGTTTCAACCCCACTCACTCTTAATATATCAAAAGGCAGGGTCCTTTCTTCACTGAGCTGAACTACTCAATGCTGTGGAGCACTCTCCAGGAGACCTTTTGTTTAACTAAGCTTCTTTTTTGAGCCTTGATCCACACCCCTCCTTTTCTTGGAAGAATTTGATCTTTTGCCAAAAAAATAAATGAACCACCGCTGGCTCCAAGTTCAACTCAGGATTTACTAGCTGATAAATTGGAAATGGAGAGGAGGAATGAGGAATGAAGAGAAAGTGTAGAGAGGGAGGGAGGCTTTCATTTGAGCAAGTTCAAACTCAGACTCAGAAGCTATTAAAATGTCTGATTTGTGCTGAGTCACTTGGAGGAGGAGGTCAGGGGATGATGCTGACTCCCTGCCAGCCACACACTCTGCCCAGGTTGATGAAGAGTCTTCAAAGGAACAACAGCAGGATTCTAATTTCAGTGTTTTAAATATAACATTAGATGCCACGTGCCTGACACAGAATGAGCAGTCAGCCTAGGTCTCTCCTGTTCATCAGAGGAGAGCCTCAACATACGTGTGTCTGGGAGCCAACTCCCTCTCAGCTCCTCTCCTAACTTCCCCCGCTCTAACCCTGACCCTGCCTTCCATCCCTCCTGACTGAGTCTCTCCAGATGCCCTGGGGAAGGATCAGGGCTGAGACAATACATTTTCCTGAGAAGTCGAGATGATGATATTAATAAAGGAATCTCTGAAGCAGACTTAGGAGGTAAAGGATGCTACATCCATTTTCACCGGTAAGGAAAATGAAGCGCTGTGACCTTAGCAACTTCTCCCAGGTAACAAAGCTAAAAAACACAGAGCTGGGATATGAATCCAAGGGCTCTGCTCTGTTTGCTTTGGTCCTTATGGTGTCTCTTTCCTTTATACCACTATATCTCAGAGGATGAGTACGCTTTATGTTTCAAAGCCTTGGCACTTGGCGCTATCCTCTATGGCAAGGAAAGGCATCAAGAAAGGTTCATTGTGGCCCTTCAGTTCCCCAGATATCATTTCTGTGTTTGAATCCTGGTAATTAGACCATTTTGATGTTCCTGGTTCTAGGCAGAAAAATCAGTAAAGAACTTCGAAATTTATCCCGGACACCACTGCCTCTTTCCTTGGACCAATAGAATGCACAACTAGTCAGGTCCCATGGTCCATGCCGTCTAGGCAACAGCGTTGGTCTGTGGGCAGCCTGAAGTGTCTCAGTGCCCTTGTAAGACCAGGCAGGAGCACAAATCCATGTGTGTAAGTTCATCAGACATTAGTTTAATGCCTCTATCATGATGGATCAAGGCTTAGGATGGCACAAAGACAAAATATGTGCATGGACCCATCCTCAAGGAGTTCAGAATCTACACAGAAATATAGGAAAAGGCAAACATGCTCCTGTACAGCCAAAGTTATTATGGGATACTTCATAAGGAAAAGGCAATCCTCGTGTGTAAGCATTTCTAAGGAAGAAGAAATCAAATTCTGCTGTGAAAAGAGAACTCGTGGGTTACCTGGCAAAATAGAAACATTATTTAAATAGACATAATTTTCACCAACAAAATGGGGCTAAGCCAATGAGAACAATTGGGAAACTTCAGGGCTAAAGGCTCCAGTTGCCAAGAACATTGAGTCAGTTAACTTTACATTGTCATAACAAAATGCCTGACACCAGCAGCTTCTATGGTAGGAATAGTTCCAGTGAACTCATGGGTCCAGAGGCTTTAGTCCACAGTCACTTGGCCCATTGTTTTGGGCTTGCAAAATGCCAGACTTACACAACAGTGGTACTGCATTCCTTGTTGTCAGGTGAAGGCTCACACAAGATGCCCAGGATAGTGGATGCCCTGTATCTCTTGGACTGTATCACAAAACGCATACTATAGAAAAGAAAAGGGAAAGACTTATGTCCCAATCACCCCAACACAGGCTGTGACATATTCACAGTTGTTTATTCTCTTCATCTCACTGGATTCCTAGAGCATCATCTCTGAGAGTTGGTTGTCAGCATCCTTAATACTTCAGATGAAAAAACAAAGTATTATGATGAATTCAAGCTTAATGATGAATTCAAGGTCCCACTACTGCAGAGAGAAGGAATGGCTGCTTCCAAATCTAGTGCCATTAGTGGGGTAGGATGAGCAAGGGCAGACATAACATTTCCATTTTGTTTTGTTTTGTTTTGTTTCATTTTGTTTTCCCAATCTGGTGCTATATTAACCGGAATGCCAGGGTTGGTGAGCAAAATCATCTAAGGAGTCTGAGAAATTAGCCAGGTCTAACCCTGGGAGAGCCTAGTCGCTTTGCTCCAGAATCTTTTGACAGCTCTGTGGTTCCAAGCACAGACTCAGGTTGATACTATCTGGGTCTGAAGTGTGGCCAACCACTTACTACTAGCTGTATGACCTGGGGGAGGCGACTTCAGTTGCACTCACTCACTTGCAGAACAAAGATGATTGTACCTATGCACAAAATTGTTGTTAGGAACAAATGATATTTTATAGACAAAACCTTCAACTGACAGTCAGCACTTATCAGTGGTCTGATAAAAGTAACTTAATCTGTCATCTATGTGATGGGACTTGGGTACATTGAGATGTTCAGATGACATCAGGTGGAAGGGGTTTATTATAAAGATATGGTTTTCAAGATGTCCAGAAACTCTCCACGGTGGAGTGTCCCAGATCTGGAACAGCAGGCTTTCCATTTTAGACTATTGCTTCCAAGATACGAAACTAGCCCAGGGTTTTATGTGCTTCACTGTGGAGGAGAAATTCTTATGCCAGCTGCTTTCTTTTTTCTGCCTTTCTTTTCATCACTTTGTAAATAGGAGATAAGAATACAGTGTATTCCTCCAACCGTGGTCTATTATCTATTTAATTTGCTTATTCATTTCTTTTTACCTTAATCACCTCATTCTCTTCCTCTATTCCTCCCATGGGTAATCACTCCCACTGGGCTTAATTTATATTCATTTTTTGATTAGTATGGGTTCCTCAAAAATATATTTTCTAATATATTTTCAATTGGAAAATAGTATTTTTGTATCTTTATACTTCTTGATTTTTATTTATTTAAAAAAAAACAAAAAATAAAACAGGGTCTCACTAGAGAGCCCTAGTTGACCCAAACTCACTTTGTGGCTACGTTAGCCTCAGGTTCATAAGGATCTACCTGCTTCTGTCTCCTGAGTGCTGAGATTAAAGGTATGTATCATTGTATTTGTCTTATACTCCTTAATTCTTCTCCAGGACTATTTAGAAATCTGTCTAGCTATTGAATATTCATTCGAGCTCCTTGGTCTCTCTTTTGCACAGTGCATACGTCTCACCTCCACATTGCACTTGTAGCCTGCTGCTCCTGCTGTTGCTGCTGCTGCTGCTGGTGCTTCTCAACTTTGATACAAATTGATAAAATTGCCATTTTTGCCATTGTTCCATTGCAAACATTCCAGACCTTTCTGTGGCCACTTCTGCTTTGACTTCTTACCTAGGCTTTTACGGCATCTCTCTGTCCTTAAGCATTCTTTGTGGTCTCTTCTACCATCTAAGGATGTTCTCATCACTGTGGTTTCTATTCCAATAGCTTCCTTATTTTTCTGTTTTTTCTGCAGATTTTGTGACTGTCTCCACTAGTTATTATCCAGTCTAATGAACTTAAAGGAAGTAGAGTTCTTGCCACTTAGTCTTTGATGCTGATATCTGTACAAAGACAGAAAGATGTCTTCAGGGTACAGAGGGTCAGGTGACATTGACCAGATTGTCCCTGGGGAACAAGGATCTGCCAAGGATTCATAAACATTCATTCAACATTCTATTAAATTAACCAAAACTTACCTGTCTTGATGTAAGATAGCTGAAAATATTCAGGAGAAACAGTAATTCTAAGGCTTGTTCCACTTGTCGAGGTAGAAATCGTCTGCTAGTTGCTCCATGTTTGTCTTTGGTCCCCTCTTTTCCTTCTCGCCTTATTTCTACCAACGCATATATGTGGTATTGGGGAAATCCTATCTTTTGCAAAGGAACTGCATTTCTCTTGCTTCATCATTCTTCCCTGGCTCCATCAGAGGCCTGATGGGAGCAGCCTCTTTTCTTTCACTTTGAATGTAACATTTCTAGAAGTCTCTTCATTCTCCTTCATTCTGGAACAGATTCCCCTCGCAGAGTCTCCAAGCCTCTGTCACCACACACTTCACTTTATTGTAATTAGTGTTTTGCCCTAAGAGATACAAGCAACCTAAGCTACAGCCGCACCTGTGCTGTTCACCTGCTCTGCTGAGTGATGGACAAGCTGTGGTTCTAGGAGGCAAGTCTAGATCAGTGCAGTCGTGGGGACTGGGCGAAAGACAGTTCCTGTATCACCTACAACAGAGTGTGAGATATGAAAATAATTGCTGTTTAATTATAAGGTTTTAAAGGATATATTAAGAATATTAAGTGGGTAAAAATCTTTGGATAGCATTGTGCCTATTAAGAGAGATTTAAAGGCTAACTGTTGAAATACGGATAAGCTAATACTCAGATCTAAGGTAATTTCTTAAGGCAGAGATTGTCATCAACAGGATGCTGGTGATGGAAAAGAGTGGCAAGATTGTTCTGTCTAGATATTTTGTTGGACTTGAAATAGAACTTGTCTAAGAATTGGTGGAATGAGTTCAAATTACAAAACTATAGCCCAACAGGACTCAAAGGACATTGGCTATCAGTGGATGGAAGGTAGCAGGGTGGTCTAGATGCTCCCATGTTGTTTTGGCCTCTTATCCAAAGAATTGAAAATAAGGGCTCACAAGGCTGCTACCTTTGTGTTGGTTCCTCTGTCTCCATGCTCTGTAGAGCCTTTTCTTGTCTGGGCAAACTGGCAACCCTTTAGAAAAGCTCATTACACCTGTTGCAGAGGAGGAGGCAGCCACCCCACACAATAAGTTCACCATAGGGATGGGTTTTCAGACAAGTTGGCATGGCATGTGCTATCAGCATTCTGGGAAAGTCTCTGGCTAATGAAGGTGCCCTTGTGGACCTCTTAGAAGACAAACTCAAAGGAGGAACGCCGAGTCTGCCACAGGGGAGGTTATTTCGTCAGATCCCTAAAACTGAGGCAATAAAGATCACCCTGTGACAGCCAGTTCTAAGACTGTGGTACAGTTTGAAGGAATCTACCACCAGAAGGAAAGGGGTCACTCAACCAGTGCAGAGGAAATGCCAGTGTATTCAAGACCAGTTTTCCTCAGACCAGCAAGTACAGTCCTGACTACACCATTACTGTGGTTTCCAGACCAGTGGGTAATCTTACTTAGGTCACCAGAAAGCCCAATGTATTACCTGTGTACCATGTGATTAGAAGTTTTTGCAATCTGGGTTCTGCTAGGTTTTGCTATGTGGTGGCTGAGAAGGTTGCTCTTCATCCCAGTGGCTGCCAGGGGTGGATTCTGGGAGAACACGGTGGCTCCAGTATGACTAAGTAGAGTAGGGTAAAGATGGTAGGTATTTCTCTCCAGGAATTGAACCCAGAAATGGGAATGGTCAGTGAGAGGGGGCCAGAAGGAAGTGCACGATATGGCAAGTACCTATGAAATAATTAAGCTAAAAAGATATACCACTGTGCTGTTGGATTATGTGCAACTGCCCTCCCTAAATCCATGCTGAAAAACTCACCTTGCATTCAGCCCCTGTCAACAATGATGAAGGAAATATATGGCACTGAGAACAAAGTCTTCCTCAGTCTCCCAGAATCCTTAATTCTCAAAGATTAACCAGCACCATCAATCCAAACGCTGAAGGTTGACCCCAAGGAACATCCAGAGAAATCTAAAAAGCCGGTGTCTGCTGATATCTAGGTTGTCGAAACTCAAAAGCCTACAACGTGATTAACCATGAACCTTTAGTCTTAGCCTTGTATATAGGTCTTCCCTGATTTGTGAGATGAGCTCACAGATCAAAGTCCAGGCTTGTTTGATGCTTTATACTATGAGCTCTTGAACAGACAGTTAGTTATTGCAGTGTGGGAAAAGAAAAAAAAATTAAAAATGAAAAAAGAAGAAAATCAGGGAAAACACAGCAAGGTAACTTTGTTTAAAGTAACAGGACAGATCAGAAAGGGGTACGTTCTCAAGATCCACAGCAGACCACATGAGTGGGTTTGTTCAAGGTGTTCCATTGTTGTTTGGTGTTTCCTTTAAAGCCATTCAAGGAAAGGAGGATTTGGGTTAGTTGTGGATATAGTAAGGGTGGATTTTTGTTTTCTTTTGATTGATATATTAGATCATACAATCATTTTTCTATAGCCTATGTCCCTTTCCATAATGTATCTGATGTTAATAATATGCACTAAATTATGCATAGGCACAGATGTTAAACAGGAGATTCTCCCAAAAAGTTTACTAGAGAACACAATTTTGCCTTCCTATGCATGCATGCATGCATGCATGCAAAAAAACAAAAAAAAACATTCAAGACATAACTCCTTTTCTACTCTTCACATCCAAATATATCAAGAGTATATTTGAATAGAAATTATTTGTTTGCTTGTTCTTAGAGGCAGAAATATAACCTTTATAGTTTTGTTCAGATAGGGGTATACATGTAGCCTGATACAGGTCGGGTTCTGTGTTCCTAGGTGCATTTGTTTTGAGGGGGCTGCCATACGCCTAGTGCAGAAAGTACAGAAGTAGGTTACCAAGATGGTTATTAGAAGTGAAGGCAGATGCAAAGCCTAAGCGATGCGTGTCTCCTGGGCTTGCCTGTCTCTGAACCCTGCCCTTCACATCCCCTGAGGCATGTAGCCTTGTGGGAAGAAGCAATCTTACTGCACGTGCTCTCGAATCCACGCAGCTGCCAAGCAGCCTCCTCTTTGACTCTTGCCAAGCTGACCTTTGTCCGGCCTCCCACGAGCCATTATTTCATAGAAGCAGCGAATCATCAAATTCTCCAGTGTTTTTTACTTTTTCTCTTCCCCTCTTACTGATCCATTTCTTTTCACTGACCCAGGAAGAAATAACTAAAGATGTACATACAGGGTCAGGGCCTTTATCCTTTATGATCCAATGCATACCCCACTATATACACTGGCTGTGGAGTTTCTCTGAAGGAATCCAAGCCGAATGAAGTTACTCCCCAACGCACACAGTTTCCCAGCACGAAGAATTCACTGTATTTACATTTTTTTCTAGTTGCTACAGAAATTAGAAACAGTGGCAAAAATAATCCTAAGAAGGGATCCTTTGTGCTCAACTGTTTTAAAACAAGATTTTTCATAAGTATTTACTCTGCCCAGCATGAAGTCCCGAGGTGCATAAGTTCACCAGAACGTTGTCCACTGCTTTTCTGTGTGCTTTCCAAGATGCTCACGAGGCTCTGTTTTTCGTGGCCCATCTGGCCATAAATTGCAATAGACATTAATTTATGAAAACAAATGACACCAGCCTACTCTACGACATTTTGAAATGGGAGAAATAGGCAGGGCATTAAGGCAGGAATAAAATGAAAACATTCAGACCCCATAGCTGCCCTGGCCAAATTCCAAATGACACAAGGACTCTGAGTATCCCTAGCCCAGTGCATTCTGATCTTACAAAGTTACAGAAATTTGGTCACAAAGACATGAAGTGAGGGCTTTGTCATAGTTGTTGTGGTAGGAAACGAAACACATCCAGGACTTTTCCTCAGAGCGACTAGCATCACCATCTGCAACCTTTGTGCCAAGGGTGATAAACAGGACTAGAGAGAAAGGTATCCTATCTTCAAGATGAAGGGATGTGTAGTTGATGGCTCAATTAGTTCCCTCCTAGATGGGGATGAATTTATTCCTAGGACTATTGTCTAAGACTTGGGAATGGGTAATTCCAAGTAACAGCAAAAGAACATGTGTTAGATATTTGGTTGCTGGGTGAAAATACCCAACGGAAGCAACTTAATAAAGGAAAGGTTGATTTTGGCTCAAAGTCCCTGGATCTAGTCCATCATGATGGGGAAGTCAAGGCAGCAGGAGCCTGAGGTGAGTGGATGGCAGCACTGCATTCCTTATCATGAAGGAGAAGGCTTACCCTCAGCTGGAATTCTTCTTTCTATTCAGTGTAGGATCCTAGTCCATAGAAGGGTACCCTGCAAGTACCTTGCATCTTCCCACCTCAATAACCTAATCTAAATAATCCCTCACTCTCTTACTGACAGGCTCATATACTTGTTCTTATTGTGATTCTAAATCCCAAGTTGTCAGTCAAGATTAAGTATCACAAGGTGCTTCATAAGCACAAAGGTGTAGACATGATTTTAATACCTTCATTGTGGCATCTTCTCTGCCAGCATTAAGCAGAAAAGATGTCATTGATGTATAACGCCAGTTCAAATACCTCAGGGAAAGATGTGAAGACAATGGGCTTAACCACATGTCTGTGACACAAGGCGAGGCAGCTGGATCTTTCTGGATCTTCACTTCTTTAGGTGCTTGGATCTGACACATCTAAGTTTCTTAGGCATAAATACTGGAAGTGAAAATAGGTGTATGCACAAGACTCCCTGGAGTTGTGGGAGAGACAATCAGTATATCTATAAAGTTCCTGTTTCACCTACTCAGATCTTCCTCTTAAACTTATTCTTTGATCATTCATCTACCTAGCTCTCTGCAGCAGTGGAGATACAAGGAAACAGATCAGCAGTGCATTCTGACCCAACTGGAAGACACAAAGAAGATGGCCGTCCTCCATCCGTGGCCTCCAGGCCGGGAGATATGACTCAAAGGGACTTACCATACAGAGCTGACTGCGAGGTGAAGACACAAGACTATGAGCCTCCAGTTCCCCAGAGAGAAGTCAGAGCCAAGGAGCTCAGAAACAGTACCATGTGTGAACTGTGCATAGCATTAAACACTGCCACTCCACCCACATTTAAATGTGGCTCAGTGAAAGTGAGTGGGTTTTTCCCCCTGCTCCAGGGAGCAGCAAACACACCGGGTAAGAGACTCAATGGATTCTGTTCCTTCACTGGCTCATGGTATAGAAGAGTCCACTTCTCCCTTCTTCATCCGGATGGGACAAATGAGAAACAGAACCAGTCAGAAAAAAAAAAAAAAACTTTGCCGAGGACTTTCCTCCAAAAAACAGTACAGGACTGCCTGGTTCTGCCTTTAATATATCACGCATAGGACAGACTTTGTTTCTTTCATGCAGTACTGATCTGACTAACCCTATCCAATCACCTCCTTGGTTGGCACCAAGGGCCTTGAACTAGTTCTCTGCTGTAAGAAGCCATGTTGTCCCGGAAGGAAGACGAAGTGAGAGTCTGCTGCGGCCCAGAAGCCGGTCTCCGCCGCTGCTGAAACGACAGGGCCTGCTCTAGACTTTCCCAAGGCTGACTCAAGAGAAACACAAATGCTGTGAATCACTCCATGTGGAGGGAGGCGATGAAAGGTCTGTAGAGCCAAGAGGGAGAAGAGATCCAGTAAAAGATTTCAGAGATAAAGAGAACGGGTCTTCAGCCAGGAAGCTTGGGGGAAAGAGGGTAAGGGAGGCTCTTCAACAGATGACTTATTAACTCGCTGCCGAGCTGGAGCAAGCCAGCTGTGGCCTTCTGAGGAACTTTTTCCATCACAGACCCTTGGCGTCGAGAAAAGAATAAAGTTGAAAACGGATGGCACCAGATTGTGTCCATGATTTATCAGTTTAATCTTGTCACCACGAATCAAAGAAACCCATTCAAGAAGGCAACAGCAAGGGCAAAGAAACGGATTCGATATGAAGCAGTTATTTGAGGTCAATCTGGGAAGTTTCTTTGGAGTATTAAAAAAATAATAAAATAAAACAAAATAAAACCCAAAAGAGAAAGACAATCCAGTGGTTTCTCATGGCAAAATTTCAGGGGGATAAAGAATTTAATTTGGGTTAAGGCGGGAGCTCAGTGGTAAGCGCACAGAAGTGGCAATTTAACAAAGCACAGAGCAGGGTATTCTAAGGATGAGACACTGTAACAATTTAATCGGGATAGAATCCCCAGGCCGGGAGGCCTTCCTCAGAGACCATTCAGGACAGATGTGCAGATGTTCTTGACTCCCAGGACTGCAGCTTCTCCTACCCTTCTGGAAGCAGTAGGTCCAGAAGATAGACGTCAGGACAAATTTCCTTTTGTGTTTCTTCTCTATAGATTATATCCTTGTGCTATCTCAGGGCCCTTGCACTTGCTGTTGTGAAATCCTCTGGGATCTGCTCCTTGTCTTGTCCCTTTCTGGGCTTTGGGTGCTCACTGCAATGTCTGCACCCCATAGATATTCCTGGGGGCAGGGAGGGGTTGCTCATCTCACAGAAAGACATCTCCTTTACCTCCATGTTCCCGTATATTTACATAATAGTAATACTTGAATTATCAAAATCCTGCTCATCAGATTATCAGAGAAGATCACAAAAGGGGAAAGGAAAAACAAAAGAACTTCAGATACAAATGACAGAAAAATAAAGAATTGCTGTATGACACTGAAGATTCCTTTGTCCTGACATCTATCTTCTGGACCTACTGCTTCCAGAAGGGCAGGAGAAGCCACAGTCCCAGGAGTCAAGAACATCTCCACAACTGTCCTGAATGGTCTCTGAGGAAGGCCTCCCTGCCTGGGGATTCTATCCCGATTAAATTGTTACAGTGTTTCATCCTTAGAATACCCTGCTCTGTGCTTTGTTAAATTAACTCTTGCAGGAACTATGTGGTACCCAGTGGCTATGTTAGAAAAATAGGGTATTAGTTTCAAGGCAATTATGCTAGCTTCATCTTTGAGCAACTTGAACAGAATGCTGAGAGATATCTTCCTGGGTGGGAGCACAGGCACAAAGACTAAGTTTGAATTCCCAGGAACTACATAAGAAAGAAGGATGCAGTCACACGGGGCCTGTAACCCCTTTGCCAGGGGGCAGAGACAGGAAACCACTAGCCAGTCATGTTCCTCTGGCCTTTGTAGAAGCACACATGGGCTCATCTGCACACACACACACACACACACACACACACTCACTCATACAATACACATACACACACGCATAACATATATAACCAAAAAATAAAAGAAATGAAAAATAGTAACAATAAATTTAAGCCAAAGATCATAAGAGAAGGAAATGGAAAGAGATCAAACAGAATTCAAGAAAAGGGTAAAGTGTGTGTGTGTGTGTGTGTGTGTGTGTGTGTGTGTAATTCTATACAAGCACTGTGTTTCTGAAAGAATGTAAAAGATCCACTTGAAGTCCCAGCTTCATTCACATAGTAGGTACACTATGAAATAGATGCTAGAGGGAAACAAGAGCTGGGACCTATGACTTTTTCCTATTATAATCTAAAACACAGCTGATTCTCAAGATAATTAGGTTCACTAAAAAAAAAAAAAAACTAGCTCACTAAAATGCTACAACACATAGGCAGAACCTATAGCGCCCTGCCCTCATTAGACAATGACTTTCTGATTTGCTGGCTTCTTTGTCAGTTATCCATCCCAACTCATTCAGGTCACCCCCAATTTTCTCTGAGAATCTGAAGCAGACCTGTCCAATGTGTGGACAAGAGACAGAGGCACATGACAAATGTACCTGTCCCCTCCCCTCTCATGAGTCCCACAGGAGTCTACTTTACCCTTCTACATATCCCCTCTGGTTTGCCATATGGATTGTGAAACATCAAGCTTTATTTCTACTTATCTATCAATCTTCTCCTTAACAAAATCTATCTGATGTTATTTATGATTAAAAATTTCCAATTGAATTCATGTCAGAGGAATGTGCCCACGGAGTTTGCCTTTATCACTATGCTATATCCCTAGGGTGGGGTCCTAATGGCCAGAAGCACTCTGGATCCATCCAAGTGCCTGTACCCTCTCTTGATTGCATGAAGTTAAGGGCTTGTACACCACCTACAACTGTGAGCTTCTCAGGACCACTTCCTCAAAGGAATTCTATCTTCCCTATTCCAAGCATCTTATCTGAGATGTTAATCTTAAGTGTTCCTTACAAGCTTCTGCTTTGAACACTAGGTCCAGCAGGTAGCACTGTTTGGGGGTGTTCTCAAGGCTTTGGGGGATGGGCTCTAGCTGGAAGAAGTGGGCCACAGGGTGTTAGTTGTTTGGTGGAGTGACATATTTCTTTGGTACCTTCTAGTTGGATTCTCTGATTTCTGGTCTGTCGTGCTGTAAACAGTTGCCTGTACTCCCACTGGTGTACTATCCTGCTCAGACAACCAGAATGAACCCTGTAAAACCATGAGCCCAAAATAAATGCTGCCTTTAGGTCATGTGTGTGGTCATGTGTGTGTGTGTGTGTGTGTGTGTGTGTGTGTGTGTGTGTGTGTGCCCACTTGTGCGTGCCAGCAATAGTTGTACAAAGTAACTAGTACACAAAGTTATATAGTCTTAAAGGGGTCCAGGACTTCTCCCCATAATCCCCAGTTTCCATCACTGTCCACCAACTCAGACTACTGCTCTCTTTATTGCTCTAAACTGTGAGTTGGGAAGGTAAGAAAATGAACATAGAAATTATTAGCTCATATTTCATAAGCCTAAATAGAAGCAGAACTCACATATAGCCTGTTTAGGACCTTGAGGTTGGGAACCAGGGACACTGGCTAATTCTATGATGTGTCAATGTGTGACGTGTTCTTAACAAAGGAGGTAACTAGGTACAGACGATGAAAAGGAAGATGGTTGGGAGACAGAATGCTAAGTCCGTTTGTCTGTCTCCCTGGACTGGCTAGTTGAAAAACATAGTTCTGAGAAAGTTGAGTCATACTTTCCCCGCTTTGGCCATCTCTGGGCTCCTTCTGCATTACCACTGCCAAATATGTGAGCATTTTTGAGAGATGATTTTTTTGTGGAAATGTGGCCAAAAGTTTAAGGGAAGTATAAAAGTTTCTAAAAAGTTGTGTTTTAAGAAAGGGTGCTATTTGAGTGGAAAGAAACATTTTAAATAAAAGGTTCTAGCTATATTCAAAACTGATTAACTGTAGTTAAGGATAAATGAGGGCAATACCAAAGGGCAGAAAAGTGTTTATATCATCATCATCACCATCACCATCATCATCACCACGACCACCACAACCACCATCACCACCACCACCACCACCACCACCACCATCATCATCTGAAACAGAGACTATACTTTGGGCATGTTGACAGAAGGCTAGCCTATTGTATAGATCTTTCTTC